>JAEHOD010000009.1:0-617500 GCA_016834595.1 Chlamydomonas schloesseri | reverse complement strand
AGCCCCGTAGCCACCTGTCGCTGTGCTGTTGCGTGCGGTGTGTCGTCTGTCCGGTGCTCGTGTTGCTGCGGTGCTGGCCCTCCAGCCTAGAGCTTTATGAGCCCGCTGGGCCCTGCGTTGTAGTACCAGCAGTAACCCTTCTGAGGTTACTGGCGTGGTCCAGGTTGGTTGGAGCGTCCCCCCGGTGGACTCCAGAGCTGGGCTGCGCTCTGGGCAGGGGAGACGCGTGATAGCGGCAGCGTGTGGCCTAAATGCCTCGCTGTCGCTGGCTGTCCCGAGTACTCGCTCACGAGACTCGCCAGGCCGCCTGTAAACCCGTTGTTACACACACACACACACACACACACACACACACACACGCACACGCACGCACGCATGCACGCATGCATGCACGCGCGCACGCGCACGCGCACGCGCACGCGCACGCGCACGCGCACGCGCACACGCCCCCCACACACACACCGACCCTTCCTCTCCTTGTGCTTGTCTAACACACACACACACACACACACACACACACACACACACACACACACACACACACACACACACACACACACACACACACACACACACACACACACACACACACACACACACACACACACACACACACACACACACACACACACACACACACACACACACACACACACACACACACACACACACACACACACACACACACACACACACACACACACACACACACACACACACACACACACACACACACACACACACACACACACACACACACACACACACACACACACACACACACACACACACA
Organism: Chlamydomonas schloesseri; assembly: GCA_016834595.1. Taxonomy (NCBI): domain Eukaryota; kingdom Viridiplantae; phylum Chlorophyta; class Chlorophyceae; order Chlamydomonadales; family Chlamydomonadaceae; genus Chlamydomonas; species Chlamydomonas schloesseri. The sequence goes on along the minus strand of JAEHOD010000009.1, from coordinate 616,707 downwards.
CACACACACACACACACACACACACACACACACACACACACACACACACACACACACACACACACACACACACACACACACACACACACACACACACACACACACACACACACACACACACACACACACACACACACACACACACACACACACACACACACACACACACACACACACACACACACACACACACACACACACACACACACACACACACACACACACACACACACAGGACTGCGTGAAGGAGCTGGGGCCGCAGGGCTGTTGGTACTTCTACCAGGTAACGGGGTCCGTGCCAGCGAAGGGGTCGCCGGCGCGCGAGGCAGGGGCGTCCCCCAGCGATGCGACGCTTGTTGACTGACACGCGCACATACACATACACACACAGCTGGCTCAATACACGTTCTTGCTGCCTGCCTGCCCGCCTGCCTGCCTGCCTGCGTGCACAACTGTAGAAGGGTCAAGGAGTGCCCTGGCAATCCGTTCGGAAATCACCGCCGCCCCCCGCGCTGCTGGATGTGGTAAACGGCACCACCGGCGGCGGCGAGGGCGCGGCGGTGGCGGTTGCAGCAGCGAACGCCTCTGCTGCTTCTGCTGCTGCGGCCGGCCTGGCGGCCCCTGCGGCGGTGCAGGGCGATGACCTACTGCTGGTGAAGGTGCTGGTGCCGGTGCTTGGAGGTGAGGGCGACGAGCAGTGGTCGGGAGGGCGGCTGGGCCGCCGCCGCCGGGGCTACCTACGTACAATACGTGGGGCTCGCCACGTGCGTACGTACGTCGTACTGCACCCACGTACGGCAGCGAGCAGCATGGAGCCCTGCCTGTGCCTCATGCCAACGAATCCAACACGTCTCGGGAGTGGTGCGCGTGGCGTGACGCGTCGGGTAACCCTTAAGCAGCAGACTGGATAGATGCGCGGTGTGAGTTTGCCTGCTGCCTTGGCTGGGTGGAATCCTGCCTGCTGCTGCCTGCGCAGGCGCGGCCCTGCTTGTCCTGGTCGGCATCGCAGGCGGCATGTGGTGGGGCCGCCGGCAGCAGCAGCAGCGCCTGCGCGTGCTGCGGCAGCAGCAGCACCACCACCACCACCGAGAGCCTGGTGGAGCCGCCGCCGGCGAGGGCAAGGCCGCCGCCGGCGGTTGCGGCGGCGCCGGCGCGCGACGGCCGGCGGGCGATGCGGAATCCAACGGCGGCAGGGGCGGCGGGCGCTGCAGGGTGGATGCCAGCAGCGACGGCACCGGCATCTGCAGGGCTGCTGTGGCGGCGCCGGACGACGGTGAGGCCTGCTGCCCGCGCACGCACTGACGTCCTGCGTCTTGCACTCCTGCGTCTCTTGTCACGCTCGTCCAAGGCACGCATTGCAGACGCCTCGTGAAGCCACTAGGCCCTGCATCTGCACTTATTACCAATTTCCCTTGCCTATCCTATGGCACCGAAATGATCGCTACGATCCCCATGACCATTTAACTAACGACGATCGTCACCCCGGGCGCGTCCTTACATCCGGGCAACGATCTTGCTCAACTCTGACTACTACTGCGCATGGCACTTGCCTACGTACGCCGCCGCTTCCCTGCATATATATGTTGCTGTCGCAGATCCGCCGCCGGACTCTGGCATCGACCCCTCGTTGGGCCTGGACGCATCGGTCCATGGGGCACTACTGGTGCAGCAGCTGCCCGACTACTCAGGGGCTGGCGGCGGCTGCGGCGGCGGCGCGGCGGAGCGGGGTGTGGTGGTGGTGACGCCTTGCATGCCGCTGCGGAAGGACGTGGCCCTGGGAACGGAGTTCGTCTCTCAGGTGGGTGCAGCGCAGCGGTCGGCGTGGCGCCGCATGTTTGGGTTCGATCGGTTGGCCTGTCCCCGTCTATTCTACGTCTACCTCGTCATTAATTTAAATGCATGGAACCCCCCTCCCCCATCCCCCGTTGCACATGGCAGTTCCCCTGACGCTTTAGCAATAGTCTAGCATGTGTGCATGCATGTACTGAGCGCGCTTGTGTTCGTTTGTGCCCTGCGCACATTCCCTTGCTATGCACGCATTCCATTACTGCGGATCCATATCGCTCGTGTGGTGGGGCTGCGCAGCACAAGCGCAGCACCGCATGCCTATCTATGCATGCCTGTGCATGCCGCGCACCGCACGCACTCTAATGAAGTGGATGGCGCAAGCGTTTCCGCTTCCAACACGCTTTTCGTGCCGCCCGCCCGCCCGCAGTTGACGCTGCTGCCGGTGCTGCGCGGCCGCGGCAGCTACGGGCGGGTGGTGGAGGGCGTGTATGCGGGGCAGCGTGTGGCGGTGAAGCTGCTGCCTCGCGACCTGCTCTTCTCAACAGCGCCGGTAGCCCCCGCCGCCGCCGCCGCCGCCGCCGCCGCCGCCAGCGGCGTGCCGCCGGCCGCGGCCGCCGGCGGCGATGGCGGCGGCCCCGCGCCGCCAGGACCGCAGCCAGCAGCACCGGCGGCTCCGCCGCCGCAGCCATTGCCGCCGCCAGAGGCCCAGCAGCAGGGGCAGCAGGAAAGCCAGGAGCAGGGGCAGCCGCACGGGAACGGCAGCCGGTTCAGCGGACCGGGGGCCGGCGTAGATGCTGTGGTTTTGGGCAACAAGCAGCAGCCCACAGCAGCAGCGATGGCGGCGGCGCCTAGCATGGATGCGAATGAGCAGCAGGTGCTTCGCGCAGACAACACGCTGGAAGGGGGAAGCATGCTCCTGCTGCCACACACCAACAGCGCTGGATACCCCGAGGGAGAGGGCAAGGACAGCGAGGGTGCGCCGCCGCAAACGCCGCCACCACAGCAGCAGACACCGCCGCCGCCGGAGCAGACGCCGCCGCCGGAGCAGCAGCAGCAGCAGCAGCAGCAGCAGCAGCAGCAGCAGCAGCAGCAGCAGCAGTCTCCTCGCGAGCTGCAGTTCCTCGCGCAGGAGGTCGAGGTCCTGGGGTGAGTGGCTGGCCATGGCTGGGTGGGTGGGTGGGTGGGTGGGTGGGCTGCCCCCCCGCCCCCCCCGCACTCTCGCGCGTGGCTCATGTTGCGGGTTGACAGACAGCAGAAAGCGGAGCGGTCTGCACCTGCCTGCCTGCCTGCCTGCCTGCCTGCCTGCCTGCCTGCCTGCCTGCCTGCCTGCCTGCCTGCCTGCCTGCCTGCCTGCCTGCCTGCCTGCCTGCCTGCCTGCCTGCCTGCCTGCCTGCCTGCCTGCCTGCCTGCCTGCCTGCCTGCCTGCCTGCCTGCCTGCCTGCCTGCCTGCCTGCCTGCCTGCCTGCCTGCCTGCTTTGCTGCCATGCGGAAGCTAGGGGGTGCATGTACTGTGTAGGCCGGCAAGGCTGGCAAGGCATTGGGCACGTCCCCGCTCCTTACCTAGGCCCGTGAACAAGCAAGTATCGTACGTAATATTTGGGCTGCCTGCCGCCGCATCCGTGCGTGCACGCTTTGTTATGGCCTGCCTCGCTCTATCTGTAACTCGCACGTGCAGCCGTTGTGACCACCCCAATATCGTCAAGCTGCTCGCCGCGTGCCTGGAGCCGCCGCAGCCCTGCCTGGTGGGTGCCGAAGCGCCGCCCCGAGCTGATCGTAGACATGCCCGTTGTATGTGTAAATAAGTGCTCGAATGCGTGTACACGATGCATGGGCGAACATAACAAATAGCACAACGCAAATGCGTCCACGGCCATACATACACATACGGTCCTGGGCGTTATTATGCAGGCCCTAGCTAATGGCGATGAGCATTCTCGAATCCGAGTGACGCCACACATGTCATCATACTGCTTTACGGCATGTGGGTATGTGGCATAGGTGATGGAGTTGATGGATACCAGTCTGGACAAACTCATCCACGCCCTGCCCAAGGCACTGCTGCCGCTGCACTCGGTACGTATGAAATAAGTGTGTGAATAGCTAGTGTGAACATACCACACCAAACGTGATGAAGTGTGGAATGTATGGGTTGATGAGGCGGGTCGGGTGGGCGGGCAGCTCGTTCGCGGGCAGGTATCTGGTACGTACGGGCAGCCCAGCTGTCAGTAGGTGTAGTAGGTGCATATCTGGGGCTAACGCATGCACACGCAACACAGGAATGCTCCTGCTCACGGAATGCTCCTGCTACTCCTGCTCACGTGCGTACGTACTGCTCGCGTGGCCGCCGCCGCCGCCGCTGCCGCAGGTGCTGCACATCGCCCTTGACATTGCGCGCGGCCTGGGTGGGTGCGCTTGCTTTGGGACGCATTCGGGACTCGGGCAAGTGGCCATATATAATAACACTGCAGACTGAGGCCCTTTGACTGCTGGATGCCGCCCGCACGCCCGCTTGCTCCCTGACCTTACCCGCCCGCCGCCGCTCTGCCGCCGCACGTCCACCCAATCCAATCAACTCAATCAAACCGCAGAGTACTGCCATCCTTCAATCGCGCATCGTGACCTGGTGCGTGTGTATGTGCGCGCGTGCATTTGATGTGTGTATGGTGTGCGTACCACTGTGTGCGTGCGTGCATGCGGTTGCGTGGGCAGCCATGCAGCAGGGCGGGGGTGGGGCTGATAGATGCAACTGGAGCCTTGACTGGAGCGCCCACCACGACCTTGCTTGGTCGCGCGCGCGGTAAACCGGCCGCCGCAGATAGAGCTAGACTACTCAATCTACTCAATCCTCCTGCCTCACGCTTGCTTGCTTGCCTGCGTCAAAAGTCGCCACTCAACTAACGCTTGTGCCCGCCGCCTCCCTGCCCTGCCCTGCGTTGCTTCCCTACCTCTCCATCCTCCTTCTCCTCCCCTCGCCCGCCACCACAGAAGGTGCGTAGCGACATTCCCGACGTTGCTGGGCACGGCCGCTGTGCTGTGACGCTGCCCTGCATGCTGTATTTGTGAACCACCGCTACCACCGCAAGCTGTGCCGCAACATGGAAGTTAGGACTCCCTGTCTAGCTACCATTAACATCCTCCCGCGCCCCTTTCTGCTGTGTGTTTGTGCGTGCGTGCGTGCGTGCGTGCGTGCGTGCGTGCGTGCGTGCGTGCGTGCGTGCGTGCGTGTATGTGTGTCACTGTGCCGCCACAGCCCGGCAACGTTCTGGTGAACCTGTCGGGACCTGTGCCGGTGGCCAAGATAACGGTGCGCCCACATTGCGGTGTGATGTAGCCGTCGTATGGTACGGAACAGCGGTTGGAAGTGGTAGATGGAAGCCGGGAAGTGCGTGTGAGAACGTGTGGTAGGGTCATCAGGGCGTGGCTGCTGCGTGGAATCACTGTAGCGTCAAGCAAACAGCCGCCGCTGCCGCTGAGTGCGGGTGTCTTGATTATTGTCTCATCACGTGCTTTGCTCGCACCTCCAATGCACCATTCAAACATGCCGCCGCGCTTGCAGGACTTTGGGCTGTCGCGCCTGCGACACACGGTCATGCCCACCCGCAACCCCGAGGCGGGTACACCCGCCTACATGAGCCCGGAGTGGTGAGCGGGTGGGATGTTTGGGCGCGGCATTATGTCACATCTGGCCTCTTGTGGTCTCGCGTGCAAATAGTGCAAATGCCGCGCCGTGAGCAGTCAAGGACATCGCTAATGTCCTGCGCACAAGCATGCAACGCCCGCCCCGGGCGCCACCCCAGCACCGCCTACCCAGACAGCCCCTGGACCAGCCCAACACCACAGCACGAACCTGAGCGTCCCATACCGGTATGCAATGCAATTCAATGCAATGCAGCTTTGACACCAACAACCTCCTCATCACACACAAGGCCGACTGCTATAGCTGGGCGGTGCTGGTTTGGTGAGCGCTGCTACTGCTACTGCTGCTGCTGCCGGTGCTGACGTCATATGCATGCTATTACGGCGGCCCGGCAGTGTATGCCCGCGTGTGTGTGTGCGTGTGCGCGCGCAAGTGTTGACTGGCGCACGCCGTGCCGTTGCATGTGCGCGGCGGTGCGTTCGGGTTGAAACACACACAGGCCCACGCACCGTACTACTGCTGCGTACCGCTAGTACCGCATGGCCTCCACACCGCACTACTGCCAAGAACTAACACCTAGCCATTACCAGCCGGCCAGCCGCGTGCACAACCGAAACGTCAGTTGATACACCCGGCACGCAACCGCGATGACGACAGGGAGATGCTGACGGGCGTCGTTCCCTGGTACGGCTGCGTGCCGCTGACTGTCGCCTACGCCGTCACGCTGCTGGGCGAGCGCCTGCCGCTGTCGCACATTCCGCAGCAGCGGTGCCCCGCGCCGCTGCGGCGGCTCATTGCGCAGTGCTGGGACGGCGTGCCGGCGCGGCGGCCCGCCGCCGCGGAGATAGTCAAGGAGATGGAGTGGCTGCTACAGGTGTGTGTGTGTGTGTGTGTGTGTGTGTGTGTGTGTGTGTGTGTGTTTGTGTGTGTGTGAGGGGCGGTGGTGCGGGAGGGGCGGTGGTGCGGGTGGTGCGTTGGGGCGCTGGCGTGGCTGGTGGGGCGTAGAGCGAGGCGCTGCGGTGCGGTGCGGTGCAGTGCGGGGCGGGGCAGGGCGGGGCAGGGCGGGGGCGGGGGCGGCATCGTGCGTGGTTTACTTCTGGGTCATGCGCATGTGTGCGACCACCTGCGTGGTCTGCTCTGCGATCAACGTCGAGAGTGACCAGATTTGCACGTCCTAGTTACCGCACACTGCGTTTCTGCCTGGGTGCTTGGCTACCCCGCCTGCCACACCACATCCCGCCGCAGGACCTGTACGGCGTGCCTGCTCCGGCAACGCATGCGCCGCCGCGTGCCGGGGTGACGGCGGGGCTGCCCTCGTGATGAGGGCCTTCGGGAGGAGGAGGCGCTGGTGCCGCCCGCCGCCCACCCATGGTGTATGACCGGGCGCCGGCACGCGTGACGTGAGCACGTGCGGCGGGGGGGCGGGGTCTGCGGTGTCGCGGCGGCGTGTGGTGTGTATGTTTGTGGTGTGCGTGTTGCCGCTACGCCGCTCTGCCTCGCTCCTCCGCCATGTGCCTCCTCGCACCAGCGCAGTGCCCCAGCCCTGCTGCTGGCTTTGAGCAGCTAGCGGTGCAGAGCTACTGCTGGGTGCGGCCCGATGTTCTATCTCAAGAGCCGATCCTGTAGTTATTCCCGAGTAGCTAGTTAGTTGGCACGCACACACTCGGCATGCAGGTGCATGCACAGAACAATGTCAGAGCATCAGCATCACGCATCATGAGTGCATGCATGCATGCCATGTCGTCCGGAGACTGCTGATTATGGCACGTACGTGCGCTCGTTGCAAACCGAGGCGAGTAAGCCCATGCCCACGATCCTGTTGGCTATCATACATCAATGACACGGAGGAAGCATGACTGCATAAGAGGGTTGCGGCAAGTAGCTGCCGCCGCCTGCACCGTGATTTTCTACGATACCCTCATCAGGTTCATACAGATACAATTAATTAGCATGCGCATGTCACACAGGGGCGTGTTGGTTTGGTCGCCTTTGGCTTGAACACCGGTCTCTGCCGCTGTGTTGCAGTGCCCCGTGGTGCTTTCCCAACACTTCTATCTATGCCATCCGCCCAGGTTGTGGTTGTGGACCTACCCGGGTGCGACGCAACGCATCTGAGAGGGTGTTGGCTGGGTGCGGTATGCAGTTGGGGCAGCCGCTATTGTCAATCAATAAGATGGGCACCTGTGAGTAATGCGCACCTCCGGGTGGACTCCAACCGTGGTGTGCGTGGGGCCTTCTGGTGGCGGTGTCATGTATGGGTGGGGCGGGAGCGGCGCGGGGAGTTCCCAACATGTGTCCAGGGATGTTTGTCGTGTTGGCTGCGGAGCAACAGCTTGTGTACGGCCGGAGCTTTGGGCAAGCAAGGAGGCCATCAAACGGGTTGTATGGGTGGCTGTAACAGGTGCAAACGGATGCAATTTAGGAGGCGTATGATCCCAGGGGATTTACGTGATTTACGTGCGTATGTGTATGGTGCGGTTCGTTTGCGGGGAGGCGAGGGCGACGCACGGCCACCCAGCCATCCTGTGTGTGGATACGTGCGTGGCTGCGGGAGGCACAGTAGTAGCCTAAGTAGCCGCGGTCGGCGACCGCTCACCCGCATCCTGGGTAGTCAAGAGCGAAGGATTAGAAGGATGCCGTGTGTGGGCGACTGGGCGTGCATTGTAGACCGGAGCGTGTTGATTGCCGTCGGCTTGAATCATGAAGCTCGGGTGCCAGAGACTTCCTGCCTGGGTTGTTCATTTGATTGGCCGCGTTGTGCCGGTAAGCTGCATGTCGGTGTGGTGCAGCGTGTATGCGGCTGCCGCGGCAGCTGCGTAAAGGTGCATTGCGTGCAGTCCCCTGGCGTGTGACTGTGTCGTGTCGTTGTGGGGGCTAATCCTGACCTATGTCTATTTTGATTACCAAATGAACGTAATAAACAACATTCTTCTGAGAAGAGGCTCCTGGTGAGGCACCAGGGCTTGAGGCCGGCGTCAGTGTGTCCGGTGATTAATGCTGCGGCGGCGGCCGGGATCCAGGCTGGAACAATAACAGCGCCACAGCAGTTATGTCGGATGCGGCGTGCTGTGTTTATTGAAGGGCTCCTTTCGCAAGATATTGGTAGGTTTTGTCATTCTGCGTGGCGTCCCCAGGTACCCCGGGTCAGAGGCAGACGCCGGGGCGGCGTGTGCGGAACGGCGTCATTGCCGGGGACACGCAATGGACCCAAAATGCACAATCTTTTCATAGACTTTCATTGCGTTTTTCGCGCATTCTAAAGGAATTTATTTGTACACGCTTGCTTAATGAACGCACGCTGAGAAACGCCTGGACTACGCGCGTTGTTCAGCTTTGCGTTCATGCGTCTTCCTGTTGTATGTTGAGCATCCTACGCGTATGATCGTGTGCTCAGGTCTAGCCCGTCGTTTTCCACAGGACCGCCTGCACCGCGTGCCAGACGTGGTCGCGTGCATCGCGCCACAGGTGCTGCTGCAGGAGCTGCGCGCTGTCCTGCAGCAGGCTGAGGACTTGGGCATACGGCGGTGGCGGCGGCGGTGGCGGTGCGTGGCGGTGGCGGCGGAGCAGCAGCGTGAGCCGTCAGACTGGCGTGCGAAGCCTACACCTGCGCCGCCGAAGCCACCGGCTTGCAAGGTGTCCGGGATGCGGCCAGTGCAGGCAGGGCGGGGTGGGCTGGACCCAGGGCTCTTATCTTGTTTTGGGGGGAAAGCCACATGGGGGGAGCGCCTTACACGGAGTGCCGCCGATGTTCAAGTCGCTAGGTAGCCCCTTTCAGCGCTGTCAATCAACTTTAAATGTGTTTTTATGGATACAGACCCACAGATATGCCACCGCAACGGCTGGGCGCGAGGTCGCGAGATGCATTGAGCATGCGAGCCCTCAACAAGTTCACTGCGGTCGCGTTCTGGAGTGCCGTGGGACCCTTCACACACTATGTAGCGATAGCGCGTGTCCGGGAGCTCCAAAACGGCGCCCTGAGCTCAATCCAACTCATCGGCATTTCGCAATTTAGGCCGGGAGAGGCCGAGATGCGCCCTTCCAAGCCCGAAGCTAGCACCACCAAGTACATTAGACACTAATGAAGCCATAGGGGCTAATAGCAAGTCGTTTTACGAGGGTCGGAACGGGAGCAATGTCGACGCGATTTTTTGCTTCTCTGACATGTTTGGGTATGGCATTAGCAATATAATGGTATATAAGTATATGTACACTCAATCGGGCAGTCGTAGAGCGAGTATTGGGTTTGCGCCGGTGCCTTCCCCCGTGCCGGTGCCTTCCCCCATCCTATGCCTCACCAGCTCGGCGCCGTCCGGCATCAGGACCATCCCCATACAGCGATAATTGTTGGGGAAAGTATACCACATGCTTATATACGTGTATAACAAGCCTTCGAAGCTGTGGGAGGTGTATTTGACAGCCGGGAAGCCGTGGGGCGTGTCAGGCTGCATGGGGGGTATTGACAGACGTGTTTTGCACGGCACGCGTGCTAGCATCAAGGTATGATGCAGCGAGAGCAGTCAATATATGCATATACATGTGTATAATATATTTAAGCTGTCAGAGGCGGGTTGGGCGCGTGTTTCACGGGTGCTGGGTCCATGTTTGGGGGGTTTTGACCCCCTGCCGTACAACCCCAAAAGTACGACACTGGAACCCTTGCGCATGGATGCGGACATGGTGGATCTAGCTATAATCAAGATTTGGTGAATGCGCGAGAGTTCTGGCAAAAGTTGTTAAGATCCCAAGATTGCCATTCCCATGTAGGGGGCGCCCCCCATGTGGGGGAAAGCTCAGCCTGAGCTTTAGCAAGCTAAAATGCCCAGAAGTTAGCTCAGGGGGCGGACTTGGGCGGACTCCCGGGCACTTGTGGATAGGCTTTCTGATGGTCAGTGGGGCATCAAGTGGTCAGGGAATCGTCGCATACGCTGACACGCAGCTGTTTGGGCCCCGGAACAGCTGAAAACACTGGCGTCTGATGGTTCTGTGGCCCCCAACCCCACCGGGGCCAAGCTTCCCCCGCCTCCGTGGACGCGTAACAAAGCTAAAATCTGAGCTTTAAGGGCCAGCCGTAAAGCTCAGAAACCGGCCAAAATGGCCAAATAAAGCTCAACATCTTTAAGGTAATAGCCCTGGCTGGACCGGCCCCTGCTCCTTCCCCAGGCACCAAACCGCATCGGGCTGTCTGCGTCGCGCCCTAGTTCTGTTGGCAGCGGCTCAAGCAGTGCCACGGGCGTGAAGCGCCCCGCTTCTGGCAGTGGCACCATATGCACCCCCAAGCCCAGCAGCCTGGGCGACGACAGCAATGACAGCGATGATGACGACAGTGACTTTGAGATGTCACAGCCGCCTCGCTTCCGGCTCAAGCGTGCGCTTTGAGTGAAGGGTAGACAGGGTGGACAGGCCGGACAGACAGGACAGACAGGACAGGGTGGACATAGGACCGGACAGGGTGGACATAGGACCGGACAGGGTGGACATAGGACCGGACAGGGTAGACATAGGACCGGACAGGCCGGACATAGGACCGGACAGGGTGGACATAGGACCGGACAGGGTGGACATAGGACCGGACAGGCCGGACAGACAGGACAGGGTGGACATAGGACCGGACAGGCAACTTTACAAAAGAGCTACAATAATTGTTGTTGTTATTACAGGTTGGAAGTGTGCATTCCTGAATCCTGTAACGAGACTAAACGAGCCGTAAAGGCTCCTCGTCTCTGATTACACCGGCGGGAGCAGGTGGCAGCCCTCTGGCAGCCTTGGGGCGGGGCAGAGTCAGGAGGGCCGGGGAGGGCGAGGCGGCGGGCGTGGCGGGCGCGAGGCTGGACGAGCAAATTTCGCTATTTGCATCGCTGTTCCTCGCGTAGTGACTGTGTTTCTCCCTGCCCATATAGTCTTCAGGTTGAAATGAATAATTTACAAGTGGTTTCGTGACTGCGAAGCCGGGAACCGGCGGCACACTCATGCCGCGTCTTGAAGCGCCGTACATTAAATTGCCAGGGGCTTGTTCATGTGGTATAAAAACTACTCAAGATGATTTACCGCTGAAAGTGGTTGAAGGATATCAATCACTGAGCTGTAAATCAAGTGCTATCTCCGCTCATCGGAGCCCAATGACGCAACTAAATCGACACATAGACAAACTATTAGACGATACGGGTGGTGCGGGGCCGGTGATGTGGCGAGCGAGCGAGGCGTATGAGGCAGGCATGTTGATAAGGGTTTTGTCCAACAACGACTTAACTTCTTGGCAACTCCAATGACCATTGTGTGTATGCCTACTCGCTCTATGCCCCGCCCTGCCCCGGGCCCCCAATGTATACGTGAATGTTGTACAGGAAAGTATTTAACCAAGCATCTGCTGTCATGTGGTACCCGAGCCCAAACAGTGACACCGGCGGTCAGCAGGGGGCTCTAAGTTTCTTTGGGTGGACATGATGCTCTGATCCCGCAGCGTCCTGGATGGCACGGGTTGTCACTGGGCCATCGGCCGCACCACCGGAGCCGGGCGGACATGATACAGAGGGTTGTGCATTGCAATAATCAGGGCTTACAAATTGTTCGCTGGTGTGCTCTGGTAATGCGCCTCCGGTCATGCGGTGTCACAGCCGCTGCAGTAAGCGGCGCAAAGCAAGTGGTGCCTTCTCTTTGGGGAAGACCGAAACCTGTCATGGTTGGTGGCAAACGAACATGGTGGTGGCCTGTCAAAGAACTCGGAGGGTAGGACGGGTGATGTTGATGCACGGTCGGTGCACAGGCACGCATTGCCATCTGCTGCAAGCCCATCCCGACCGCCCCTTGAAAACTCCCGTGCGCAATTGGGCACCGTTGTGTCTTTCCAAGTCATGGTATCCACTGCCCTTACCAGCTCAATCTCAATCAGCCTGCAAATTGTGGCAAGCCGGAAGGTCAAGTCAGCACAGGGACAGAGCAAGTCAATATTGGTAGTTAACAGCGCCTGGCTTCCCATGGCCCCACGGATACCGGTACGGTGCCGTTCCCGCGTATGCGTTTATTTCCGAGTCCTCTCAGCTCACCACTCCCGGTTCACCAGCGTGGGCACGCCCATGGTGGACCGCGCGACCTTGGGCGTCACGCCAGGGAGCGCCATCACCTGGGCGGGCGGACAGTCCCTTGTGTCATACCGTATTCGGAGACCGCCCACGGCTCCAGGCCCTAGGTGGCCAGACCCTTGGAACATCAACGCACTGGACATAGTTAATGGTACCTCATCCCGAAGCCAATGTTTCTTTTACCGTGCGCGTCCGCACGCGCGCTACGGACGCACGCACCTGCGCGTAGGCGGCGAACCAGCCCTGGTAGTCGACCGTGTTGTTGAGGAAGGGGTCGGGCGTGAGATAGACGCGCATGAACACCGCGTCGGCCAGGTTGACCAGGCCAGTCTCGTTGGAGAGCACGGCCAGGCGCTGCAGGATGTTGAGGGCCTGGACGTAGGGTATGGAGAAGGGTGCGGTGGGGGGGGGGCGCGCAAGGACGGCACGGAGGGCGGGGCGACTCGTGAGGAGCGAGGCAAGGGCGGGCAAAAGTAGGGGGGCTGGGGCAGGGAGCGACAGGTAGGGAGGGGCGCAAGGGCAACTCGCGTGGGTGAGGGATGATCAGGTGACCAAGGAAACGAAGGGGGGGGGTCGCAACGGTGCTGGTGAGGAGCGGGTAGGGATGGGCGGCAGGGTGAGTCCGGAGTAAATACTGTTCAGGGCGTTCGTTCAAAGTACCGTACGACCGCTAAGTCTTTTAGAAAATAGACAAGGCGTGTCAGATTTGTACAGCTGAAGAATGGGCTGAGCACCTAAATAGTCACGGGCTGGGTGACTGCCTCAAGCGAATGAGCTTTGTTTAGGCCCATGCCGACGATGCGTGAGCTCGGGGCTTAAGACTCGGCCAGCACAAGGCACGCGTGCCTGAATCCCACACGCCACCCGCGCGAGTCAAGAGCCGCCTTGCCACCGATCCCAAGCATTTCCTAGCCCTGTACGGCGCTGACGACCTCCTCGATGCCAGACATACACTCCTCGGGCTAGGCGCAGGGTGGGTGGGTGGGTGGGTGGGAGCGGCCTGGGGGCGCCTCGCCCTACAGGAGGGCGACCAGCTGAGGACAGACAGCGGCCTCAACTTTAGCAAGGGTATGCCGGAAGTGATGCGGAATGCGGACCCGGCCAGGCTTGCTGCGCTGCTTGACACCGAAATGTGCCCCTTGCGAGGGCCGGCCAATAAAGTTGATCACCAAGGTTAGCTAGGCTAGCTAGGCATTATAAGGGTCACCCCGGCCCGGGCCTTCGGTTGGCTTGCCCCTTCCCCCGAAGGGGGAGGGGCGGAAGCCTTTGCGGTCACATCGATCGGCGCAGGGGGGCAGTCTCGGAAATTACAGTTTCAAATGTAACGTTAAAACGTTTCACACCCGATTTCGCTCTGGACACATGTTTATGGCATGCAACGGCGATGAACTGATAGTAAAACGTGTTATCTATTGGTTGGATGGACTTCTGACCCCAGGTCGTGGACGAATCACATTGTCAGTGGTTATGCGACTTTCCAGGCCCAAAATGGAAAGCTCGCTGAGTTATTTCAATCAACATCACCTCGCTATATATTAATCTTGTTAGAAATACCAGGAAAGAACCTGATCCCGCTCTATGGAGCCGAGAGAGCGATCGACATAATCGTCAGCGAACTTGCATGATCGATGTATGTATGGATTGCACGTGCGAAAAGTAGCCTATGATCACGAAGCCATCGACGTCGGGTCGCATACTTCTTCGCGACCTCCTTCCCTCGCCCCCTCGCCCCCTGGCCCCCCTGGCCCCCTCGCCCCCTCATCCCATGGTCCCCAAAGGGGCAAGCCGTGGTACTGCGTAGCGGTAGGTGTTTTCACGAGGCAGGAAGGCACGAGAAGTGCGCACCAGGGTGCGCACCACCTTGTAACCACACACACAGGAGGGGCGACTGACGTGCGTGGCTCAGAAAGCTGTCACAAACTGGCGCTTTGGTTTCTCGCGTTGCTGGCCGTCAACATAGTTGTCTTCATGTGCCCTACAAACGCGGGCATCCATGACTATCCTCGTGACCTCGCGAAAGTCATTTGTCCATGGACGCGCGAAGGCACAGACGTGTCGAACGCCACCCTTAGCTTGCAGCCGTACTAATACTGGGACCCCATGGGTGGGGATGAGGGCGGGTAGGGAGCGGGGTAGGGCGGGGCAGAGTCGGGCAGGGCGGGGTGGGGCTTGGCGGGCGCGAGGCTCGAAGGGGCTGGACGAGCAACTTTTGCTATTTGCGTCGCTGTTCCTCGCGTAGTGACTGTGTTTCTCCCTGCTCATATAGTCTTTAGGTTGAAATGAATAATTTACAAGTGGTTTCGTGACTGCGAAGCCGGGAACCGGCGGCACACTCATGCCGCGTCTTGAAGCGCCATACATTTAATTGCCAGGGGCTTGTTCATATGGTTTAAATTAACGAGTTATGTATTTATCACAAGATGATTTACCGCAGAAAATGATTGAAGGATATACATCATGTGCTTACTCCACTCATCGGAGCCCAATGACGAAAATAAGTCCAAAAAAGTACAAAACATTAGATGATATTATATGTGTTGTTTAGGGGCCTCAGCCCATGCATCCTCCGGACCCCTCCTCCCGACCCACAAAACCGTGTCATACACCCCTATATGGTCGCGTGCGTGCTGTTTGTAGCCGTTTGGGAGGTGCTGCCCTAATTTTACCTGCTCCCTAATTACATTTATAATAGCATATACTCATAACCAGCAGTCGGGGAAAGGGGCAAGCCAACCCACGTGACCCACGCCGGACGCAACCCACGCAACCCACACAACCCACACAACCCACGCCGGACCAGCCACCCCTGGTCTTCACCTCCCCTGGTGCGCCCCCACCCTCTTCCCTTGCTCTCCACACTTTCCTTCGAAGCCACGGACAGGGGTGATACTGAAGGCGCAAGGGAAATCCAGGACCCCGGCTAAAATCTTACTGTAAAAACTGAAAACAAATCCATTTTCTTGTGAATAAGACTGAAAGGTCGTACGGTAGGTGAGCTTGCATGAGAACGGAGAGGGACCAGGGGCCCCGCCACACCTCCTCCCACCCCTTCCGTCGTACATACCTGCACGGTGGTGTTGCCGTACCGCTCCCGGCTGCCCACGGGCGCGCTGGTGTTGATGACGGGCGGCACGGTGCCGCTGCTCCAGTACAGGGCGCGGTCGGCGGGCAGGGTGACGCCCGACAGGATGGTGCCGGTGCCGGCGGCGCCGAAGCGGACCAGGTCGGCAGGGACTGGATGGTAGGGGGCGGGGCGGGGCGGGGCGGGGCGGGGCGGGGCGGGGCGGGGCGGGGCGGGGCGGGGCGGGGCGGGGCGGGGCGGGCGGGGCGGGGCGGGGCGGGGCGGGGCGGGGCGGGGCGGGGCGGGGCGGGCGGGGCGGGGCGGGGCGGGGCGGGGCGGGGCGGGGCGGGGCGGGGCGGGGCGGGGCGGGGCGGGGCGGGGCGGGGCGGGGCGGGGCGGGGCGGGGCGGGGCGGGCGGGGCGGGGCGGGGCGGGGCGGGGCGGGGCGGGGCGGGGCGGGGCGGGGCGGGGCGGGGCGGGGCGGGGCGGGGCGGGGCGGGGCGGGGCGGGGGGGAGGGAAGGGGAGAGCGCGTTATAGTGGACCAGATTGGAGGCAGCGGGGCGGCGTGGATGGAAGTCCCAGTGCGTGGTGGTAGCTGGCGTGGGGGGCATGTGTTGTTCATGCGGGCATGCGGTCTGCTAGCTAGCTAGTGCAGACAGATGCCGACGCACCTACCTCCGGGCGTGCCTTGCGGCACGTAGGCGGGCGGCAGGCGCTGCGGGTACACCGCCACCAGCTCGATCTCCACCAGCCTGCATCCAGCCAGTGATCCATGCACCCAGCAGACGTACGTGGCGCCGCGCCAAAAAACAGAAGGATGGCTTTACCAAAATGGTGAGGTATTAGAGTGCAGTCGGCACTAGGGCTGGCCGCGATGGAAGCCTGAGGCAGGGGGTTTTTAGCCACGGCTTGGGATTGCTGCTACGCGCTCACGCACGCGCGCACGCACGCACGCACGCACGCACCAGTCGGGATCCACGAGGCCGGCCACTGCCAGCGTAGAGCGTGCAACCTGCGTGCGTGCAGGTAACAGAGTAGATAGAGTAGGAAACGGCAAGCAGAGCCATGACGCGTGGCTGTGCAAGAAACTGGTTTGGAAGCGCGTGGAGTGATGGCGGCGAGCCCACCCAACCTTCCACCCCGACTCGCACCGGACCATACCTTGACTGAGCCGGGGATGTTAAAGAACTGGCCATAGGCGGCGTTCCAGCCCGCAAAGTCAACTGCGGTGTATGCGTGTTTGTTTATGAGCGTGGGGGCGGGCTTTAGAGTGGACACACGCACACACGGTTGCACTGTGAGACGCACCGCACGCCGGGTGCGCGTGTAAACGAGCACCGGCGCTGACTATCTAACTGGTTAACTACTATAACTACCTGCTCCGCCCAGGAAGGGGTCGGCCACCAGGTAGCAGCGCACGTACACCGCGTCCTTCATGTCCAGGCCTGTGTGTGTGTGTGGGGGGGTAGGTAGGTCGAGGGCACGTGCGTTTGGGGAAAAGCATGGTGGTGGATGCCATGGCTGGGTGCACATTGCAGCGACATTATTGCATGTGTGGGCATGCAGGCCTGACTCGGCGCGGCGCGGCACGGCGCAGCGACCATGTGGAAAGAAAAACGTTGTTTGGGGGATGTGCGCATGACATGCCGGCCGGCCAGCGGCATGCCAAAATCAACCGCTCTAAATGCGAGCGAGAGGGAGCGAGCTGAACACGCGGGGGAAGGGGAGCCGCGAGGGCGAGCACACGCCAGGCGCTGGCACGGCAGCTGGCCCCCAAGCAGCCCACCCAAGCAGCCCACCCAAGCAGCCCACCCAAGCAGGCCACCTTGGTCTTGCAGCAGCGTGCGGATGCGGGTCAGGACGCTGACAGCCTGCCGGTAGAGGGGGCGGGTAGGGGGCGGGTAAGGGGCGGGTATGGGCGGCGGGTATGGGCGGGTAAGGCGCGGGTAGGGGCGGGTGGGGACGGGTATGGGTGAAGGGAGGAGGACAAGTTTGGACAGATGGCGAGAGATCAAGGTCATGACGCGCGAGCGATCATTTAGTTCATTCGGAAACGGATGAGGAGATCGCGGCACCCGACCCGAGGCGAGCCGTTCGGCCACCTAGCTACCTGCTCGGTGGTGTTGCCGAAGCGCTCGCGGCTGCCGCGGGGCGCGGAGGCGTTCTTGATGGCGGGCACGGTGCCGGAGGAGTGGTAGTAGGCGTGGCCGGTGGGCACTGACACGCCGGACAGGATGGAGGAGGTGGCGGTGCCGAGGCGCAGCAGCGAGGTGGGGCCGCCGGTGGCTGCGGACGGGTGGGGACGGGGGTGGGGGGAGGGGAATGGGTGGCGTACGTGCAGGCGTGTCAGGGTAGGCGACAGGGTACATCGGGCACTACTACACGTCGCGCGGGTGGGACATATATAGAGACAGGGCGCATTATTCGTATTGGTAGCTTTGTGAGGGCGCAATGCAAACACACACAGCAGAGTAGTGAGTCTCAGGAGCAAGTGCGTGCGCCGCCAGTGCTTACTAATGACGTCTGGCGCCACGGCGCCCTTTGTGGGGTAGGCCGCCCACAGCTCAATCTCAATCAGCCTGCAGGGGGTCGGGCCGCAGATAGAGGGGGCCGTGAGTCCCGCAGGCGTTACTGCGGGCTAATCCACCCATGCCCAATGCCTGGCTACGCAACAGGAACCCCGAAGCCCTCTTACCAGTCAGGGTTCACCTTGAGACATACAGTTATCCAACAGGGGCCAGCAGCGCGAGCGCCCACGGAGGGCAGGGGAAAGAAATTAGAATCATCGCAAGGGGTTGGCGGAGGCGGCATGGGCAGGCGAATGAGTCTCCCGACACCCTAGCTAGCCCCCTTCGCGCCTTCCCAACCTCGCTCCGTCCCCCCGCCCGCCCGCCCACCTGCGCCCACACGCACTCACCAAGCCCGTGACAGCCATGGTCGAACGCGCGGTCTTGACGGATCCGGGCCTGCGATCAGCAATACCGTAATGATGAGGAAGTCACACTCACCCCGATTTTCAGGTGCTCTGAGACCGAAAACGGGACAGGGCCCGAGGCGCGGCGCGGCGCAGTGCCCCCCCTCCCCCAGACGGGCTCCCTCGCTCTCCCCGCCCACCCGCTGCCCTACCTGCCACCCCGCTCCCGTCCCCCTCCCAAACTAGAAACAAAACAAAACAGGCCGCCACAGGCACGCACGCTCCCGCCCGCGCACGCACGCACCTGTTGAAGTACAGGGCGTAGGCGTTGAACCAGCCCTGGTAGTCCACCGTGCTGTTGAGGAAGGGGTCCGCCACCAGGAACACACGCAGGTAGGTGGAGTCGGCCAGCGTCAGGCCTGGTGAGGGTGAGGCCGGTGAGCGTGTGTCGGGGGGCGATCGAGAGGGAAATTACAGGGGGCCAGGGACAAGGGGCCAGCAACGCGCCGCAAGGCGGAGGTGGTGGCTGGGATGGCATGACATACGCAAGCAGGTGCTCTCCGGCACCAGTACACCCACCCACCCTGCTGCGCGCAGTGAATGTTTGTCTATCTGCCACTGCGGCAGGCGACTGAAGTAACTTCACGGAACTATGGCACGATACGGCAACAACAGCAACGCACCCGCCTCCGCCAGCAGCGTGCTCAGTCGGTTCATGATGCTGATGGCTTGCTCGGTGGTGTTGCCGAAGCGCTCGCGGCTGCCGGCCGGGGCGGAGGCGTTCTTGATGGCGGGCACGGTGCCGGAGGACCAGTACACGGCGTGCGTGCCGGGCACGGTGACGCCCGACAGAATGGAGGAAGCGGCGGCGCCGTAGCGCGTGACGGCGGTGGGCGCTGAAAGTAATGACAGAACGGGGCATGATGCGCTTCGGGGAAAATTTATTGGATGGCTTAGGGCTTTGATTGGAAGCTGCGGACTTGCCGGCGGAGACACACGTACCAATTGGGAGGGCAGGCGGGGAGGGTGAGGGCGGGGCCGGCGAGGGCGGCGCAGGGCTCGGCGGGCGAGGGGGAGGGGGCGGGCGTGGAGAAGGCGGGGGCGCCTGCATGTAAAACCCGGCCACACACCAGTCAGTGCAGAGAGGTGACATGTCGGTCCGCGGGTTACGGATTGTGTCGTACAGCATGGCAGTTTCACCGGTAGGTCACAGCAGGTATGCAGGCATGCAGACTCTGGAACTAGATGCACCGCCGCCGCCGCCGCCATACATAGTCGCCGGCCGCCCCGACGACCACACCTGGCAGGCGGGCAGTGTGCCGGCCACGCAGCGGCTGGTCAAGGAGTTCCTGTGGACAGCATGCCGTTGCGGCCACGCGCGGTCTGAGCAGCGAAATGTATGGATGTGGGCATTGGGATGATGAGGACACGTGCTATGGGGGCGAGCGCAGGGCCGCGCCCCCTACGTCCCCCCTCAAAAAAAGCACGGAGCACGCGATCATAAACCAGGAAAGTAAGGGCAAGACTGACAATGCTGCCCGCGGGCGCACCACGAGCACGTCGACCACTATTTCTATCCCCTGCATGCAGCACATGCGCACACGCCACACATGTATGGACGGGGTAACAGGATATGCAAGAAGTACTCACACGTAGGGCGCATAGTCCACCAGTATGGGGTCGAAGCGGAAGGCGCAGGCCAGCTCCTGCCAGCACGAGGCGGAGACCTGCTGAGGCCGTGGGGCCGGGTGCGTGGCAGCAGCAGTAACGGCAGGGCGGGATACCGGACGGATGGTCATTGGGGCGCGTTGCAGTCGTCATCAGTTCAGGGTGGGTTTCCGTGATGCAGGGGCAGCAAAACTAAGGGGCCCTTGAATAGTCGAAGCCCCTGGGACTACGTTGCTGCGATAGATCAGAGTAGGGACACCTGCCTGGGCGGCGGCCTTGGCACACTTGGGGTTACACTTGCCCGACGCGCAGCGCATGTCGCCCATGCAGGCGTCCAGGGCGCCGGCCAGGCCCTCGCAGTCGCTGCGCAGCGAGCTGACCAGGGAGATGCCGAAATCGACGTAGCCGCGAATCAGCGGCTCTGCACGCGTGGCGCGAGGTGGCGTGTGGGAGGGGGCAAGTGAGCTCCTTCCACAGTTCCAACCGACATGTGCCGTCGCCGTCGCGGTTTTCTGCCGGCGGGTGCGCCTCCACCATACGCCTACCAAGCACCATTGTTTCTACTTGCCATTGTATCCCGTATACTCCGAGTTGCACCTCGCGGTGGCCTTTGTCGCGAGCGTCTGCGCGAGACATCCGCATAATCATCCGACTGGAAACCATCAGCGAGACATGTACACGCTCTTCCTCACGAAGCCACTTACCGCTAGCAGAGCAAAGCAAAGCAATCTGCTGAATACGGAACGCTTGTGCTCGGGCTGCATCGTCGGTGTATGTGAAGAAACCCACAAGGGGTGAAAAGAGGGTTGGGCAAAGCGTGATAAGCAGGGGGCAATGCGAAGATGCGCACAGCCGTGTTCTTATGTGCATATAGTATATGAAATATGCATTCGATGGTCCTCGCGGCGAGCCCCAAGCAATCCAGTTGGGCCCCGCAAACTAGGGTTGTTGTCCGACCTGGTTGTCAGACAACACAAAAGCGCCATGCGGTCCTGCACCGTACAAGGCGGACCTTTTGGAATTTGTAACGTCAAGTGTCTGTTAAGAGCCGTAGCGGGAGAGCTAACTTGGTTGTGACTAGACACGCGCCCGCTCAGCAGGCGTTCAGACACTCGCTGCAGCCGGCCCTCACACGCCCGTGGTGTGGACGCGCGTCCCGTTCGCGCACTTCCTGCGTGACGCCCACACATTCCGCACTTCAACAGCTGTTTAACGAGCTGGTCACAGGTAAGCGATCCCAACGTGTTGCGCGCCTGGGCTCGCCAGGGCCCCAGGCGGGATGTTGCGAGCGTGATTGGTGCGAGCCGCTTTGCGGTCCGTTGCACCAATCGGCATCTAAGCGTATACATATTATCTTGACGAATACATGCGACGTTGATGGGAACGCTGCGGAGGGTGTTTTGCGTGCCTCGAGTTCGGCCAACCGCTTCGGTTAAGCCCGGTCTCCGGGCCAAAGTGCCCAACTCGCTGCGCGAAGCCCTTTCGGGGTATTTCAGGGTAAATCTGCACGAATTTTACAGGAGCTTTTTCGTCGTCGGCGGTAACTGTCGGAAACTCAAAAATGCGCACACTCGCGCTGGCGGTGGCGACACTCGCCCTGGCTTCACTTGTGAGTGGCAGACGAGGTATTGTGGAACGTGGCACATTGATTGGTTTTTGTCGGTTGACTAGGGTTTGCGGTTTGACATGCGCCATCCATTTCGGCATCGCCACGTACAGGTCAGCGCGCAGAACTATATCACGCCAGTCGAGTCTGGTGTGGTTCCGGGGACTGATGGGAAGATTCCTGCAAAGGTACGTGCGTCTCGTTTCACAACGCCATGGCAAACCCTGGGACAGTCCTGATCCCTCTCATACCTCTCTGCCTCACGCCCCGGTGGCTCGCTCTCACCCTGTGCGCCCGCAGTGCGACATCGCGATTGTTGGCGGCGGCCCCGGCGGTATTTACTCTGCTTATCGCCTCCTGACCGGCCTAGCTACCAAGCCGAGCGTCTGCATCTTCGAGGCCACGGGCCGTGTGGGCGGCAGGTATTTTCGCATTTTATTTTCTTGGTTGTTTTCTTTTGGATTCCCTGTTTTCCATGTAGACCGACCCCAGCTCGGAAGATCCCCCAATGCAAATACCGCCGAGCCCGCCATGCTTGCCACCTCTTCCTGCCCTCTGCCCTCGCCAATCCGGATACCCCTCCTCTCCCCCTGCCCCCCGGAACATCCCTTTCCCTCCTCCTGGCCCCTGCCTCACTCTCCTGGCCTTCCACCTCCTTTTTCCCCTCCTATTTCCCCCCCCCCCCAGGATCTACACGGTGCGTGGCCTGGGCGCGCTGTCCGACATGACCGTTGACCTGGGTGCCTACCGCTACATCGACGGCCGCCACACGCTGGTGCAGGGCCTGGTGCGTGCGTGCGTGCGTGCGTGCGTGCGTGCGTGCGTGCGTGCGTGCGTGCGTGCGTGCGTGCGTGCGTGCGTGCGTGCGTGCGTGCGTGCGTGCGTGCGTGCGGGGAGTGAGGTGATGGATAGGCCCGGGGCTTAGGGCTGGGGGTTTGGGGTTTGGGAAAAGGTGGGTGGAGGGGGGGCGTAACCAATGGAGAAGGGGGGGGGTGCTTCACAGCAAGCGGGAAGTGGGCGGGACAGGAGTCCGGCTGAACCAGCCTTCATGGTGTCGTGGATGCCGGCTGGGACCTTGGCTGGGCGGCCGCCCCCCGGGGGAGGGTTCTTCCTGCCACTGCGCTTCCTCTTCCTTCCCTTCCCTGCTTCCCTCCCTCCTTCTTTCACGCACAAGAATGCCTTCCCACAGTGCAACCACAGCTCTCCCCATCCCTGCCGCCCCATCCTTCCTCCAACTCCGCCCACCACCACATCACCGCCACCCCCTTCACAACACTCATCCACGCCCCTCCCAAACCCCCCACCCCACCCCACCCCTCCCCCCACGAGTTGCAACGTCTGTTCTACGTCTACCTCATCATTAATTTAAATGCATGGAACCCCCACCCCCTCCCCCCCCCCCTCAGGTGGAGAACCTGCTGCGCCTGAACTACACGCTGTACGACCCCGCCTCGCCCACCTTCCGCAAGATCGTGGACGCCGCCGGCGACGACCTGGGTGAGCGAGCAAGAGTGTCTTTGCACGCACGTTTCCAGTTGCGTTGGAGCAATGCACAGCACCTGCTGTGAACAACCCATCGGCCACTCTTGAGTCGTGTGACCTCGCCGCCCACCCAGCAGCTCGCTGCTGTCCCTTTCCTCCCTGCGCTCAGCTCCTTGCTGTTTCGCATTGGGGTTTGGTGCAATCTGAGCTGGTCGCAACGCGTCCCCTTCTTCCCACCCACCCTTCTTCCCACCTCCATCCTCCTTCTTCCCTCCTTTCAACCTCCCATCAACCTGTCCGCCTTTCTTGTAACCGCTTGCTCCAACGCCTTCCCCCTTGCTCCCCCTCCCCCTCCTTCCCCCCTCCGCCTCCCGCGCGGCAGGCTTTGTGACGTTTGTTGAGAAGCTGGCCTCGATGTCGGTTGGCCTGGGCGCGCAGCTGTACTACGGCTCCACTGTGACCAAGGTGGACCGCTTCCCGGGCAGCCCGCAGCAGTACGTCGTGTACGTGACGGGCGCGGACGGCAAGGTGGGTGTGGATGGACGTACGTACGGACGGACAGCAGAGGGTGTATTACGTAAGGGCGAGAGTATGGTACACATAGAGGAACCTGCTGTGTGGTCTGGCAAGCCGTGTGGGTGTGCCCCCGCCAGTCCCTCCCGTCCCCATGATTCCCCGCTCCCCGTTCCCCGCTTTGGTTGCTGCTGGCGCCCGCATCCCCTACATCCCCGCCCTGCCCCCCGCCTCCGCAGGTGTCCAAGGTCACTGCCAAGCATGTGAGTCACCCCGTGGCTGGGATCGGATGAGGAGGGCTCAAGGCACCACCACAGTGCAGCACGCATGCCCGCTGTGACGCGACCAGGTTCCTGCTCCCGATCACTGCACGCTGCTGCCCTCCGCCCCCGGAGGGTCTCTGAATGAACCACGCCGACCCCCACCCCACCTATTGCTCTCCCAGTATTCCCACCGCAGCACCGCCCTTCCCAAACACCCCCCCCCCCCCCACATACACACACACACACTGCCCACAGGTCATCTTCAACACACCCCAGCGGCCGCTGATGCGCATCCTGCAGAACTCCAACCTGGCGCGCACCACCGCCTGGAACCCGGTAATTAGGGGGGGGTAGTTCATTCCAGTAACCACAAGCCAATCGGGGGACTGGGCGGGTGGTTGGGAGGTAGAGCTTGCTGCAGCAGCCGAAACTCGAGCCTTGCTAGTCAGCCCCTTCTCCCAATCGGCTGGCAGGATTTGTAAATGTCCCCCATACCCTCCCCGCCCCCCACCCCTTCCATCTGACCACTCCCACTCTGAGCCCCCTTCCCCACACACACGGCTCTTCCTCTGAGCACTCTCCTTATTGCTGTCTTACCCCCCCCCCCCCCCCCCCTTCCAACCCTCCCCCCCCCAGGCCCTGGACATGCCCTTCCCACTCATGGCCGCTAAGATGTACCTGTACTACGAGTGAGTTGGTTGTGGTATGGTGTGGGTGTGAGGTGCGGTGTGCAGTAGCAGTGAGGCCGCGTCCATGGGTGTACTACGAGTGAGTGATGTGTGGGTTGTGGTGTGGTGCGGTGTGGGTGTGAGATGCGGTGCAGTGCAGTAGTGGAGCGAGCCGGTTCCATGGGTGCGGGTTCCATGCCATGTGTCACGAGCCATCCAATAGCAAGCGGCGCCACGACGAAAGCACCGCGTCCGTATCTCCCCCAGCATCCCCTCATTGTTTAACCGTCTCTGTCCTGCTCTTTGACTCACCCTCCCGCTCCGCCCTTGCGCTTGCCTCTTCCTACCACCTTGCGTCTGCTGCAGCGATGGTGAGTGCTGGTGACCGACCCAATCAACAGCTTTTGCCCCACAGCTTAAGCTTGCACATGTCAGCGGCGCCCCTGTCCGTCGACACATCTTGCTGACGCTTTCCCCGTTTCCTCTTGCCCTTACTTCACACTGAACACGTGGTTTCCCCGCGTTTCACCATTCTCCGGTGGCAGCCTGGTGGTGAGTGCAGTTGTGTTTGCGCACACTCTGATCTGGTGCCCTGGCGGATGTCGCACACGAATGTCCACCTCAGTTCTCCCTACCTGTTTCTCTCTCGGACCCCCACTCGCTCGCTTCCCGCCCCTTTCTAGCCCCCACTCGCTTCCCGCCCCTTTCTAGCCCCCACTCGCTTCCCGCCCCTTTCTAGCCCCCACTCGCTTCTCGCCCCTTTCTAATCCCCGCCCCTCCGTCCCTCGCTGCGCCCCCGTCCCCCCCCCATCCAAGGGTGTACATGAACCGCACCACCGGCACCCTGAACGACCCCAACACCAACAACGCCACCACCTTCAACTCCTCCTCCCTCTTCACCACCCCGCCCCTGCGCGGCCGCTACCACGACGGCGGTGAGTGGGTGGATGTGTGTGACTCAACGAGCAAGCTAGTACATCAATGCCGTCGTCATCACTTGTGGGCCACATTCAGACAATAAGGGATTCTCACATGCGCGCATTGGTCACACGAACCCACCGACCCGCTGTTTCCCCCGCAGACTGGAAGTGCACCGCTGGCAACACCAAGTGTCACGGGTACGACGTGGCGACAGCCCTTGACCAGGACAGCCTCTGATTGCCGCGTCCCTGCATGCTTGGAAATGCAACTGCCTGAGTCCTGGTGCATGGCACTTGATGCTCGCAACCCCGCCGCTGCCACCGACCATTGCTTGGGCCCGCAGGATGTTCCTCTACACCTACTCCAGTGACAACGGCGGTGGGTGGTGGTTCTATCCGTTAGCTCGTTGCACAGGCTGATCGCTTGACAGCGCTGTCGTTTGGCGTCTATCGTAGTAGCCTGATTCATCATCCGATCTTATCTCTCACGCCACCACACCTCACCTCAACTGTACCTCCTCCTCCGTTTGCGCCTGCCCTTCACGCTCCCCTCCCCCCGCTGATGCACATCATCCTATGAATGGCTATCCCCCCCCATCCCACATCCCACATTTCCACATCCCGCCACCTCCCGCATGCTCACCTGCTCACCTGCTCACCTGCTGCCATACAACAGGCACATTCAACCGCGGCGGCCAGGGCCTGGACATCAGCCCCTACAACGGCGTGGTGCCGCGCTTCTACTGGAACTACGCCGTCAACCCCGACACGGTGCGTGCGTGCCACGGTGTGCCGTGCCGTGACATGCGCGTGTACCCCCATGTACCCCCGGCCGTCGTGCGCGGCCCCGCTGCTTGCGCTGCGAGGTCGCCTGTTGGTGCAAGCCGTGCATTGCATGCCTTGCCGTGCTCGCTTATTAGTTAGCACACGCACGGCCAACACGTACTGCGTACGGTACTATACACTATACTTGCGTCTAAGCCGCCCCCGGCTCACTCTTTCTTTCTCTGCACCTCTACATGATCCCGTCCCCACCCCGCCCCGGCCTCCCGCCCCGCTCCCTGCTGGCAATCAACCACATCGTACGTACACATCGCACCGTGCGCCACATGCAACATGTACGTAGTCCAAGCCCTACGTGGTGCTGGACGCCTCCACCAACAGCGGCAAGAACCTGATCACCGAGGCCCACAAGAAGGTGGGTGCGACACGGGCGCGGCGTGCAGGGCGGCTTGATTGATTGCATGGCGTGTGCGCTCGCTGGAGTGAATCCGAGCGCTGTCAGTTTCCCACGCACGGACGTCAGTCCCAGGCACGTATAATCGTTGCCACGCCGGCGGCTCGTGCCACGTCCGTTCTATCTCCTATCACCCTAATCCCTCTCTTCCCCCCCTGTTTACCTCCTGTGTTCCTCCCTTTTCTCCCCTGCTGCTGCTGCCCAGCTGGTGGACTACCACATCCGCATCAACGCCCCCATCCCCGAGCCCTACGCCTCCACCTACCCGAGCCAGGTGAGCCAGCCCGGCGCGGATCGGTAGCCCACATCAAACGACTTTGCCAAGCAAACCGCCCGGACTGCCCCCTGCCCCTGTCCCCGTCATCACCCGCCCGCCCCCCCCCCCCCCCCGCCACGCATCCACCTCCTGCACGCACGCGTGCAGGCGGTCATCGTGGTGTGGGACCCCCAGGTCCACTGGACCGGAGGCGCCTGGCACTCGTACAAGAACGGTATGGAGCTAGGCTCGCGCGTGGTACACAGTCCAGTCCTGGGGGTCAGCGGGTGCTGGGTGCTGGGTGCTGGGTGCTGGGTGCTGGGTGCTGGGTGCTGGGTGCTGGGTGCTGGGTGCTGGGTGCTGGGTGCTGGGTGCTGGGTGCTGGGTGCTGGGTGCTGGGTGACAGCCAGCAGTCTGCTGCTGGATGGGAGCGAGCTGGGAACGAACGCCCTGAACGTACCCACCAGCAGCAGCGCTTTACGTACGTGCGCTGTGTTAAGAAAGAAAAGAAAGTGCGCTGTGTTAATACGTACATGGCTGGCTGGCACCGTTTTGATTCGCCTGCCCTCCTCTCGCCCCCCTGCCTCCCATCGGCCTTCGCTGCCACGCACTACACGCGCGTGCGTCCCCTCCTCTCCCCCCTCCGCACCCCGGCCTGTTTACCAGCAACCCCCACCGCACCCCGGCTCCGCCCTGCCTGCCTGCCTGCCTGCCTGGCCGCAGGCATCTTCGGCGGCCAGGTGTCCACCACCTACACAGACCCGCGCAACGCTGTGCCCGTGGCGTCCATCAAGCCCTACGCCGGGGAGAACGTCTGGGTGGCCAACGAGGTGCGTGAGAGATGAACGATGAGCTAGTCCGTCCGGTGGGGGACATGCATTCGCTTTCAGTCCCAACTAAACTACACCCGCATTATGGCCTTGCTGGACGGATTGGTCGGTGCAGTGACGACGAGGCAACCTAACTGCCCTCATCAACCCCATTCCCTCTCAATGTGCCTTCTAACCTTACATGCGCGCCCTGCTGCCCACCTACGTAATACCCTATTCAACAGGCCTTCTCCGCCGTGCAAGGCTGGGCCGAGGGTTCCCTCATCATGGGTGAGCAAGCTCCACTAACTGTGTCCTGCGACCGCGTAGCTAGCACGGCGGGACACTATGGCCGTTTGGGGGCCTTGTCTCCCATCCACTGCTGTTGTTGCTCAAGCCGCGGCGTCCTGGCACGGGTTGTAACTGGGCCATCGGCCACGCCACCACCACCACTTGAGCAGCAAGCCCCTTCGTTCGCTGAAGTAAACCTCCTCGCCGCTGTTCATAAATTGTGTCCCTGCCTCATCATCAGCTGAGAACGTCGTGACCCAGCTGGGTGCTGCCCGCCCCACCTTCATCACCCCGGCCCGCCACGACTGCGTTCTGCACCCCACCTACAACTACAACGCCACCCTGTGCGCTCTCAGGTCGGTGTGGAGCAGGAGGTAGCTCTCTGGCGTACGATACGTATGACGTAACTTAGCTGCTCTGTGACCTGTCTGTTACGTTGACCTGTTATCAACAACCTGCACGCTGCATATTTCCCCTGCTGTGCTGATCCCGCGGCGTCCTGGCACGGGTTGTAACTGGGCCATCGGCCACGCCTGTGCAAAACCCGGCCCGCACGTGCAGCCTGAACCCCATCATCCAGGGGGTCTCCCGCCGGCGCGCCGCCGCCACGTCCTCCGTCGACGGCTTGGCTGGTGTGGCCACAAACCGCAAGATGGGCTTCATCATGTAGTTGATGTTATAAGGCATGTAAGGCATGCGTGTGGAATGGGCGGCTGAAACTTGGATCGCATCATTCTGCCACCGGCGCGCGCGGCGGTGCGGCAGTGCCCAACTCACAGTACACACAGCCCCCATGCCGCAACGGGGCATGCACGGCTATCTAGCTGTTCAACGTTCGCACAGCCACGGGATATACCCACATGTGTAATTTATTTGGTCCCATGTCAAGGGTGCGGGGCGCGTGGGATTAGTGGGGTGAGGTTGGGGGGTGCTAGACCACCAAGCTACAGTCTTATAACAAAGGTGCTCTTCAGGCATAGCCTGCTTGGTCCATCACACGCCATCTCCCTGCTGCTCTACTCACATCCAGGCTCCTACCTACGAGCCGCAGGCGTTGCAGCCCGCCGCCAACGCCAGCCCGTGACTACGATACGGATCAGAACCCTGTCAGCTGCTTCCGGGACTCCGTCAGGCGCATGCTCCGCTCTCACAACACGGGTGACAGCCCTTATCAGTTCACAAGAGCCAGCTGACCTGTACTCAACCCAGATAGACACGCCCCGCATACTTCCTTTGCCTGCGCCTCACAGGCGAGGCTTCATGGCCGCAGCCAGCGACCGTTCCCCACCCACGTAATGACCTCCGCCACGCACCACCAGAGCCACCACTAGTGCGGTCATCCCCACAAGTAGCGTGACCTTGTCCGAGGAGCAGTACTCGGGGAAACCGGGGCGGTCCGAACGTGGCTGTGCGTGGTCCGAACCTGGTCCGAACCTGGTCCGAACCTGGTCCGAATGACCTTCGGACCAGGGGTTTCGGACAGCCAGGCAGAGGCTTAGCACAATTCGGTGAGTGAGTGTTATTATAGGGGGAAGTAGGATTGATAACACAAGGTGTCTTTAGACGCCATGCATGTGGGCGGCCGGGCGAGAGCGGGGGGTGGGGGTGGGATGGCTGGGGGGCGAGGAGAGGGTGGGGGGGGGGACGAGCGGGTGCGGGCCGGGATGGCTGGGAAGCGGGCCGGGATGGCCGGGATGAGCTGCTGGCCGCTGCGTCCGAACGGTCTGGTCCGAACACTTGAGGGCTGGTCCGAACGTTCATGGTCCGACGAGGTTTCGGACCAGAATCGGACCAGAATCGGACCAGAATCGGACGGGGTAATTCGGACCGGCTTCGGACCGAAGCATGTTTCACCCCGGTCCGAACAGACCGGCCTTCGGACCAGATTCGGACCGCGTTCGGACTGCGGCCTTCGGACCGCGTTCGGATCACGTTCGGACAGGGTGCTTTCCCCGAGTGAGCCCGCGAGGCCGCAGCGGCGCGCGAGCCTCACCACAATGCCTTTCGTCCGCGTGCTGAGGTCCACCACGTTCATGGTGCCAGTCAGCGCCACGAAGACGATCAGCAGAGGGCAGCCCGGCGGAAACCCTTCCGCTACCCCCCACCAGCAGCAGCACCAGCAGCAGCAGCAGCAGCAGCAGCACGACCGACATGGACAGCAGGCCGCAGCGGGCACCTGGCGGCCAGGGTGGAATACCGCACATGTGCGAGGGATGGATGGTCATTATGCAACCCCCGACAACCACCAGCATGAACGAATGCCCTTTGCACGTGCCAGTGCAGTCACGCAAAGGCATAGGAGGCCCGTGGCCTGCAAAAGCTGGGTGTACTTACTGCGCTTGCCAGGCTCCGTGGGCAGCCGTGTCGTTGACGGCAGGCGGTTGCACGGCGGCAGGCGGTCCACCTGCAGGGGACGACACGTGACACGGAAAGCGGCCTCAGCGCACCACTCGCAGTGCAGCACAAACCATTAAAACGCTAAGCGGTCAAAGTGTCACGCGCGTACCTGCTGCATCGCCGCCGTGGGCCGTCCCACCGCCTTGCCGCGCTCCCTTATCTGCGGATGGGGTGGGGCCACGTACATGTACAGTCACAAACAGGGCAGCACGCAGGTTCGCACGGCCCTACGCGCCCCCTTAGGGAGTCCGTATGTATAGTTCCCTGCGCTTTACAAGAAACTGTGAAAAAGCTGTGCTTGGTTTCGGGTGTGACCCGTGCGCACCAAGTTAGGAGTGCTGCCTGCTGCTGCCGCCAATTGCTGGCTTTTAGGGTTTGTATTATATATGTGCTATGCTTTTGTAGCATAGCTCGGCGGTGCTGTGAGACAGGCTGTACGGCGCGCTGCAAGGGCGCATGGGCGGTCTGAAAATGGGCTTGCGCGCACACGCCACCATTTCCACATATGCTTATTGTCACGACCACCGTCCCCATTACCGTGAAGCTTCACGCAAGCTTAAGCTATACCCCTAGTGTACACTGCGCTAGCTGGTCGCGCCGGGGCGCCATCGCGTCCACATCGTTCAGCGCGGAGGCGCTCCACCACTGCTGGGCACAGTGCACCCCGGCATTTGGAGCTGTGGGTTATGGCACTCACCGCGTGTGTAACGCTGATTGTCACTGTGCTGCGCTTGCGGGCTATTCCGGTCATTATTGTGCCAGCTTTGGGGCTGGGGGTTGGGGGTCCACGGCATGCATGCGTGAGCGGGATGGCATCAAGTGGGCTTTGGGGCTTCACCATGCATGGCATTGGTCTTGACACTGGGGGTGATACATATTGTGGTGAATGGCAGCACAAAGTGAAGAGCAACAAGGTAAAGGCTGCAGTAAGGAACCTTTTGATATGGATGCAAGCACAGCTATGATGGCGCTATGGCAAATAGGGGTGGTGCTGTCCTGGCCACCCCACCAACTGAGTGTAACCAGCCATGACCTGCTGTGACCGAGGCAACTCACATTCAAACCGCATGTCCATCGCAGGGTTAACCACCATGTCAACCAGTAGAACCAGCAAACGGACTGGTAACCTACAGCTGGTAACCAGTTGACGGCTTTCTGACCATGTGCCTCATACCTACCACTCCTGACCCTTGGTTACCGCACACTACTGCTGGTGACTAGTGGTAACCATGGTGGTTATTGGGAGGCTCTGTTGGTAGGGCCTAGGTGTAGTGCCGCTCCTCGTCGTCCATGGTCATTACGCCCGCTGCCACTGCGCCGCCGCCGCAAGGTTGGAAGGCGGGAACCGCAGGGACATGGTCCTGCGCTTGGTGTACAGGCTGGAGGCCGGCAGGAGGTGAGGGGTGCGTGGTGAGGTGAAAGCGCGAGGGGGGCGGGCCCCCTTGCCCTAGTCACCTTGCCCCGTTAATCCACGCCAGGCCCTACGGGCCGGCGTTTCCTTATTATTATTATTCCGGCAGGAGGTGAGGAGTGGGTCAGGTGGGGACACGGGGTTGGAGCATGAGGGCCGTGTGCGCTTGGAGACAGGTACTCAGCAGCAGAGCGATGCGCGCCCCTCATAGCGCAGCACTTTAGCCGCAGTCTGCCGTAATGTCGTGCACTCTCCAGTATGCATCACTAAACATGAAGGAATGGCATGGGCGCATAAATGGTTGGTTGGGTGGGTGATTGAGGGCCCTTGTGCCACCTGGAATTCCTACCATCCCTCTGCACCTCTTCCCCTCGCGCCAGCCTCACCCTCACAGGTCCCCTGGCTCGCGCTGCTTTGCAGTTCCTTGCTGTGCCGCACCCACGCAACCTCCTACCGGTCAAGTTCTTCAGCAGCCGCAGTGCCTCCTCCATCATGACCACAAGCAACAGATCAGGCCGTGGCTGCGTGCCGGCGTGTGAGACTGCGAAGACAGTAGGTCCCTTGGGGGGAGGGGCACTGGGGGAGGGGAGAAGGGGGGAGGGGAGAAGGGATGGAAACAAGCGGCGGGAAGGGGAGGCGAGGCTCTCAAACATTGCATCTGGTGGGAAGGCCTGATAGTTGTCACCGGGGCTATACGGCACGCCAGGACGAGAGTGACAGCGACGAAGCGGCGGTGGCACGTGCCAGCGGCCACTGCTATGCCCCGCCGACAATCTTTGCGTCAAGTCCTACACCTAATCTGTGCACAATAAGTGGGCTCAGTTGACCCAAGGAGCGCAGATAGAATAAGCGCCAACCCGCGCTGTTGCCAGGGAGATGCCACGCCCTGCCAGCCTCGTTGCCACCGCTGGGTGCGCCAGCGTGCCCTGCACGTTCCCCCAAGTGCTTCAAGAACCCCCTCACACTCGTACATTGACGCGAGCGTCGGCAGCTCGCAGCTGTCCTCGCAGGTGCAACGCTTCTCCTGCCCTTGGCCCCTCCCAAAGGAAGCTGCTTGAGCATATGACTCTCGAGCACATGACTCTCATACATAACTGGTTTTGTCTTTTCTCTTGCAAGCCCTGCCTTTGCTGCTGCTCACACAGCAAGCACGGCTCGCTGCCGCGAGCGTGAGGTTAGTGAGGTGCCCCATGGGGCAACACGTATCTATGCATGTTTTCTGTAGTTATGCCCGTTGTGTCAAGCTGCTGGTGAGGAATTCGTAGAAGATGAGGAACATGTGCTGCTGGAGTGTGGAGCATACGATGATATCAGGAGCACGCTTTGGGTAGAGGGGACTCCCGAGTCAATGTTGGACGCGATGGCTAACGGGGACCAGAGGGGACTTGCGCGTGTCATACACGCGATAACGACGGAACGACTTGACGGCGCGGTCAATCTAGGTTTTCATCTACTATTAATTTTACTTACTTTCAAAAGTTTAGGTTCGAGGCAGCGGTCCATGAGCCTCCTGGCTCGTTTGGACCAATCTACAAGCATGAACTTGCAACGTCAATCAATCAATCGACCGCGCGTTGCAAAGGTCTCGCAAGTCTGCCGATATATCAGGATTTGATGACTGCACTGTGGCATTACCATTCGTTTGATTCCCTCTGGCAGGACGTCGGGGTTTGGACGGTGGCAGTGTAGCCAAGGCGGTTTATCGCTTTAAGCAATGCAGATGCATGAAGTTATTACAGCGTGCTTATGACTTCGTATGCAAGTTTGGCTTGAGACCCGCTTCCGCAAGCCCAGGCATCTTTTGCGCCTCAATCCATGGAGCTGACGCCCCCAGAAGAGCTCGACCAGCAGCCGGCGCAGCAGCAGGAACAGCGCCGCGCCGACATCGCGCAGGCGCTGCTCGAGCTGGGGCTGTCGCCATGGGAGGTGGCGTACTTTTCGGATGCTCCGACCGCGACGCGCTCGTGCGGGGAGGGTTCATCAGCCTACAGCACCTTCAGAAGGGCGGTACGCCAACGGCGCTGCAGCAGGCTGGGCTGCCGCCTTTCCTCGTCGGCTTCATAGATAACGCACGAGGTGCGTGGGTTGCGGCAGGCAACGTGCGAATGTGGACGTGCACGGGCCCTTGTCAAGCAGGGGGCTTTCAGGCGGGAGCTCAGTCCAGCACAGGTTCCCCTAGCCCGATGAATGCACGCACTTGACTTGGACATGCCGCTGTGCACCATCTGCAGAACACGCGAAGCAGGCGGCGGCGGCGGCGATGCCACAGCAAGGCAGCATGGCGAATCACGGCCTCAGTGTTGCGGCACGGCCGCCGGCACGTGAGTGGGTGCCACGTAGAAGTCTGCGTCAGTCTGGTTGTTTATGCGGTGTGCCCACGGATGCACGCCCGCTACACCGGTAACTGCTGCCGCCGTCACGTCGTAGGTCTGCCGCCCGCTTCTCAGAGTCCTGCTGCCCTTCTGGACACTGATGCCGGCCACGTCCGGGATCAAGGTGCGGTGTCCGATGTCGCTCGTGCGCTGTGCCCCGGGCATGAATTTGGAATAGGTGCCTCGATATGCCTACCTGCGGGCTTTCTTATTGCCGCGTCTCTGCCGACGTGCTTGTCTCCTTTCGTTCCTATCTGGGCCTCGTCCCATGCATCCAAAGGGTCGTGGTGGAGCTCTTGGCTGCCCGCTGTGCCGCTGCTGTGGAGCATACAGCCGTCACCGCCGCCACAAGCCGGGCTAGAGGGGCCGCAGTGGCGTGCTGGGCCAGTAGTGGCAACGGCAGCAGCTGTGGCGGCCTTGGACGCTTCACCCAATGCGCCTGCGGCTGAGCGCGCTGCTGACTTGCTCGATGCATGCAGCGCCACGCACACTGCTGCGTCAGCAAGCGCAACGACACCAGCTTTCCGGCAGCTCACTGCCTGCCGCCGCCGGCACGTGCACGGGCGTGTCCAGGGCCAGGAGTAGCCACAGGCTCCAGCGCCTTTCACAGCGGCAGTAGCGGACTGCTACTGCGTAACGCGCAAGCAGCAGCGTTGGGACGCAGCAGTGCCCGAGCAAGGGGTTGGGCGTGGACAGCGACACGCATGCGGGGGCAGCGGGGACGGGGCAGGAGGAGCATGCGTTGTGGTTTCGGAAGCACATGCATTTGGGACAGCTAGGGCATGTATGCGGTGATACGGGCGTTGGCGATGTATGTACTCACCATCATGCCGTACTTGGTGTCCTTGACGATGAGGGCACAACGACTACAACGACGCCCGAAGAGGGGCAGCCTCCGGCAGGGGCCGCGCCCCGTGCGAATGCAGCTGCGGAAGCCGGGTGGGAAGGAGCCCGCGGCGGCTCGGTGTTCAGCACGTAAGGTGCCGCGGCGGGCGGTGCAGCGCCTGGCGCCCGCGTCCCCCTGCTGGTGGGTGGGGAGTCCTGTGTTGGGGTTGTGGAGTTGTTGGGGTGTGGTTAGGCGTGCGCTTGCAATTGGTGCAGAGCGAGGTGTGCAGGGCGGCAGGTGTGGAAGGGAGAGAATGAATGTTGGCGGAAATGGGCTTCCGGCTGAGCAACATCCAAGACGGAATCCTGAACCCACATGAACTCACATGATCGAACACGCGCTGCTCGCGGCGCCACGGAGGTGGCGTGCATTGCCGCCAGACCGACTCCGCCCTGCGCTACGCAGCAATGGGTGCGGCTGCGGCTGAAGCAGGCGGGGCTGCCGGCTCCCGACAAGGTGCTCCTGGTCAGTGCGGCAAAGGGCACGGGCGTCAAGGACATGGTGCAGGTGCGCACGTCC
Source organism: Chlamydomonas schloesseri (assembly GCA_016834595.1). Lineage (NCBI taxonomy): Eukaryota > Viridiplantae > Chlorophyta > Chlorophyceae > Chlamydomonadales > Chlamydomonadaceae > Chlamydomonas > Chlamydomonas schloesseri. The sequence goes on along the minus strand of JAEHOD010000009.1, from coordinate 580,933 downwards.
TAACCGAGCAGTGGCGCTAAGAGCTGCACGTGCTTCGTGCAGGTTGCTGCGTGGCCCCACCCGCACTGTCCCCGGCGTCGCCTCACACGCACGTGTACTTGTGCTCCCCACCACTCTACCACGCCTCTCCACCTCCTACCTCCACCTCCCGCTCCCTCTTGCCCCGCCCCCTCCTCCCCCCCCTCTCCTCCCCTCACACAGGACGTGCGCCGGTGAAGGAGAGGATAGCGATGCGGGTGGAGCGGCCGGAGCGGCGGGGAGGACGTGGTGGCGGTGGAGGCGGTGGTGGGGATGGCCGTGTGGTGAGCAGGGGTGAGCGCGGCGGCGCGGAGACAGCGCAAACTGGCGGGGCAGGCAGGTCGGGAGGCGGAGGCAGGTCCGGAGGCGGCGGGGCCGGGGGCGTGGGAGAGCGCACGGCGGCCAGGGCCGTGGCGGTGGTGGTGGCGGGCGGGGCGGTGGCAGCCGGTGAGGCGCACGCAAGCGTTGTTAGTACTAGAAGCGGCCGAGTCGACCTACCTTAAATTGAGGTGGAGGGTGGTCTTCTCCCGCACGAGCATGGAGTTTGAGCCCAGGGATTGAAGCTGATGTTGGCGGCCGAGACGGCCGACCCAGGATGTGACCGTGCGTTGCAGATAGCTAACAAGTCTGCCAGACACATGCGGCAATGCGGAAATACTATTCAATCAATACATTCCAGCACGTACGTGGGGACCAAAGCCCCCGACATGACACGCGGGCGCCACTGGGGGCATGACCGCCGAGACTGCATACTGGCTAGGCTAGCTGACGAGACTGGATTAGCGTCCGCGACTGGAGTTCATTTACCCATCCCGTGAGGCGTGAGACAGGCTGGCGGTGCAAAGTGGGGTCACGTTGCATGGCATGTAAATGCGTCCAGGAATCCGTCGGCCCTCACAGCTACAGACTAGCAAAGGAGCAGCAGGCCTCAACTCCGGCGTCGTTTGCGGATACTGTACAAGACTGCGCTGGCCAACCCCCATGCGGGTACGACCCATGGCAGTTTCGCTAGACAGTTTGCGTAATCTGTGACAATCACATCGCTCTAATTGTTTTAAGCTACCCAGGGACACAGTTTGTGGCTGCATTGTTCTGGTGCAAGCCACGCCCAAGGTTACGCCCAGCAGTAGTGGATAGTGACTAGCGCCTCCCCCCCCCGCCCTCCTGTCCCAAGCCCAGCCAGTTGCCTCGCCATGGCTGCAACTCTAGCAACTCTAGCAACTCAACGTGACTTTTCACCCACCGCTTTCACCCCCGCCCTCCTTACCCCCCCCCCCCCACAATCATCTCCCTCAATCAGTCTGTCTCGGGGGCGACCTGAGATCGTGTGCCCAATTCTAAGCATTGACCATTTTAGGAAGTGGCAGCCGGGCATGGGAATGAAGGGGGAAGGGGAGGCGGTGGGGTGGGGTGGGGTGGGGAGAGATGGGAGATGGACGAGACAGGACGTCGGGGGCGGGGGCGGGGCTGGATTGGGGTGGGGAGTGCATGGAACTTGCTCGTCGCTTCAAGCATGGCGTGGAGTCTGTGAGGCGTGGCCTGGCCGGGTGACCCAGAGTGCAAAGGCGGCGCGTAAAAGTGCAGCGCGGTTTGACAGTAACAGTCGCGGTAACGTCTTGCTCATACCACCTCCGTCAGCGCGCCTGCCTCTCCACAGTGATACTAACCACCCTCATAATGCTCTGATCCCGCGGCGTCCTGGCACGGGTTGTAACTGGGCCATCGGCCACACCACCACCACCATCTCTCGAGCAGCAGCAGCGCAGCGTCAGTCCCCCCTCAGCCTAGGCACCACGCCCGCCCCCGCACGGAGCCGCACACTGCACCCTAGGTGCACCTAGAGCACAGGCCGCCTCACACCCGATGCGTTTGGGCCCGGAGGCCGCTGTTAGGGCATGAGCATGGGGGCTACCGGCCCGAAGGCCTCCCCTCGTCGACGGACATTGTCCGGACGGCGAATGATTAACATATTTAGCTACCCATACGCGCCACCGCCCTGCACCGCGGCGGCATTCACGGCAGCTGCAGCAGACGTTGCCACCGCCGCCGCCGCCGCTCTTGTCGCCGCACGGGTGCAGGGCGCGCGCCGGTGTCCCCCTCCCTCTCCAACGTCACCCGCACCGCTGCCAGCGTCACCCCCGCCGGCGCCGCCATCCCCGCCGCCGTGCTGCTGGCCTCTTCCACCGCCACGGCTGGGCTCCTCGAGCGCCGCCGGCCGCGGCAGTCCCTCCTCAAGGCAGGCGGTGATGAGGCGGATGTTCGCCGCAGCGTTGGCATCGCGATTCCTGCGTCACGAATAGCGGAGGGCGCTGGGTGGTCAGGCCGGACAGCAGACCGGACAGGGCGGACAGCAGACCGGACAGGATGGACAGGGTGGACAGGGTGGACAGACAGACAGACTGCAAGCAGACCGCAAGCGGTTCTCACCAGACGGTTCCACAGCCGTTGCAGGCCAGAACAGTGTAGCGCCGCGTGCCGTTGTGCGGCAGGATCTTGCGCAGCGCCCGCAGGCCGCAGTTGAAGCAGACCTGCGTCGGGTGTGTGGTATACGAACATTGCTTGCGCAGAAACGCGTATGGAGGTTTGCTGCCCTCCCCTGGCCCATTCATTACATGCCACGCGCCCATCTGCATGCACCCTCAGTCCCCCACTCATCATCGGGCGCCCACCTGGGACGTGCAGTACTCGTCAATCATCGTCACGCTGCGCGCGTAGCAGCGCCGCAGCAGCCGCTGCATGGCCTTGTGCGGCCCGCGGCTGGGGCGCTTGATGGCCGTCGAGTTGTGGCCGGTGCTGGCGTTGCCGTAGCCGATAGACACCTGATGACATAGTGACAGGGTGACAGACCAAGGCAATCTGGGTCGATGCGTACAGGGCTGATAGTGGGGACTGCCACTTGCATGACATAAAGAGCACAAGTCACCCGCAGTGTTAATCTTGCGAATGGTTCTCAGTTTCTCACCAACGGCATGGGCACCCCGCGCGTAATACGTTGCGCCTCACGGTGCAGCACGCGCTGCGACTGTGAATACACACACGCCGAACTTGCGCGAGCGGAAGCGGATGTCCGACCAGTGCTGGTGCAGTGGTTCCCACGCTCCTCGGCTTAAGGTCGCTTGAAGGTCGCGCAATCTTAGTCACAGGGCGTGCTCATTTCTCCGGGAAAACCCCTACCGCTACGCAGTACCACGGCTTGCCCTTGTTGGGACCATGGGATGAATGGGCCAGGGGGCGAGGGGGTGAGGGAGCTAGGGGGGAGGTCGCGAAGAAGTATGACGCTCGACTGCTGATGTCGACTCGTGTGCGCCAATTGCGCTGGCCCTGGCCCTGGTGCGCAAGTGCATTGCACCGTTGCGAGGGTGGATGGGGAAGGGGTGAGGGGCCGGCGATGGGTGGCGTGTGGTACCGTGGTCCTGGGCGCGTGCAGTGCCCGTATCTTGTAGATGCCCCTGGGCCCCCGGTGTCTACTACCGTGTAGATGCCCCCTTCTGATTTGCCTACCCGAGAAAGTTTCTTGGGGGGCAAGCCCCCCAAACCCCCCAAAAAATTCTACCCTCCCCCCTCTTTTCCGCACCAAAATGTGCCAACACGTCTACCTCCCGTAGACGTGCACCCCAACAACCCCTGAAAGCTTCTACGTTTTCGGCCGGAAAGGGGCAAATTTCTACCGGTAGAAGGAAGATACTGGCACTGGGCGCGTGTGGGTAAAATTAGTGTTCGTCACGACAGCGTTACAGCGATACAACGATACAGCGATTATGCACATTCCCCCAACCCAAACCTGTTCCAGCCCCCGCATACACGTTAATACAGGTGGATCGGCGTCCGAGGACCCCGCAATCACACAGCCTCCAGTGCGTTGCGTCCCCTACTCGTAGCTCTTGACAACCGCGCTAGCTACTGCCAGGCATATGCGCCTGTTGCCCCACGATGCTGTCCGAACCAGAGTTGAGTCCGAGACCGAAGAATCCTTCGCGACTGCACGCCACACTTGGGCAACGGACATTGCTCCTATGTATGTTCGGTCATGCGCCCACCGCCTGCGCCGGCATTCTCACGGCTGGTATGGGGACGGGGCGACTCAGGCGATCCCATTCCATGCGCGGTCTCGATTGCCATGCTCGCAAGCATACGTGACACTTGTTGAACACATCGACGTTTGTTATGTAACTCCAATACATCCGTCGCCAACTTGCCCGCACACTGAGAACGCCCGACATGTAACCGGAAACAAGGGGTGTCAGCTTTGGAACAGCTGGGACAAGGGGTGTCAGCTTTGTACAGCTTGAAAATGGGCTGAGCCCCAATCTGGTCACAGGCTGGGTGGCTACTTCAAGCGAATGAGATTTAGACCCGTGCTGATGACGATCCAGCTCAGGGCTTAGGACTCGGTCAGCACAAGGCACGCGTGTCTAAATCCCACACGCCCACATCCACGCGAGTCAAGGGCCCGCTTGCCACCAAGTCCAAGCATTTTGTAGGCCTCTACCGCACTGCAGACGTCCCCGATGCCCGACATTCCTCGGGCTAGGCGCGGGGTGGGAGCGACCTCGGGGCTCCTCGGCATTTCAGGAGGGGCGACAGACATGGCTCCGCAAGTTGCCATCAACTGGCGCGTTAGTTCCCCACGTTGCTTGCCCTCAACATAATTTGCTTCATAGACCCTATAAACGCGGGCGTAGGTGACTATCCTCGCGACCTCGCGAAATTCAAATGTCCACGGACGCGCGAAGGCACTTCTCGCTCCGCCCGAATTTCCCATGTCGAATATTTACATGCAATAGGCCAAAAATGGGCTGAGCCCCTACAGAGCACGGGACGTGACGTTGAGCATGGGGGCTATCATGAGGCCCCATCCGCTAAACAACACCCTTGCACGTCCTGCGGACGTGTAATGCCAAATATTTAGGCGTGGTTTAGCGTAACAGGGACGCACGCTGTGCACCACACGTTTGCTCAACCACGCTATTTGTTTCCCTCCACGATATGCGACGCCAGGGGTGTGCGACGCTCCGCATCACGTCACCATCTCCACAACACATTCAGCGCTGAGATATAGAATACAGCCGGAGCACCACACACCTCAATCAGCGACATTTGCTGTTCTGCGCTAGAGCAAGGGACGTGAACCCCGGTAAGGTGGCATTCACGGAGTCGTCTCATGGAATCTGGCTACTTGTCAGGTGTGCGTACATGAGACGGGGACGCACGCCGTAGTTTGCCCTGCCCTGCTGTTACCCGCGGAATAGTAAAAGATCCACGACGCTTTCACGCGCGCAACGGTGTGGGAACCGCAGGCGCGAGGCCCAGGAGACGAAGCTGCCGGGCAGCAAGTGTAGGCATGTTACAATCCCCCAAACAGCGATGTACCACCCACGCCACGGTTGCTTGGTTGAGTGTGCGCTGGTATAGTTGTATATTTGTATAGCCGTGACTGTGACGTGAGCTAGAGCTGGCCGGCTGCTATGAGGACCGCGGTCGTGGGCGGGAGGCATACTGCGAGCCAGCCCGCCACGCCACGCCCTGGCACGCTCCACACCGCGTCAGCACCTCCGTGGAATTCACCCAGAGTAGCCGGGAGCACCTAATACTGTACATGGCACCCGGAACCGAAGCAAGCTTTGCAACTGGCTTGCCGGGACCGAAGTAGGGCCGCGGCACATTCAGGCGGGATCGACATGCGTGGTTCGGCTGTTGCACAAACGTCAACATTCTCGCCCCGCGACGCTTGCCGTCAACACAGTGTGACGTATAGATGCGATGATTCTAGGGCCCGGACGCTACGCGCAAGGACCGACTAAAGTCAAGATGTCCATGGACGCGCGAGCTCGCTGCTCGCACCGACGTTTCTGGGTCACCGACATTTAGCGTTCATTACCCATTCATACGAGCCTTAAGGTGGTACTCGCGGTATACGCCAGTATTGAGTTTGGTGCCGACGCAGACACGCATCACGCAGACACGCACGGACATGCAGACACGCAAACACGCACGGATAGGGGTGGTCCTGAATCGCTTCGCTCAGGGGGCTCAGCCCAACAAGGGGTGCCAGCCTTGTACAGCTGGAAAATGGGCTGATCCCCAATACAGTCACGGGGTGGGTGGCTGCTTCAAAGGATGCGCTTTCCTTCTAATGCGCCGGCCAGCCCCCAACCCCCTCGTCGCCGCCCCCCGGAAATGACACCGGTATCCGGCCGATCCTGGGGCTGCATCACCTTGCCTGCATGCACGTAACCCCCACCCGGCCGGCGCTGCCTCCCTATGCGGCCGCCGGTTCCTGACGGGTGTGGGGAACCGCAAGGCGGTCCGCACCCGTCGCTGTCCTGCTATTGCTTACTGTCCATCGTGCCCGTCCTTGCACGGCTCCGCATTCGCATGGCCCATGCCGCATGACGTCCGACCGGGATTGCGCCGTGCAACGCGCGCGTTGCTCTTTTTCTGTTGGCCGCCCCGCGTCAGTACTTTAATCCTTCCTTGCATGACTTCATTCTCAGTACCTTTCCTTAGTTTTAGGTCAGCACCCGCCGCCCCGCAGCGCAGCCTCAGCCCAGCACCGCACAGTCTCGCTGATTCCTTGCCTGTTCTTTGAGCGCTTTGTTGCCTTGCCTGCTGCATCGTGGCTTCCGTGGTTTTTCCTTTACGCTTCTTTCTCTCTTCCCTCGCGCTTCCCTCGCATGTCGTGCTGGACACCGGTGGCGCTGGCGATTTTCAGGTTGGTCACACCTCGAGCCAGGCTGCGCCAGCCCAGCGCGCCCCCAGCCCAGCAGTCCGAACCGTACAGCTTACAGCCTCCTGGCGGTATTCGGCCGGCTCATGTCAGCGGTTACCGTCTCTCGGAGGTAATGTGGCCGCGCACTACGCCTTACCGCTCACCCTCGTCTCATGCTGCTTGCGAGACACGACATCAACATCGGGTGGCGTGCTTTCGCTTTCGCTTCGCAATTTAGCGCATGTCTTTAATGAGTTTAAGACCCACGGACAGGGGTGTTCCTGGGGGCTTAGGCCCCCCCTGAATTGTCGCCAGCGGGGGGGGGGAGGGGTCGAAGCCCCTGGGAAGTCGGGGCGGGTCGAGGCCCCTACGAACTGGGGCTGGGGTCGATGGGTTGATGGACTCTGGCCGGGGTCTAGGCCCCTATGGATTCACGGCGGCACGGCGGACAAGTGCGGCACGCCAGGAAGCAACGTCATGTTAAAGGGTATAACGTGTATGCGGGGGCTGGGACGGGTTTGGGTTTGGGGAATGTGCATTTTGTGGGGGGACGTGCAGAATTTACAATTTCTGCATTGGGCAGGCCCGGTTGCAGGGCGACATGTAAGTTGCAGCGGTCGCGCCGTGTGCGTTACGTCCATTGAGTATGGGCAAGTCAACGGGAAGTGGGGAAGCGGGGAAGCTGGTGTGGGGAAGGGGATTAACGGGAGCGTCTCGTGGGAAGCGGGCGGCAAGGCGGCGAGCAGCTAAGGGAATTGGTTAGGGGGCAGCTGGTGCGTTGGGGCATATAAACTGATGGCATGAGGGCAGCGGCAGAGAAGCACGGCACAAGTGCGGGTGGAGATATGTTTGAGACAGGGATGTAATGTACGCAGGCCAGGTGCTGCGCGAACAGGGGGCTGCCAGCGGGGCAATTTACAATCTTTCCAGACATCCGTGCCGAGCCTCATGGGTACGGCGGTCTCGGTGCCAAAGTCCGGCGCTTTAGCAGCCGACAGGTTAAAGAAGACGTTATGCACTTAAGGTGAATAGACTACAAGGCACACGGGAATGGCAGCGCGTTTGAATTTCCGACCGGAGTTCCGACAGCCTTTGCTCACGTACCGAATCCTACTTGACGAGGCCATACTAGGTATACCCATTGTATAATTGAATAGATTTGCCGGAAGAACAGCCGAGTTCAGGCCGATTCTGGCGACCCGGTGTTGGGCGAACAGTACCCGGCCATTGCTTGTATGGGCGTCCTATCGTTCCCCCGACATGCTCATTGAGTAACATGTCCTACCAGATGTATGCAGACAAGACAGGCCAACAGCTGCGTGCTGGATTGATTACGCCGGGGCCCGGCCATGATGCACCATTGTTTGTCCAGCTGACTCAAAAACGTCGTCCGTCGCGCAATGCAATCAATATTTAACGAAAATTAAGGCCTAAATCATTTGGTGCGCGCTTGCGAGCGGCTTGGGAAAGCACTGTCGGTATAGCTACGTCCTCGGTGCCTGTGCTAGCGCGCACCAGGTAATTTAGGCCTAGATGTTAGATATGTATTGATTGCGTTGCAAGATGGACGACGTTTTTGAGTCAGCTGGACAAACGATGGTGCATCATGCCCGGGCGCCAGCAGAATCGACAGGAAAGCAACTCAATAAATAGACCCTAGACAATGGAGCCTAAATCGTTTGGTGCGCGCTTGCGAGCGGCTTGGGAAAGCACTGTCGCTAAAGTTGCGTCCGCGCCGCCTGTTCTCAAGCGCGCACCAAATGATTCAGGCCTTGTTGTTAGTTACCTGTTGATTGGGCATGTCGGGGGAACGACAGGACGCCCATACAAGCAATGGCCGGGTACCAACACCGGGTCGCCAGAGTCGGCCTGAATTAGGCTGTTCTTCCGGCAAATGTATTCAAATATGCAATGGGTATACCTAGTATGGCCTCGTCAAGTAGGATTCGATACGTGAGCAAAGGCCGTCGGAACTCTGGTAGGAAATTCAAACAATATAGCAAGACAGAGCCGCGGTACAGCAATTTTACATTCTATACGGATATTTCATATGAAGGTAACATTACAAAAAAGGACAGTCCGACCAAGCAAGGGTGCCCCGCACCCAGGTCAAGAGGGCGATAGGAAAAAAACACCTACCGCTACGCAGTACCACGGCTTGCCCCTATTGGGTTTGATTGTGTTTGGGCCTTTGGGGCGCGCGAGCCTCCCCACAGGACTGGATAAAGGGAGCGCAGGGTGTATGGAGAATGGAGTGGCAGGCTTCGCTTGGCATGTTACAGCTGTTATCGCTTTCGTTTTCACCCCTGCGTGCAAGGGCCGGCCTGGCACGCCTGCGAGCACGCCGGGAAGGGCCCAGTCCAGAGCGCGCTTCACCAAAGCCCAAGAACGCGAACTCAACCTTCTGACATGCATGTGTGTACACTTGTAGAACTTGTTTGGCAAACCCCGTGGGCAGAGGCCGGCCGCAGGCGGTCGCGACTATCAGTATCTCAGCAAACATGGCAAACACAAATTTACCGTGACCAGTATTTATAATCTGCAAACATAAAGTTAATGCAATTTACGGCGTGACAAACGGTGCAGAAATGAGGAAGCGAGGACCCCTGCACCGACCATCGCGCGGATTGGTCTCCGGTCATTACAACATTTCCGCAAATCGCTCGCTCTGTCAGATCGCCAACAAACGCTGTCGAAGCTCAGTCTAACGCGGGCGCAAACCTGAAATTCCCAAATGCGATTTGTCCACGAACAGGGGTCAACAGTACATTCATCCAGTAAAGAACGCCGTAGAATATCCATTCAATTTATTTTCCTTCCATAAGCATGCGGCCAGAGTGAAAGCGGGTGTAACGTTATGAAACGTTTTGTAAAAACTGCAAAAACCGAGGGGGCCCCCCTGCACCGATCGACGTGACTGCAAGGGCTTCCGCCCCTCCCCCTTCGGGGGAAGGGGCAAGCCAACACCCTCGAACAGCTCCGGCCTCGGTGGATGCGGTGCGGTGCGGATCCGCCCGCTTTTCCCGTGCTTCACGGGGACCACCTCCCTTGTCTGGGCCCACACGGCGCACACAAGGAGCGCTCAATACGTCCTTTGCCTTTTTGGGCGAAGCCCCCCCCCCCAAATCACCCCGGTCCGTGCGTTCATTTGTTCGTTCGTGCGTGCGTGCGTGCGTGCGTGCGTGCGTGCGTCGGCAAAAAGTATCATACCGGCACAAACCACGACTGCTACGTATTAATGTTTGTTATGGCCTATTGCATGTAAATATTCGACATGGGAAATTCGGGCGGAGCGAGAAGTGCCTTCGCGCGTCCGTGGACATTTGAATTTCGCGAGATCGCGAGGATAGTCACCTGCGCCCGCGTTTATAGGGGATATGAAGCATACTATGTTGATTGCAAGCAACGCGGGGAACTAACGCGCCAGCTCATGGCAACTTGCGAAGCCATGTCTGTCGCCCCTCCTGAAATACCTGAAACGCCGAGGAGCCCCGAGGTCGCTCCCACCCTGCGCCTAGCCCGAGGAATGTCGGGCATCAGGGACGTCTGCAGTGCGGTAGAGGGCTACAAAATGCTTGGACTTGGTGGCAAGCGGGCCCTTGACTCGCGTGGATGTGGGCGTGTGGGATTCAGACACGCGTGCCTTGTGCTGACCGAGTCCTGAGCCCTGAGCTCGCGCATCGTCGGCATGGGCCCAACGCTCATTCCCTTGAAGCAGCCACCTACCCCGTGACTGTATTGGGGCTCAGCCCATTTTCCAGCTGTACAAAGCTGACACCCCTTGTCCCTCATCTGCTTGGCGGCTCGGGGGAATTACTTTCCGACACAACGGGGCTTACGGACATGCTCTAAATTGCGAAACGAAAACGTAAGGGGCTATACATGGGTCATGGGGACTGCCTACTGCCTTGATCTGACTGTGCATGCCCTGGAGAGTCGACTACAACGCTGGCAGGGGGCTCAGCCCAAAAACTTTCCAGTTACTGTCATAACCGAGAGGAACCCCCGGCTACCCCAGCGTCAATCGGGGTGACCGCAAAGGCTTTCGCCCCTCCCCCTTTGGGAGAAGGGGCAAGCCAACAGAAGGAGCCGGGAGGCATCATTCCCGGGGGTGGGCATAGGGTGTAAGGAGCGGCCAGGAGCGGCCGCCGCGCAAGTGCGCATGGAATACTCCTGTGTGGGTGCGGCCGGCCGGCTAGGCGTGGCGCTGCGGGGGCGGCGCTGTAACCAGTGGCCCAGCGCGGCGCCGCGGGGACGGCGTTTTACGGACATGCGCTAAAATGTGAATGCAAAGTGGGCGAGATGACGTTGTCGGATCTAGCAGGCAGCAAGGAGAGCTGGTGAGCGTCGAAAACAAGTGGGCACGTGTTACCTCGAAAGTGCCGGTAACCGTCGAGATAGTCGGAACCTTACTCTCGCCGACATCTGACAGAAGATTATGAGTGCTGGTTACAAGAAGGGGACAGTGTGAACACTGCCTCGGGCACAGGTGGCCAACCGCCACCCTGCTTGGCTGCCCACCCAAGATTATGCTGAGCTGAGGTGCTGGGCTGGTGTTCGCGACCTGAAAGCGCCAGCGCCACCGGTGTCCAGCGCGACATGTGCGGGAGGGAGGAAAAAAGAGAAGCGTAAAAAACGAGGAGAAGAAGACAAGGAGGCTGGGCAAGGCAAGCAACGGGCAAAGAGCAAAGGGACTAGTCGCGGCTGCGCTGGCGGTGCGGCTGGGCGGGCTGCGCTGGGGGGTTGTGGCATGCTGAGCTATGAAGTCCGAAAGGAGTAACAGAAGACATGCCACGAGCGAAAAAACAAGTAAAGAATTAAGTGCCGAATCCAGAGCGGCCAACAGCAAGAGCAGCGCATGCGCTGCATGGCTCATATGGGCGTTGTGCAGCCCAGCGGTACCGGCGGTGAAACCACACGACACTGCGCCGATGGCGCATTGAGGCCATCAACCCGCCGATGTCGAAGCAGCAGACCACAAACAAATCAGTCGCTGCGTTTGCAACTAGTACACATAGGCTTGTGATTAGGCAAGCATAAGAAGCGCACAAGAGTCCCGCTGTGAGCGCGCATTAATGTAACGCGGTGTCTGCAGTGTGCTTGTTTTCAGGTATGTCCTCCAAGCCGTTCGTCGGACTCGCCTACGTTAAATACGTAGATCAAACTAGCAATTATGTTGGGCAGAGTTCGACGCTGGCCACTCTGCCCTGATGCCCTGCTGAGCGATACCTGCGAACTCTATTAAACTTTTCATACCCTGCTATAATGGACACATGAATGCTCGTGTTATGCGCGCGTGTGTCTTAAGCGCACGTGCGCCTTACGCGCACGTGCATCTTACGCGCGCGACCTGACGACGTGCAGAGTCCTACCTCGCTCGCCTTCAGCCTCTTGCCCTTCTTTTCTGCAGATGCACCTGGCGCCGTATTAGATAGTTCATGTTGAAGACTGCTGCACCGTAGGCAGGTGAATAAACGGGGGGGACTTGATTATTGTGTAGCAGCGCGATCATTCATCGTAGCGCAGCAACGATACATTTAGCTAGTATCGTTCCTCGCAGCTACCGAAGTTGTGCTTATCACGCCACACTTGTAGAAACCGATCTCTTAGGCGCTCGTCCTTGCTCTTCCCGTACAGGTCGGGTGGGGCTCCGCATCCCCACAAACCAGTATCGTTTCCGACCTTTCCTGGTCCAGTTACAGTCAAACCACCTTGGCCACCTCTAGTTAGGGTAAAGGCTCATGCCACGCTGCGCGATTGGGCCGCCGTGGAGATGGTGCCTCCGCGGAGCACTGGTGCACATAATCTGGGTGCAGGCGACGATGGTCTTGAGTCAAAATGGTGAGCAATTGGATCTGGGTGTCTGTATAACGCCGTGGATGTTTATGAATAATGCATACAACACATGACATACGTTTGAAGCTTATTGCTTGCTCTTATTGCTGCTGTTGTTGGTAGTGACGAACGGGGCGCTTCGGCTCGTGGGCGGCAGCGGCTTTGGCCCTGGGCGCGGCATTCTGGAGGTGTTCTTTCAAGGCACCTGGGCTAGCATATATAGCGGCGGTGGCACGTTCGGTGGCAAGGAGGCACAGGTGGCGTGTCGCCAGCTGGGCTGGACCAGCGCGTGGGTGCTGCCCACCGGCGGCTCGCTGTGGGCTGGGTCCTCCGCCGGGCCGACTTGGAACATGGGCTTTGAGTGCCAAGGCTCCGAGTCTCGGCTGTCCGCCTGCCCTCGGGCGTACGACTACGGGGACAGTGTGTACGCAAATGCCGGCAGCTACTACCCGTACGCTGCGGCTGTTCATTGCTTCAACGGTGCGCGCGTGCGTGCTTAGCGTGCTTGCTTGCTTACTTGCGTGGCTGCTGGTGCGTTGCAGCAATCTTACACGCAACTAGTATATATGTATGCGGATGTCCACTCGCTTGCCCACCCAGTGTGCGTGGTCGATGACGTATGCGTGACTTCCTAGACTTGCTTCCTGCCCATCGCCTTTGCGCCGCCGCAGAGTCCACGGGCGCTGTGACGCAGGGCGCGCTGCGCCTGCTGGGTGGCGGCATGAGCTCTGGCTCTGGGCCAGGCCCTGGCGTCGTCCAGATCTACCGCAACAGCGCGTGGGGGGTGATAGTGGACAGTGATTGGGGCGTCCGCGATGCCATGGTGCTGTGCCGTCAGCTGGGCTGGCACACTGGCTCTGCGCTGCGTAATGCAGGCGCTACGTACGGCTATGGCTCAGGACCCATCTACCAGGCCGGCTTCCAGTGCGTGGGCAACGAGGCGCGGCTGGCAGACTGCGCCCGGAGCTACCCCAACTACGATGTGCTGGACACGATGGCTGTGTACGGTGTCGACAGCGGCCGGTTCACTTACACTGCGGGCGTGGAGTGCCGGAACGGTGCGTGCGTGCTTTGGTGCTCCAGCTAATGATATTGTTCATGCATGCGCACGGCTGCCCATGTATGTGTGTACCGTATGGTTTATCTCCGGCCCACCGTTCTGTTGTTGATGTGCACGTGGTGAAGCTCCACGGCTTGTCTGGCTTGCTTGCTGTACTTGCTTGCAGAAACCAATAATGCCACGGTTCGGCTCGTGGGCGGCAGCGGCTTTGGCCCTGGGCGCGGCATTCTGGAGGTGTTCTTTCAAGGCACCTGGGCTAGCATATATAGCGGCGGTGGCACGTTCGGTGGCAAGGAGGCACAGGTGGCGTGTCGCCAGCTGGGCTGGACCAGCGCGTGGGTGCTGCCCACCGGCGGCTCGCTGTGGGCTGGGTCCTCCGCCGGGCCGACTTGGAACATGGGCTTTGAGTGCCAAGGCTCCGAGTCTCGGCTGTCCGCCTGCCCTCGGGCGTACGACTACGGGGACAGTGTGTACGCAAATGCCGGCAGCTACTACCCGTACGCTGCGGCTGTTCATTGCTTCAACGGTGCGCGCGTGCGTGCTTAGCGTGCTTGCTTGCTTACTTGCGTGGCTGCTGGTGCGTTGCAGCAATCTTACACGCAACTAGTATATATGTATGCGGATGTCCACTCGCTTGCCCACCCAGTGTGCGTGGTCGATGACGTATGCGTGACTTCCTAGACTTGCTTCCTGCCCATCGCCTTTGCGCCGCCGCAGAGTCCACGGGCGCTGTGACGCAGGGCGCGCTGCGCCTGCTGGGTGGCGGCATGAGCTCTGGCTCTGGGCCAGGCCCTGGCGTCGTCCAGATCTACCGCAACAGCGCGTGGGGGGTGATAGTGGACAGTGATTGGGGCGTCCGCGATGCCATGGTGCTGTGCCGTCAGCTGGGCTGGCACACTGGCTCTGCGCTGCGTAATGCAGGCGCTACGTACGGCTATGGCTCAGGGCCCATCTACCAGGCCGGCTTCCAGTGCGTGGGCAACGAGGCGCGGCTGGCAGACTGCGCCCGGAGCTACCCCAACTACGATGTGCTGGACACGATGGCTGTGTACGGTGTCGACAGCGGCCGGTTCACTTACACTGCGGGCGTGGAGTGCCGGAACGGTGCGTGCATGCTTTGGTGCTCCAGCTAATGATAATGTTCATGCATGCGCACGGCTGCCCATGTATGTGTGTACCGTATGGTTTATCTCCGGCCCACCGTTCTGTTGTTGATGTGCACGTGGTGAAGCTCCACGGCTTGTCTGGCTTGCTTGCTGTACTTGCTTGCAGAAACCAATAATGCCACGGTTCGGCTCGTGGGCGGCAGCGGCTTTGGCCCTGGGCGCGGCATTCTGGAGGTGTTCTTTCAAGGCACCTGGGCTAGCATATATAGCGGCGGTGGCACGTTCGGTGGCAAGGAGGCACAGGTGGCGTGTCGCCAGCTGGGCTGGACCAGCGCGTGGGTGCTGCCCACCGGCGGCTCGCTGTGGGCTGGGTCCTCCGCCGGGCCGACTTGGAACATGGGCTTTGAGTGCCAAGGCTCCGAGTCTCGGCTGTCCGCCTGCCCTCGGGCGTACGACTACGGGGACAGTGTGTACGCAAATGCCGGCAGCTACTACCCGTACGCTGCGGCTGTTCATTGCTTCAACGGTGCGCGCGTGCGTGCTTAGCGTGCTTGCTTGCTTACTTGCGTGGCTGCTGGTGCGTTGCAGCAATCTTACACGCAACTAGTATATATGTATGCGGATGTCCACTCGCTTGCCCACCCAGTGTGCGTGGTCGATGACGTATGCGTGACTTCCTAGACTTGCTTCCTGCCCATCGCCTTTGCGCCGCCGCAGAGTCCACGGGCGCTGTGACGCAGGGCGCGCTGCGCCTGCTGGGTGGCGGCATGAGCTCTGGCTCTGGGCCAGGCCCTGGCGTCGTCCAGATCTACCGCAACAGCGCGTGGGGGGTGATAGTGGACAGTGATTGGGGCGTCCGCGATGCCATGGTGCTGTGCCGTCAGCTGGGCTGGCACACTGGCTCTGCGCTGCGTAATGCAGGCGCTACGTACGGCTATGGCTCAGGGCCCATCTACCAGGCCGGCTTCCAGTGCGTGGGCAACGAGGCGCGGCTGGCAGACTGCGCCCGGAGCTACCCCAACTACGATGTGCTGGACACGATGGCTGTGTACGGTGTCGACAGCGGCCGGTTCACTTACACTGCGGGCGTGGAGTGCCGGAACGGTGCGTGCGTGCTTTGGTGCTCCAGCTAATGATAATGTTCATGCATGCGCACGGCTGCCCATGTATGTGTGTACCGTATGGTTTATCTCCGGCCCACCGTTCTGTTGTTGATGTGCACGTGGTGAAGCTCCACGGCTTGTCTGGCTTGCTTGCTGTACTTGCTTGCAGAAACCAATAATGCCACGGTTCGGCTCGTGGGCGGCAGCGGCTTTGGCCCTGGGCGCGGCATTCTGGAGGTGTTCTTTCAAGGCACCTGGGCTAGCATATATAGCGGCGGTGGCACGTTCGGTGGCAAGGAGGCACAGGTGGCGTGTCGCCAGCTGGGCTGGACCAGCGCGTGGGTGCTGCCCACCGGCGGCTCGCTGTGGGCTGGGTCCTCCGCCGGGCCGACTTGGAACATGGGCTTTGAGTGCCAAGGCTCCGAGTCTCGGCTGTCCGCCTGCCCTCGGGCGTACGACTACGGGGACAGTGTGTACGCAAATGCCGGCAGCTACTACCCGTACGCTGCGGCTGTTCATTGCTTCAACGGTGCGCGCGTGCGTGCTTAGCGTGCTTGCTTGCTTACTTGCGTGGCTGCTGGTGCGTTGCAGCAATCTTACACGCAACTAGTATATATGTATGCGGATGTCCACTCGCTTGCCCACCCAGTGTGCGTGGTCGATGACGTATGCGTGACTTCCTAGACTTGCTTCCTGCCCATCGCCTTTGCGCCGCCGCAGAGTCCACGGGCGCTGTGACGCAGGGCGCGCTGCGCCTGCTGGGTGGCGGCATGAGCTCTGGCTCTGGGCCAGGCCCTGGCGTCGTCCAGATCTACCGCAACAGCGCGTGGGGGGTGATAGTGGACAGTGATTGGGGCGTCCGCGATGCCATGGTGCTGTGCCGTCAGCTGGGCTGGCACACTGGCTCTGCGCTGCGTAATGCAGGCGCTACGTACGGCTATGGCTCAGGGCCCATCTACCAGGCCGGCTTCCAGTGCGTGGGCAACGAGGCGCGGCTGGCAGACTGCGCCCGGAGCTACCCCAACTACGATGTGCTGGACACGATGGCTGTGTACGGTGTCGACAGCGGCCGGTTCACTTACACTGCGGGCGTGGAGTGCCGGAACGGTGCGTGCGTGCTTTGGTGCTCCAGCTAATGATAATGTTCATGCATGCGCACGGCTGCCCATGTATGTGTGTACCGTATGGTTTATCTCCGGCCCACCGTTCTGTTGTTGATGTGCACGTGGTGAAGCTCCACGGCTTGTCTGGCTTGCTTGCTGTACTTGCTTGCAGAAACCAATAATGCCACGGTTCGGCTCGTGGGCGGCAGCGGCTTTGGCCCTGGGCGCGGCATTCTGGAGGTGTTCTTTCAAGGCACCTGGGCTAGCATATATAGCGGCGGTGGCACGTTCGGTGGCAAGGAGGCACAGGTGGCGTGTCGCCAGCTGGGCTGGACCAGCGCGTGGGTGCTGCCCACCGGCGGCTCGCTGTGGGCTGGGTCCTCCGCCGGGCCGACTTGGAACATGGGCTTTGAGTGCCAAGGCTCCGAGTCTCGGCTGTCCGCCTGCCCTCGGGCGTACGACTACGGGGACAGTGTGTACGCAAATGCCGGCAGCTACTACCCGTACGCTGCGGCTGTTCATTGCTTCAAACGGTGCGCGCGTGCGTGCTTAGCGTGCTTGCTTGCTTACTTGCGTGGCTGCTGGTGCGTTGCAGCAATCTTACACGCAACTAGTATATATGTATGCGGATGTCCACTCGCTTGCCCACCCAGTGTGCGTGGTCGATGACGTATGCGTGACTTCCTAGACTTGCTTCCTGCCCATCGCCTTTGCGCCGCCGCAGAGTCCACGGGCGCTGTGACGCAGGGCGCGCTGCGCCTGCTGGGTGGCGGCATGAGCTCTGGCTCTGGGCCAGGCCCTGGCGTCGTCCAGATCTACCGCAACAGCGCGTGGGGGGTGATAGTGGACAGTGATTGGGGCGTCCGCGATGCCATGGTGCTGTGCCGTCAGCTGGGCTGGCACACTGGCTCTGCGCTGCGTAATGCAGGCGCTACGTACGGCTATGGCTCAGGGCCCATCTACCAGGCCGGCTTCCAGTGCGTGGGCAACGAGGCGCGGCTGGCAGACTGCGCCCGGAGCTACCCCAACTACGATGTGCTGGACACGATGGCTGTGTACGGTGTCGACAGCGGCCGGTTCACTTACACTGCGGGCGTGGAGTGCCGGAACGGTGCGTGCGTGCTTTGGTGCTCCAGCTAATGATAATGTTCATGCATGCGCACGGCTGCCCATGTATGTGTGTACCGTATGGTTTATCTCCGGCCCACCGTTCTGTTGTTGATGTGCACGTGGTGAAGCTCCACGGCTTGCCCGGCTTGCTTGCTGTACTTGCTTGCAGAAACCGATAATGCCACGGTTCGGCTCGTGGGCGGCAGCGGCTTTGGCCCTGGGCGCGGCATTCTGGAGGTGTTCTTTCAAGGCACCTGGGCTAGCATATATAGCGGCGGTGGCACGTTCGGTGGCAAGGAGGCACAGGTGGCGTGTCGCCAGCTGGGCTGGTCTCTCGGAAACATCGTTCCTGATGCTGGTTTCTTGTGGGCTGGGTCCTCCGCCGGGCCGACTTGGAACATGGGCTTTGAGTGCCAAGGCTCCGAGTCTCGGCTGTCCGCCTGCCCTCGGGCGTACGACTACGGGGACAGTGTGTACGCAAATGCCGGCAGCTACTACCCGTATGTAGCGGGAGTTGAGTGCTCTTTTTCTCCTCCATCTCCTCCCTACCCAAGTCCAGCCCCAGGGTCTTTTCCGCCGCCAAGCCCCCACCCGCCTTCGCCCGCGCCGCCCAGCCTGCAGCCGCCGTCGCCACGCCCACCAAGCCCGGCTCCACCTTCCCCGTGGCCACGGAGTCCTGCACCGCCCTCTCCTTCACCGCCCAGCCCGGCGCCGCCTTTACCTCCGAAGCCCCCCTCGCCTCCCAGCCCTGCGCCGCCGTCCCCTGCGCCGCCTTCGCCGCCCAGCCCCAGGCCGCCCTCTCCCAAGCCTCCGAGCCCCCAGCCACCTTCGCCCGCGCCGCCCAGCCCGCAGCCGCCATCGCCACGCCCACCAAGCCCGGCTCCACCTTCCCCGTGGCCACCGAGTCCTGCACCGCCCTCTCCTTCGCCGCCCAGCCCGGCGCCGCCTTTGCCTCCGAAGCCCCCCTTGCCTCCCAGCCCTGCGCCGCCGTCCCCTGCGCCGCCTTCGCCGCCCAGCCCCAGGCCGCCCTCTCCCAAGCCTCCGAGCCCCCAGCCACCTTCGCCCGCGCCGCCCAGCCCGCAGCCGCCATCGCCACGCCCACCAAGCCCGGCTCCACCTTCCCCGTGGCCACCGAGTCCTGCACCGCCCTCTCCTTCGCCGCCCAGCCCGGCGCCGCCTTTGCCTCCGAAGCCCCCCTTGCCTCCCAGCCCTGCGCCGCCGTCCCCTGCGCCGCCTTCGCCGCCCAGCCCCAGGCCTCCCTCTCCCAAGCCTCCGAGCCCCCAGCCGCCTTCGCCCGCGCCGCCCAGCCCGCAGCCGCCGTCGCCACGCCCACCAAGCCCGGCTCCACCTTCCCCGTGGCCACCGAGTCCTGCACCGCCCTCTCCTTCGCCGCCCAGCCCTGCGCCGCCTTTGCCTCCGAAGCCCCCCTTGCCTCCCAGCCCTGCGCCGCCGTCCCCTGCGCCGCCTTCGCCGCCCAGCCCCAGGCCTCCCTCTCCCAAGCCTCCGAGCCCCCAGCCGCCTTCGCCCGCGCCGCCCAGCCCGCAGCCGCCGTCGCCACGCCCACCAAGCCCGGCTCCACCTTCCCCGTGGCCACCGAGTCCTGCACCGCCCTCTCCTTCGCCGCCCAGCCCTGCGCCGCCTTTGCCTCCGAAGCCCCCCTTGCCTCCCAGCCCTGCGCCGCCGTCCCCTGCGCCGCCTTCGCCGCCCAGCCCCAGGCCGCCCTCTCCCAAGCCTCCGAGCCCCCAGCCGCCTTCGCCCGCGCCGCCCAGCCCGCAGCCGCCGTCGCCACGCCCACCAAGCCCGGCTCCACCTTCCCCGTGGCCACCGAGTCCTGCACCGCCCTCTCCTTCGCCGCCCAGCCCGGCGCCGCCTTTGCCTCCGAAGCCCCCCTCGCCTCCCAGCCCTGTGCCGCCGTCCCCTGCGCCGCCTTCGCCGCCCAGCCCCAGGCCTCCCTCTCCCAAGCCTCCGAGCCCCCAGCCGCCTTCGCCCGCGCCGCCCAGCCCGCAGCCGCCGTCGCCGTCGCCGCGCCCACCAAGCCCGGCTCCTCCGAGGCCCCCGGCGCCGCCACCGAGCCCGGGCCAGGTTCGAGTTATCATCGGGCTCACACCCAGTGTTCTCGATAATGGCATTGTTGAGATTTACTTCTCGGGCACATGGGCCAGCTTGCAGATGGACAGCTTCGGTCGGAACGAAGCAAGCGTTGCATGTCGAGAGCTTGGATACGCCAGCGGCGTTGCATTGGCACAGGCTGGAGGTTTGTACGCGCCAGGACTGGGTCCGACATGGGACATGGGCTTTGCCTGCAACGGCACAGAGGCGTCGCTGTCCCAGTGCCCGCGCATGTACACCTACGGTCAATCAGTGTCCGCTGCGCCAGGAACCAACTACACCTACGTTGCGGGAGTCAAGTGCATCAACGGTAGGTCCATGCCCAGGTCCAGGTGGGTTATACCCCATTATTTGGTGAAGCAGGTGATGCATGTGCGGGCAGTACATCACCTATGTATGAAACGCAGGCAGCAAGGATCAACAACGAGCTCGATCTGAATGCAACGCAGGTACAGCATTCACCGCCACTAGCGATGGGGACATACGTCTTGTCGGAGGGCGAGAGGCCAGCAACGGGAGCAGCGGAATCCTTCAGATGTTCTACAACGGCAGCTGGAGCAGCATTTCTACCGACGTCCCTACCAGCGACTGGGATTTTAGGGATGCCTTGGTTGCATGCCGGCAGTTGGGCTGGACTGCTGGCGCAGCAGTGCCGGTCGCGGGCTCCTCGATTGGAATGGCCGCCGGATCCACGCTCCGGGTAGGCTTCCGCTGCAATGGCACGGAATCGCAGCTAATCAACTGTGCACGAAATATTCCCGACCTTAAGTCTGTACCACTTGCCAACGACGACCCCTTCACGGCTGGCGTGGAGTGCCGCAACGGTGCGTGACCGCTATCCATTATATCCATGCGCCAGCAAACAGATTGTGCGGTCGGGCTCAACGTATTCATGCTTATTTGCTTGCTGTTTACGCATGTTCTAGCGTGACCAGTAAGCGATTGCGACATGCATGTAGGCTCGCATCCAACAAAACCAAAACCTGGGCCAACCAGGCCAAGCAACATGATGCGGCTGGGCTATCTAGCTGGGCACACACACACAAGCAAGCCCCATGGAACTCAGGGCGCCACGGGCCGGACTATAGCTTTCTGCATTTTCTATATTATTTATATTCTCCTTAAAAGCCATGTATTTTATAGGTTTGAGTTTCCCATTATTGCAGCCCCATTCCCCGCAAATATTGGAGGCGTGGACACACGCCGATTCAGTGGGAGGCATGTATGCCCCCCTTGACACGCATGGATGTGCGCTCCTTCCCGTGCGGGAGCGAAGCCCGCCTAAGACTCTACTGGCAACAACTGACTACGATTCGGTGGTCGTAATTATCGGTCATGTTTGCTGTCGTTGCCTAGAGAGCCAAGGCTATTTCAAGTTGGGGCAGGCCATGGGCATGTATGTGCGGATTTGAAAGTATCACCAGCAGCAGGGTTACAGCGTAGCCACATGCTGTGCCGGGATAACCGGTGGTGGGGTAAACGAACGTGTTGGGTTATGCACCCGGCTTGTGCGGGACTCGTCACATCAGCGCGCCGGAACATAAGTTGCAATTTAATACTTGTTACTCGGTAACACGCTATAACAACACCCCGCTACCTCCCTGTCTGCCGGCGTGCGGCTGACCACAGGGTGGACATAGGACCGGACAGGCCGGACATAGGACCGGACAGGGTGGACATAGGACCGGACAGGGTGGACATAGGACCGGACAGGGTGGACAGACCGGACAGGCCGGACAGACAGGACGGGGTGGACATAGGACCGGACAGGCTGTACAGGCCGGACAGGCCCGGACAGGCCGGACAGACAGGACAGGCCGGACAGACCGGATAGGCCGGACATAGGACCGGACAGGCCGGACAGACAGGACAGGGTGGACATAGGACCGGACAGGCCGGACAGACAGGACAGGCCGGACAGACAGGACAGGCCGGACAGACCGGACAGGCCGGACATAGGACTACCGGTCCATTAGTTTTAACTATTTGGCGCAATCTGGACATCATACAGAAACTCTCAGCTCCGCCAGGGTGTGGGCTCCGTTGCTATTATGCGGACCACTTACAATGCCCCTTGTGTGTACGGCACCGCGCACCCGGCCCACACATTTTTCAGAGACTAACGGCGAGGGCGCGATTCGGCTTGTGGGCGGCGGCGGCCCTGGGCGTGGCATCTTGGAGGTCAACTTCCGAGGCATCTGGGCCGGCATCTGGGCTGACAAATTCGGTGGAAACGACGCGCACGTGGCGTGTCGCCAGCTGGGCTGGACAGCCGGCAGCACCTTGCGCACCGCCGGCAGTCTGTGGGCCGGGTCGTCTGCTGGCCCAACATGGCGCTTGGAGTACGAGTGCCAAGGCTCGGAGCCTCGGCTGTCCGCATGCCCTCGGGCCTACGACTACGGCGAGCGTATTGTTGCCGACGCCGGTACCAACTACACACAAAAAGCGGGCGTCCATTGCTTCAACGGTGGGTCGATGCCACGTATGTATTTGCTGCTAGTCACAGCAGACCAGCCTGCATGCACACATTCCATGACATATGGTCCTGGAGCTACTGCTCATTGCATCGGTTGCTTGTGTTGGCGAAGCGTGTGACTGCAGCAGCACTTACAGTCCGCCACGCCTGCTTCGCGCCATCCCGCAGACACCACGGGGCAAGGAGCTCCAGCAGCTGCAGCAGTGCCGGCACGTCTCATTGCGGGCGCGAATGGCAACGGGAGTGGCGCCGTGCAGATTTACGTTGGTGGGCGCTGGGCATCAGCCAGCCAAGACGGTTGGGACATGCGGGATGCAATCGTGCTGTGCCGGCAGCTTGGCTGGAGTACCGCACGGGCCGCAGTGATGGCTGCCGGATGCACGTACGGCTGCGGTCCAGGACCCGTGGTCAGGGCTGGGTTCCGATGCAACGGCACAGAGACTGAGCTGTCTCAATGCGCACGGTCGGCTACCAACTTCACGGTCCAAGTACCCGATGGGCCAATCAGCGGTGACTACTGCTTCACCGCTGGCGTGGAGTGCCAGAACGGTAGGCACAACTTAAGCTCATTCACCTGCAATGCCCATGCACATTATCAAGGTAAATGGAAGCTGACAGCGTACGATGCCACACTTGTTGTTGCAGGCACAGCTGCCTCTTCTCATGCAGTTCTACGAAGTGCATCTCCAGCAGGCACAGCAGCAGATGATGAGGCATCAGTAGTGGCAAATTCGGTGCTGCTTGGAGATCACAGTGCAACAGAAGGGCCCCAGCTGCTGAAGGGCTTAGAAGCAGCTCCAACCGCCGAGACGAGGGAAGTGGTTGCTGTGGCCGCATCCCCCTTGCACGCCGCCGGCCAAACAACACCATCCATTGGGGCCGGGGACGATAACGGTCTGTCTCAGAAGCTTCGCACGGGCATCATTGTGCTTGGTAGCGTCTGTGGAGTGGTTCTGGTTGCAGCGGTTGTGGTGATGCTGGGCCGCCTCCGGGCCAACGCTGTGCACCAGAACAGCCGCGTGGTGCCAGCAGCGGCCAAGCCAGCTTTGCGACAAGAATAATGGCAGTGACATGTGTAGTGCTATCCTGATTGCAGGACGTGTCTACGTGCACTGAAACAGAGTGCTTATATCGCGACGTCCTGGCACGGGTTGTAACTGGGCCATCGGCCACACCACCACCACCATCTCTCGAGCAGCAGCAGCGCAGCGTCAGTCCCCCCTCAGCCTAGGCACCACGCCCGCCCCCGCACGGAGCCGCACACTGCACCCTAGGTGCACCTAGAGCACAGGCCGCCTCACACCCCATGCGTTTGGGCCCGGAGGCCGCTGTTAGGGCAGGAGCATGGGGGCTACCGGCCCGAAGGCCTCCCCTCGTCGACGGACATTGTCCGGACGGCGAATGATTGATGATTGCCTAGCTAGCCGTACGCGCCGCCGCCCTGCACCGCGGCGGCATTCACGGCAGCTGGAGCAGACGTTGCCGCCGCCGCCGCCGCCGCTCTTGTCGCCGCACGGGTGCAGGGCGCGCGCCGGTGTCCCCCTCCCTCTCCAACGTCACCCGCACCGCTGCCAGCGTCACCCCCGCCGGCGCCGCCAGCGTCACCCCCGCCGCCGTGCTGCTGGCCTCTTCCACCGCCACGGCTGGGCGCCTCGAGCGCCGCCGGCCGCGGCAGTCCCTCCTCAAGGCAGGCGGTGATGAGGCGGATGTTCGCCGCAGCGTTGGCATCGCGATTCCTGCGTCACGATTAGCGGAGGGCGCTGGGTGGTCAGGCCGGACAGCAGACCGGACAGGGTGGACAGAAGACCGGACAGGGTGGACAGACCGGACAGGGTGGACAGGCCGGACAGACAGGACAGACAGGACAGGGTGGACATAGGACCGGACAGGGTGGACATAGGACCGGACAGGGTGGACATAGGACCGGACAGGCCGGACATAGGACCGGACAGGGTGGACATAGGACCGGACAGGGTGGACATAGGACCGGACAGGCCGGACAGACAGGACGGGGTGGACATAGGACCGGACAGACCGGACAGGCCGGACAGGCCGGACAGGCCCGACAGACAGGACAGGCCGGACAGACCGGACAGGCCGGACATAGGACCGGACAGGCCAGACAGACAGGACGGGGTGGACATAGGACCGGACAGACCGGACAGGCCGGACAGGCCGGACAGGCCCGACAGACAGGACAGGCCGGACAGACCGGACAGGCCGGACATAGGACCGGACAGGCCAGACAGACAGGACGGGGTGGACATAGGACCGGACAGGCCGGACAGACAGGACAGGCCGGACAGACAGGACAGGCCGGACAGACAGGACAGGCCGGACAGGGTGGACATAGGACCGGACAGGGTGGACATAGGACCGGACAGACAGGCCGGACAGACAGGACGGGGTGGACATAAATAGGTGCAATGATGAAAATACTAAAAGTACAACGCATGTGCAGGGATGCTAGCTTTTGCATTGTTGGCACGGCCGTGTGGCTCAAGCGGCATAGTCAGCAGGCGATTGTGGCTAATTTGATGCTTTCATATCTTGGTACACTGCGTGTGGCGCAATGGGGTGACAATTCCGTGCCTGTGGCCCCGCACCGCACCGCACCGCACCGCACCGCACCGCACCGCACCGCACCGCACCGCACCGCACCGCACCGCACCGCACCGCACCGCACCGCACCGCACGGTACCGCACCGCACCGCACCGCACCGCACCGCACCGCCCCGCACGGCACCGCCCCCGCACGGTACCGCCCCGCCCCGCCCCGCACGGTACCGCCCCGCCCCGCCCCGCCCCGCCCCGCCCCGCCCCGCCCCGCCCCGCCCCGCCCCGCCCCGCCCCGCCCCGCCCCGCCCCGCCCCGCCCCGCCCCGCCCCGCCCCGCCCCGCCCCGCCCCGCCCCGCCCCGCCCCGCCCCGCCCCGCCCCCCGCCCCGCCCCGCCCCGCCCCGCCCCGCCCCGCCCCGCCCCGCCCCGCCCCGCCCCGCCCCGCCCCGCCCGCCCCGCCCCGCCCCGCCCCGCCCCGCCCCGCCCCGCCCCGCCCCCGCCCCGCCCCGCCCCGCCCCGCCCCGCCCCGCCCCGCCCCGCCCCGCCCCCGCCCCGCCCTGCCCTGCCCCGCCCTGCCCTGCCCTGCCCGCCCTGCCCTGCCCTGCCCTGCCCTGCCCTGCCCTGCCCTGCCCTGCCCTGCCCTGCCCTGCCCTGCCCTGCCCTGCCCTGCCCTGCCCTGCCCTGCCCTGCCCTGCCCTGCCCTGCCCTGCCCTGCCCTGCCCTGCCCTGCCCTGCCCTGCCCTGCCCTGCCCTGCCCTGCCCTGCCCTGCCCCTGCCCTGCCTGCCCTGCCCTGCCCTGCCCTGCCCTGCCCTGCCCTGCCCTGCCCTGCCCTGCCCTGCCCTGCCCTGCCCTGCCCTGCCCTGCCCTGCCCTGCCCTGCCCTGCCCTGCCCTGCCCTGCCCTGCCCTGCCCTGCCCTGCCCTGCCCTGCCCTGCCCTGCCCTGCCCTGCCCTGCCCTGCCCTGCCCTGCCCTGCCCTGCCCTGCCCTGCCCTGCCCTGCCCTGCCCTGCCCTGCCCTGCCCTGCCCTGCCCTGCCCTGCCCTGCCCTGCCTGCCCTGCCCTGCCCTGCCCTGCCCTGCCCTGCCCTGCCCTGCCCCTGCCCTGCCCTGCCCTGCCCTGCCTGCCCTGCCCTGCCCTGCCTGCCCTGCCCTGCCCTGCCCTGCCCTGCCCTGCCCTGCCTGCCCTGCCCTGCCCTGCCCTGCCCTGCCCTGCCCTGCCCTGCCCTGCACCGCCCCGCCCCGCCCCGCCCCGCCCCGCCCCGCCCCGCCCCGCCCTGCCCTGCCCTGCACCGCCCCGCCCCGCACCGCACCGCACCGCCCCGCCCCGCCCCGCACCGCCCCGCCCTGCCCCGCACCGCCCCGCCCTGCCCCGCACCGCACCGCACCGCACCGCACCGCACCGCACCGCACCGCACCGCACCGCACCGCACCGCACCGCCCTGGTATGCTGGAACAAACCCCGAGAGGACGTTGTTCATAGGAAATGAAGCATCTCATTACTCACCCAGCAGCCCCTTGTTGTCGACCCAGCTCCTGTCCACCCAGGCCCTCCACATCGAGCCTGGGTGTCCCCTTCTTGTTTTTTCCTGGGGGGGGGGGGCAGGAGGGGGGGGGGGAGAAAGGAAGTGCCAGACCGCCATGCTAAGAAACCCCCCTGACCCCCCCGAGGACCTACCTAGGTACCGACCGACAAAACCCGTGTCGTTGAGGGCCCACGACCCCTCTGCTTAAATCCAAAGTGGTATCAATTGAATTTTCATGACAACACGGACTTCTTCAAGCATTTGTTGGGACCTTTTCTATCCATACATGACAGGATGAGAGTGCCAAGGCGATCAGCTTCAGCAATAGAATTGAAAACGACATGGTATAACGTAAAGCGTTAACATTTACGAACATTTCGGGTTTGAGGCACATAAGCGACGCCAACCAACCGGCGTGGATCATCTTCTCGCTCCCGCAACTCTGCCTCCGCATCACACGACGGCAACTGCCACTGCCAGCAGCGCTACTTCGTAGGTCTATGTTTCAGGTAGCAGCAAATACTAAAGCAGCTTCAAATTTTTTTGGGGGCCAGGGGAGTTCGGTGTCAACTGATCCCTTGTAGCGTCAAGTGGGATGTCAAGCGGGATGCCAACATGCCGACACCAGGACGTGCCCACACCAGGACGTGCCCACATAGTGAAATGCCCTCCTGAAATGCCGAGGAACCCCGAGGTCGCTCCCACCCCGCGCCCAGCCCGAGGAGTGTCCAGCATCGAGGAGGTCTGGAGCGCGGTAGAGGGCTTCAAGTGTTTAGGATTGGCAGCAAGGGGACCATTAACTCGCGTGGACAGCGTGTGGGACTTACACACGCGTGCCTTGTGTTGGCCGAGTCCATAGACCCAAGCCTTCGCATCGTTCCATTGAAGCAGCCACCCACCCCGTGACTGTATTAGGGCTCCAGGGGGGGGTAGGATCTTCCGTACCCCATGGTCCAAAATTATAGAGCGTAACGAGAGCGTTCAGAGTCCGCTTTCAAATCTGAAAATGGTTTTCTCGGTGCAAAGATATGGGGCCTCAAAATTAGGGGACGGACCCACCCCCCCAGGGGTCCCCACGGTTTATTTTGCGGGCGGATTTGCTAGATTTTGTCTTTGGGCCTCAAACACTGCCAAATGCACACAGAATCTATCCACAAGTAATGAGAAAGGTATATTAGGCCCGGGGGCACGTGTTCGCGTCGCCAGGCATGGGTTTACGTGCGTCTTCAGCTGTGGGTCGTGACGTGTCATCGTGACATGTCTCCGGCATGCCACATGCACCCAGCATCCTCCAGAACAGCGCAAAACGCATCCAAGGACACCGCAACCCCAGTTTGTAGTTGCATGAGGCTACACATGCATTTTGGTGGCCAGTTCTGGGTGCGCCCGGTCACCCCTGCTCAGACGCATTGAAGCATTGGAATCCCGGCCTGACCCAAACACAAGGCGGTGTCCCGGTAAACTACACAGCGCAATAGAGCTCATAGGAGTGCATTGACACCAACCCGATCAAAAATGGACGAGTTTGAAGGGCTGTACGACAGGGGGCGGGGACGGACTACCCCCACGGACTACCCCCCGGGGGGGTCCCCGGAGACTTTGCGGCATGGGGTCTGGAGGTTTTGTTTCTTCCCCCCCTGCGGGCTCAGCCCGTTTTCCAGCTATACTGATCCCGCGGCGTCCTGGCACGGGTTGTAACTGGGCCATCGGCCACACTACTACCATCTCTCGAGCAGCAGCAGCGCAGCGTCAGTCCCCCCTCAGCCTAGGCACCACGCCCGCCACCGCACGGAGCCGCACACTGCACCCTAGGTGCACCTAGAGCACAGGCCGCCTCACACCCCATGCGTTTGGGCCCGGAGGCCACTGTTAGGGCAGGAGCATGGGGGCTACCGGCCCGAAGGCCTCCCCTCGTCGACGGACATTGTCCGGACGGCGAATAATGATTGATCATTGCCTAGCTAGCCGTACACGCCGCCGCCCTGCACCGCGGCGGCATTCGCGGCAGCTGGAGCAGACGTTGCCGCCGCCGCCGCCGTTCTTGTCGCCGCACGGATGCAGGGCGCGCGCCGGTGTCCCCCTCCCTCTGCACCGTTACCCGCACCGCCGCCAGCGTCACCCCCGCCGCCATGCTGCTGGCCTCTTCCACCGCCACGGCTGGGCGCCTCGAGCGCCGCCAGCCGCGGCAGTCCCTCCTCAAGGCAGGCGGTGATGAGGCGGATGTTCGCCGCAGTGTTGGCATCGCGATTCCTGCGTCACGAATAGCGTAGGGCGCTGGGTGGTCAGGCCGGACAGCAGACCGGACAGGATGGACAGAAGACCGGACAGGGTGGACAGAAGACCGGACAGGGTGGACAACAGACCGGACAGACCAGAAAAGGCAGGCCCCGGGTGGACAAGACTGGCGCTGGGTGCACAGGGTGGACAACAGACCGGACAGGGTGGACAGCAGACTGCAAGCAGACCGCAAACGGTTCTCACCAGACGGTTCCACAGCCGTTGCAGGCCAGAACAGTGTAGCGCCGCGTGCCGTTGTGCGGCAGGATCTTGTGCAGCGCCCGCAGGCCGCAGTTGAAGCAGACCTGCGTCGGGTGTGTGGTATACGAACATTGTTTGCGCAGAAACGCGTATGGAGGTTTGCTGCCCTCCCCTGGCCCATTCATTACATGCCACGCGCCCATCTGCATGCACCCTCAGTCCCCCACTCATCATCGGGCGCCCACCTGGGACGTGCAGTACTCGTCAATCATCGTCACGCTGCGCGCGTAGCAGCGCCGCGGCAGCCGCTGCATGGCCTTGTGCGTCCCGCGGCTGGGGTGCTTGATGGCCGTCGAGTTGTGGCCGGTGCTGGCGTTGCCGTAGCCGATAGACACCTGATGACATAGTGACAGGGTGACAGACCAAGGCAATCTGGGTCGATGCGTACAGGGCTGATAGTGGGGACTGCCACTTGCATGACACAAAGAGCACAAGTCACCCGCAGTGTTAATCTTGCTAATGGTTCTCAGTTTCTCACCACGGACAGGCCGGACAGACAGGACAGACAGGACAGACAGGACAGGGTGGACATAGGACCGGACAGGGTGGACAGACCGGACAGGCCGGACAGACCGGACAGGGTGGACATAGGACCGACAGAGCATACCTGTCCGCGGCATACCTCCGCTCAGCGTGTTCAACCTTATTGTATATATATTTTCTTTGCAGACAGACAGGACAGACAGGACAGACAGGACAGACAGGACAGACAGGACAGACAGGACAGACAGGACAGACAGGACAGACAGGACAGACAGGACAGACAGGACAGACAGGACAGGGTGGACATAGGACCGGACAGGGTGGACAGACCGGACAGGGTGGACATAGGACCGACAGCAGAGCATACCTGTCCGCGGCATACCTCCGCTCAGCGTGTTCAACCTTATTATATATATATAAATATATATATATATATATCCCTTTGCAGACAGACAGGACAGACAGGACAGGGTGGACATAGGACCGGACAGGGTGGACATAGGAGGTCGGTATTGCGAATGCGACGCAGCATTATAGCTAACGGGATTGGGGCTATGCGCGCGCGAGCCTGGGTGCACGCCATGCCTACCGACAACACCAAACCGCAAGACGCAAGACTCGAGGCACAGGACCCAAGGGCGGCCAAGACCTACTGGCTAAGGCCACACCACCCCTTGCTCCGGGTTGGGTTGGTTTGAATTCTCTTGGTCGTTTCCCTTTGGTTTCTGGAATGAACTCCCCGCCCTGCTTACCAGGAGCAGGCAGGGACCGGTTTGCGTGGACCATCGGCCACACCACCACCACCGGTGATACGGTAAGCGAGCAGCGCCTAGGCACCACGCCCGCCCCCGCACGGAGCCGCACACTGCACCCTACAGTAGCCGCACGGATGCACCTAGAGCGCTGGAGGCCTCACATCCGATGTATGTGTTTGGGCTCGGGGCAGGGCTCGTATCTTGTTCTGCGGGGTATGTTTACACATCAGACATTACAGGCCTTTCCGGGGCTAAACTATGTCCACCACATTGCCGATTTTGGGTCTTTCCCATAGGATTTTGGACATTGGCACGCCACGGGCCCCCTTTCCGATGTCCAGTGGGCCCGCCGGAGACCGCCAATCGATACCCGTAAATCGGCTTTCATTATCCCATTGATATCAAGATAGGAGCCATGGCCCGGAGGCCACTGTTAAGGCAAGAGCATGGGGGCTACCTCGTACGATTAACTGAATACAGGGCCTGGCCCGACGGGGATGCCTTTTGGTAACACTCCGCTTCCCTCTTTACTACCCTGCGGTATCACTACAGGGCTCGTATCTTACTTATCCTGCGCAGAACAATTGGCTCAAAATTTAGAAAGCTTCTGAAAGCTTCTGCAAGCGCACGGAATGCTGCCCCTTGCCCCTTATAATAAGTGTCAAAGCGGCAAGTGATTCGTTACCCGCCGTGTCAGCGCCATGGTTTCGAGGACCGCGTGCCCTGGGCTGGCTTTGGGGATGGTATGCTGATCCCGCGGCGTCCTGGCACGGGTTGTAACTGGGCCATCGGCCACACTACTACCATCTCTCGAGCAGCAGCAGCGCAGCGTCAGTCCCCCCTCAGCCTAGGCACCACGCCCGCCACCGCACGGAGCCGCACACTGCACCCTAGGTGCACCTAGAGCACAGGCCGCCTCACACCCCATGCGTTTGGGCCCGGAGGCCACTGTTAGGGCAGGAGCATGGGGGCTACCGGCCCGAAGGCCTCCCCTCGTCGACGGACATTGTCCGGACGGCGAATAATGATTGATGATTGCCTAGCTAGCCGTACACGCCGCCGCCCTGCACCGCGGCGGCATTCGCGGCGGCTGGAGCAGACGTTGCCGCCGCCGCCGCCGCCGCTCTTGTCGCCGCACGGATGCAGGGCACGCGCCGGTGTTCCCCTCCCTCTCCACCGTCACCCGCACCGCCGCCAGCGTCACCCCCCCCGGCGCCGCCATCCTCGCTGCCGTGCTGCTGGCCTCTTCCACTGCCACGGCTGGGCGCCTCGAGCGCCGCCAGCCGCGGCAGTCCCTCCTCAAGGCAGGCGGTGATGAGGCGGATGTTCGCCGCAGCGTTGGCATCGCGATTCCTGCGTCACGAATAGCGTAGGGCGCTGGGTGGTCAGGCCGGACAGCAGACCGGACAGGGTGGACAGAAGACCGGACAGGATGGACAGAAGACCGGACAGGGTGGACAGAAGACCGGACAGGGTGGACAACAGACCGGACAGACCAGAAAAGGCAGGCCCCGGGTGGACAAGACTGGCGCTGGGTGCACAGGGTGGACAACAGACCGGACAGGGTGGACAGCAGACTGCAAGCAGACCGCAAACGGTTCTCACCAGACGGTTCCACAGCCGTTGCAGGCCAGAGCAGTGTAGCGCCGCGTGCCGTTGTGCGGCAGGATCTTGCGCAGCGCCCGCAGGCCGCAGTTGAAGCAGACCTGTGTGGGGGAAGAGGGGAAGGGGAAGAGAGGAAGGGGGAACAGGCGGGGTGCGTGTGGTCGTGAACTGAAAGAGTGAGCCCTTTGATATACCTACTTCCTTTTTCTTCCTTCTTTCTGATATGCCACGCCTACTGACTCCGCTCTGACAGCGCGATGGCGTTGTGCTCGGCTTGCCATGCCGGCAAGTTGAGTCTTTACCCATGCCATTTACAGCTGTCTTGAGCCTTTCCTGCTCAAATTATAAGGCGCCATGGACCAGCTCGGAGGCAGAATCACAGGACGAGAATCACCCGTAACCGCGACAGTTGGGAATGTTGGATCCTAATTCCGCGCCCCATGCAGCCAGGTGCTTCTGCTTTCCTGGATGTAATCTGTCTTGCGTCAATGACAGAGGCGTGTGGTGGCACTTAATTTAGATACTATTTTTTGACCCACTTGAGGTAAGCCAAGTATTAGACGCGCGCGACATCCAACTCATGCGGGGACAGCATCTCGGCAGGTCCTTAAGCCCAGCCCAGCAGAATGGGTCCGCAGTGCAAAGCGCTCTGTCATGCATATGCACACTAAGCTCGACGCTCGTTTCGACAGGTGTGGGCTAAGCAAACTGCCAGAATGGCTCGCGCCACCGCTATCGCCTGTTTGCTGCTGGCCGCCGTCGCGCTCGCGGCTGGTAAGTCCGGGATCGTTCATGATGAGCGCAAGCGGGTACCTTTATGTTTGAGTTGGTCTCTGGATTATGCCGGTGTGACCGGGTGTGGCCCATCACGAACCCCGCTGGTTTACACCCCGCCGGTCTGACAGGCGCGTTCGTCCCAAATCGTCGGCCCTCCTCTCGGGGCCCTTGACCTTCGCTCCCATGTACTGCATGGCTGCACGCAGGCGCCTACTCCCCTCCCTCCCGCCGCCCGCCGGCACGTGAGTCCGCTTTGTTGGCTTGGCGGTTGGTGCCTGCTACAGACCACGGGCCCCCAGCGGGCACCTAGCTGTCCTCGCAACGTGCACCGTCTGTTCGGGTCGCACGCACTACACGCACCTCAAGCCGCCCATACCTCACAGCAATGCTGAAGCGAAAGCGTGATGACTTCGCGCCTCTGCCTAGGCCCCTCTTCCTATCTCGCTCAACAGCATCCATCTCCTCCTGTCCACCCCAACCCGACTCACTGCTCCGCCCTTCAACCCTTGGGCCGAACGCACGCACGACGCAACCGCAGGCCGCGATGACCCCATGGCCCCCTACTCCATCGGCCTGTGGTGAGTGTCCGTCATCCGTACGTTTCCCCGTACACGCTACGACAGTGGCAGCCTAGGCAGCCGCAGCCGCAGCCCTGCACTGCGAAACCACACGCCACGCCCCCGCCACATTTCTCGCCGCTTCCTCAAGCAACGCAACACCATCCCTCCAACACTCACACCCACATTCCGTCCCTCACGCCCGAACGTAGCCGCACCCACACCCACAACCCACACCCGCACCGTACCATACCGTGCTCACACCGGCACACAATACGTACACTCACACGTCTCACGCACCACATGCCGTACAGGGGCGACCTGCCGTACAGTGTGGACCAGGCGACCATCGGCATGCCGCACCTGATCGCCGACATGAACGCCGCCAAGCTGGCCTTCAGCGTCATGGACGGTGAGGTGGAGGCGCTGTTGTGGGTTGTTAGTTGTTACGGTAGTTGTGTGTTGTGTGTTGTGTGTTGGATGTTAGGTGGTTTGTCGGTGTGTTGTTGGCTGGGCAGTAGTGGCAGTATGTAGCCGGTGTCGCTTGGGCTTGGGGTAGTTTGCGGATGCGCGGGCATGCGTTCGTTGCGAGGAGCTTGGCATCTCTCCTTCCCTCTTTCCGCTATTTCCAGATCCTGAACCCCTTCTACCGCCGGCAGTGCCGGCCCGGCACCTGGCACCTCACTATGACAACCTGCTGTCGCGCCACCATCGCTTCACGCCCTGCTGCTGCCCACACTTTCCCACCTTTCCCCACCCTGCTCCTGCGTGCTGCCCCCCCCCCATCCATGCCCCCACGCAGGCGACCTGAAGCAGGGCAGCAACTCGCCCTGCGACGACGCCCTGTACAGCCGCTCACTCGCCTACCTCAACGCCCTGGATGCGCCCGCCGCCTTCACCCCCGGCGACAACGACTGGTGCGTGGGTGTCAGGGTGTGCGTTTGCTGGGAAGAAGGGCCCAAGCTTGGGCCCCACCTGGGGTGTCGCTTTGGGACACCTTGAAATGGGGTAGTTGGTGTGTTCTCTAAGTGTCCTCGCCGCAGGCGCCGCAATGCCCTCGCTCACGCCCGCCCAGCAGCATGCAGCATGCCGGAGCGATTGCGGCGCAGTGCATCCTTCCCTCTGTACGTACGTACGTACGTTCTAGTACGTTCTAGTACGCTTTCGCTGGCTCGCGAACTGCGTCAGCAGGTCCCTCCTGTAACCAATGCATCCTTCCCTCCCACGCATCCATCCAGCCGCTCAAAGAGCTCCCTACGTGCACAGCACTCGCACCTGCACCCGGCTGTCCCGGATGCCCCCCCCCTCCCGCCTCGGGCCTTCCTCTTCCCGCTTCGCTCAAGGTCTCCCCTCTTCCCCTCCTGCTTCAACCCCATCCACCCCTCGATGGGAGCGGGACCGGGACCGGGACTGGGAACGGGACCGGGACCGGGACCGGGACCGGGACTTATCGGGTTGTGGGAATGTTCGCGAGTTTTTTTTCTCCTCCTCCTTCTCTCATATTAGGCCACGCTCACCTCCTCGCTCTTATGCATTGGGTTTAGTTTGGTTTGGGCTGGTAACCACAAAACCCCCCCATTCTCTTGGTCGCTTCGCTTCTGGTTTCTGGAATGAACTACCCCACCCACACGCACACACACACACACACATACACACACAGGGTGGATTGTCTGCTGTTCTCTCCCTTGTGATCTCTAACACACGCAGGGTGGACTGCGACCGCCCCAACAACGGCGGCTACAACTCCTTGGAGCGCCTGGACTACGAGCGCAAGGTAAGAGGTGCGGTAACGGGATGGCGGTCGGTTGTTGATTATTGGAAGTTAGCGGGCGGTAAATAGTTGGACATTTTGTGCCTGGGGCGTTGGCGGATGGTAAGGGGGGTAATGCGTGAGCGAGGGTGGAATGAAAACGCGTGCGTGCCACAGGTGAGTGGTGGAATGAGCTCTGGGCCTCCTAGGTCTCCGCCCTCCGCCTTCCGATTACCACTCAACTTGAAAAACAACCCTGCATACCCACTCCCACTTCCAGCCCACCCACCCGCCCCCCATTCCCCTGCCTGCGGCCTCCGCATACACACACACATGCATGCAGGTGTTCTTCTCGGAGCCCTACACCGCCGGCAAGACCCGCCTGCGGCAGGAGGTGCAGACCGAGCCGCTGTGCCCCGGCTACTCCGCCACCAAGCCCTACCCGCTGGTGCCCTGCCTGGAGAACCGCCGCTGGATGTACGGCGGCGTGATGTACATGACCGCGAACGTGCAGGGTACGTACGTGTACGGCGTGTGGGTGTGTGGCGTGTACGGCGTGTGCGCGTGTGGGGTAGCGTGCGGGGAGTGGGTGTAGTGGGTGTGCTCGTCGCGTCGTCAGAGGGCGGCTGTGTTGGTCGTGCGGGGAAATGAGGTTGACGATTGGTGTCAATTAAGCAGCAACCCAATCAGCCGACCAACCGAGGGAAGCCAAACAGGGGGAGGGGGCCAGGGAGGACCGCTTGGATCCATCCTGGCGTGCGTGCCCATCAGGTCGCCCGGCCACCACCGTGCGTGCGTGCAAATATCGCGGACCGCCCGTATCTCTCTATCTGGCACCGCCACACCTTCACCCCACACGCACCTGCTGCTGGCTGGCTGCCGGGGGGCCGCCGCGTATTACCGTACTACATGCATACTGTACGCGTACCGCACGCATACCTGCATGCATGCAGGCTCCTGCAACAACCTGTGCGACACCAACCCCGACCCCGAGGAGTTCGCCGGCCGCAACGCCGCCAACATCGCGTGGCTGAAGTCCACCTTCGCCGCCGCCAAGCAGGCGGGCGCCGTGGCCGTCATGATCGTCACCCAGGCCAACCCCGGCTGGTGCGTGTAGTGCGCACGCGCGTGGGTGACGGGGAGTGTGTGCGTGGGTAAGGGGACGGGGGGGGGCCAAGGGGATCAGAGGGGGACAGAGATTGGGGCGGGAAGGGGTTGGGAAGAAGGACGGGTGGTTAGGTGGTGCGTGGGGTGGTGATGCTGCGTGTTTTGCGGGTTCCGAGCAGGGTGTAAGACGTGGCAATGTCGCATGCACGCGCACTCTATGCGCTGACTTGTTTCTGCCCCAGGTAGGGTGCATTTAGCTTGATCTGACCCTTATTACTTGTGCAACGCCCCTTTCCTCTTTCCTCCTTTTCCGCATCCTGCTTCCCAACCCCGCAACCCCGCAATGCAATGCAGGGACGGCGCCGACAGCACCCGCACCCTGCGCCGCGACCCCAAGACCCTGGGCTTCCTGCCCCCGCGCATCGGCGCCAACAACTCCAACACCTGCAGTGACGACACCTCCTCCGCTGACGGCTTCCAGGCAGGGCCGGGCTTGCAGGCCTTGCTTGCTTGCAGACGGGTGGATCGGAGTATAGGAGTTTCGCATTTGTCCGAGGCTCCGGAGGCATGCCCCCGGTTGCAAACCCTGTCTTGAGGAGAACCTTGAGATGAAACAAAGAAAACATGGGAGCTCTCTTGTCCAGTACGCGGATGCACATGCTTATGAGTGCTGGTTACAAGAAGGGGACAGTGTGAACACATGCTTATGCTCACGCTTATGCTTATTATACTGCTCGTGCATGGCTATCCCCCAACTGTCCCCCAACGGTCCCCCAACTGTCCCCCAACGGTCCTTCAGGACTGGCTGCTGGCTGTGCGCGCCGCCACCATCGGCTTCGGCGGCCGCCCGGTGGTGTACGTGCACGGCGACAGCCACTACTTCCGTGTGGACAAGCCGCTGCAGGACAAGAACGGTGAGGGGAATGGGAGAGGAATGGGAGGGTGGGGGGGCGGAGGGAGCGGAGGGGTGGTACGGCGGGGGTGTGGAAGGAGTGGGAGGAGTTAGGAGTGGAGAGGAGTAAAGAGGGGGCGGGGAGAGGAGGTGGTAGAGCAGGCGGGGCGGTACAGTACTCGCGGGTTGGCGGCAGGGCGAAGGCAGCGGACGTGGGGGCGGCGGGCGGGCGGGCACCGGGCTTGGCAGGGAATGCCTGCTGGAGAGGTCGGGGAGGAGAAAGTGAGGTAGTGGTGAGGTGGTGGGCACGAATTGGGCGGTGGGGCGGTGCGGATGGGTGACTGAGAATGCGCGTACGAGATAACATACCCAGTAGCCTGCTGCCACTGAGCACTCCCTGTCTCCCCCCATCCCCCCCCCCCAAACACACACATACACATACACACACGCAGGTGCCCGCATCCAGTACTTCACCCGCGTGGAGACCCCCGGCGACAACGCCCAGACCGGCAACAACGACGTCACCTGGCTCAAGGTGCGTGTGTGTTGAGTGTGTGTGTGGGGGGGGGGAATGGGCGCATATACCAGCTGGGGGTAGGGGGTGGAGGGGTGGCCCATTCCAGAACTCAAAGCAACCAACCGAGAAAACCGTGGGGGGAAGGGGTGTACAGCCGTACGGTTGAGCGGCGTGCGGGAGGCTGGGTCCTGGCGGAGAAAGAGCATCCGGCGGCACCCTAGCAAACCTTTGGCATGATTACCGAGCCGGCCCTTCAGCCCGCATTCCCCGCCCCGCCCCTCGGATGGGCCGTGTCTTAGGTTTTGACCGCCTTGATTCCCTGGCTTTCCAAACGCATACGTAAACGCAATTGCGCCCGCCAACCCACGCCCACACCCACACCCTTGCGCGCGTGCACATACACACACGCACACGCAGGTGCACGTGGACCCCCGCAGCCGCGAGGTCTTCAGCTACTCGCCGCAGGTGGTGGTGGGCAACGTCGCCAACTACACCAGCCACCACCGCCTCTAAATGACTGCTGATTAGGGAATTGGGTTCAACTAGGTCACCGCGAGCCACAGCGGTGATTTGGATTTCGCAGGAGGAGGAAGAGTGGATTATTAGTAGAAGTAAGGAGGAGCTGGCGGGGCAGCCGGGTGGGCGTGATCAACGTGCGTGTCGCGGTGTCGGTAGCACCATCATTCGACGTTCTAGACTTTCGTTGACCTATCCTCATCCTTGCTTGACCGGCGCATGTTAGGCCGGAACTCGGGACTCGGGCATATTCATTCCTTAA
The DNA here is from genome assembly GCA_016834595.1 of Chlamydomonas schloesseri. Classification (NCBI taxonomy): domain Eukaryota; kingdom Viridiplantae; phylum Chlorophyta; class Chlorophyceae; order Chlamydomonadales; family Chlamydomonadaceae; genus Chlamydomonas; species Chlamydomonas schloesseri. Next base: position 542,466 of record JAEHOD010000009.1, on the reverse strand, counting down.
TGGTCTGCTACGGCGCCGCTCTCGAGTACAGCGCCAGGACTCATGGAGAATGAGTTGTAAATAATGAAAAAGGATGTGTCTGCCCTGATAGATCCCGCGGCGGTGTCCTGGCACGGGTTAGTTGTGTCTGGGCCATTGGCCACACCACTAACTACCACCGCCCGCCTGCAGTGGTGGAATGTGCATGGGCTCGCGACAGCAGCCGTCCGACTGCAACCAGCAGCCGCCGCCTGCTGCCCTGCCTCCACCACCCCCTGCGCCCTCATTGTCACTGGCGCTGTCGCTGTCGCTGGCACTGGCACTGCTGACGGCGGCGGGCTGACGGCGGGCTAGGTGCCGCTGCCGTCGCCGGTGTCCGACTCCCCGCCGCCCGCAGTAGTATTGCGGGTGCTCCCCTGCTGCAGCTGCTTGCGGCGCTCGGCGCGCACCAGCAGGTGCCGCTCCCACCCGCGCCAGCTCCTCCAGCCCCACACCCCGACTGGTGGTGCCCACCGTCAGCACCAGCCGGCCGGCCACTGACAGAACCGCTGCCACCTGTCACCGCACCCCCTGCTGCTGCTGCTGCCTCCGCGCCGCCCGCAACCTGGTGCTGCCGCTGCTGCTGCCCAATGCCCCTGCCTCCCGCGGCCCCCAGCGCCACCCCCAGCCCGTCTCTCTTCTCCGTCTCCATCTGCAGCTCCTTCTCCTCCTCCCTCTACACCTCCAGCTCCCTTCCCACCAGCTCCAGCTCCAGGGTGCGTCCGGCACCCTGGAGCTGGAGCTGCGCGTGCCCATCACCCTGGAGCTGGAGCTGGTGGGAAGGGAGCTGGAGGTGTAGAGGGAGGAGGAGAAGGAGCTGCAGATGGAGACGGAGAAGAGAGACGGGCTGGGGGTGGCGGTACCCCCCTCAGGCCGTCCAGGTGCAGGAGCCGCAGCGCTGCAGCGCCGGCGGCAGGTGGGCCCGGGCCCAGCAGCACCTGATGGTGGGGAGGGCGTTGCACGCATGTTGAAATAATGACGGGGGAGATGATGGGGAGGGTAGGGAAGTAATGATGGGGTGCGGGGACGGTGCGGGGAGTCTAGATGACAGGGCGGTGGGCGGGGCAACCAGCAGTGGCAACGTGGCGGCACAGCTGAAGTACGGATTGATTGGCAGTGGCCCGTCTTCCAAACCAACCAACGTGGAGCCTCACGGCGCTCACGTGGGCAAGCGCACACATGAGCACACACACAACACGCAGCCATCTATCGCTGTCATGCAAGTGAGTCCGTCCAGCCCTTCCTCCAGGCAACGAACCCAGCAGCCAACATGATCAGCCGCACAGGTAGGCGCACAGGTAGGCACACAGGTAGGCACACAGGTAGGTACGCACACACAGGAGCAGTTTACTAACCCGCACCCATCGCCGCGCTGACAGGGTGACACGCCCTTACCGCACCTGCGGCGCCAACCGTGCCCGACCAGGCTCAGCGAGGTGAGGCGGCTCAGCGGCGCCAGGCCCTCCATCAAGCCGCCCACGCCGATGCTGGCAAAGTGCTTGCCAAAGGCGGCGGCGGCGGGATGCTCCAGCTAGCACCAGCTCGTCCAGGCAAGCAGGGCGCCAGCAGCGGCGCCAAGTGCTGCAGGCCGGCGGTGGTGGCTAGGTGCAGGGTGCGCAGCTGGGTGAAGGTGGCCAGGCTGCGGTAGAGCAGGTGTGGCCGGCTGCCGGGCCGCTCTCTCGTCCAGCGATCTGCAGCAGCAGCAGCAGCAGCAGCAGCAGCAGCAGCAGCAGCAGCAGCAGCAGCAGCAGCAGCAGCAGTAGAAGCAGCAGTAAAAGCAGCAGTAGAAGCAGAAGCAGAAGCAGATGCAAACGTAAGGGAGGGAACGGGAGGAAGAAATTGAAGGGCGGGAGGTAGGAGGGGTGGAATGGTTGGGAGGATGATGGGCAGAGGTGAGTGCCTTGGGGCTAGCTGCGTGCAGGGCAGGTGAAGCAGGGGGCCTGCCAGCCGGCGTGACGAGTGTGATGCAGACACAGAGTCACACTAAGCTTGCGGTGACGCAGCGTTGCGCGCAGCCAGCTAGCTCACTGAATTCATCCACCTCCCTCACCTCACCCGCTCGCTCCCGAGCTCACCTCACCCATGCCACGCACCCCACCCGCCTCGCCAGCTCACCCCACGCACCCGACCCCGCTCGGCTGGTTTGCATTGGCTTCTGGAATATAGCACCCCAGCCACCCACCTCACCCACCTCACCTACCTCACCCACCTCACCCAGCCCACCCACCTCACCCACCTCACCCAGCCCACCCGCCTCACCCACCTCACCCCGGCCACCCACCTCACCCACCTCACCCAGCCCACCCACCTCACCCCCGACCACCCACCTCACCCACCTCACCCAGCCCACCCAGCCCACCCACACCCCACCTGCACACCGCGTCCACGCAGCAGCCGGCTGGGCCTGGCTGGAGCCGTCGGGGGCCGAGGCTTTTGCGGGGCTCGCGCCGACATGGCCATTCTTTCACAGCTAGCTGCTAAGCGTGCGCTCTAGGCAAGCATTGACGTAAATATCAATTTGCAGCTTTGACGTGAAGGGAAGCGCATCCAACCCCCGCCGGAGGCGCCCCCACCATTGTCGCCCTCTCCCATGCCACCCGGCTTCAAGTGGCGGTGGTGTGGCCGATGGCCCAGTTACAACCCGTGCCAGGATGCTGAGGGACCAGGGCACGCCATGCCATGTAGCACCTGAAAACCAGTTTCCGCAACGGCAAGGTGTTGACAAACACCAGTAGCGACTCACAATCCGAGCTAATCACGCCCCTCCATTGCGCCGCTCGCCCTCCTGTCCCACACGGGTATGACGCCGGTTCAGGGAGGGGCGGAATCGTGTCCACACGTGTTTCTCTGCACACGCGGTAATTGAGCCCCTGCCGCTCAGGAAATAGCTATTATAGCATAAAAGGATCTTAAGTCCTGACAGGCAAGTCAATTTATGAGGGTCGCTGTCACCAAATTTCGCGAAGCACGCTTACGCTACAGTCCGTCTTTTTGGCCGCGGAATACATTTTTAGTCTCCATGTTGATATTTTAGACGACGGCAATTGCAAGCGGTGTCATCGCCACTCAACTATGGAAGCGAAAGAAGCATGTTGACCGTGACAGCACCGATTTCCCTAAAAATAAATGATATGGGACCCTAATAACATAATAATATTATGGATAAGTTACGGGACTCTAGTAGCGAGGTCGGCCTGACGGTCGTGCCGGACCGTGCCGACAGGGCAAAATGCACCCCCCGGACAAAATGCCTCATAGCAGCTAGGTACGATGCTGTTCCAAAAGATCCACGTGCGCCGCCAAAGTTTGGTATTGGAACAACCCTATAAACCCTGTCAAAACCGCCGTGCCGTTTGGCTCCTCCCCCAGACCGGCGTCATACCCGTGTGCTCCTGTCCCCAGCAAGCTCGTACTGCTGCTGCTGCTGCTGCTGCTGCTGCTGCTGCTGCTGCTGCTGCTGCTGCTGCTACTACTGCCGCTACTGCTGCCTCCGCCACTGCTTCATTCCGCCGGCCAGGGCATTGTGTCCTGCGGCCGCAGCAGCGGCGCCTCCACGTAGCTGCTGCCCCGCCGCAGCACCTCCGCCAGCAGCAGCAGCCCGATGGCGGCGGCGGCGGCCGAGCGCAGCAGCGCGTCCCGTCGCCCGCTCTGCTCCGGCGCGGGGGGATGCCACAGGCACAGCGCCACCTGCGAACGAGCCAGCGGGTGGCGCTAGGAGGTTTGGCGGCGAGACTTGGAGGGGGCGTGAACAAGGCCACGTGGACTGTGCGCTGTTGTGTGCTCCCAGAGAATGCAGGGCAAACGGAGAGCTCGAACAAGTCCTCAGCGATCCGTTCGTGTCAACTTAATGAGCCAGCCAGCAATGCCCAGATGCAGGGGGGCTGTGCGGTTTTAGTACAAGGGCGATGGGACCGAGCCAGTTAGTTAGCGAGCAGTTGGCTGGCAGCGAGTTGGCTGGTAGCGAATGCGGACTGGCTCGTACGTCATCACCACCCTGACGAAGACCGCAAGAAGATGCGCCCATACATGCTTTTTATCCCGACCCTGCCCCGCACAGAAGTCGGAGCCAGGGGCCCTAGGGGCATGTCCCCAAACGAGCGGCGCAATCACAACGTGTACCTGATTGAAGGGGGCTTCACTTCCAAAAGGAACATATCGTCACGCGGGTGAAGCCCTTGAAGAAAGGACAGGGCGTGGTGTTGGTTGATGTTGGGTCGCTTAGACGTTGACTGGTTTGGGCACGCGTGGGGCGGCAGTGCGTGGGGCGGCAGCACCTCACAGGACAGAACTCCGCGCTGGGCGAGGCCCCCACGGCGCTGGGCGAGGCCCCCACGGCGCTGGGCGAGGCCCCCACGGCGCTGGGCGAGGCCCCCACGGCGCTGGGCGAGGCCCCCACGGCGCTGGGCGAGGCCCCCGCGGCGCTGGGCGAGGCCCCCGCGGCGCTGGGCGAGGCCCCCACGGCGCTGGGCGAGGCCCCCACGGCGCTGGGCGAGGCCCCCACGGCGCTGGGCGAGGCCCCCGCGGCGCTGGGCGAGGCCCCCGCGGCGCTGCTGCGCCACAGCGGCATCTTCCACTGGCCGCTGGGGCTGTTTGACCCGGGGGGGGGGCTGCTCAGCTGCCCGCCCGGCTTCCGGATTTGCTCTGATCCCGCAGCGTCCTGGCGCGGGTTGTAACTGGGCCATCGCCCACGCCACCACCACTAACTGGAGCAGCAAGCAGCGCAACCTCAGTCCCCCCTAAGCCAGGTACCGCGCCCAGCCCCCACACGGAGCCGCACACTGCACCTTAGCCGCACGCATGCACTCACAGCACAGCCTCCTCACATCCGATGTGCTTGCGCTGGGAGTCCAACCACACAGCGTGGTAAACAATGCAGTGTACCAGGGATTACGTGATGAAGACAAGAAGGCCAAAAGTTTACAAAGCACTGAGCGCGCGTAATAGCGGGCCTTGAGGGGTTAGCGGGCCTTTGAGGGGTTCCGTTGGAAAATTATGTCTGCATTTCAGGATATAAGTAGCAAGCACCAGTGCGAACTGCTGGCGGTCACGAGGTTTGGGGCCAACCTTTAAAGCAGGACCGCCCATGCTGCACCCGAGCACCCCGGCTCATGCGCATGCCCCACAGGTGAGCTTGCATTGCACATCCGACTAAGTTGCAATTCACTAATTGTAGGTGACGTGCAAGTGGCACGTAGGAGGAGGACAGACTCGATTGCTCCTGATTGTCGCGCTTGCACCTGTTAAAGTCCCACCATCCAATTTGGCCGCACTCAACAACAGTTACCTTGACTTTGACCACGGAGAAAAATGTCCACTCAGAATAGGCTGCCGGTGGTGCCCACTGTCACTGTGTTGACGGTGATGAAGGCCCGCCTAGTTGGAGCTACAAAGGGACACGCGCTGCTGAAGAAGAAGGCGGACGCGCTGACCATGCGCTTCCGCCAGCTGCTGAGGGAAATCATTGAGGCGAAGGAGAATCTTGGCTCCACGATGAAGGGCTCGTTCTTCGCTTACACGGAGGCGCAGTACGCTGCTGGCGAGAATATTAAGCACACGATTATGGACAACGTGGACACGGCCGTGGTCAAGGTCCGCGGCGACCTGGACAACGTCGCGGGTGTGAAGATTCCCCGCTTTGAGTCGTTCGTTCTGCCGGGCGAGACCAAGATGGACCTCACGGGTGCGTTGAGGGACATACAGAGGGTGGGGAGGGATTGCCAGTGAACGGGCTGTGGGCGCTCCGCGGGGAGTAGCGCAGTCCTGGGGAGGGTTCGAGGGCGCTTGGGGTTTTGTGTGCGTGCGTGCGCTGGCATCCCCCATGCCACGGTGTCCACCACCTGCGCCGCACCTGCAGGCAGACACACCCCCACCCCGGCGCACGCTGTCTCCTCCATTTACCTTGTTTCAACCCAATTCCCTCACCTCAGGCCTGGGCCGCGGCGGCCAGCAGCTGCAGAGCTGCCGCAAGGCCTACCTCAGCGCGGTGGAGCTGCTGGTGCAGCTGGCCAATCTGCAGGTGGGCGGGGCGGGTGGGCGGGTGGGCGGGTGGGCTCATGAAGTGGGGGGGGCGGCGTCAGGTACAGAAGGGGGAGGGGGCGGTTGGCACATGAAGGGGGGGGTCCGGCGGGACTCGTGTGCCCAGTTGATAACGCATGTGTGTGTGGAGGGGGGGCGGGGGCTTCGATGGGCGCGTATGGCCATGCGGCACCGGCGCTGGTTTCTAGACAGGGGCATGGAGCGGGCCCAAGCCGTCAATGACTCATGCCGCTGTAGCGCGGTCAAGGCAAAGCAGCGGAGCAGGGCATGACGTACAAACCCCAGCACAGCCCCGTGTGCTCCTCCCCACACCGCCACCTGCTCTTCCCCCGCACCGCCACAAACACCACTACCACCACCACCACTGCACCACTACCACCACCACTCCACCGCCACCGGCCCGCAGACGGCCTTCCTGACGCTGGACGAGGCGCTCAAGGTGACCAACCGCCGTGTGAACGCGCTGGAGAACGTGGTCAAGCCCAAGCTGGAGAACACCATCTCCTACATCAAGGGTGGGTGGGGCTGGGGGCTGGGCGAGGTGGGGCAGAGGGGGAAGCAGTGGGGGGAGCGGGGGTTGGGCAAGGGCGCGGATGTCGAACTTGCGCGCTTTCGGGGCACCCGGGGAAGTTGGAGGCTTCAGGCATTTGTATGGAGGCCTGCGGGCTGGATTGAGAGGTGGGGGGTGGGGCGCGTGCGGTGGCGAGTGTGCGGCACCGGTCCATCGCACCGCTGGGCCTCTTGCTGCTACGTGCCGCGCGCCACAATTCAGAGCTGGGCGTGCGCCTGCCTTTGGCCTGGGCGCGGCCTGGGCGTGTGCTTCCAGTGTTTGCCTTGCGTTCGGCCTCCCCACTGAAATGCCCCGCCCCCGCGCCACCCCCCCCCCCCCATGCGTTCCTGGCGTGCTGCTCCTGTCACTCACTCCTGTCATCACCAAGACCGCTGCACCAACCAACCCCCCCACCGCTGCCGCTCCTGCTGAAACCCGCGCAGCCGAGCTGGACGAGCTGGAGCGCGAGGAGTTCTTCCGGCTAAAGAAGGTGCAGAAGAACAAGCAGAAGAAGCAGGCGGCGGACCTGGCCGCGCAGGTGGGCCGGGGGGGAGGGGAGGGGGGAGGGAGGGGGTGGGCGCCGGGGGGCGGGGGCGGGGGGGGGGGGGGGAGAAGAATGCTAGTTGTAATTCCCATGATACCAGACACAGGTAAATGCAGTCCACAGCGAAGGAGCGAGGAGGAGAGGGCAAGTGAGGCAGTGGGCTGGACCTCCTGTGATGAGTGGTGCGACAGCAGCAGTAACAGCAGCAGCACGTCAGCGCTGCAGGGAGGGGTGATATCGATTGCTCTGCCGCGTGCTGCACACAGCGGCACAAGTGGGCCCTCTGATGCGCTCAGCATAAGCAGTGCCTTGCTGGTGCCAGACGCAACGAACTGAACTTGAATGTGCCCCTGCTGTGCTTCCTCCCCACCACGCTTCCGCACCGCACCGCACCGCACCGCGCCCCAGCAGTCGGCGGAGGAGCAGGCAGAGGTGGCGACGGGCGACCTGAAGATGCCGCCCTTCAACGGGCCAGCGGCGAGCCAGCAGGGCGTGCAGCCGCCCACCAACTCGTCGCTGCTCAACTACAAGGAGGACGACCTGCTGTTCTGAGCGGCGGCGGCGGCGGCAGTAGCAGCGGCGGCGGCGGTAGCAGCATACAGAAGCGACGGCACTTGCTGAGCGACTGGCGAGCAGCTGGCTGGCTGGCAGTGATTGCGGTTTGGGCCCATGGGGAGGGGCAGGTCGCAAGCGGACGTTGAGTCGCTGTTGACCCGTTTTGAAGGTGGCTTGTTTGGGGGCCTGAGCGGCACGCAGGTGTGGGAGGCGGGATTGCCTCACGGCCACAGGGCGGCGCGCAAGCGGCAGTGCGGCCGCAGCAGCAGCAGGGCGTGGTGGAACCCCACGTCAGGGCGTCCCGTGCGTGCCAGAAGCAGTGCCGTGTGTGCGGCTTGCAACATGCGCGGACAAAACGAGCGAGCGCAATTGCGGGGGTGGCAGGGGGGAGGGGGTTTGAGCCGGACGTGACGATACTGACCCATTTTTGACTGACTCTGGAGTCCGGGTGGAGTCCGGGTCACTGCTGGAATTGTTGTGTAAAGGAAGATGGTGTGTGGAAGCGTGTCCGCGCGGAATGACACGCAGCACGATAGGTTGCGTCACATTTGGGTGTGTAACTGTTACCTGGACGTGTGCTTTGGACGCTGTGCTATGATCCCGCAGCAAGGCGCCGCGCCCACCGCCGCACGGAGCCGCACACTGAACCCCATCCGCTCCCCTCGTCGACGGACATTGTCCGGACGGCGAATAATTTATTGTCTAGCTAGCCATACGCGCCGCCTTGCACTGCGGCGTCAGCAGCATCAGCAGCAGCAGTGGACATTTTGGGGCGAGTCTCGGATACTACCGTGGCGGGCGCCGTTCATGCATCTAACGGCTCTGTAATAATACAGCCACTCTTGTATTTATTGGTATAATGCGCGCACGTACCGCGTTCGCAGGCAGCGTATTCACGTATGGCTCGATTGTCAGTTGGGCCGTTCAAGCCCTAAGTGCACGACGAAATGTATAGTTAGCCAGCTTTACAATTGAACGGAGCCACCGTAATCCTGCCTTGCTTTGCTTTATCCTGTGCTTTACCCAAGCGCGACAAAGCAGCCGCGGGGCGGGGCCCCACACTGCTTCGTTTTCAAGCGCAGTGGAAGCTTGAGTTGTTAAGTTCGAGCAAGAAGCACCAAGGCGCTCACGTTCATGTGTTTCGACTGAGGATGGCGTCGACCCACTGTGCCGCCGCGCTTCCTCGATCCATGTGGTCGCTTGCATTCGTGCTAATGACACAAATATACGGTTGGTTTGTTTCCGGAGCCTACGATGGTAAGCTGCTTGGGGCGCAGGGCAAACTTTTCTCACTTTGCCCGATTCCAGTCTCGCTTTTTGCCTTCGCGGGATAATAAGACCTTTTTCGCTGCATTTGCAGTTATCCTACCTCCGGGAAACCCGCCGCTGCCCTTGCGCCTGGTCAGCTCTGGAAACGCCACTGCGCTCGATGCCGCAGCGCGTGCCGGTCTGGTGGCGGTTGGGCGCGTGGAGGTGCAATAGGAGGGTGGGAACTTCGGGGATGGGCGATTTTGGTATGGTTGGTGCAACCCGATTTGGGGGTCTGCTGCAGTCCTCTACCGGGTCGTTACAGGTCTGTCGCATACGTGGGCGGGGTCGGCGGGATGGCTGGGTCGGGCCGCCCCAGGTAGGCTGGATGCCTGGGACGGGGCTGCTGGATGGCTAGGTCGGGTCTGCTCAGGGATGTCGGATTGGCGGGCATACCCAACCAGAGAGCAGCTGCATGGCTAGCGCGGATCCATGGAGGAACGGGGGAGTAGAGGCGCAGAGCAAATGGATGACTGCGAGAATCGACAGCCGGGGAAGCGGATCATGGGAAAAAGTATCCGGGCACCCGTGTGTTGTGTGCACGGACACGCCTCCTCATCGGTCGCAAAGGACAGTCTGGGACTACATGCTTACTATACGTGTCAAAATGTGTACAAGACATGAACTATCTGGACAGGGACCCTGCGAAATTCGCAAGATGGCAGGATTGTTTGCAGCGACGACAGCGCCGTGCGACAGCGCGTTTGGCCGCGAGCATAGTATAGGGGTTGCAAGAACTACATATGGGGTGCAAATAAGGACGCTACAGGGACTATTACAGCGAAAGTGGAAGAGCGAACCAGTGGTTCGTCTCGGGATGTTCCTCAAACCTGCGCATGTAATGTCGCCTTGGGTTCTATGCATAAGGAAATCAAACACTCTATAGATTATGTATAATCCCACTGCAAGAAACGCATTAAGCGGCCCCGAAGTTCTGCGTATCGCCCGGTGGCAGCAGCACGCTCAGCACCATGCAGGCCCATGCAAGTGCACGGATCAGCTAGCAACATACTGCGCACTGAGGGGAGCCAAAAGGCATGGGCGTGCCGCTGGACGCGGACCGCAGGCTACTGGGGGATGGCCCGGCAGGGTCGGCCACGGGGATGCGGGATGGCTGGGCGACGAATTCTGGATGGCCCGGTCGGGTCGACACAGCCAGGCGGGATGGCTGGGCGGGGTCTGTCACATGGGTGTGGCGGGCCGTCTTCAGGCAGGCGGGATGCTTGGCCGGGCACAGCAGGATGCCTGCAGCCGCTGGATGGCTTTCCGACCCCGGTGGCCGGGATGGCTGGCACAGGTCTCCCTCCCACCCTCCGGTGCAATGGGGCGGGCAGTGGGGCGGCGTGTGTAGCCACCCGCAGCTATTCGGCACCTACTGGTGGAACGACGCGGCCGCACAAGTGGTGTGCCGTAGCCTAGGGCACGTAGATGGCCATGCGTTTGAAGTGCCCAGTGCCGGCTACGGCACGGAGCCCAGTGGTCTGCTTCCTGGCCGCGTAGCCAACCAGCCCCAGTGGCTGATTTTCGTGCAATGCCAAGGCGATGAGCCGCACCTGGGCGCGTGTCGCGGCCGCCCGCTCAACGACAGTACAGGATATAAGTGCGGTCCTGAGTTCGCCGTGGCGGCGGCATGCTACAACCAGAAGCGTGAGTTCTGCTGGTGCCGTGTGTATATGTCATGCCACACTGCCCACGCGCGTGCGCGCATGATTGGCAACCAGTGCTGGCCTTCTTGCAACGCGCCACACCCCATAAATAAGGCAACTTGCCGCACATGCCAAACCCACCGCACACACACAGGCATTGCTGGCGTCACCGGACAGCCGCTCCGGCTGCAGCTCAGCAACGTCAGCACGCCCGTGCCCCGGTACGGCGAGACCCAGGGCCGGGCCGAGGTCACACTTCCCGACGGCAGGGTGGCGACGCTGTGCGACCGCGGCGGGTGGGACGACGCGGCCGCAACTCAGTTCTGCCGCATCTACGGGTATACAGCCTCCTGGCTGCCCAACAAACACGCCTTCGGTCTGGCGTACGCCGGCTCGTACTTCGGGTCCGGTGGCCCCGGCCCTGTGATAGCGGACTTGCGCTGCCCCGCCGGGGACGAGGACGCCGTTGGTATGAGCTCCTGCCTTGGGCACGTTCTACAGCAGCAGTGCGGCGGCGGCGGCGGCGGGCTGCACGGCGGCGACTGTGGCTGGCGTGAGGTGCTTCCAGTATGACTGTAAGCTTGGCCTACTTAACCGCCGTATCCTGGCGTAGGCTATCATGGCCAGTAACCAACATGGGGATTGCACGTCACTCCGCAACGCACATGTTCATTGCTTGTTGTGGGCATCCGTTCCCTTGATGCCCCTGAGTATGCTGTTCAGCGTTGTGGTTGGCCCCGCCGCCCCCCCCCCTGGACATCGGCACTTCATAATTGATTAAACACCATCCATGGATGGCTACCCCCCCCCCCGCCCAGTCATTGTTCCGCCCGGCGGCCCGCCGCTGCCCATTCAACTGGTCATCAGCCCTGGGGCCGAGAGCGCACTGCTGCTGCACCAGGCGGCTCAACAGGCCGGCATCGCCGCAGTCGGGCGCGTGGAGGTGCAGTGGGGCGGGGGGCAGTGGGGCGGCGTGTGCAGCAACTTCCAATCCTTCCTGTACAACTGGTGGAGCAACACCTCCGCCCCGGTGGTCTGCCGGTCGCTTGGGTACCCTGACGGCGGTGCAGCCATCGCCGCGAGTGCCACCGGGCCCTTCGGGCAGCTGCTGCCCAGCCAGCCGCCTCCGGCGGACCAGCCGCAGTGGCTGCAGTACCTGCAGTGCCGCGGCGATGAGCCGCACATCGGGGCATGCCGCGGCCGGCCCATCAACGACAGCGTGGTGGGCGCCCTCTGCCTTTCCCAGCACGCCATCGCTGTGGCGTGTTATGGACCCAAGCGTAAGTCCCCACGTTGCACGCGCTATCCCTTGCTTGCAGGATATGTATATGTGTGTGCCTCGTGGTTTGTACCGGTATTCCATGGCCGTGCACTACTGACGTTCTTCTCCGCCGTCCTTGCTTGCCCGTGGCAGCGCCTCCGCCCCCGGCGCCGGATGCGCCGCAGCTGCCGTCCCGGCCGCCCTCACCGCCGCCCCCGTCCCCAGCGCCACGAGCCCCTTCCTCTCCAGCAGCCAGCTCCCAGCGGCCGCAGCAGCCGCCTTCAGTCCCCCTGCCGCCCACGCCCGACTGGGCCGCCGCCGACATGCTCACGCAGCTCATGAACGCCTCCCGTGAAGCGTTCGCGACAGCCGCCACCGAGGACTACCCTCTGCTAACCGCCGGCGTGCCGCCCGGCCTGCCCAACCGCTACCCAGCCTCCACCCTCGCCCTGATGTCCCCCACCGCGCTGCCGCTACTGCTCAGCCCACAGCAGCAGCAGCAGCGCGACCCCGCCGCCGCCGCCGCCGCGGTGGCCGTGGCGGCGGTGGCACGGTACGGCCGCGGCCGGCTGGCCGTGTTTGGCGGCGAGCAGATGGTCACGCGCTGCTGCCGCCGCGATGGCGGGGAGAATCTCACTGCTGCTAGCGCTAGCGGCACTGGCAGCTTTGGCGGCGGTGGCGGCTGCGCTGATGGGGATTCCGCCGCCGCCGGGGAGGCGTACGGGGCTGCTGGCAGCGACCCGGGCTTTGACCGCCTGTTGGTCAACACCTTCACCTGGGTGGCGGCGCCGGCGCAGGGCGGCTTTGCCAGCTATGCTGACGGCGGCAGCAGCAGTAGCGGCACCAGCAGTAGCGGCACCAGCAGTAGCGGCAGCAGCAGCCGCGCTGGGTCCGCCGCCGCGGCACTGTGCGCCAGCCGTGAGGACTTTGCACGTGTGGCCGCGTGAGTGGGCCGTGGAGGCAGACTTGACATACTGGAGGCAGACTGACTTACATATATATACGTTATCACAAAGGTGGTGCCGGCAACAATCATTACATGCGTCGCCGCCTGTGACTTGCACCTCCCTCCCTCCCTCCCGCTTCCTCAGATACATGGTGGCGCAGGCGCCTGCGGGGCTGTTCAGCGGCTGGCGGGTCGAGCCCCTGTGGCGCTTCACCCAGCAGCAGTCACAGCTGCCAGCAGACCCCTCCCCCTCCAGCTCAGGAGCCACCACCGCCGCCACCACCACCGCCACCACCACCGCCACCACCACCACCGCCAGCAGCAGCAGCAGCAGCAGCAGCAGCAGCAGCAGCAGCAGCAGCAGCAGCAGCAGCAGCAGCAGCAGCAGCAGCGGCAGCAGCAGCAGCAGCAGCAGCGGCAGCAGCGGCAGCAGCAGCAGCAGCAGCAGCGGCAGCAGCAGCGGCAGCAGCAGCAGCAACGGCACCTCCGCCGCGCCCTGCAGGCTGTACCTGGTGGGCGCGCACGACACATTGTACCGCCTGCCGTACATCCAGCGCCGGCTGCTGTCGTACGTACGGCAGGAGGGCGGCGGGCTGGTGGTGGCGGGCCCTGACGTCATGCCCTCCCGCTTCTACAGCGGCAGCAGCGGCGGCTCGTCCTCGTCCTCGTCGCCGTCAACAGCTCCTGATGGGGATGGGGATGGGGATGGGGATGGGGATGATCATGATGGTGCGGCGAGCAGCGGTGTCCCTGCTGGTGATGACATTGCGCAGCTCCAGCAGCCGCGGCAGGCGCAAGCAGCAGCCGACGGGCGCAGGCGCAGGCAGCGGCAGCTGGCGCAAGCCGCAGCAACCGCAGCTGGGCAGCCGCCACAGCAGCCGCAGCCACAGCAGCGGGATGCAGCAGCAGCGCTACAGCCCCAGGTCCCTACCCGGAACATCGAGGTGGGTGCGTGGGCGGGGCGCACGGCACGCGGCGCCCATGAAGCGACTGCACCTAGTACAGTACCACGCCGCCCGTGTACCGCCGTACACAGACCGTCCGCGCCCGTTGCCTGCCCGTCCCCAAACACACGCAGCGCGCGCACCTGTCACCGCTCCTTGCCACGCTCCCGCTCACACCGCCTGCTACCGCACGCATGCACGCACGCACGCGCAGGTGAACGCCGTGACCGGGCCCATGGGCATCGTGCTCACCGGCTACGTGTCCGACCCCGGCGGCAACCTCACGCTGGGCCCCGGGCCCAGCGACACAGCCAACGCCCTGCTCGCGGCCTCCCAGCTGGTTGAGTACCTACAGGGCCGCCTGCCGCTGTCGCCGCCCACGCTGACCATGCTGCTCACCACCACTACACGCACGCGCGCGGTGCTCAGCGGCCTTGCCACCGGTGGCGGCGGCGGCGGCAGTGGGGGCGGCGGTGGCAGCACCATGGACGCGTTTGCGATGGCGTTTGAGCGGTTCGAGTCCCTGACCCGCACGATTGACGGCCTGGTGGCGACCGCGCCGCAAGCCCTGCTCTCACTGTTCGCCTCGCCGCCGCCGCCGCCGCCCTCCGTCCAACGGCCACCGGCGCCGCGTGTCAGGCCTCCGGCACCGCCGCCCCCGCTGCCTACGCCGCAACCGTTGCTGTCGTCATTCCCGCCGCCGTCGCCGCCGCCGCCGCCGCCACAGTCACCGCCACGGTCACCGCCGCCACTGACGTCGTCCAGCCCACCGCCGCATGCGCACGAGGGCGGGGCTCCCCCCGGCCGCCCGCCTAGTCCAGCTGCAGGCGGCCGCGGTGACGATGGCGGTGGTAGAGGGGATGGCAGCGGCGGCCACGGAGCATCGGCGCCGTCGCCGTCATGGCCGCGCCGGCGCCGCCGCCCAGCTGGCGGCGGCGCCCAGCAGTCGCGTGGAGCACGCCCGCCGCCAAGAGGCTTCGGCAGCGGTTGGATTGTGAAGGTGGAGGAGGGCGCGCGGCGAGGGCTGGGCGAGGCAGATGACGACGTGGCGGAGGAGCGCGAAGGGATTGAGTCATAAGCGGCTACGCAGCAGGCTGAGCGGTGCTTAGGGTATATTGCCGCGTGTCAGCAGGGCAGAGGGGGTGGGGTGGGTTGTGGTTACCAGCCCAAACTAAACCAAACCCAATGCATAAGAGCGAGGAGGTGAGCGTGGCCTAATATGGGACGTGGGGTGACATGCCGAGGCGTGACGTCACACGGCAGGTTCGGGGTGTCCCCAAACTTCAAGGGCGTAGCAAACATGTCTCCGACGCTGCGTTAGACGCTGGGAGTGGCTTTGTGAGAGGTTTAGGGAAGCAGAGTGATGGCACAGACGGATGCACGGGCGGATGTTCCGGGCGAGCAGCAAGGTGTTGAGAAACACCGGGTAAAGCGCGTCACCATCCATGGCAGATGGCAATGATTCTTCTGAGTCCCGCCGCTGGCGCGGCTAGACCGCGTGAGGAAGGAAAAGGGGGGCGGGGGCGGGGCGGGGGCGGGGGAAGGGAAAGGGGGGCGGGGCGGGGGCGCGGTCGCCATCTGATGCTGTGAGGGGAGGCACAGCCATATCACTTGAATGCACCAGAATGCGAACGGCTAAATGACGCTTGTGTTGTCAGATGTTGTTGTCTCTGCTAGCGGGCAGAACGAAAGCAGTTCAGCAGCAAAAGGACAGCAACATGGTACCTTTTCGTAGGGACACAACCGCCGGCTGCGCAGGCCATGCACTCAGCATCAGCCGCCCCAACAGCCCTGCCTGCGCCAGCTGCTGCTCACGTCTCGCTGCCGCGTAAAGCAGCAAGCACCGTGCCCCTCACTCAATCGGCTGTCGTCGGACGGCTGCTCGGCTCGGCGGCACAGCAGCAGGCGCAGCAGCAGCGGCAGCGACAGGGGCAGGGGCAGCAGCAGCAGCAGCAGCAGCAGCAGCAGCAGCGGCAGCGGCAGCGGCAGCGACAGCAGCAGCGGCAGCGGCAGCGGCAGCAGCCGGATAGCGGCAGGGGCAGGGGCAGCAGCAGCGGCAGCGGCAGCAGGTCGCTGAACCCAGCCATCGCCATCGCCATCGCCATCGCCGCCGACGCCGACCAGCTGGAGCTGGAGCTGGAGCTGGCCCTGCACACGACTGGCGGCCCATGCAGACGCCGCGTTGGCCCATGCATCGAGGGGCCAGGCCCGGGTCCCGGGCCGTGCACCGAGTGTGCACGCGGTTGGCAAAACAGTTGGCGCATCCCTCCCTTTTGGCACGTGGCTTGCCCCATGGCCATGCTCCCGAGCACCAGAGCTGCTGCCTCGTCACTCGCCTACACCCACTGAAAAGAAAGCCCGCAGCGGCGTGGCCATACAGCAACAACTACCCCGCGCCGCCCTGCGCAGCATCTGTCTTCCTCAGGGCTGCTGCGGTATCAGGGGGGAACAACTGCTGCGTGCTGCTGCTGCTGCCGCTTTAGGCAAGTCCACCTGATGGTTCAACCAGGGGCCCCCATCTCCTTCAAGCAAACCCTGCAGATGAGCCTAATGCTGACGCCGGACGCATGATGCAGCGACTCCACAGCGAAGGGGGCCAAGCGTGCGTGCCCCCGCCCGCGGTGCGCCCGGGCGACACCTAAATGGCGCACTGCGTCCTCCAGGTTCATCTCGTAGTGAATATTATTCGGAGCAGCCTCCAGAACCAAACGGCAACGCAAGAAAGAAGCCGGGCAGCAAATTGTCCTGCCGAGTTCGCCTGGCCGCACTGCGTACAGGGATTCTTGTGAGTAGCATGTAAAAACTATGTCCTGTAGCGTTCACTACGCGGCAAAGCGGGGGAGGCGCTGAAATACGCCCTTGCCCCCATCGCCCCATGCCATGCTTTCGCGCGAGCCCGGGCTATAGCGGCCGCGAGCTTGCCCTGTTTCTTCCTCTTGGGCTCCGCTACGTTGTCCTAAGGCACACAAAAATGCCGTCCAACAAGTCGTTCAAGATTAAGCAGAAGCTGGCCAAGAAGGCCAAGCAGAACCGCCCCATCCCTCACTGGATTCGCTTCCGCACGGACAACACCATCCGTTACAACGCTAAGCGCCGCCACTGGCGCCGCACGAAGCTGGGCCTGTAAGCTTGGCGGCTTGTTGACTTGGCTGGAGACGATGAGGGCCTTGTGCGCGGGTGAGCCCGCTGTGTAAGTCCAAGACGATAAATATTGGTCCCTGGTCCCTTCCTCGGCGCACGCCGGGCAGCTCATTGGGGTAGGGGGCCGGAGCCGACAGGCGATGAGCCGCTCTTGGCGGCTTGCAGCTCACGGCAGCAGCGACAGCGGACGCAGCTGCAGAATCTGGCGCTATGTATGCAGCACATGGCTTTTCACCAGGAGGGGCCAGTTCGCGCAGGGCCAACTCGATGCCCAATTTACAGCTTGCAGACAACGGCGAACTTGTACAGCTTGATTAAGCGCAGATTCTGGACACGACGCATTGTTTTGCGTCAAGGGGAGCTTGGCCGATTTCAGGGGGCCGGGCGGGATGGCTGACCGTGCCTGGGCAAACGCGGCATTCGTGCCGCGTGTCAGCTACATACTCGGGTTCAGCAGGCGGGGATATTGTGGAGGACACAGCAGCGTGGCGTGACGGGGTGTAGGCGCAGCGCACAGCTCACAGCTGACGGCTGGGGCGAGGGGGGATCAGCATCGCTGACAGCATCGCAGTGTGTTTGCGGGCATCACGCCACGCGCCGCAGTATGAACACGTGTATCAGGCAGCAAATAATTAAAATCAGAGGCCAGGCGGGATAAGGGGGGTGGCCAGGCTTGCTGCAAGTGCCATCGGCATGTCCGGGAAACACATGGGCGACGACCCTTGAGTTTGAGTTTGATACTTGGTCCCACACCACCGAAGAAGCCGGTCGCGACAGCACAGCACAGCTCCCCGGGTATGGTGCCATTGTGACAAGGGTTGGGGAACAGGGTACCAAGGACAGTCATCGGCCAGCATGGACACACGCGCCAGAGATTGTTTGAACGTGTCGACCGCACAGCAAGCTGCCGATCGTTACAACCCCGCCAAGAATGCGGTATTAGAGCTGCACGTGCGATGCAGTTCCGGAAACTGGGGTAGGCACGCACCGTCCAAACATCCTTCCCAGCATGCCACTGGTCACAGCGCCCCAAACACGGTGTAGCCCCCAATTACGCATGGCCCACATTTCGCGCTTTGACAACGTCAGGGCACTCCAGGCGGCACCTGGCACCCACAGCCCCAGCCAGCTCCAGCTTAACCCGCCTACAGTAGGCCACGTAAGAGCACCTCGCTGCCCGTGGCCACATCCTATCAATGCTCTCCGCCACACCGGCGCCAACAGCCCATTCATCGGCGCAGCATTGTAGTGAAGTCCATACACGCACGCGACGGCTGAGCACACACACACAGGCTCCCCTACAGGTAGCGGCGGATGATCTCGTCACGCAGCTCCATCATGACGCGAACCTGGGGGTGGGGGTGGGGGGGTGGGGGGTGGGGGGGTGGGGGGGGGCGTGGGGGGGGGGGGGGGTAGGGTGGATATGGCGTTCAATTCGGATAGTTCGTTCCTGATCCCAAAAGCAAAGGGTGGGTAGAGGTGGCACAAAAACTTCATCAGCGTGTGTTATCTGCAGCGCCTTAACCGACACTCCACATACGGTACGGTATTCCCCGTGTCTGTGTTCGAGCAACCTCGCCAGCCACCAGCCCGCTCCTTCGTGGCCCCCTGGGTTGGCTCCCTCCACTCACTCACGCCACACCGCCCACCTGCCCCTTTCCAGTAGCCCACCCAGCAGCCCCACCCAGGCAGCAGCCCCACCCAGGCAGCAGCCCCACCCAGGCAGCAGCCCCACCCAGGCAGCAGCCCAGCCCAGGCAGCAGCCCCCACCCAGGCAGCAGCCCAGCCCAGGCAGCAGCCCCACCCAGGCAGCAGCCCACCCACCCGGCAGCCCCACCCAGGCAGCAGCCCAGCCCAGGCAGCAGCCCCACCCAGGCAGCAGCCCAGCCCAGGCAGCAGCCCCACCCAGGCAGCAGCCCAGCCCAGGCAGCAGCCCCACCCAGGCAGCAGCCCACCCACCCAGCAGCCCCACCCAGGCAGCAGCCCCACCCAGGCAGCAGCCCAGCCCAGGCAGCAGCCCCACCCAGGCAGCAGCCCACCCACCCGGCAGCCCCACCCAGGCAGCAGCCCAGCCCAGGCAGCAGCCCCACCCAGGCAGCAGCCCAGCCCAGGCAGCAGCCCCACCCAGGCAGCAGCCCAGCCCAGGCAGCAGCCCCACCCAGGCAGCAGCCCAGCCCAGGCAGCAGCCCCACCCAGGCAGCAGCCCAGCCCAGGCAGCAGCCCCACCCAGGCAGCAGCCCACCCACCCAGCAGCCCCACACAGGCAGCAGCCCCACCCAGGCAGCAGCCCAGCCCAGGCAGCAGCCCAGCCCAGGCAGCGCCCCCAGCACCCCAGCCTCAGGCAGCAGCCAGCGGCCCCCACAACACCCAGCATCACAACCACCCACCACCACCCACCCACCACCACGCAACCCCTCTGCAACCCCACCCACCTTGCGCGGCAGCACGGCCGCCTCGGGCGTGTTGAGGTTCTTGGCGGCGCCGTCGCGCATGAGGTGGTAGGCGCGCAGCGTGTTGTCCAGCACGATGAACAGGCGCTGGGCAGGGTTGGGGTGGGTTGGGTTGGGAAGGAGGAGGGTGGGAGGGCGGGTGGGTGGGTGGGTGGGCGGGAGATGGGGTGGAGCGGGGGATGGGGGATCAATGGTATCTCATTCGGCAGGGGGTGGGGAAGGAAGGGGAGAGTAAGGGAAGGGCTGAGAGTTGAGGGTGCGGGTGGAGATGCGGGTGGGAGAGGGGCAGGTGGAGGATAGGGCTCGGTGCGATACGGGGGCGCATGCAGCGGAGAGAGAGGCGCGACTCAACCGTTTACGGTGAGGGGGGGGGATGGTGATGAACATGCGGGGGATGTGGCCCATGGCATCCCTCCGATGTGGTCCCGCATCTAGGGCTACTCATCACCCCCCTCACATGTTTGCGAGTTTTCTCCTCCTCCTTCTCCCATATTTGGTAACCGCAACCCCTTCCCCTCCCCTTCAGGCCGCCGCCCGGATAACACCTGTCCTACTTGTCCTAGCCGCAAGCCCCCAAACCACCTACCCATTCCCCGCTACCCACCCATCCCCTCCAACCACCCACCCATCCCCTCCAACCACCCACCCATCCCCTCCAACCACCCACCCATCCCCTCCAACCACCCACCCATCCCCTCCAACCCAACCCACCCAGCCGCTCCTCACCTGCGGCGTGCTGTACAGGTAGTCGTGCGTCTCCGTCATGCGCACCGGCCCCGGCGTGATGGCCTTGTCCAGCAGGTTGCGGCGCTCGGTGGGGTCGGTGACGGTGAGCAGGTACTCGATGATGCGCTTCTCGGCGGGCTGCTGCCGGTCAAAGTAGTCGCGAGCCTGTTGCCGGGGTGGGTGGAGGGGTGGGTGGAGGGGTGGGTGGAGGGGCGAGGGGGTGGCAGGGTGGGAGGGTGGGAAGGTGGGTAAGAGGGTTGAGGGGTGGAGGGGCGGAGGGGTGGAGAGAAGTGGGGAGGGTGTGGCCGGCTGCGACGTACCCCCGACACACCTCGACCCGAAGCCGCTGCTTAGGGGCCTGTCGAACGCCCCGCTCCCTCACCGCACTACCCGCCCCTGCATGCACCCTAATGCACCGCTGCAGCCCCCTCCCCTCCCCTTCCCGCTCCGCTCCCCCCTTGTCGTACTGACGCCGTACGGCACGGCACCCCCACCCCCTGCCCCCCCTATCCTCCTCCCCCGTACGTGTACGTGTACGTGTATGACACAACTCACGTGGCGGTACAGCTTGTACGCCACCCACTTGGCCTCGTCCTTGCTCATGTTAGTGTCGCGCGCCGCGCCGTAGGCCTTGGCGCTGATCTGTAGGAAGGCGGGGTCGATGCGGCCGCTGGACCCCAGCTCCGCCATCTTCTTGTCCAGGTCCTCCATGCTCGTGACCTGGTTGGTTGGTTGGTTGGTTGGTTGGTTGGTTGGTTGGTTGGTTGGCGATGGGGTTCATTGCATTAAGTTGAGAAGAGTAGGTGTAAACAGGCAGGCACGGGGGGGGAGCCGGGGTGGGTGATGGTGGGGGGGGGGGTGGGAGGGAGGTTGGCGGAGGCATCCATCACCCCACACCTGTTGACCCATACCATCCCATGGATGGCTCCCGCCCCCCCCCCATGGGCTGCAATGGTCGCTTTGGTTTCTGGAATGAACTACCTCCCACCCACCACCCACCACCCACCCACCCACCCTCCACCAGCCTCACCGAGCTGAGCAGGTCGCGGTACAGCTCCGCCGCCGCCGCCAGCTTCTCCGGCTCCGCCGCCACGGCGTCGTGGTTGGCGATCAGCGCCACCAGCCGCGTGTTGAGCAGCACCAGCCCCTCGCGCTTGGCGGCGTCGTCCTGGGGTGGGTGGGGGTTGGGATGGGGGTGTGTGGGTGTGTGTGGGGCATGGAGCAGGGAGGGGTCATATGGTAAACCATTCGGCCCCTGTCCATCCATAGCCCCGCCTTGCATCTGGCGCCTTCCTTTGCCGAGGACCGGGCGGCGGCTAGCTGGGTTTCCTGGTTTAGATTGCGCTGGTATTTGACCCCCCCACCTTCTCGGTCCTTTGCATTGGCTTTGTTTGGGTTCGCGCTATTACCGTATCTACAACCCCCTCCTTCTCGCCAACCTCCCTCCTCCTCCCTCCCCCTCCCCAACCTCCCTCCCCACCTCCCCTTGGCCACCTCCCCACCGCACCCACCTCCCCTCCCCTCCCCTGTCATAAATTAAATGCATGGAATCCCCCCACCTCCCCTCCCCCCACCTTGGCCGCCGCGATGAGGCACTGCATGTGCTCGAAGAAGGGCTTCTGCAGGTCACCGCGGTAGGCCGCCACCACCGCCTCCCACTCGTCGTCCGCCGCCTCGCCCAGCTTGAGCAGCAGCCCGTTGTAGCGCTTGAGCTCGTCGTTCACCTGGGGGGGGGGTTCCATGCATTTAAGTTAATGACGAGGGGGTGTGGGGTGGGATGGGGGTGCCATGCATGTTTAAATAATGACGAGGTAAACGTGTGTGGGGAAGGGTTGAGGGGTGAGGGATGGGGGATGCGGTAAGGGGTGGAGGGTTTCAAAGGAGGCGGCAAGAGTAGAGAGGAGGCTAGGAGGAGCATGTGTGTCCCGCTAACGACAGCAAACTGCGTCGCAAGGGCGCCGGTGGCAAGCTACACCCCGTGCCCACCCCGTTGTCGACATGCTGGTGCCCTCGCGGCCACCAGCAGCGCCCTCAAGGGGCGTCCCAAAACGCCAGCCTGCATTCGCCCTAATCCCTGAAGCATGCAGTCTGCTGCTGTTGCTGCTGCCGCCGCCGCCGCCGCTGCCCGTACAACCCCCGCCAGCTCCATCAGCTCAGTCCTCCCCTCCTGCCAGCTCGACTCTGCTCCCCCAGCTTCTGCAGCTCCATTACTCTGCCCCCCTGGGCTGGTAACCACAACCCCCCTCCCTCCCTCTCCCTCCCTCTCCCTCCCTCTCCCTCCCTCTCCCTCCCTCTCCCTCCCTCTCCCTCCCTCTCCCTCCCTCTCCCTCCCTCTCCCTCCCTCTCCCTCCCTCTCCCTCCCTCGCTCTCTCTCCCTCCCTCGCTCCCTCTCCCTCACCCCCGCCCTGCCTCCCTCTCCCAAACGCCCTCCCTCCCTCTCCGCCCCTCCCTTCCTCCCTCCCTCCCTCCCCCCTCCCTCCCTCTCTCCCCCTCACGTTTTGCAGCGCCCGGAACAGCTTCCGCATCGCCATCTTCTTGTCCAGGTCGGGCTCCGCCTCCGCCCGCTCCTTGATCCTGTGTGCGGAGGTGTCGGCGTGGGTGTGGAGGAGTCCCGGCAGGGGTGAGCAGTGCGGGAGTAAGGGTGTGGCAGCGAGCGTCGCAGAAACGTTGCAGAGCGCGCCAACGCCTACCACCCATGCCCCCAGCATATTAGGCCACGCTCACCTCCTCGCTCTTGTGCATTGGGTTTGGTTTAGTTTGGGCTGGTAACCACAACCCCCCTCCCTCTCTTGGTCGTTTCGCTTCTGGTTTCTGGAATTAACCACTCCCCCCCCCCCCCACACACACACCTGTCGAACACGCCGTTGTAGTGCTCCTCCCACTGCTTGGAGAACACGATCAGCTTCTTCCAATCGTCGCGGGGGCGCGTCTGGAAGATGTTGATGAGGCGGTCGTAGATCTCCTTGTACTGCTCCAGCGTCAGCTTGGCCTCGCGCTTGGGCGACACAATCTGGGTGGTTGGGGGGCGTTGGCAATGGAGGGGGTGGGAGGTTGGGGAGGTTGTCGGGTGGTTGAGAGGTTGGGAGGTTGAAAAGGTTGGGATGACGCGTCGTGGGCCGGGGCGCGGTTGGCGTTGCGTCGCACGGAGAAGCAGCACGAGCGCAGCGCATCGGGGGCCGCAGCGCATCGGGTGCTTCGTTTTTGTTCTGAGTACCGCACTAATATGTGAAAGCTCAATTCCGGTGGCCCAGAAACGTCGGTGAGAGAAGCAGCACGAGCGCAGGCTGAGGAGCTGGCCGGTGTCTAGGTGTGCGACTGCTAGCTAGGCACAATTGGTTGGCTATGTGCCTGTACGGACCGACCCCGGCTATGTCCGGGCGATGAGGGAAGTTCGGCCTCAGACTGTGGAGGGGCTCAGCCCCTTTTCCCTGACACAGGGGAACACTTGTTGTTCTGAGTACCTCTATATATATGGACCTGGGCCGTGCACTGAGCTGCTACTGCTGCTGCAGCCAGACCACTCCCAGGCTGCAAATGCACATGCACATGCACCTGCATCCGCCCGCATGCCGCCCGCCGCATTCTTGGACTTCCCGGTCCTTCCCGGTCCAGGGCTATGATTCGTATTCCAGACCAGGCGCGCTTACGGGCACACGCCCCAACGGCCCCAGCTCCCAGCCGCCTGTGCCTCTGCCGCTGCCCTCCTTGTGCCTAACCCGACACCCGACACCCGACATCCGACACCGCCATAACGCCACAAACCCTACCACAGCCAATATCTGCAGGTCAGGCTCGGTGCCCCGTAGCGTACCCACGCCCCCACCCCCACCCCCGAGTAGCGTACCCACGCCCCCACCCCCAGCCCCGAGCCCCCAGCCCTCTCCCGCCGCCCCAACCGCGCGCACACACACACCACACGCACAGGCGCACGCACGCCGCACGCAGTAACTCACGTCGCCCTCCGCCAGGTTCTTAGGCACCGACGCCGCCGGCTCCGCAGCCGCTGGCCCCGAAGCCGCCGCTGGCGAGGCCGCTGCCGCCACCGTTGCTGTCCGCCGGCCCCGCCGGCAAGACACCGCCGCCGAGTGGTTGCCGCTCCCTCCTGCGAGGTGAAGCGGCGGCGGGGCAAGGTCAGCGGCGGGGCAAGGTCAGCGGGTAGGTGGAGGGCTTGCCTCTCATTGCTGCGTGTGCGCGTCATCCAGCCAGCCAGCCAGCCAGCCGTGGGAAGCAACTGTTGGGATGCGCACAGCGCCCTGACGTGTCGCATGGGCCACACCGCCCCCTCGGCATGCAAACAATGCGGCCCGCATCTCTCGCTGGGGAGGGCCGGACCAAACCTCAGCGTGCGCGTTACCAAGCGGAACCACGACACGAGTTTGGCGCCAGGACGTCTCTCCAGTGCACTAGCGCCGCGGCCGCAGGTGGCGGTGCAGCGGCCTGACGCTCGTCCACACAGCGCGGTACCCCAGCCGACAGCTCTGCGGACGCTCCGCTCCGCTCCGCACCTGCCCTGCATTGCCGCCAGCTCCACGCAGATGTTGTCATGGATGTGGAAGCCACGTCAGCCGATGTAGAGGCAGCGGCGGCCACGTCTGCAAAGGCGACGGCGCGAGGCTGCGCGCTGTGGTGCACAGGGGCCACCAGCCTGCCCACTGGGAGGCCTCGCCCCGAAAGCCCGGCGGCGGGCGCCCGCGCAGAGCTGCGGGCTAGTGCCTCCATGCTACAGAAGTGACGGTGACAGAAGTCTTTTGAGCAGTGATGGGCAAGACGAGCACCGGAACGGGGTACTGGATGTTGCTGTGGCTGCCAAGCGGACTCGTGACCTGGGTGAGATTCAAGTAAATGATGTGGGATTCGTTATTTCTATTAGCTTCAGAATATCTGGGGAATGAGCTAGTTGGCGCGAAACTTTGGCATGGGCCAGAAGGTTCAATTCTTCATGTTAGCATACGCTGACAATTATCACGCTGCTTCACCCCAATTGGATTTGTTGAAGCTTTCATTTATTTGACAATGGCCTCTGCAAACATGTTGCGGGCGCAAGCTGGTGCCAGCGTAAGCCCGCGCTGCGCTACCCTTGCGGCCTCTTTGCTTCCTGCTCGCGCAACTAGCACAGTTAGCCGTCGTCAGCAGCTCGCGAACGTGTCATCGGCCCCCGCTCGCCTTTGGGGCGCAGCGCCATCAACTCGCCGCGGAGCGCGCGTTGTTGTGCGCGCTGTTGAGCAGGATGAGATGATGGAGTTGACGCCGGAGAATGTGGAGAAGGTGCTCGACGAGGTGCGTGCTCAGGCGCTGCAAGCGCGGATGTTGTAGGCCAGCGTGCTGGGTCGGTCGCGCGCGGGACGACAAATAAAATTGCCGCTTCATCGTGCCCGCAGGTTCGCCCCTACCTCATGGCGGACGGCGGCAACGTGGAATTTATGGAAATCGACGGGCTGGTGGTGAAGCTGAAGCTGCAGGGCGCGTGCGGGTCCTGCCCCAGCTCCACCACCACCATGACCATGGGCATCAAGCGCCGCCTCATGGAGCGCATCCCGGTGAGAGAGAGCGGGAGTGGTTGGGGGGTGTGAACAAAAAGAGAGAAAGGGGGGGCGGAGGGATTGGGGGCGGGGCAGAAGGGAGGTGGAGGGGCGTGGTCATGGGCAACGTGGCCGAGGCCGCTGGCAAAGGAGCCAGAGGAAGCGGCCCTGATGAGTGAGCGCAAAAACTCCGGATAAAAGGATGGAGGCTGCACACAAACATGCATGGGCCATGGGGCGGCCGCGCATCCTGGTCTGACCGTCTGAGCCGGCTCATGCGGGGTGTGGGCGAGCCGGCGGCCTGCCCAACCCAGTGGTGGGCACGGGCATTTAGGAGAGGACAAAACCATGGTTGAAAGGAGCGCTCAGGCGTGGGGTGGTGGGGTGGGGAAAGCAGGAGGCTGTGTGAGGGTGCAGGGCGCAGGCCGCAGGCGTGTGTGGGGACGTAAGCGTGGGTGCGGCCGGGGGGCGGGGGCCGGGGGGGGGGGGGCACGCATGAGCCGGCCAGCGTGCACAGGCAGGTCGATCTCGGCCTCGGCCTCGGAGGCGGGGGCAGAGGACCCCCTCGGCCACTTGGCGCTGTCACCGCCACTGCCACTGCAGCTGGACAGAATATGGACGTGGCCTGGCCTGGGGTGGCCTGGGGTGGCAGGTGGCAGGTGGCGGGCGGCAGGTGGCAGGCGGCGGGCCTGGTGTGCGGCGGGCCTGGTGTGCGGGATGTGGGTGGGTCATGTCCGGATGGCGGCGGGAGGGAGGGAGGACCATGAGGATGCAGCGCCCCTCATATGGGGGCGTTAATGGGGCACCGCCAATCACCAGCCGCCAACCGCCAGCCGCCAACTGCCAACCACCAGCCGCCAACCACTAACCGCAACCTGCCTTCACTGACCACACGGGGCCGCGACGATCCAGCCAGCATTGATTGACTTGGCCTACGGGCACTAGGACCACTAGCCCCACCGGCCACCATCACACGCCACCCTGCACCCCCAATCCCTCCATCCCACCCCAACTCCAACCACCCCAGCCATCCCACCACGCGCCTGTCCCTGCCGCCCCCACCACCTCAACCTTGCCAACTCCATTCTTACCCATTCTCGGTTGGTTTGATTTGCTTCTGGCATGAACTACCCGGCCCACACCCCATCCCACCACCACCACCACCACCTCATCCCGCTGCCCACGCCCCCGCCCACCCCCGCCCCAACCCCCATATTAGGCCACGCTCACCTCCTCGCTCTTATGCATTGGGTTTGGTTTAGTTTGAGCTGGTAACCACAACCCCGCCCCCCCCCCGCCCCCCCCCCCCCCCGCAGGAGATCCTGGACGTGGAGCAGGTCACGGAGGAGAGCCTGGGCCTGGAGCTGAACGGCGAGAACGTGGAGACGGTGCTCAACGAGATCCGGCCCTACCTGGTGGGCACGGGCGGCGGCGGGCTGGAGCTGGTCGCCATCGACGGCGTGATCGTCAAGATCAAGATCAGCGGGCCCGCCGCCAACGTCATGACGGTGCGCGTGGCGGTGACGCAGAAGCTGCGGGAGAAGATCCCCGGTATCGCCGCGGTGCAGCTGGTGTGAGGGGGCGTGGGGCGTGGGGCGGGAGAGGGGAGAGGGAGCCGGGGGGGGCGGGTTTGGTCTAAGCGGCAGTCGAGCGGAGCCTTGGTTGCGCATGTGTGTGGTTTGGGGCCAGGGAGGGTGCGCGCTTGGGTGTTTGGGAGCGGGGCATGGCATGGCATGGCATGGAAGAAAGGTGCAGGCTCGCGGGCCAGAACAAGCAGCCGGGGGGGGGACTGTGCGTGAGAGGCAGGTAGCTTGTGTTTAGCTGCGGTTTTCATGAGAGCGGCGGGAGCGGGGCCGGCTTGGCGGTGGCACTATGATGCCGTGTGCAGCGGCGGCGCCGGCAGTGACAGCAAGCCAGTAGCAGCGCGCGGGGGGGGGGGGGGAGCAGGCGGAGGTGGCGCTGCCGGCACCTTGTAGACGAGCATGGGGATGTGGTGACGCCATGGGGTTGCAAACACAGGGCCGACGGCGCGAGCAAGCGAGAAAACCAGGTAGCCAATGTGCGCTGTGCCTGGATGGTAGCGCGACGTGGGCGGTTCGAGGCCGCGGCAACAATAATGCTGTTTGCATTAATGCTTGCGGGCATTATCGGCGACAGCACGTCAAGACTGGGGGTGTCGAGCGTGGATGTGTGTGTCCGGGGATGTTGGACTTGATGACCGGAGCGATGCATGCGGCAAGCAGTATGGAGGGGCCACGTTTGAGGTCATGCATAGCCAGGTGAAAGCAGTGGGCATCCCCCGTTTACGGCCCCGGCGTGTCAAATGCTAATTCCCGGACACGCCAAGCAAGGTAGGCTGGTAGGGGCAAGGGCAACGGCAAAGGACGTAGCTGGCGCGTTCTTGTTCCTCCAGCCGGTTACACATGCTCTGCGGCGTCCTGGCACGGGTTGTAACTGGGTCATCGGCCACACCACCACCACTACTTGGGCAGCAGCGCAACATCGGCCAGCTACCTCAGTCGGTACAGTCACAGCGCGCAATTTTGCCTCTGTCCCGACTGCTCATGTATTTACGGTATTTGGGGGGTGGGTTCTTCTGACACTCGAGGGACGCCGCACACCTGTTCCCTTGCTTGCATTACCGACGGGGCAGCAGCGCAGCGTCAGTCCCCCCTCAGCCTAGGCACCACGCCCCGCCCCCGCACGGAGCCGCACACAGGCACACTGCACCCAAGGTGCACCTAGAGCACAGGCCGCCTCACACCCCATGTGTTTGGGCCCGGAGGCCGCTGTTAGGGCAGGAGCATGGGGGCTACCGGCCCGAAGCCTCCCCTCGTCGACGGACATTGTCCGGACATGATTGGCGCCCATAGCCACGCCACGAATCTGCCCACGGTAGGACGTGGACGCGTGCATTATACCACAGCAACATTTAGCTCAATTTTACATTTGCATGAATGCATGGATGTATACAGACCGCCGTCAAACACTCTTAAACACTGTGAGGGCACAACATGCACTGGTGAACTGGTCAACTTGGTCGCAACAAATTGAGGATACACGAATTATTGCTACAATCATGAAATTGATTGACTTATATAGGTAGCATGGGACAGCACAAGAAACAGCCAGCGCAGCCGGCTCCAACGTCAAAGCCGAAGCCGCCGCTCGGCCTGTTGCGATACAAGGTAATTCGACAATTCTTGAGTCACTGTTTGAACTAAAATTGGCCGGCCGGCTTGTCGCACGCTACCCGAAACACGGTGTGCGCGCCAGCTGTCGCAGCCCGGATCGCAGCACCCACCCCGAGCCCCCTCCTTCCCAAAGCCCCCTTTCTGCATACCGCTGAGCTCCTCCCCGCTTCCCCGCCCGCCAATATGCCTATGTACTGCAGACCGACGGCAGCCATGTGACGGTCCAGCACTACAGCAGCAGTGGCAACCATGGCGGCGCCCGAGGAGGGGGCTCGGTGCTGACGTTGCGTGTTGATCTGAAGGAGGGCAAGGTGCGAAGTGTGAATGGGTGGAGCCCTGTGAGGGGCCTGCGGGGGGGGGCTGTGTGAGGCCTGTGAGGGGCCTGTGTGGGGGGTGCCCTGTGAGACCACGGCCGGGGTACTGTAGTGTGTGACACTCGGGAGTGTCGACACCGTCTCGACAACGCACACGCGTCAGCAGCCACGGCAGGTGCCAGGAAGCTACGGGCATGGGCCGCATGCCTGCCCTTCAGCTCAACCCTTCTGCCGGCGCTTCAGCCCCCGGCGCTTTTGGTTTCTGGAATGAACTACCCCCACCTGTGCACACACTTGACCCCCGCGCCCCCACGGTTCTCTTGGTTATGAACTGCCCCACCCTCTGGAACGAACTACCCCGCCCTCCCGACGCCCACCCCGCAGGTGCAGGTGGGCTACGGCCCGGCGCTGCCCGAGTCCGGCACCAACCTGGTGCTGGGGCTGGCGGGGCTGCTGCGGCTGGGGCGCGGCTGCGTGCTGGTGCTGGTCACACACGCCAAGAGGGTGAGAGATGGAGCGTGTGGGCGGAGGGGCAGGGGGCGGAGCGGCAGGGTGGCGGAGGGGCAGGTGGCGGAGCGGCAGGGGGTCGGCTAGGGTAGAGAGGTGGTGGTCTGGTGGAGGGACTGCCCGTGGGCCGCGTGAGCTCGTGCGCCCGTGCACCGGCTTGCCGTTGGGAAAGCGGATGTGCGCTGCGTGCAGGCGGGGTGGAGGGTTGAGGTTGTGGGATATTTACGGGGGGGAGGCACGCGGGGGTGTGTGTGGTTACCAGCCCAAACTGGGGGGCACGCGGTGGGGGCACGCGGTGGGGGCACGCGGTGGGGACACGCGGTGGGGACACGCGGTGGGGACACGCGGTGGGGACACGCGACGGCCAGACATGCCAGCGTGTGGTCATCTGAGGGTGCGGAAGCAGCAGCAGCAGCTTCACGCCCGGGTGCGGCCGCATCGACACCCCTACACCCCTCCGCCCACCCCTCCTCCACCACGCCACGCCACCCCTCCTCCACCACCTACCGTATCTATCGGTTGGTTTGCGTTGGGTTCTGGAATGAACTACTACACCCCCTCACAACCCCTCACCACCCCTCATCAGGTGTGCGGGCTGCTAGACGGCCCGGTCTACAAGGTGGAGGACGTGGCGCTGGTGGCGTCGGAGGCCATCAACGGCTCAGAGACCGACCTGCGGTGAGGCGTGGTGGGCGTCAGGCGCGATGGGTGTGTGTGGTGGTGGTGGTGGGTTGTGGTTACCAGCCCAAACTAAACCAAACCCAATGCATATGAGCGAGGAGGTGAGCGTGGGGGTGGGGGTGATGGTGGATGTTGTAAATACCAGCCCATCCTAAGGGGTGTGTGTGGGGTGTGTGTGGGGGGAGGGACGGCGTGTGTGCGTGTGGGGCGTGGGACGTGGGGAGGGGCGGCCTGGCGCGTGGGGCGTGGAAATGGCGGCCTGGGGCGTGGGAAGAGGCGGCGTGGGGGCGTTGCCCAATGTGGGTTTGAGGTACGGAGGTACTGCAGTGACATGGAGCACGAGTATGGGGGCAAGGGGGAGGGGGCGGGCGCTGCCTGGCCGCCTCCCTGCCTCACCTCACCTGCCGGTCCCCCGATGTACCTCGCCTTTCCCTCCGACCTGCGCCCGGCTCCGCGCCCGTCATCGGTAACGCCTAAAAGACCTGATGTGCCAAGACCTGCTGCGCCATGCCTGCCTGTCTACACCTCCTCTTCTTTACCTGAATGCATGGAACCTCATCATCCACCCCGCCTTCCCCCCCCTCGCCTGTCTGTCTACACCTCCCTCGTCATTAATTAACCATGCATGGCACCCCCCTCCCCCATCGCTTCAGGCTGGCGGCGCTGCTGCATGAGGGCCTGAGCCCCAAGGCCTTCGGCTGCCACCTCTACTTCTCACACACCGCCAACATCACCTCCAGCCGGCAGCGCGTGGTGCGTGCGTGTGTGTGTGTGTGTGTGTGCGTGCGTGCGTGCGTGCGTGTGTGTTTTGAGGGAGGGGCCCGGAGGAGGGTAGGGGGAAGTGGCAGCTGAAGTGCGTGCGTGCGTGCGTGCGTGTGTTTCAGAGAGCGAAACCGGGTGACCTCGTGGGGTCGGCGTTTCGGGGGTGGGGTGGGGGGGCGGAGGAGGGGGGCGGAGGGGGGTGGCCGGAGCGCGCGGAGGGGGAATGCGCGAATGAATGAGGATGCAACAGAAAATTACAGCGTGGATGACGTAGTGTGGTAGGGGGATTGGTAGC
The DNA here is from genome assembly GCA_016834595.1 of Chlamydomonas schloesseri. NCBI lineage: Eukaryota > Viridiplantae > Chlorophyta > Chlorophyceae > Chlamydomonadales > Chlamydomonadaceae > Chlamydomonas > Chlamydomonas schloesseri. The sequence goes on along the minus strand of JAEHOD010000009.1, from coordinate 511,069 downwards.
CGACCGGCCGCAGCACCGGCGCGTGTAGCCCCTTTTGCCGCCGTAGCACAACGTCACGCAAACAAGGCCCAGTCCCACCCCCACGGGCGCGTTGCAAGCGCATCTGCATAAGCATCCAAGCGCTACTGAGCTTAACGTGATTACAATACTAAGACTACTGCGAGCATAAGTTAGGCAGCAAAATGGGAGAGCAGCAGCCTCGGAGCGTCTACGCTGGAGCCCGATGCTGGGCTACGTGGACATCGGTAGCAGCACGACTGCTGTACACCTTCTCCCTCTAACTCTAACTCTCATGCGTGCAACCCCATCCCACCCCCGATACACCACCACCAACCCCACCTCAACACCCCCTCACCCCCCCACACATACACACACACACACACACACACCACCGCAACCACCAGGCGGACCTGGAGCGGGGCCTGCCGCCGCCCTCCCACTTCCGGCCCCCGGGCCCGACAGCCGAAGGGGGAGCAGCAGCAGGGGCAGGCGCAGGCGCAGGCGGAGCCAACCCCGTCCCTCACCTGGGCGCCTGGTGGGAGCGACACACCACAGCCGCCACCACCACTGGTACCACCACCACCACCACCACCGGTACCACCGCCACCACCACCACCACCACCACCGGTACCACCGCCTCCTCCACGCTGTGGGGTCGGGCCGACCCGCGGTTCCTGTGGAACGGCGAGCTGATGCGCCCCATCCTGGGTGGGTGGGTGAGGGCGCGATGGAGGAGGTGGGGGTGAGGGGTGTGGGGGGCGTGAAAGCTGGTCTTTGTGTGTGTGCGTGCGTGCTGGGCGAGGTGTGCGAAGGGTTTCCGCGGGCGAGCGCAGCGCATCGGTGCAGGGGAGTGACGAGGGGGCTACAATCTCACTTTCAGGCTTTTTGCCGCCGACCCGCCCCCCGGGCTCTGGTGCTCGAATACCTTGTGCGCTGTCCACACTCCCGGCCACACACGTCACACCCAAACACACGCACACGTACGCAACCTCCCCCCCGGTGCCATCGACCTGCTTTAACCTCACCCCTCCACCTGCCCTGATCCTGGCCCCCTGACCCTCAACCCCTGCCCCCCGGCCCCCCGGCCCCCCTACCCCTGCTGCCCACCTGGTGCCCACCTGGTGCCCACCTGGTGCCCACCTGCTGCCCACCTGGTGCCCCCCCTACCCCCCCTACCCCCCCTACCCACCTGGTGCCCACCTGGTGCCCCCCTACCCACCCGCTGCCCACCTGGTGCCCCCCCTGCCCCCCCCCCCTACCCACCCGCTGCCCACCTGGTGCCCCCCTACCCACCCGCTGCCCACCTGGTGCCCCCCCTGCCCCCCCCCCCTACCCACCCGCTGCCCACCTGGTGCCCCCCCCTACCCACCCGCTGCCCACCTGGTGCCCCCCCTGCCCCCCCCCCCTACCCACCCGCTGCCCACCTGGTGCCCCCCTACCCACCCGCTGCCCACCTGGTGCCCCCCCCTGCCCGCTGCCCCCCTACCCCCCCCCTACCCACCCGCTGCCCACCTGCTGCCCCTACCCACCCGCTGCCCACCTGGTGCCCACCTGGTGCCCCCCTACCCACCCGCTGCCCACCTGGTGCCCCCCCTACCCCCCCCCCCTACCCCTGCCCCCCCCTACCCACCCGCTGCCCACCTGGTGCCCCCCTACCCACCCGCTGCCCACCTGGTGCCCCCCTACCCACCCGCTGCCCACCTGGTGCCCCCCCTACCCCCCCCCCTACCCCTGCCCCCCCCTACCCACCCGCTGCCCACCTGGTGCCCCCCTACCCCCCCCCCCCCCCCCCCCCCCCCCTTACCCCTGCCCCCCCTACCCACCCGCTGCCCACCTGGTGGCCCCCCTACCCCCCCCCCTACCCCTGCCCCCCCCTACCCACCCGCTGCCCACCTGGTGCCCCCCCTACCCCCCCCCTACCCCTGCCCCCCCCTACCCACCCGCTGCCCACCTGGTGCCCCCCTACCCCCCCCCCCTACCCCTGCCCCCCCCTACCCACCCGCTGCCCACCTGGTGCCCCCCTAACCCACCCCCTACCCCTGCCCCCCCCTACCCACCCGCTGCCCACCTGGTGCCCCCCTACCCCCCCCCTACCCCTGCCCCCCCCCTACCCACCCGCTGCCCACCTGGTGCCCCCCTACCCCCCCCCCCCCTACCCCTGCCCCCCCCTACCCACCCGCTGCCCACCTGGTGCCCCCCTACCCACCTGCTGCCCACCTGGTGCCCCCCCTACCCACCCGCTGCCCACCTGGTGCCCCCCCTACCCCCCCCCCTACCCTTGCCCCCCCCCTACCCACCCGCTGCCCACCTGGTGCCCCCCTACCCCCCCTGCCCCCCCTACCCACCTGCTGCCCACCTGCTGCCCCCCTACCCCCCTTGCCCCCCCTACCCACCTGGTGCCCACCTGGTGCCCCCCTACCCACCTGGTGCCCACCTGGTGCCCCCCCTACCCACCCGCTGCCCACCTGGTGCCCACCTACCCACCCGCTGCCCACCTGGTGCCCCCCTACCCACCCGCTGCCCACCTGGTGCCCCCCCTACCCCCCCCCTACCCCTGCCCCCCCCTACCCACCCGCTGCCCACCTGGTGCAGAGGCGGGCGGCGAGGCGTTCGCGCTGCCGCTCATGGCGGGCTACGTGGGCCAGGCCACCGGCGCCACCTTCAAGCTGATGAAGCAGCAACTGGGGCTGGGGGTGGGGCCGGCGGCAGGAGCAGAAGCGGAGGCGGCGGCGGCAATGCAGGGTGGAGGCGCAGGAGGAGGCGCAGGAGGCGGGCGGCAGGCGGGGCGCGACAGGGGCGGCGCCGGCGGCGGCGCCAGAGGCGCCGGCAGCGCCGGCAGCAGGGGGCTGCGGCGGGTGGCGGAGGGGTCGGAGGACGACGGCGGCGGGGGCAGCGGCGTCGACACGGACAATGCTGCCAGTGCCAGTGCCCGTGGCGGCGGCGCTGCCACCGGCACCAATGCCGAGCCGGTCTCTGGGTGCGGCGGCGGCGGCGGCGGCGGCGGCGGCGGCGGCGGCGGCGGCGGCGGCGGCTGGGTGGAGGCCCCGGGCGAGCTCACCCTGGTCACTCGGCTGGGGGTGGGCCGGCCGGTGGCGGGCAGCTGGCGGCGCGGCGCGGACGCCCAGGTGGGGTTGCAGGGGGCACAGGGCACAGGGCACAGGGCACAGGGAGGGGCGGGGCTGGGGCTGGGGCTGGGGTGGGGGTTAGATGGTGGACCATTCCTCTTGAGTAACTGACTGCGCTGTGAAAGGAGGCGGCAGCTGTGTGCGCGTGGCTGGGGTGGGGTGGGCGTGGGGGGTTGTGGCTGCCAGCCCATTCCAGAGCCAAGAAACCAAAACTAGCGAGCAAAGCAGGTAATGGTGGAGAGGGGGCTGGCTGACGTGGATGGGGCGTCGGCAGTAAAAGCGATAATAAGCAATGCGGCTCGGATGGCGGCGTGTGTGTTGTGGGCTCGCAGCCGGTGACGACGCCTTGCTCTCATTCCTCCTCGCCCACACAACTTTATGAATCAACACGGCCACGGCCGCCGCCGCCGCCGCTGCCTCTGCTGCCGCTGCCGCCACCACTGCCTCCGCCACCGCCTGCAGGGCAACACGGCGGGCTTTGCGGAGACGGAGGTAATCCTCAGCCTGTGGGCGCCCACCGGGAGCAATGGCCCGGAGCAGGTGCAGGAGCAGGTGCAGGAGCAGCAGGAGCAGCAGTCGCAGGGCCCCCAGGGCCCGGAGCAGCCGCAGGAGCGGGAGGCGGGCGCTGCTGCTGCTGCCGACCCCGCCGCCACTGCCCCGGGCGGGAAGCAGGAGAAGAAGCAGGAGGCATTGGAGGGGCAGGGGGAGGGGGAGGAGCGGCCGGGGCCGGACGGCATGGTGCGCAAGCGGCGGCGTGTGGCGGTTGGCGCCATGGTCATGGTACGTTGGTTGGTTGGTTGGTTGGTTGGTTGGGTGGGTGGGTGGGTGGGAGGGTGTAGTTCATTCCTAAAGCCAGAAGCAAAACGACCAAGAGAACCTGAACCAGCCAGCAAGTTCGGTGGGTCGGTTGGTTGGTAGTCAAGTGCTGTCTGGCTGCCGCCAGCCCTCCGTCTGGCTGCCGCCAAGCTCCCTCCTCCCCTCTGTGTTTCCTCCGCCCCAACTCTGTTGTCCCACGTCCCACGTCCCGTGGCCTCACAGGCGCGCGGCTCGACTCCGCTGCTGTGGGCCGCACCACCCGACATGAACCCCTTCGCGCCGCCGCCGCCCACCGGCCCGCCCGCCGGCTGGGTGCCACCGCAGCAGCAGCAGCAGCAGCAGCAGCAGCAGCCGGATAGCGGCAGCAGCAATAGCACCGGTGGTAGCATCCCCGCCGCCACCGCCAGTGCTGCTGCGTCTGCTGCTACTGCGGCGCACGAGGCGGCGTTTGCGGCGCACGTGCAGCAGATGCGTCAGAGCTACGGCCAGGTGGGGTGGGCGCCCGGGTCCCTGACCTGTCCTGGGACTGGCCAGAGACTGGACTGGACTGACACTGCTGTTGGGTGCCTGGCACGCCTCGGCCAGGCCAGCCACAGTGCCGGCAGGGCAGCATACAACCACTCGGCCTCACTATCAAACCTGACCGCCCGCCGCCCGTCAACTATGACACCGGGAAGCAGGGGGGGGGGGAGAAACAAACTTGTTTGACACCATGCCACCCTGCCTTCCAGCCACCCTGCCACCCTGCCTTCCAGCCCCGAACCCCCCCCTCCAAACCTCTTACTTTGTAACGGGAGTGGTGGCAATCGACTGCTCTCAGAGCTCTTTCCCTCCGTACGGGGCCTTGGGCCGCCTTGAGGACAACGCACACCGGTGCCAATCGAAAGCAGCTCCTCCGTTGCTCTGGTGCTGCTGCCTGGTTGCCCGCTTCCCAACCTAATACCTGCATTACCCAACATACCTGCACTGCGCCCCCCCCCCCCGCACCCCCTGCTGCCCCCCTGCTGCCCCCCGACTGCTACTGCTGCTGCAGCCGCTGCTGCTGCTCAACCTGATCTGCGGCCGCCGTGAGGGAGCCCAGCTGCGGCTGCACGACACGCTCATGAAGCTGGTGGGTCTGGGGTGGGTTGTGGTTACCAGCCCAAACTAAACCAAACCCAATGCATAAGAGCGAGGAGGTGAGCGTGGCCTAATATGGGAGAAGGATGAGGAGAAAACTCGCAAACATTCCCACAACCCGAGAAGTCCCGGTCCCGAACCCAAAATTCCCAGTCGTTGCCCATCGAGCCACCCAAACTTAACCTTTGACTGAGTAGGCGATTACCACTGGGGTAGGGCGGGTCTGGGGTGGGGTAGGGGGTAGGGCGGGTTGTGGGTCAGTACCCTGATGATGTCGACACGTGATCGTGCACTGAGGCACCCCACCCGGCCCAAGGCTACCTCGCACAAAGTGTCGTCGCACAGGCCGCCCCCCCGCCACCTCATCACCTCACCCACCCGCCCACCCGCGGCATATGGCCGATGACAGACGCGGCCGCTGCTGACTGCTGACTGCTGCGGACACCACCGCAGGTTGAGGCCTACAACGCGCAGCAGCGCAAGGCGGCGGCGGCGGCGGCGGCAGCCGCGGCGGTGGCGGCGGCTGCGGCGGCTGCAGCGGCTGCATCCCCACCGCCTCCGCTGCTGCCGCTGGGGCTGCTGGGCATGCTGCTGGGCGGCGGCGAGCTGGGCGACCTGGCGGGCTGCGGCCCGGCGGCGGCACGGCTGGAGGCTGAGTGTGCGGCGCAGCTGGGCGCCATGGGGGCGTACCTGGCGGTGGTGGGTTGTGTGTGTGGGTGGGTTGGGTTGGGTTCTGGAAGTGGTGGGGTGGGGTATGGGCGAGAGGGGGGAGAGGATGGGCGGGGAGGTGCGGGGCAGGCTGCGAGGTGGGCAGCAAGGTTCCGTTGTGCAGCCGAGGCACAAGAAGCCAGCAGAACCTCCTCCGCTGCCTTGGCAGCCCCACCGAACATAGCAGCCTCGTCCGCATCCATGCGCTCTCGCCGCCCCATCGCCTCCTGCTGCACGCCTACTTGCCCTTACATACCGGTACACACATGCATGCAGGAGGAGCTGGAGTTGGCGCACCCCTATGTGCCGCCGCCGCAGCCGCCGCCAAAACCTGCGCCAGACGCTGATGACAGCGGCAGCGGAGCCGCAGACGCGCCCGCGGCAGCCGGCGGCAAGGGGGCCACCAAAGCCGACGCCAAGGCCAATTCAGGCAAGGGAGCCGCAGCAGCAGCAGCAGCCAAGGGCGCAAAGGGTGCCGCCAGCACCGCCGCCAGCACCGCAAAGGCGCCCGCCACGCCCAACGCCGCCAGTGGTGCGGCGGCGGCAACCATCAACCGCCACGTGCGGTGCGTGGGGCGCCACGTAGCGTGCCGGCAGCGGGGCGTGGTGCGCGTGAGCAGCGCCAGCGCCGCCTCCGCAGGTGGGCGCCTGGGTGGGCTCGTGTGGGTGGGCTCGTGTGTGTTGGTGCATGTGCACGCATGTGCACGCATTCGAATGTGCGCATGGGCATTTCACGGGGCGGGCGGGCGGGCGCGTTCAGGGCGCGGGACAGGCGCGGTGTGTGCAGTGCTACGCTTGCCGGTTGCTTACGGGAAAATCACGACGGGGCTCGGAATGCTTGCTTTGGGTCCCTCTGTCCCCCTGGGCCTCGCGTTCAGCTGCTCCCTCCGCAATAGTTCATGACAGCCCAACCCGCCTTCATCTCCCCCTCCACCCCTCCCCCTCCACCCCCCTCCTCCGTTCTTCGCAGTTTGTTTCTCACCGGGACTGTCTACCAATAACCCCCTCCACCCCACTCCCCCTCCCCATCGGCACTTCATTATTGATTAAACACCATCCATGGATGGCTACCCCTCCCCCGCCCCTCCCCCCCCCACCCCCCTACACACACCAGGCGGCTGCTGCGAGGAGGTGGACCTGGCGCAGCACTGCCTGGCGCTGCCGGCGCTGGCGGGGCTGCTGGTGGCGGCGGGCGCGCTGGAGGCGCCGGAGGCCATCGCGTCGGCGCACGCCTCGGTCATGCACGGTAATAGGGTAGTAGCAAGGGGCGGGGTGGGGGCGGGTGGGTGGGCGTGGGTTGGGTGGGTTGGATGGGTCGGGTGGGTGGGCGGGGTGGGGTGGGGTGGGTGGGCGTGGGATGGGTGAGCGTGTAGCCAGCAGCTACTGAGGGGTTGGCAGGGCGTGGTGGTGCAAACCGTGTCTCGTCGGAGGTCTGAGGCTGGGCTCTACCTCTGCTACTTCCTACCTGCTGCCCTCAACAGCCTCCCGCTCTCACCCATTGCCTGCCACCCATTGCCGCACGCCCTAACACCTTTCTCCCCTCCGCTCCCAAACCCTCTCTCCGCTCCCAAACCCCCTCCCCCTCCCTACTACTGAACCCACCAACTCTCCCTCCCTCCCTCCCTCCCTCCGCTGCAGCCCTGGCCCAGCTGTGGGCGCACCAGGCGCACGTGCTGTCCGACCAGGTGCACGGCACGGCGGCGGCGGCCGGGCGCACGCTTGAGGCGGCGGCGGAGGGCATGGAGGCGGGCGGCGGCGGAGGCGGCGTGAGGGGGCTGGCGCGGGCGCTGACGCGCGGCCCCTGGCGGGCCGCACAGGGCATCAGTGAGTGTGGTGTGGCTGTGTGCGGGCAAGAGCGTTTGGAGGCTGGGGGCTGGGGGCTGGGGGCTGGGGGCTGGGCAGCAATGTCGTTGTATGCGGCTGGGGTCAGGTCGGATGGACATTCCGGGACCGGTTAGAGACGAGCCGGTCGTACCGCCAGCTGCACCGCCAGCCCAGCCCAGTGGCAAGGGCCAACCACCGACCAACCACCGGCCAACCCTGCTTTACGGTGCTTTCACACGCAGCACCACAGCGCCACAGCACACACCGCCTCCGCCTCCGCGCGCTCCTGCCTTCCCCAGCGTACTCTCCCACAGTTGTTTGCCTTGGAAGATAACCGGTACTGTGATAACCTGGCCTGCCGCCCCCGTTTCCCCTCTAAACAGCAACTCCAGCAACGCCCTGCTCACCTGCCCTTTGACCGCCCCGCCCCGCCCCGCTCACCTTCCGACGCCTGCTCCACCCTCCTACCTCTGCCCTGCCCCCGCCCCTGCCCTTCGACCTCTGCCCCCTGCCCTCTGCCCCCGCCCCTGCCCTTCGACCCCTGCCCCCCCCTGCCCCCTGGCCCCTGCCACAAAGGCGACTGGGGCAGCCGCTTCTACTACAGCCACTTCACGGACGCACGGCGGCAGGACTGCCTGGACCTCACGGCGGGCGTGTACAAGGTGAGGGGCGGGGGGAGGAGGGGTTGTGGGCTTCTTGTGGGTTTGTGCAGAAGGGTGGAGGGCGGAGGGTGTGTGCGGACGCTAGCGATGCAGGTGGGCGTGGGCTTGCTTGCGACTCCAGGCTGGCGGGGTGGCAGCGGCAGTGGCACTGGCTCACAGGGCGGGATGGGCCGGGGGCCGGGGGCCGTACACCTGCTGGTATGGGGTGTGTGTGTATGTGTCCGTGTGTGTGTGTGTGTGTGTGTGTGTGTATCTGGTTGCAAGCAGGTACCGGGAGTGCATTCCGTGCCTAGGGACAAAAGCCGCTGCGCCCTCCCACCCGCCCGCCACTTCTTGAAGCTGCAAGCACACCACGCCTCCGCCTTTCTTTACCGCTTGTACGGCCTGTACCGTTACGGCCCGCCCAGCTGCGCCCGCCTGCCGCTGATGTCCGTCATGTGCTCTGTCCTTGTCTCCCCCCCCCCACCACCACACACACACATGCACACACGCGCACACACAGGTGGCCCACCCGCCCGAGGAGCTGCCCCGGCGGCGGCCGCCCAACACCACCGCGCTGCAGCTGGGCTTGCTGCTGCTGCTGGCGTCGGCGCTGCAGGTGGGGTTGGGGGGGTTTGGCTCAGGCACTTAGGCGGGCTGGGGAGTTGAGGGAGCTGAGGGGGTTTGGGGTTTGGGGGTTGAGGGGTTTGGGGGTTGAGAGGTACATTGGCAGGATGGGCTTACCATGCGAGGAATGCTGCGGAGCCGGAGCCGGCGGGGCCCGGTAAGGCCACCGCCCACCTGCAGCTGTGCTCAGCTGCCTGCTCAGCTGCCTGCTCCTCCGGTCGACTTGGGGATAGGAATGACCTCTCCTCCCCCTTCACCGCCACCCGCTGGCTCGTTCGCAGGTGGCGCTGTGCCTGTGGCATCCCCCCGCGCCGGAGCAGGGCGGGCGGCGGGACGCGCTGCTGCGCTCGGGCGCCGCCGCCGCCATCGGGCTGCTGCTGCTGGCGGAGGTGCTGCGGCGGGGCAGCAGCTACGTGGAGGCGCCGCTGCTGCGGCCGCAGGACACAAGGCCCTGGCCGGCGGAATGAAGCAGTGGCGGAGGCAGCAGTAGCGGCAGTAGCAGCAGCAGCAGGGACGGACTTACGAGCAGCAGCAGTTGGTGGCGACGTGGGTGGTAGCGGTAACGGCGTGAAGGGGGGCCGTTAGGGCGAGGGCAAGGGCGAGGGCGTGGGGCGGGAGTAGAGACTGAGACAGCGGCCGCAGCAGAGGCGCAGGTGGGCGTGAGTGGGGGCGGGTTGCTGCTGGTGAGGGGGGCCCTGCACTGGGGAGGGGACGGGGCCTGGGGTAGTACGGCAGGGTGGGCCGTGTGCCCCGAGGCTGCGAGCGCTGCGCCTGCCCTGCTGGGCACGTGGACGGGGGGGTAGCCATCCATAGGGTTTCCCGATGGTGTTTATCAAATGTTTGTGAAGTGCCGATGTCCAGCGGGGGGGGCCGGTTGGCGGCATTCACGAGCCGCTGCGCAACCCGTCGAGCCGCTGCTCATTGGGATTGGTGGTGCAAGATGATCACGGAGGAGGAAGGACACGGGGGTCAGGTGTAACATTACGCGGCGGGGGCTTCGACGGCAAGGTGGCGCAGGCGCTCTTGGGAGAGAGGTAGCTGTTCCTTCCCACGGCCTGCAATGGGGTGCCGCGTCCGCCCAGGGACGCTGCCCACCAGGGACGCTCTCCGCCAGCATCGGGGGCCCCACATTCGCTAAGATGCGAATGCGAAACGCGAAAGCGAGGCAAGCAGGACGGAGACGTCGCATTTAGTAAGCAGAGGCCAGTGGGCATGTTACCTCCGACGTGACGGTAAGTGGCTGGTAAAACTGGGCGTCCCGACACACGCTATCGTCATGATGACTGTATGCTGCGCTGTATTATTGGGGCAGCCTGCAATATTCGGAATTACGGACATGCAGTGCGCGGCTCCATGCGGCGGGGGCGGGCGTGGTGCATGGCTCATGGGGGTCTGACGCTGCACTGCTTGCTGCTCGAGAGGTGGTGGTGGACTGGTGGTGTGGCCGATGGCCCAGTTACAACCCGTACCAGGGCGCCGCGGGATCGGACCGTCAGAGCAACCCGAGACCAGAGCATCAGGGCGGCGGGCGGCGGGGGCATTCGCGAGCTCGCGAGCTCGTGGTGCCCGCCCAGCCATCAAGCGCTCTTCTTACTCTTACGATTACGGGGCCACATGGTTGCAAGACCCGTCAAGACCACAGTCCGCCATGGCCGCAGGCGCCCCTTCATCCCAAAAGGTGCTCCTAATGACACTGTATGCTCCACACTCTAACAATACGTGCTTCTTGTCGTCTACATGTTCCCCTCCCCTCGCCTGGCAAATTGGGCAAAGTCTTTGAGACCGCTCTCTGGGTCGTCGTCTCACAGCCCCCATCTTCTGTCCGCCCTGTCCACCCAACCCCACCTTCTGTCCACCCTGTCCGGTCGGTCAACCCAGCCCCACCTTCTTGTCCGGTGCCTCCACCCTGTCCACCCGACCACACCTTGTCCGGTCTGTTGATTGTCCACCCTGTCCACCCTGTCCGGTCTTCTGTCCACCCTGTCCGGTCTGTCCACCCTATCCGGCCTGTCCACCCCGCCACCGTCTGTCCACCCTCTTCTGTCCAGCGCTGCTCTCATTACTTGTCCAATTGCACCATTGCCTGGCCCCGATCCTCCTCCCCTGCCATTTACGCTGGTCCGAGAGGCAAATGCATGAGTAAGCTAGCACGGCAGGTGGGCAGCAGGGAGCAATGCTTGCGCACGTGCAAGCCGTGTTGGGGGAAGGCAGCAGGCGGGCGGTACGTGTCTGCGGTGGCTGCTTGCGCTCCCGGTGCCTTCGTGCGACTGAACGCACGCAGTGTGCGGCTCCGTGCGGGGGCTGGGCGTGGTACCTGACTGAAGCTGCGTTGCCAACAGTGGTAGCGGTGTGGCCGGTGGCTGTCATTGCTGTCATCGCCCAGGCTGCTGGGCTTGGGGGTGCATGTGGTGCCACTGCCAGAAGCGGGGCTCTTCACGCTCGTAGCACTGCTTGAGCCGCTGCCAACAGAGCTAGGGCGCGACGCAGACAGCCCGATGCGGTTTGGTGCCTGGGGAAGCAGCAGGGGCCGGTCCAGCCCACTCCGCCCTGTCTGCACTGGCCGCATCCCGGACACCTTGCAAGCCGGTGGCTTCGGCGGCGCAGGTGTAGGATGGCGCCGCGGTGCAGGGCGGCGGCGCGTACGGCTAGCTAGATAATCATCAGTCAGGCCGGTAGTCCCCATGCTCCTGCCCTAACAGCGGCCTCCGGGCCCAAACACATCGGGTGTGAGGCGGCCTGTGCTCTACGTGCACCTAGGGTGCAGTGTGCGGCTCGGTGCGGGGGCGGGCGTGGTGCCTAGGCTGAGGGGGGACTGACGCTGCGCTGCTGCCCAAGTAGTGGTGTGGCCGATGGCGCATGCACAACCCGTGCCAGGACGCCACGGGATCAGAGCAATTCCATGGGGGGCATCGCGGAGCCCTCCGCTGCTCCACACACACACGCGCACACAGGTGGCCCACCCGCCCGAGGAGCTGCCCCGGCGGCGGTCGCCCAACACCACCGCGCTGAAGCTGGGCTTGCTGCTGCTGCTGCTGCTGCTGCTGGCGTCGGCGCTGCAGGTGGGGTTGAGGGTGGTTTGGGTTAGGCACTTATGCGGGCTGGGGAGTTGAGGGAGTTGGGGATTGGGGGTTGAGGGGTTTGAGGGTTGAGAGGTACATTGGCAGGATGGGCTTACATTTACATTTTGCTACATAGTTAAGGCATGCATACAGACTATAACGATAGAAAATGAATTATGAGCATATGGTCGACAAACCAAACACAGCGCTGCGGATTTGAAAGCGTCGACCGAGGCGCCGCGAATGACGGACAAACATTGCTTTCAGCAACAGGCAGATCTTTTTCGGAATACAAATGCGTGGCGGGCAGTCCTGTTGACCGTGCTGCCCTTGGTGGTGTTATGGGTGACCATTCAGCACGTCTTCCCCCTCAGTCGACCACCTGTGGAGGTTGGATGTGCGAGCAAGCCTATACAGATTACGGACATTTACGTGGTATGTCACACGGGTCGACGACAGTGCGAATCATGAACGTTAAGAGCTCCCTCGTCCAGGCGTCACGTTGCGAATCCCGCTAAACATTGTAAACTGCATGCTCGGGGCTGGCGTAAATGGTAGTAATACTGGGGCGGTCGAGCTCGCAGCGGTGTCCACAGCGGTGTGTCGTGCAGGGCGGCTGATGCCTTCGCCCACCCGCCCGACACCTGTGCTGCATATTCCCATGTGCCAAGCTGGCGCTGCTTTCCCCCCCTTCCTCCTGCTGCCGGCATGGCTCATCAATCAACTAATCAACCAAACAAACAAACATTCAAACAGATCCATAGCTACTGGAGCAAGGACCGGCGCGACCTGGCGCCGGGCATCTGCCGCTGGCTGGCGCAGCACGGCGGGCCGCTGGCGGACGTGCCCTGCACCCTGGCCCCTGGCTTCTGGGCCTCCGCCGCGCCGCGGTCCGCCATCCTGGACCTCATAGAGCGGCGCATAGCCGCGCCCGAGTCGCACGCGCGGCCGCTGGGCTGGTTCACCAAGCTGCTGTACAGGTGGGTGGGGGCGTGGTGGGAGGTGGGGGTGGGTAGCTCGTTCCAGAAACCAGAGCCGAGACGACCAAGAGGGGGGGGTGCGGGGGTGGGGTGGTTATGGTGGGTGGGCGTGTGGGATAGGTGGGTGGACGGGCGGGTGGGTGGGTGGGTGGGTGTGGGACGAATACTTGGGGGGTGGGGGTGGGGGGCGGGCGGCTGGTCGAGTGTGTGGGCGCGGTGGGTGTGTTGATGCCAGGCAGCAGGCAGTGGGTCGTCGGGGTGACAGGCAGGGCAGGTGCGGGGGCAGGCGGTGCGGGAGTGAAATGGTAAACCATTCCCGATGGGAGACAACTGGGATAGGGGGTGGGCGCATTGTGGCGTGCAGGTCAGGGCTGTGTTGGTATGGAGCCCCCGTGATGTCCCCGCGCGTTGCGTGTGTGTGAGTGAGTGCCGCATGGCGGGTCGCCCTGATGGAGCCCCGCTGGTGGAGCCCCACTGGTGGAGCCCCGCACAATGTATTGTGTAGGAGGAGGAGGAGGAGGAGGAGGAGGTGGAGGGGGCTGGCGCAGGTTGATATCGCCTGGGTGCCCCTAGGATGTGATAGGGGCGTGTGTAGGGGTTGGGAAGGAAGCCACCGGGCCGGCGGGCTGACGCTTCCCTGAGGAGGCAGCTGGGCAGCTGGGCAGATGGCAACCTCGCGTCACAGTGGGCCCCGTTGACTTGCCATCGTTTCCCCCGCGCGCCAACACCGCACGTGCTGGGCTACCCCGACCACGACCGCCACCGCACCCCCCGGCTGCTCTTCCACCACCGCCCCCCAACCCCACCCACCCCACACAGCCGCCGCCGCACACCTGCTTCCCACACCACTGCCACGCCTGCTTCCCACACCACTGCCACGCCTGCTTCCCACACCACTGCCACGCCTGCTTCCCTCGCGCACTCTCTCACCCCCCCCCCCCCGACCCGCCCACCTGACCTGGCTGGACCCCCACTCCCCAGGCTCCACATCAGCGGCGCGGCGGCGCTTTTCGACGAGGAGGAGCAGCCCACCAGCCTGTCGTACCTGGGCATCGCCGCCGTCAACGTCATGGCGCAGGCCAACTGGACGGCGGCCATGAGCCGGCAGCGGCAGGGGGGGCATGGGCATGGGGGGGAGGGGCAGGGGGGGCAGGTGCTGCCGCCGCGGGAGCGCGTCAACCGCCACCTGCTGCTCATAGAGGTGAAGGGGGCTGGGGGGGCTTGGGGGGCTGGGGGGCTGTGGGGCTGGGGGCTGGGGGGCTGGGGGGCTGGGGGCTGGGGGGCTGGGCACTGGGGCTGGGGGGCTGGGCGGAATAGGAAGGGGCAGCTGGAGGCGCACATGGGGGCGGTGGCGCTGCCTGCAGGCTGTGGAGCTAATGCGGGCCGGCGTGCTCGGGGCCTGTGGCTCAGCGACAAGGGGGGGGGGCTTGGGTCGATTGAGTGGCGGGCGGCGGGCGGCGGGCTATGATGGGCCGGGGCGCCGGCGGAGAGGTGGGCCACGACCGTTCACACTTGCCTGCACACGTGCCTACCCATCCTGTTGCCCACTTGCATCCTGCTGCCCAGCTCTCCGCATGCCCACCCACCCACCCCTCTCCTTCGCGCATTCTGGTTCCGGGTTCTGGGGTTTGGGGTTGCAATGGTCGCTTTGGTTTCGGGAATGAACTACCACCCACCCACCCACTACTGCTGCTGCTCAGGACGACGCCGACCTGAACGAGGAGCGTGTGGCCATGCTGCAGCGCACCGTGGCGCAGCTGGACCCCTGCTACGACATGGTCGGCCTGGTGGGTGTTGGTGGTTGGTTGGTGGTTGGTGGTTGGTGGCGCTTGGGTGGGCGCGTGCAGTGTTGGGCGGTGTGAGGGTGGCTGGCGTTCTGGGTTCGGTAGCGAGGGTTCGGCTGCTGGAGGTGGGGGTGGGATTGCGGGGCTGTTGGCGGAGCTTTGTCTATTGGGGATGGGGGCACTGCATCCCAGAAACCGAATCGACCAAATGCCGCGCTTGGCCATTTTTTAGGGGGAAGGGGTGGCGCTGGTGCGTGCGGACCCGAGCGGCAGAGCGCTGTTGTAGGCTGATGTCGCCTACTCGCTCCTCGGGCTGATAGGGTTGGCGGCAGCAGCCGCTTGCTTGCGGGCCACACGACCCGACTGCTCGCGCGCAGCTGCATCATGTCTCATGCCATTCATGTACGGTACCCATTTCGCCATCCGCCCCGCCGTCCCTCCCCACTCATCTCTCGGCACCTCCCCCGTCTCCCCCTGCACCCTCGCACATGCACAGGACTACAAGGACAGCTTCTGCTCGCTGCAGGGCTGGCGTGACGCGCTGGCGGCCTGGTTCGTGCCGCGCTCCTGGCGCACCTCGCCGCACCTGGTACGCGCGCGCCTCGCCTTCAGCCGCACCACAGGTAGGGTGCGGTGGTGAGGGCGGTGTGGTGGCCTGATGGCTGGGGGGTGCACCCGCAGGCAGTAGCAGGCAGGCAGTAGCAGGCAGGCACCTAGCACTGCGGAACGGGGGCATACACGCACACAGTGCGGGGGGGGGGGGGAAGGGGGGTCGCTTCGCTTTTGGTTCTGGGGTCACAACGGTCGCTTGTGGCTCAGATGGGAAATGGAATGAGCGGCTCCCCACTTCTGCCCCTTTCTTATGGCCTCTCTCTGTCTCGCTGTCTCTGAAGGCATACACAAACGTCCAGCAAGGCTTCCCAACCTCAAACGCACACGCACATCTAACTAACGCGCCCCACAGGGCTGCTGTTCAGCTACAAGGGCGCGCTGCGCATCCAGAGCGCCCTGCCCGTCACACGCGAGCTGGACCTGTGGTACCGCGACCTCATTACGGACGGGCTGCTGCGCGTGTACGTGACCTGCCCGCGCGTGGTGGGCATCATGGGCCTGCCCACCGTCACGTGATGTGGTGTGGTGTGGTGTGGTGTGTGCGTATGCTGGAGTCGGGGGTGGCGGTGGGGTTGCCATGCATATTTCATTAATGACGAGGGGGGGGGGAGGAGTAGGGGGGGCGGGGAGAGATATGAAGAGGTGAAGGTGAAGCCGTGAGCATGGTAAAGGTGTGCCCGTGGGTGTGGGTGTGGGTGGGTGTGATGCCCGCAGTGGTCACGTGTGTGACGGAGCGGACGGTGCTCGCTGACAGGTGTTACGGACATGCTCTAATTTGCGAAGCGAAAGCGTAAGCACACCACCCGATGTTGATGTCGTGTCTCGCAAGCAGCATGAGAAGAGGGTGAGTGGTAAGGCGTAGTGCGCGGCCACATTACCTCCGAGAGACGGTAACCGCTGATATGAGCCGGCCCAATACCGCCAAGAGGCTGTAAGCTATACTGTTCGGACTGCTGGGCTGGGGGCGCGCTGGGCTGGCGCATCCTGGCTCGAGGTGTGACCAACCTGAAAATCGCCAGCGCCACCGGTGCCCAGCACGCACGACATGCGTGGCAAGAGAGGGGGAAGAAGCGTAAAAGGAAGAGGAAACGAAGACAAGGAGGCGAGGCAAGGCAACGGGTGGGCAAGCAAGCAAGCGCAATTAGCGAGGCATGGGCTGCACTGGGGGTAGGTTGAGGGTAAGAGCGGAAGGAAGTGAGTAGGTACGTGGTTGGGGTTAGGAGGTCTTGGTCGGCTCGGTGGCGACGCCGGGGAAACCTGTGGGAAGGGGAGAAGTAAGGAAAAATTACAGAGCACAGCACGGGCTCTCGCTGTAGTATATTAAAAGCTTCGGTTCAATCTAGCAACTAATCTGCTGATGGTGTATATTCGACTTGCTGCGTGCGTTCACTGCGTTCACTTTCGCTGGCAACGGTAATAACTGAACACTGGAACTTCCGATGGAACGCTGTGTGGCTGCGTTCGATAGCTGAGGCTGGTTCGCTCAGAGATAAAGATGGAGACAGGGAAAAGGACCGTGTGCCGGTAGTATTCCCACAAAGATTACAAAGAATGCACCGGGCTTGCCCGCGGCGGAATAAGGCACAGACACCTAAGGGGCGCGACTAGCGCGACCGTGCGCCGTGCTCGGCCTATGACCGGCACTCCTACTCAAGGACTCGGAAAACTCAGACAAATAGCTCACTCGAGCGTGTGTCTTAAGGTAGTTGGGTTGGCAGTAGCTTAGAAGAGGTGGCTTTCCGATTGGTTGGCAGTAGCTTACCCTGCCCTGCTGCGGTCCGGGCTGAAGTACTCCCGGGCAACTACCAACCGCCTTCCTCGATGGGTGCAGCCTGCAAACCGGTGCAACTACCTACCGACACTTGCGCTGGAAGGTCCTAGAAGGTATGTACTCGGTCTGACATTCGTAAACAGACTTCTTCAACGTAAATCCGCCTCAGACGCCGCGCAGGCGTGAGTCTGCTTACCTATACAAATGCTCACACTCAAGATAATACAAAGAGCAAACAGACCGTCTTCAACATAAACTCCACCTCAGACGCCGCGCAGGCGTGGGTCTGTTTACCTACCTTACAAACACGCTTAAAGAATGCAAAGATCAACAGACACCTTAATTTATGCAAGCAATGGGAACGTCGCGACTCGATCCCTGACTTATTTAGCGCTCTCACACGCACACGCCCTTGTCCAGCTTATCTTGATCTTGTAAGCTCCGAAGTATGTTCAGATGGGGAACTGGTGTAGCCAAGAAAGCTGGCAGACACGTTTACACGAAGTCCACCTTTACACGCTATACTGTCTGCTACATTAAGACCGCATACATCGTACATGGGGGCATGATGTGCTCAGTACGGTAGTCGTGTTGAGCGCTCGACGCTATCAGCATGCATCGTACATGGGGGCATGGTCATCCCAGTTCTGCGAATCGAATCGCATCTTGACACCAGCGTCGGGGTTGATCACCCGTCCAAACGAGTTCAGGTGATAGGTCCACCGCGCCGCAACATCTTTAGCACCGCCGCCGTTATTGTCAATTGAAACACTCATCGCTACCGCAATAGCGCTTGGCGCGTACGCGACTTCAATGTAGCTCAGGAACTCAGCAGCGCCCGAATAAATGACCGGGACTCCCCCAATCATACCTTGGTACCCAAAGCACTCGTGCAGGTGACCTGAGAAGATGAGGGCAACGGGGTTGTTCTTCACGGCGTTGACGAAGCGCTCATTGTTCTCAAGGCCGGTAACACCGTGGATGTAGATGACTGCCGTCTGACCGCTAGATCTAGCATGTGCCAGCTCGCTCTCCAGGAAGTCGATCTTGGGCCCCAGGCGTGGCTTGTAAAAGGCGTTCCTGAGCACGGCATGGGTGCGTGTTACGAAGGGGAATAGCTAGGTAAGGTGTAAATGAGGGCGCTGCTGTGTTGCGCCTGAAAAGCCTAAATGACGCCTGAAGTCCACGCACCACGCATGCATGGCATGCCCACTATGCCCACGCATATGCACACACCCACTTACAATGCGGTTTCCCAGTCCACGTATGGGTCCCAGTTCATTTGAATGAAGCGGTAGCCGTTGGTCACCCAGGAGTAAGCGGCGCCCTGGGAGGAGATGGCTTGGATGCCTTTGTACTCACCGCGCTCAAGCTCGCGCTGCTGGATAGTGAGCATCACACAAGAGCCGCAAGAGGGGTTCGCGGCGCATGCAATGGGCCAGCCAATCCCGAAGACCCATTGAATCCTGTAGCTACCACCACCTGCATTCGGGTGATTATTGGTGATGTCGTGGTTGCCCAAGCCCTGAAAAACAAGCAATGTAGGAGAGTTTTAGAAATTAGTATGGGTGCTGGCCCTGGCATTCCATGCTGTTACTAGATAGTTGGCAATGTTGGAACCCTCTGATCGTGCCGTCTGGCCCAGGTATGTACATCCATGCATGTGCGCATGAAATACGACCTGTATGTAGGCCAGCATGTATGACATGCATCGTGCAAGCAAGTCAGGCACCCTGCTGGCCTTATGACGTTGTAAATACTGTGAAATAGTTGGTGTTTCCCAGCAACGTGCATGCCCACGCAGGGCCCACGCTGCACTTGCCCACACCTACTCCACCTACCGGGTAGTAAAGGCCATTCCAGCTCAGGTTCCGCCGCCAGACACGATTGTACGCTTGCCACTCGTCATCGTGCCCGTATGAAGTCTGCACAGGACGCGTGGAAAGAAGCACTGAAGCAGGCAAGCAAATGATGATCACATGCACTTATCTGGTTACCACCCCTTATCAAGCCATCCATCCCGCCATCTATCCCGCCATCTATCCCGCCATCTATCCCGCTATGCACGCTGCCCCCCCCCCCGCCAACCCCTCCTCATACACGCCTTCTCCTCCCCGCCCACGTCTCCCGCCGTCCCGCCACGCATCCCACTAATCCCACCCCCGCCGCGCCCGCCTAGCCCGCCCCCACGCACTACACGCACCACCCCGCCCTGCCCCGCCGCTAGCCCCCCTCCGCCAACCTAGCCAACCCCGCCGCCCCCGCACGCCAACCTTGCCCCCGCCGCACCTGGTCGCCGTTGACTATCAGGCCAGCAAAACCCGGCGGGCGTTGTGCGATGATGGTGGCATACAGGGCCTTGTTGGTCCGCTCACCCTTCATGTACAGAAAGAGCAGCATCGGCTCACGGCGGGATGCAAGTGCACTGCGGTCTTCGCCGACTCGCGGTGGAGCCCACCGCGCAATTGTACACCGTCCAATTATTCCATCTACTACGAAGTTATTCACCGTATGAAAAACATGCAAATTTTACAAAGTGATGTGCGCACACATCAACAGACACATGAGTCAGCAGGCAAGCATAAACAAAGCAAGCGATTGAGAGGTGGCATTTCGGCGCCCTTATGCACGCACCGCGTCCTTGACTGGTTGGTTATTCTGGCGTCCGTCGTTGCCTCGGTACCACCACAGCTGTGTGTCCGAAACGACCTGATGAGTGAACGGGTTACCTGCGAGCGAGAGGGAGCAAGCACCACATGTATCTTTGTGTGAATGCCAGGCAGGCAGTACATGCAAGGTTTCTGCCAACGGAGGCCCCGCTAGATAGATAGGTCGTACAGGGCCATGCACAGCAGCATACATGCAGGGCAGAGGTATAGGGCCAATCGCTGGCTGCTGGCCGCTCACTGCCCCCTCTATCTGGCCTACAAATTGCCCCCGGGGGATTCATATGGGAGTGTCGAGCACTTACTAATAACAGTTGGAACATCCAGTGTGAACACCTGTGCAGGGCTTAGGTTGCGGCTCCAGATTTGAACCCTCGCCCCGGAACTCATGCTGGAGCCATAAATGTCCAGTGCATTGCTTAGGGCGTGGAGCGGCCGAATCTCATACCTAAACGCAAAAACATAACCATATGCAGCAAAGGTTAACCCTGCCTGACCATCAGCCTGGATCTTCCCAGGGTTGACCCCTTGACTGTTATTAGGACTAGGAGTGTCTGCCGTCGTCAAGTCGTTAACGCAGCAGTTATTTAGGGCAGTGTCGAGTGAGGTGTCGAGTCAGTAGCAGGGTGCAGTTGCGCGCCTGCACCCATAGCGACTGGGTCGCTGCACTTGTGTGTCAGTTGCGCCCTGGGCACAGACTTATCCCATACCAAGCAAGCAAAAATCAAGCAAGCAAAGCTGCAACCGCAACACGACATGCATGTACTACTCACCCTCGGTTTGCCACAGAATAAAAGCCGAAAGCCTGAGAGCTCGCGCCGCTGCATGTTTCCTGGACAAGAGCGGTGCCATCCCCAGTGCTGCCACCAGACACGCTGAGGCACAAGTTGTTCGCGGTGTAAAGGATGTAGAAACCATTTGTGCCTGCAGCAGGCAGGGTTCAGCACGTCAACAGATAGTTGGCAGCAGTGAGTTTGTAATGCACAGGGGAGGTAGCTAGAGCAACACAGCCAGGTATTACAGGTACAATGCGAACACCAGTCCTTTGTGCTGTCATGCTATCTACCTGACGGACGCGGACGGAAGCCTTGTGCTGGCGTCCCGTTGCACGTCCATTATTGCTGAAGCTCTGTACCGGATGAGGCGGAGTTGCTGGGGACGTCAACGCACACGCCGAGGGCGGTGGAGGGGCTGAGGGTGACGGCGCCAAGTTCCATGTCAAAGAGCTGCGCGGACGAGTTATTGCAGGTCCAAATCTGAAGCTTGGCGCCGTTGGCGGTACTGGAGCTGCTCACGTCCACACACATTGAAGAAGCATGCCTGGGCCGGAGTGTGTACAACCTGCATGTGCATTGGTGGTAGGTTGCAACAGGACATATATACTGCATATTATCACCGTACAATACACAATAGATAACACGAAAATGCCGGACATTCCTTGCATACCAGTACTCGCGCGCGTGTGCGTGCTTAGCTTACCCTGAGTTGGTGCGCGTCAGTTGGAACTGCTGGTTATAGGCCCAGTTACAGCTGTTTTGCACCAGTTCGGTTCCAGCCGTTGTGCCGCCTTGTTGCACATCCAAGCACAGGCCCCAATACGTGTGAATCTCGTAGTAGCCGGCTGCAGGGAGGAAGGAGCGGGCAATGATTGTTAGCAGCTAGCTAGCCAAACACAATGCATACACGTAATACACGCGATAAATGTTTAGGTGCGTATGTGCTAGTATGTAGGTGCTAGCCCACGGTGCTAGCCCTATGGCACCCAAACAGCCGTAACATTGGCTTTTCGGGGGGTAACAATCGCTGAGCAGGGGTAACGATCGTTTCGGTGTGAGACCTGCCCGGCACGCCCAGGACGCAAGGGGAGCACTGCTGAAGCTATCACGTAGTTAACTGTCACATATAAAAGCATTACGTGCCGACATTTCTGGCACGAGGTCGCACCCAGCACCCCAATTTGGTGTCTTAGTACTTGATTGTGAAACATAAGTGTTATATGAAAAGTCAAGGGTAGCGAATGAGCGGTCTGGACGGTCCTGGCCGACTTTGTGACACTGTGACACGAGCCCGCGAGGGTGAGGTGAAGGCGGGGGGGGGTAACCATGCGCAGTAGTCAGAGGTAACCAGTATTGTTACCCGGATGTTACGATGCGCGCAGGGTAACGATCGTCGTAAGATGGTTATGGGGATCGTAACGATTATTTCGGTGCCATAGGGTAGGGCCGCAGACACACTAGACAGACTGCAGGCTTGTGCGTGCAATACACATCATACTCGCAACCCGCCCACAGCAGCAGCTACTTGCCTCCAGTTGATCTCATGGTGAACATCTGAGCCGGCGAATTGTTACAGTCATACTGCTGCATTCCAGTAGTGATGGCCTCGGAATTGCCGGGTACGTCGATACACTTGTTGGTGCTGGTGGTTGTCTGGGGCCGGAAGTTCCAGTAGGTGTTCTCCCACGAGAAAACAGTAGGGCCTGCGGGCGGCGCGCATGGTGGACGGGCTAAACGGGCACTCTAGGCACGCATGGAATACACGGCAGCCTGCGGGAGACGCGGCAGCAGGAGGCAGGCGTGTATGTGGGGCTAGTGGGGCTGGGGCGGCGGCACTGATAGAGGTAGATAGGGGGCGTGCAAGGTAGGTGCGCTCCGTCCTCAATCGCCACCCTCCCGACCAGCCATGTATGGATGATGTAGCTTGCTCGCCTCGCTCATCTATCACGACCGACGATCAATCAACTTTCACTTCCCCCGCGCCGAGGCCCCCTAACCCACCCTAGCTAGGGCTATAGCCCGCCCCCATCCCGCCCCAGCCTGTCCCGATGGCCCGTCGCCTCCGAATCGCTTATTGCTTTCCTGGTCGCCTCCACGTAGGGGGGGGGGGGCAGGGGGAAGGGCCATGCTATGCTACCTAACTCGCCCCCTAGGGATTCTCCTACTCAGCGCGCATTGTCCCCCCCTTGCAGCAGCTTCGCAATACAAATTCAGCCATTTGCTTGCACTCACAACCAGCAGGCATGCAATGCGACCCGTACCATTGAGCATGTCTGCAAGGGAAAACATCTGTGCGGCCGAGTCATTACAGGTCCAGATCTGCACGCGGGCTCCGTCTGCTGTGCTAGATGCATAGATATCGACACACATGCCCGGGGCATGCACGGGGCGGATGGTGTAGGCCCCACTCATGGCACTGCTCGACACGAATGTGAAAAGTTGGTCATCGACGTTGGAGCACCGCCAGAGCATCACGTCAGTGCCGCTTGCTGTGAGGCTCTCACGAACACCCATGCACAGGCTGCTGTCAGTGGCCTTGACGCGGTACCGGCCGTTGCCTTCGCGGTAGGGAGGGCGGGGTGGGAGGGATACCGGTGTAAGGTTGTTGGACCAGACATCCAGGAAGCTATCTAGCTAGCAGGTTCAATGCTGCCGGTCCCGCCCACTGCACTATCCTAATAATGATTCCTGCTAGCCCAGTGGCCGCACGCTAGCAAGGACGTCCCCGCCTTACCCGCGGCCTCAAGGTACCAGCGCTGAGCGCCCGTGCCATTACACTCCCATTGGTGCAGGACGACGCCCTCCACCTGTGTTGAGGGGAAGGCGGGGACGGACAGTCCTATCTGCAGTTGGCAGTTCTTTTCGGTCCAACAGCGTACATACGTACATGCACTACTACATGGTCAGACACAATCACGTCGTCAATATCACTGCTGCGCGTATGTAAATGCTCCCGCCGCCGTCAGATGGATGATTGCCCACCTTGTTGTTCGAGGGCACATCGATGCAGCCTTGGCGGTTGGTGCCGGTCCCGATGGACACAGTCATGCCGTTGGCGGGGCCGTTAGCTATGCGGGAGGTAGGTGTGGGGGCCGAGCGAGGGGGTTGGGCGAGTGTTCATTCAGTTCTGGGTTCGGGGGCGACTTTGGACAGCAGCTGTCGAGTTGGTTGCGGATGGCGGTTGCCATTATCGAAAGTGCGGACGGAACCCAGACAAAGCTGTGGCCACAGCCTGCCAGAATGTAAAAACATATAGTATTTAAACTAATACAGTATACATACAAAGTTTCCGGCTGCGGTATTGTTTCCCGCGCACCAGCACTTCTGCGCTGCGACCAGCCAAATCCCCACGCCGCTGCGAGATTGACCTATAATTTGATGCCTATATCATATTCTGACTTGTATATGGTGCTGGTGGCACGCGGGCGTGGGATATGCACAATTTGATTGGACTGCTGAAGTTGGGATGCCATGCTTTTGGGAACATGTGAGCAGCGAAGGCTCCTGAAAGTGCCCGAAAACACAACGCATAGAATTTAAAGATAATGGACGACTTTGGGACATTATACGGTATCATATGCATGGTTGCGGCCGACTTCAATGGTGTTTCGCATTAGGGCACTTTACGGGCACGCACAGGTTGGGTTCGCACCCCCCGAGGGCGCAGCCGCCGTACATGCCAACCACTCAGTTTCAGCCCCTGGCACCCTGGAAGTCTATAAATCACATATATACCTAAGTACGGCTGCAAGGCCACGTCCTGTAATGATACGGTCATCAGCATATGAGGCCAGTTTCCGCCTGAGGTGTATCATAATAGGGCACCCCGCCTGTAGCCCTGTCCCGCAGCGTCCACTTACGTTGAATGTTGCGACGATAGAAGCAGAGGCCCTGGAAAGTGGTCTGGGAGGGCAGTGAATGCTTGATCCAGCCATGGCTGTTAAAGCCACGGCACCAGGGGTTGATCTCGCAGGCAGCTGCAGCGGTGGTAATGGTGTTGCCGGCCTGGCGGATGTCATTGCCACTAAAGTCTGAGGGGCACGGAGACGTTGCGTGCGGAAGGCAGGGGGAGAAGGCATGCGTGGTTGAGGGGTGTGTGTTCTTGCTTACACGGGTGGGCATGTCTAGCGTGTCTACGTGTGGGACAGGCATGCAACAACATCCACATTTACTCTCCATCCCGCCAGGCATTGCTCACCGATATTAGCGGACGCCGTGAAGCCCGTGACAGCGGGGCAGTCGGTAGTGACTGTAGGCAAGGAAATAGGGTACGATGTATGGAGTAGCTTGCTTGCCTCATCTATCACGACCGCCATGTACATCTTAGGCCAATCAATTTTCCTCAACCCAAATCCAGCCATTTGCTTGCAGGCAATGCGGCCACGCCAGGACGTACGAGCTAGCATCCCATTCCATCCCATCCCGGAACACACCTGTTGTTGAAGTGCATGGTTTGGCGTTGGGCCAGCCGGTGCTGGCGTCATCCGTACGACAGCCCGTGCTCGACAGAAGGACACCGCGCCTGCCCGCGCTGTCAGTACACACCACATCCTGCAAACCGTCTTGATCGCAGTCCGCAAGGCTTGAAGTTGCCCCATCGTGATAACACCAATTGCTTGGTTTGGTGCAGCCTGCGTCCAGATAGAACGCATACATCAGGTGACGATGAGCTGGAATTGGGTGTTACATATCGCCAGGCGCGATATATCCCTATGGCAGCCTTTTGCCTCCTTGGCTGCTGAGGAGCCTCCTTACCCCTCCTTACCCCCTCCCCAGCCCCAAACACACTTCGCGGGGCGGGCCTTTTCGGCGCTTTCATGAGTTCATATATGCTATAGATACCATATGTTAACGTTTGGTACTCCCAGCACCCTTAAGAAAGTGCCCTGAAAGCCAACATGACAATGTGGTCGCGCGTACTAGAGAACATGGCCTCCTTAGGCATAACAGCGAGCCACAAGGGGCTTACAGTAGTAGTATGTTAGCTTAGTAGCCGCGGTGCCGGCTTTGCGCGCTTGGAAGCCGCGGGGGGCGCTCTCCAAGATGTAGGATGGCCAGTGCAAGGTTGCACGTCGCGTGCTTGAAGGCCTGACGCTTTTAATTAATAGAGCATACCTATTTCGGGAGGTATGGCCCACAAGACCCGAAGAATTCAGCGCGTATGCGAAACGGGCCGGGGGGCATCGGCCAATGCCCCCCGGCCCGTTTCGCCTATGGGCCCCCTCGAGGTGTGCTCTTTGTATATAATGCTTTGTACATATACTCTCTACTGTAAAACAGATTAACTACACGGCCAGGCCCTCTACAGAGCGCCCCGTCCCGATGGACGAATTCCGCTGCGCCGTGGAGCGTTATTAGGGCCCCAAACGCGGTCTGGCGCATGTGTGGAGTTGTAAAGATCTTGCAGGATAGCGGCCTGGATGGGGATCCCTGAATACCGGTCGGGCCAAGCGTTGCCAGGGTCCGGCCCCCTGGGTGGCATCTCGGCGAGCCGTGGTTCAGAAGCGTTGCGGCCCGGGCCACTCGGCCATGGACCCGACCGACAATGCACTGCCTGCCGGAGCACGGCTGAAACCGCCGGTGCTGCAGAAATCAGTGGCGATTTCACGACAGGCCGTTTCGCGCACGGACAACTTTTTGTTTATCTCATTCGTGCAGGCAGTAGTATAGATTGTTAGCTATCATAAAAATTGAATATTATAGCAAGAATCGCCAGGAGCGCGTCCTCAATGGCAGCGGTCGACGCTGTCTGTTTGAGCTCCCCGCGGGCGACCAGCATAATGGCTATACTAATACTTCATATACAACTAGATATACATGCAACATGTTAAGGCGGGCCTTCGTGCCTTCATTCTTTTCGCTCGGTCAAGGCGGATGTGGTGTCGGTGCCTAAGCTGCAGCGCTGGTGGTGCAGCAAACCATACGCGGATGCGTCAAAGAGTGTATGGAGCTTTGCATCTGTTTGGCAAGGTGAGAGGGTGCACGGTCAACCTGTTTGCAGAACGGAGCAACAATGGGTTGACCACCGACAGGCAGCGCCATTGTCAGCGCAATGGCTGCGCGCGCATAAATAACCTAAGTCAAATCGGTCAAGCACCACATATCTTGTGTTGCAGGCACAATCCTACCGAGCCTTGTTCCCGGCAGAGCATCCCCGGCACTTGACCACTTCGCTGGCCATCATCGATACCGGTAAGGCAGGTATAAGATGAGATTCATTCAGCATCAAGTTGGAGCATTTAGCATCAGATACGTGTCTTGAGGTGTCACCGCCGCGCGCCCTCGGCCCTCGGCAGTGCCGTGCATGTCTTCCCCTCGCCTACGTACCCGCTGATCATGGACTTCTGTGCGTGTTCATTCTTTGCAGGTTCTTGGGAAGCATGGAGCTTGTTTGGCAGGATGGGCTTGTGTGTGGCACGAGTTCCTGGCGCTATTTCTGGTATCCTGCGAGGCGGCTGCAGTGCTGCACTAGTCCGCAGCCCAGGGGAGGGGTGTGTGCAACTCGGGCGTCACGCCCCCACCGGCCTGCATGGGGGCCGGCCAAAACGTGTTCGAACCCCGCAGCAGGACGTTTTGTCCGGTCCCCATGCTGGCCGGTGGGGGCGTGACGCCCGAGTTGCACACCCCCCTCCCCTGCCGCAGCCAGTCAATTCGTGCCTACTGACGAGTTATCGTTGGTGCGCGAAGGATGGACATCTGCGCCCACTCAGCTGCCTTGGGGGCTTGCACGTAGTGCACGTAGCAGACTGGGTACTTGTGGCTGTGAGCGATAGTGACTGCGCTCAGGTTGCATGCCGCCTGGCTGTACTTGAAGAGTATAGTCGGAGGTTGACGGTGAGTAGTGCTGCTTGCAAGCCAAGCAATTGGATGCTCCATCCATTCACAACAGATATGGTGTGGCTGTGAGCGAGAGTAGCTGTGCTCAGGTTGCATGCCGCCTGGCAGTACTAAGGAAAATATAGAATATATGAATGGCAATGCAAGTACTGTAACGATTATAGCTGTGCATCAGCTGCCTGGGCTGAGGAGGGCAAGGAGGGGAAGGAGGGCAGGAGGGGGCTCCTTCGTACCCTCCTCGAGGAGGCAAAGGAGGTTCCAAGTGACAGGTACCCCCGAGGAGGGTGCAAGGAGGCCCCCCCCTCCTTGGGGCCTCCTTAGGGGGGGCTAAGGAGGCATAAGGCTGCCATAGGGTATAAAAGTCAGTACAGATAGTTGTCGAGATTGCGAAGCAGATCGTTGTTGTATAGCAATCAAGCTTGCTTGCCTCATCTATCACGACCGCCATGTACGATGTATGGAGTAGCTTGCTTGCCTCATCTATCACGACCGCTATGTACATCTTAGGCCAATCAATTTTCCTCAACCCAAATCCAGCCATTTGCTTGCAGGCAATGCGGCCACGCCAGGACGTACGAGCTAGCATCCCATTCCATCCCATCCCGGAACACACCTGTTGTTGAAGTGCATGGTTTGGCGTTGGGCCAGCCGGTGCTGGCGTCATCCGTACGACAGCCCGTGCTCGACAGAAGGACACCGCGCCTGCCCGTGCTATCAGTGCACACCACATCCTGCAAACCGTCTTGATCGCAGTCCATAAGGCTTGAAGTTGCCCCATCGTGGTAACACCAATTGCTTGGTTTGGTGCAGCCTGCGTCCAGAACGCATACATCAGGTGACGATGAGCTGGAATTGAAGATGCAATAAATAGGTGGTGGGGTGTGTGCGTGTGCGGGGGGAGGGAGGGAGAGCGCCATCCATCAGCCCCTAGTTTAGAGGGCGCGTCTCTTTGCTGAATGAACGGACGTGGTTCCACCTATCTCGCCCCCTCGGGATTTTCCTCCTCAGCGCGCATTGCCCCCTCGGGATGCTGCTACTCAGCGCGGAACTAAAAATTCACATGCGTATTCAATACACCTGCTCTGGGGCCTCGGTGGTGAAGGCATGGTTGAGGGGTGTTGTGTTCTTGCATGCACGCGTGGGCGTGTCTAGCGTGTCTACACGTGGGATAGGCATGCAACAATCCACCTTCACGCTCCCACCCCCCCGCCAGGCATTGCTCACCGATGTCCGTGAACCCAGCCCTGCGCTCTTGCCTATGGCCGTGTCTATACGTGAGAGGGATGGGAGTGCATTATGGCTGTGTGATTCCGTCGGGTGGGATATTGGCAGGGGTCGAGGTGTGGATGTGGCATGGGTACCGTGCCTGGCACCCTACCCAGACCACGCTCCAGCCCCACCCACGCATGCAAAGGCCAACGCCCAGCCCTGCGCACTTGCCTATGGCCGTGTATATACGTGAGAGGGATGGGAGTGTATTATGGCTGTGTGATTCCGTCGGGTGGGATCCGCGTTTGGGGGGGGGCGGGGGGGGGGAGGGCCTGGGCGGGGGTCGCCGAGCGCGAGTAAACACACGCCGCACCGGCGGTATGTCTGTGACCATTCTGCACTGTGCTGTGATTATTTTACTTAAACAATAGCAATACTGTAATAGATTAAACACTTTCCACTCCGCTAGTGGAAGTTGATTGTGTCTGCGACGGTAAGATGCAGCATACACTGTATAGATTTGCCTGTTACGCAGGGGACTAGCCCTTGGACTAGCCTTAGGACTAGCTATAGTAGTCTGCAGCTGGACCAGCATGCTAAATATAGAGTTGGCCGCGGCGCGTGCACGCGCATCTATTGCATTAGGTCACTCGCACCGTTCGACTGAAGCTCGCGGCGAGTTGCGTTGTACACCGAAGCGCTCAAAGTGACTGGATGAGGTTGAGCCGCATTGGCGATCGCCGCATAAAGCAGCAGCAGGGCCACCGCCGCGAGCGATGCTCTCGGCGGGCAAACTCTCACGGGGGCGATGCGCGCCATGCCGCCTGCACAAGCCTGCGACAAAAACAGAGCTCAGTATAAGAACTTAGTCTCATGTCGGCATTTCTTCGCAAGGCAGGGTCGGCGCACCTGCCAGCTGCTGCTGCCGCTACAACGACGGGCAATGCTAGCAATGCGCACCACTGTAACGGACGTGCGTTAGACTTAAACACAGATAGATACAGGTACAGATACATCGGGGTGGTGTCGATCGAGGCGCTTAAGTACCCCGGTGGCCATGGTTGGAGGAATGGCTGGGCATGGTTGGAGGAAACACCTACCGCTACGCAGTACCACGGCTTGCCCCTTTCGGGAATATGGGATGAGGGGGCGAGGGGGCCGAGCGGGGCGAGGGGGGCGAGAGGGCGAGGGAGGTCGCGAAGAAGTGCGCGTTTGAAGTGCGCGTGGATGGCCTCGTAATCATAGGCTGTATCTCAAGCTTTTTTTATACAAGTGCTTCGCATGTGCAATCCATTTAGCAATAGGAGTGAAGTTCGCTGACAATAATGTCGATCGTTTCCTCGGCTTCACGATAGAGATCAAGTTCTGTCCTGATATTCATATGTAAGCGATACAAGCGATATACGCGATACATGCGATACAAAGCGATACAAGGTTGCTGCAAGGGCTGCTGACCCTTGCGAGAACCGCCTCAGGTACCTATGCTTCCTATTACCGCCTAGTGTACTCGGTGTTGGGGATTTTCAACCGGCACGCCGTCCTGCTTTCGAGAACGGCGACAACGCGCATTGCTTGCAATATTGCTTGACGGACATGACAGAAGTACAACAAATGTTATTGGCCATGGGTGAGCCCACGCAATACAAATCGCCTGCAATTGGCTCCGATGTTCCCCATGCACATCTCGAACCTATGTTCCACTCAGTCCGCTTTCCATGTAACCCTGGTGCGTATTACATGCATGGCTCCTTTACATACATCTTAAGCGACAGATTTGTCCGCGTCGTCCGGGAAAGTAACCCTTCGACAAAACTGTGAAAAACTGTCATAACCGAGGGCCCCGCCCCCGGAGTCAATCGAGGTGACCGCAAGGGCTTCCGCCCCTCCCCCTTCGGGGGAAGGGGCAAGCCAACCGGCAGTTTCGAAGAATGGTCCAGCCGTGGCCGAGCCAAGGACGAGCTGACGCCCAGGGTTAGTGTTGTCAAGTATGTAAGAGACGAGCCGATACGGCGGAATGATCGTAGTTTTCAGCCGTGTGTCGAGAGAGCCGTAAGTGGACATGTATGGTTACAGGCGTGGGCGTGGGCGTGGGCGTGGTTACATGCATGGGCGGCGTGGTAATGTCATGCTTGGTTGTCTCCCGTTTGTCTTCGCCTGGTTGTGTGTTTTTAAATGTTTGGGAGGCGTGGTGCAGCAGTCAATCGCTTCGCTCGCAATACTCGTGCAGCCTATTATATATATACACACATGTAAAATTTAAGGCTAATTATATTAGTGCTTAAACGGGCAAGCGATAAAGCCGAGGTCGATAATTTAACACCCTACAGCAGTTTTAGCCCCCTAACCCCCTCCCTAACCCTTGGCACCCTGGTTAGGGAGCTCCCCAGGGTAAAGGGGTCGGCCGGGTTAGGGACCCACAAGGGTGACTGGGCCTTTACCCCGCCTGAGACTTAGGGGCCCCCCAGGGTAACCGGGCCCCTAACCTTAGGGGCCCCCAGGGTAACCGGGCCCCCGACCTTAGGGGCCCCCCAGGGTAACCGGGCCCCCAACCTTAGGGGCCCCCCAGGGTAACTAGGGTAACCGGGCCCCCAACCTTAGGGGGCCTCAAGGGTAACACCTGTACACGCACCTGCACCTTCACAGGTGTTAAAACTTCGCGACGGGTTTGGTGCACCCACGTTGCAATTGTTCTACTGCATTCTGCTTAATAATTGTCAAAAGTTGAGAAGTCGGCGGGTCGCTAAATCCGCAAGTGGAAACACTCTCTTAGCACAAATTGCATACGTACGGTGTTATCCAGCGCACATAGAGTTAGATTGCATTGGTTACAGGAGGGACCTGCTGACGCAGTTCGCGAGCCAGCGAAAGCGTACTGGAACTAGTACGAACACCCTGCTCTAGACCTCAGGGGCGTGCCACCTGCAACGCCGACAGCCTACTCTGGGCCTTGGGCTAGTAGGCCTTGCTCCCATGGGAGCTCCACCACTTCACTCATCCAAATCCTCCTCAAATGTAATATACGCTGGTTTGTTCAGTCTCATGCTGCCATCCTCCCTTCTTTCAATCCAAGGGTGACCTGGTGGGGTTTTATCCCACCCCCTTGGCTTGATGCCCAGGCTCACGTACGATTGCAGTCTTGCCCAAAAGTCTGCTATCACTTGTGTTTTAACTCTAGCCAGTGTCGCCCCGTTCCCTACGTATCCTTGCTCATTCCTAGACGCAAAAAGCAGTCTCCTTCCGTAGTCCATGGCCGAAATCGCCGCCAAGCATACGACATCCCAAATTGCCTGTTGAATTGTTTGGTGAGGCGGTGCCAGTAGCCACAGGTTTCTACGTTCCACAATTATTTCAAACAGGCTATCCTCATCACCAATGTCCGCAGAATCTTGTATATGTGTCCTCAACGCCTTCGCAATTGTGCACGTACTGAAGTGGTGTACGCGGTCGGAGCACGCATCTGCCCTTCCACACGGGCAATTATGGCCTTGTCCTCGGTGCATGGAGAAGCCCGAGAAGCCGCCGACCGCTAGTCTCCAATACGCTTCTTTCTGGTCGGCTTCCCACTTAATTTTCCATAGCCGCTTGTATGTGCTCGAGATGTAATTTCTGTCTTCCGTTGCCACCACCTCTGTATTGCCCATGTCCTTCGCCTCTCGAATAAACTCTTCGTGTTTCACTTTTAATTTATCAAACGCTTCATTCATCTGTAGGTACGTAGCTTGCTTCACTGTTACTGTCGCCAGCGGTATTGGTATGTTGCTCAACTTCCACCCCAGGCACCCAACGATGTGGTCAATCATAACTGCATACCTTTCTACGGCATTTGCATTTCCTGCCTGCCTTGCTGCCTCTTCCCATCCCTCCGGTAGGTGGCCAATGAGGCTTTCCAGGCGTCTCAACGCGTCTATCCCGTTCCTCAAAGCCCTAGGCATCATTTCTATTCCCTGTCCTCCGAAAAGGCCCGTGTCGATCACATCTTCCTTATATATTCGTGTACATTCGCTCCGTATCCGAGGCGGAGCTCTGTCTGTGGTTCTCAGGCCCCCTAGTTTCTCCTTCATCCGTGCAAAAGAGTCCAAGGCCCTCACTGCGTCGCCAACTGTATTAATTGAGCCTAATTGAACTACATCCGAGAACCCGTTCTCCAGTGTCACCTCATTGCCATTCCGCTGCCTGCATTTTAGAATGGGGTTGCCCCATAGTGGTGCCTCTGACACCCACGGTTCTGCTGTAAGCCTGCTGGCATCAATAATTGTTGGTTCCGGTAGGTGTGTAATAGCCAAGCATACTCTCTCAATTAATGCACAGTCCGTATCAATTATTTTCCCCATAACCGTCGGCTTCCCTGTCGTGGGGTGCTTGCGTGCCGTCAAGAGCGCCAGGGGTTGCGCCGCCGGGTGGTGAAGGCGTACTGCATTTTTCAAGTTGAGTTAGGTCGTTCGCATCCATACAGTAGGCACATTATCAGCTTGCCACCTATGTATTGTGGGTGCCTTGTGCTTCCAGGTGCGGCTTGATGGCTCGTGCGTGTGCTTCCCAAAAAAGTGCGGGTGCGGGGTGGCCAACTCGACCGTTGCCGGCCCCAAGCGACCCGTATTGACGCAGGTGCCTGTGCAACAAGGGTCACAGGGATCGTGCCTATATACGTTTGTCAAGTCGGGCGCGGCGGGGGGCGTGTTTTGGGTCGGGAGCAGGGCAGGAGCATGTATGAGCGTGTGCGGCAGCCCCATGCACCATGCTCCGAGTTAGCTAGAACTCTAAACCAGCAGTTCTAACTCGACAGGAATTGGAGTTAGAACTCTAGAAACTCCCTAGAAAAATTAGGGCACCCGGCCCCAGTGGCAGATGGATAGCTAGCTATCCCTATAGGCACTATCACATATCTGCGCCTGCAGACGCTGTGGGATCGTTTCAATCGGACTAATCTGACCAGCAGCGCCCGCACCCGAGCCTTTGACGGAGCCGTTGCAGCCCTGCTCCATCGCTACCGCCACGAGTACTGGAGCCGTGAGACGGCTGACTCTGCCGTTGGAGCACGGCATGACGCCTACTCCGGGGCTTGGACTGGCCTCCACGCCAGGCACGCCTGAGGCCGCCCGCAAGGCCCTTCTCTGGGCGCTGGCTAGCGCCGAGACTGCATGCACCCCCCCAGACCCCGCCTTGATGACCCTTCTCGCACTACCCAAGTTTGTAACCTACCCGCACACGCAGTGGCTAGGTTAGCTAGGTCACCCGCTCGGTTGCTCTCCCATCCGTAGCCATGTGTGTCGGGTGCGTCTTTCTGTAGATACGCTGGCCTCCACCGCTGCGTGAGCTGCTGCTGTACGTGCTGACACTGCGTTATGCGCTAGGTCGTGGACTTGCTGTCCTCTGGTGGCTGCCCGTTCAACTGCTGCAAATGCTTGGCCTGTGTTAGCTGTTCTGTTGCTGCATGATGCCGTCGAATTGATTCCTTATTCAGCCGGTAAATTGTAGTAATCATTGCTGATTTAAACATTGGCCACCAGTCAATTTATAGCTGTTGGGTTGGACGGCATAGTGGTCGCCCTATGTCAGTATTAGACCCCTTAACCCCTCCCTAGCCCCATGAGTCTCTTATTTAAAGAAGCGACCCCCCTAGCCTTAGTCAAGTGACTCCCATGGACTAGGCACCCCCCCCCTAACCCCCGGGGTTACCCCGCCCCCTCACCCTGCCACCCAGGGCCGCCCGGCCCCCACCCAGCCCCCGCCCAGCTGCGTGCCGTGCCGCCCAGCCCGGCCCCCGCTGCCTTGCGCTCCCCCCAGCCACTTTCATTGATCAATGCCCCACCAGACAGAGCCCTCCCCATACGTCCCTAGTCTGTTTTGTAAAGGTGTCTAAAGACACCGGAGCCATGCCCCCGCCCCCATTGCCCCCCCGTCCTTTGGTACATCAAACTAATCAAACTCACCAACAATGCTCGCGCTCCCTTCTCCATGTCTGCCACGCACCACTGCTATGCAATGGTGACACCTGCACGACACTGGCCATGATGTACAGGTGGGAGGGCCTTCTTAGCCGTCGGCTTGGCCCTGAGTGCCGTGTTTTAAGGGTGATCTCGCCAGTCTCTCTTCTCTTGCCAGGCTGATAGGCTGCAGCGGCACACTGCCGGAGGCAGACCCACAGCAGTGACAGCACACTTAGATGACACTGGCGAGCGGCCAGAGCACCCAGAGTGACAGCTGCTCGTGTTGTCCCACAGGTAGGGTGCTTGTTGATGAAGAATGCAGAAATGACAGAGAAGGTCCTGTGGTCCGTCGCAGAGGAACTTGATGCCTTAGTTGATGCAAGGCGGGGCTGGGCGGGGGCTGGGCGGGGGCTGGGCGGGGGCTGGGTGGCGTAGGTGGCGCTGGGCGGGGGCTGGGCGGGGGCTGGGCGGGGGCTGGGCGGGGGCTGGGCGGGGGCTGGGCGGGGCTGGGCGGGGGCTGGGCGGGGGCTGGGTGGGGGCTGGGTGGGGGCTGGGTGGGGGCTGGGTGGCGTAGGTGGCGCTGGGCGGGGGCTGGGCGGGGGCTGGGCGGGGGCTGGGTGGGGGCTGGGTGGGGGCTGGGTGGCGTAGGTGGCGCTGGGCGGGGGCTGGGCGGGGGCTGGGCGGGGGCTGGGCGGGGGCTGGGCGGGGGCTGGGTGGGGGCTGGGTGGGGGCTGGGTGGGGGCTGGGTGGCGTAGGTGGCGCTGGGCGGGGGCTGGGCGGGGGCTGGGCGGGGGCTGGGTGGGGGCTGGGTGGGGGCTGGGTGGCGTAGGTGGCGCTGGGCGGGGGCTGGGCGGGGGCTGGGCGGGGGCTGGGCGGGGGCTGGGCGGGGGCTGGGTGGGGGCTGGGTGGGGGCTGGGTGGGGGCTGGGTGGGGGCTGGGTGGGGGCTGGGTGGCGTAGGTGGCGCTGGGCGGGGGCTGGGCGGGGGCTGGGCGGGGGCTGGGTGGGGGCTGGGTGGGGGCTGGGTGGGGGCTGGGTGGGGGCTGGGTGGCGTAGGTGGCGCTGGGCGGGGGCTGGGCGGGGGCTGGGCGGGGGCTGGGTGGGGGCTGGGTGGGGGCTGGGTGGCGTAGGTGGCGCTGGGCGGGGGCTGGGCGGGGGCTGGGCGGGGGCTGGGTGGGGGCTGGGTGGGGGCTGGGTGGCGTAGGTGGCGCTGGGCGGGGGCTGGGCGGGGGCTGGGCGGGGGCTGGGTGGGGGCTGGGTGGCGTAGGTGGCGCTGGGCGGGGGCTGGGCGGGGGCTGGGCGGGGGCTGGGTGGGGGCTGGGTGGCGTAGGTGGCGCTGGGCGGGGGCTGGGCGGGGGCTGGGCGGCGCTGGGCGGCGCTGGGCGGGGGGGAGGGGGGGGGCTAGGGGGTCCCTTACCATTAGGGAGGGGGTAGGGGTGGTGAGGCACGTGGGGCGAGTGGGGACACCTGAAGCTGCACGGATGCCGATATGGGGTTCCGCCGAGCAGCGGGGAAACCGATACATGGCCGTGCACGCGGCGAGGTTCATCACCATGGCCACGGCACCACACCCAACATCTACTCGTACGGAGCCAAGAGATTTCGTGACGCAAGAGGGGATTAAGCCTGGAGTGAAGATGTTACAAGCAGTGGATGGGTGAGACGCGCCACACCCAGATCTACATTCCCCGTGCATGGCATGTCTTGATGATGCGTTTCAGGCTAGGGGTGTGGATGCTTGAAGCCAACAATCCTCGCGGCGCCAATGGCGTTCACAGAGAGCGATCACATAGGTTATGCCCGTTGTGTCAACTTGCCGTAGAAGATGAGAAACATGTGCTGCTGGAGTGTGGAGCATACGATAATATCAGGAGCACGCTTTGGGTAGAGGGGACGCCCGAGTCAATGTTGGACGCGATGGCTAACGGGGACCAGAGGGGACTTGCGCGTGTCATACACGCGTTAAGGTTGCGACGGAATGACTTGACGGCGCGACCAAGCTAGGCTTTTATCTGATATTACTTTTAGTTACTTTCATTATTTCTAAGCGTTCGAGGCAGCGGTCCATGAGCCTCCTGGCTCGTTTGGACCAATCTACTTGATGAACTTGTAACATCAAAACAATCAATCAACTCGCTAACAGAGCCTGGTAGCTTGCAAATATCATATTTATGATATGAGGGCTCTATAACATTGATTTTGAAGGCAATCGGTGACATCGCGGTCAACATGCTTCTATCACTCCCCAAATATCCCTGCTTTGACAGTTCTTTTGGTTGCCGTCGGTTAATGTATGCATACATAGACTAAGAACATACACAGCAGTTAAAGAAATGGGCCGTGGCGAAAGCATGCTTCGCGAAATTTGTTGACAGCGACACACACAATTTGACTTGCCCGTCAGGACTTAAGCTCCTTATATGTTTATAATGTTATTGCCTGAAATGCGGGGGCTCATTACGCGCGTGTGCAGAGAAACACGTGTGGACACGATTCCGCCCCTCCCCGAACCGGCGTCATACCCGTGTGGCTCCTCCCCCAGCCCCACTTGCTATCCTTGACGCGCAGCTGCCACCTATGACTTGTCACAGCAAGCTTCAGGCCCTGTGAACCTATAGCACTAATGGGGCCAACTAAAATTGTGAACGCCCGCAAGGCTGAAACGACAAGCCTCCCGTGTATCCCAGCAGGAATGTCCTTCTTGTTATTTGCATGTGTTATAGAACTTTGGTTACATAGATAGACCAGGAACGGCAAGGCATGGGGGAACGATGGGCATGCATGGGGCAACAAGCAGCTCGCTGCTGACCATGACCATGCTGTACCATGGCTTCCACACGCACGCCTAGGTATCGTCGCATCACTGGATTGTAAGGGGAAGAGCGCGGGAAGACAAGTGGGCCACGAACGGATCCGACGCCTCGGATGAGAAGCGTGGCGAGGGCGGGGGAGACGGGCACGCAAGGAGAGGGGCGCTTATTAACGGGCGGCGGGCCCGGCTGCAGGACATCACGCTGTGCAGCACGCACGAAATGCCCAAATGTGCACTTTTCCGTCTCCTCGTCACGTTGGCCTCCCCGCACCCAAGCAACCATCCGTGCCTGCCTGCACCCGCAACCCACCCGCCCCCACCCGGCCCAGCCCGCCCCTGCCCCCGGGCCCCTGCGCCCACTCCACGCACGCCCGCACCCGCACGCTGTAGCCGGTGGGCGCGGTGCGGCCGGTCGTGTCGTCCAGCACCATGCCTGCGACCGCAGGGAGGCAGCGGGCGAGGCAGGGCGCAGCGTCGGAGCGCGGCGGGGCAGCTGGACGCTCGACCTCCGTCTACAGGTGGAGGTGTCCCCCTCCCTTCACCGCCGCCGTATGGAATGGAATAGACCACCCGCCCGCCTGTCCCCGAAAAGGGAGAGCACGCGCACCCATGGTCACGATGTCATAGTAATACTTCCAAGCGCCCCAGCACCGCCGCAGCCACGGCACGGACCCTCCACGTGGCCCGCCGGGTCAGCAGCCGCGTCGGCGCTGCGGTACGGCACGCAGCCGGGCTGCGGCAGCACCTTGGTGGCGTTCTGGGCGGCGCCGAGGCAGGAGGGGCGTGGGGTGGCCGCGAGCGACTGGGAGGAGGAGCGGGGGGGGGGGCGGGGGCGGGTAAGGGCCGTGGGAGGCAAAGGAAGGCGTTGGGCGCGGTGGCAAACGGCGAAACCGCCGTAGAACTTTGGCCCCTCCCTCCCTCGCTCGTCACATCCATCTTCACAACCCACCGTGTGCCCTCCGCAATTAAACCCCCGTCACCACCATGCCTACCCCTTCTCCCCACGGTACGAGCCCCACGCCCAGAGCCGCTTTGCATGGCGGCAATAACAATGTCATGAACCCCTCCTCCTCCACCCAGCTTCACACGCCCGCGCTCACCACCGCCGCCACGGCATCCGGGAAGCACAGGCGGCTGTTCAGCGCGCAGCTGTACAGTTCCAGGTGTCCGTACGTGGTACGGCGGCGTCGATCAGGGTGGCGGCGGCGGGGGAGGCGAATGCGGAGGCGTTGGGCAGCCGCGCGAGCAGGTCCACGCCTGGGGTAGGTCATGAGAATGAGGTGAGCAAGATGGCGTCGACAAGGGGCGTGCGAGCACGGAAGCTGCAGCCAGTGCCGGAGTCTGCGTTCCGCCCATTGCAATCAGGGTCCAGGGGCTTGGCGGGGGGGGGGGCAGGAAATCGAAATGTCCGTTGCGCCAGGGGCACCGCGCAGCGCGCGACACGTGACGACGCAATAGCAACGGGGCAAAGCACAGGCTGTCCGCATTGCACGGCAGCCAGCGGCTCATCGTTACACACGATAGACAATAGCAGCCGCCAAGCAAGCGTCCCCAACCGCCCCCAACCGCCCACCTAACCGCCCACCTGGCGTGGTCGAGGGCAGCGTGGCGCGGTAGCGCGTCACCACCAGCCCCTCCAGCCGCAGCGTTGGAAGCGACGCATTATGCAAGGGTGGTCAGTCCTGCATGTGCGCATTTCATTTGGGGGTGTGAGTGCGGGGACAGGGGGACAGGGATGTGTGTGCGTACGTGAGCCCCGCGCGTGCCCTGCGCGCCCTGCCGTCACTCCGCACCACCTGCATAGCTGTCCATTGCGCAGCACTGCCCGCCCCACCCCACCCCGCACTCGGCACGCACACAGCATCATCCCCCTTCTCTTGGTCGTTTCGCTTTCGGTTTCTGGAATGAACTACCCCCCACCCCACCCCACCCCACCCTACCTCGGTTCCACAGCTGCGCCCACGCCGCGTGCCGCTGCTCCTACTCCAGCGCGCCCCACCCGCCGCCGCCCCCCACCTCCACCTCCGGCCCGCCGCCGCTGCCGCCGCCGCCGCCGCCCCCAGCCGCCGGCGGCGGCTCGACGTCGCGCTCCGCCGCCAAATTGTCATCGCACGGCGGGGCGCTGCCCGCTGCCGCAGCGGCACCGCCGCCACCGCCTCCCTGGCACCCCGCCTTTGCAAGCGCAAGAGCGGCCTCCCGCCTTCGCTCAACCCGCCGCGGTCCCCACAGCCGCCGCACAGCCGCCGGCGGCGACGCCTCCGCCACCCACTGCTCTCCACCGCCGCCGCCGCCGCCACCACCGCCAGCTCCGCTGGCGCCATCGGGAGCCAGCAGCGCCAGCGCCAGCGCATCCGCCGCCGCCAATCACCGAGCCCCGCCGCCGCCACTGCCGCCGGCACCCGGGCTGACGCCGCCGCCGCCGCCGGCCGCCGCGGCGCGCACGTCGTACGCGGCCTGCAGGAACTCCAGCGTCACTGACGGGCAGCCGCCGCTGCAGCGGCACCAGGGCGGGCCACAGCGCCTGGAGTCCACGAGGGGGGCGGGCGGGTACGGTGAGGGGGTGTGCATTGTGTATGGAGAGCAGCTGTGATGCGGGTGGCCGTAGCATTGCACTCCCTCACGCGCACTCTTTAACGCAACGGCTCCAGTTCGGTCGTCCAGTTCGGTCGGTTCGGCATGTGCGTCTTTGTTTTGTTCCATGACGCAGAGCCCATCCCGAGGCTCTTTCCTGCCTCTGTCCCCCTGACCTCCCCCGCCCCCACCCCACCTCGGGCTCCGCAGCGGGCCCCGCCGCCCCCAGCATCGCCTCCGCCGCCTCCCACACCAATTGCGCGGGAGCGTCCTCCCGGCCCGCCAGCGCCGCCAGCGCCGCCACCGCGGCGGCCGTGTCTCCCAGCGCCGCGCGCGCGCTATGCGGCGCGTGGGGAGAGGGAGGCGGGGGGGGGGCGCGGGTGACGGCGCCGCGGTAGGGCGAGAGTGTGTGTGAGGTAGGGGGGGGGAGAGGGTGAGCGACGCGAGGTGGGAGGGCGCAAGGGACGTGAGTCCCCTCACCCACCCACCCCCTTGTCCTCTGCATGGCCGGTATCCTACGGTTCTACCCCCAAACAGCTGCGCGCCCAAGCCACCCACCGCGGCGCCCACCCCCACCCATTTCGCTTTTGGTTTCTGGAATGAACTACCCCCACCCCCCCACCCCCACCCGCCCCGCTCCTCACCGCGCCTCCATGGCGCCCACCGTGGCCGACTCCGCCAGCCCGCTGCCCGCCTCCCACAGCGCGGCGACGCAGGCCAGGCAGGCGGCCGGCTCGCCCGTGTCCAGCTGGCACATGGCCAGCCAGGCCAGCACCTGGTGCGAGGTGGGGACGTGTGTGGGGGGGGCGTGGCTGTGAGGGCAATCAACCCCAGGAAAGGGGCGTGCGGGGGCCTGGCGTGGGGGGGGGAGGGTGGCGGGGAAAAG
Organism: Chlamydomonas schloesseri; assembly: GCA_016834595.1. Taxonomy (NCBI): domain Eukaryota; kingdom Viridiplantae; phylum Chlorophyta; class Chlorophyceae; order Chlamydomonadales; family Chlamydomonadaceae; genus Chlamydomonas; species Chlamydomonas schloesseri. Next base: position 470,321 of record JAEHOD010000009.1, on the reverse strand, counting down.
CCGCAGCGCCGCCGTTGTGGCCACGGACAAAAGGGGGCGAGGCTGACGGCCGAGCGTGTGCAACACCAACAAGGATCAACCCAAACGATCCCCCATGTCTCCCTCCCCGCCTCCCCTCCACCCACCTGATCTCGCAGCTCCATCAGCGCCTCCTCACGCGCCGCCACTGCCGCCGCGTCCATCCCGCCGCCGCCGCCGCTGCCGCCTGCGGCAGCCGCCTCCACCTCCGCCGCCGCGCAGCTGGCGGCGTGGCACTGCACCGCCTGGGTGACGAGCTCGTCCAGCTGCCGACGGTTGTGGCGGTTGCGGCGGTTGTGGGTGGAGTGGGTGGGGCCGGGTGGGGCAGATCACCATTAGGCACGTGACCGTTATGCTCGAGAATGGCGGCTGTCACATCCAAGTCCACGTTCCAAGGCACGACGCTCAAGGAGAGGCGGGTCCCAGACCGCAGACCAACGCCGCCTCACCCGCCTCACCCACCTCATCCAAAAGAGGAATGGCCTCTGCAGGGTTGGCCACAGCCCCGCCACCGCCGCCGCCGCGTGCCGCCGCCGCGTCGTCGCCGCCGCCGCGGTTCCCCGCCTGGTCTGCGCCGGCGCCGCCGCGGCCGAACCCGTCTCCCTCCTCTTCCTCCTCCTCTTCTTCGTCGTCGTCCTCGTCCTCGTCCTCGCTGTCTCCCACTCGCCACTCCCTCCCCGGCCCAACGCCTCTGCGGCTCCGCCCGCCGCGCCGCCGGCCGCCAGCTCGTCCTCGTCGTTCAAGACACCTGTGGTAGACATGTTGAAACGTTCCTGCACGGGCACGGTTTTGGCACGTCGTGATACGACCTCAATTCAGTTGAGACGCACAAAACCCTGGATCCTGCACACACGCATGCCAGTTGTCTGTTCCTTACGACCAGGTACACGCCAGGTACTGTCACACGTTGGGGCGTGACAGCCCGCTGACAGCCCGTGCCAGGACACCGCGGTATGAGCAGGTCCCTAGGGCTTTCATATTTAGTGCGGCGACAAGAGCGGTGCAGGGCGGCGGCGCTTATGGCTAGCTAGGCAAGCATCAATCATTCGCCGTCCGGACAATGGCCTTCGGGCCGGTAGCCCCCATGCTCCTGCCCTAACTGTCTAACAGCGGCCTCCGGGCCCAAACGCATCGGGTGTGAGGCGGCCTGTGCTCTAGGTGCACCTAGGGTGCATTGTGCGGCTCCGTGCGGGGGCGGGCGTGGTGCCTAGGCTGAGGGGGGACTGACGCTGCGCTGCTGTGCTCGAGAGATGCGCCGACTCATCGTAGCGCAGCGGAGATAAAGTCTAGTTATTGCGACGATACTGCCGTGTGGCGTTAGGGTCGCACACATGGGCGTACACCCGGGTTACCCGGGTACGTGTCGTGTCGTTGCATGGGGCGGTCCGAGCCGCTGCTTTAGCGCACTGCTTGCGCCCGCCGACTTATCTGCCGTTGTGCTTCTGTACTGTAGTTAGGTTCGTCCCTCTGCCGGGACGGTGGCAACCCGCCCTCCCTCCCAAGCATCGCCGCGGCTTAATAATGTGGTGGTGCGAGGGCGGCGCACGGGCGTGGTTGCGGTCTTTGCTTGTGTGTCGTTCTGTTCCATGCGATACACACAGTACTAGTGCAACCTCAACACGGGCGGGCGGGCGGGCGGGGTGGGGTGAAGGCTGGGGTGAGAGGCTGTAGCTGTGAGGCCATCGCTGTGAGGCCGTAGCTGTGAGGCCGTAATTGGGAGGCTGCGACCGTATGGCAGCCGCTTCGCGTTGTTTGGCGACGGAATTGAAGCGATTCGGTTTTCTTTTCGTGAGTTTGGGAGAGCCGTGGCGCTTTTGTAACGCTACACGGCAGTGAGGAGTCAATAAGGTAGTAGTCAGGTAGTAGTGGGGCCGATGACTCAGTTACAACCCGTGCCAGGACGCCGCGGGATCAGCATATTTAGACGGGAGCGCGCATCTGCGTCCAAGACTTGCCTTGCCACGCATTTGCGTTCTGATACTCACGACAAACAGATGACGGTGGCGACAGTGCTGGGCACCACAGCGTACGGCGGGACGGGTACGGCGTGTCAAACAACCCATGCGGACCACGCAAAGAGCCGACCTCAATAGGCTTCACTAGATAATTCGATGTTCACCTTGCGTGTTCCTAATTTAGACGAATGAAGCAAAAAACATGGGCCTACTGAAAGTGGCAACGCGTTCTGAGCGACAAGGCAGTTCTGCAGCTGGGCCCTTAAGCCCTCACGGACTGAAAAGCCCAACTCCATCGGTGAAACTAGCTTTGCACTGGCTTTGGCACACGCGAGCCCGCGCAAAAGGTTGGCACATACTGCTTTGCGCCGCGGTGCCTCTTCTAGTCGCAATATTCATTTTTGGAGTCGTATTACCACTTAGTTTAAGCACGCAAGAGGGCCTGGATGGTCCCGCCCCTGTGCCCTGTGCGCCTCGAGGCGAGCGTATCGAGATTTCGGATATCTATATGGTAAGCATTAATGTCATAGTAAGAAGGGATGGGAAAACAGCAGCCTGCAGGAAAACTGGGACAAATTGGCGCCAAGCAGCTCGGCAACTAGAAGCTCGGCCAGCTACCCCATTTGCAGCCAGGTGCTTGCACAAATAGCGTGAAGCCTTAAAGAGTCGGCCGAACTGTTTTGGGGAGTCCCCCTCACGCACGGCTACTGCCGCGGCCCAGGCCACAAGCCTGGCCGGTTGCTGAGCAGGGACCCGCACACAGCCATCGCGCAGTCTAGCTCCGATGCAGTTGGGCACACGGGCGTTGGGATTGGGGGACGGGCCACCGGGGCGGCGCTGGAACGGCCTGTCTGCCGCTTCCCACCTGCCTCCCCCCCCCCCCCCCCCACCCACACACACCCTCCCCGCCACCCCCACCCACCCCACCCCCGCCCCCCGCAGCTCCACAGCTACTGGAGCAGTCGGAGCAACATCGCGCCCGAGCTGTGCACCTTCTTCAAGCAGCACGGCGGGGACACGCTGTCGGCGGCGCCGTGCCGGCTGTTCCCGGCCTTCCGCGGCGCAACGGCGCCGCCCGAGGCCATCCTGGACCTCATAGCACACCGCATTGTGGCGCCGGAGACGCACGCGCGGCCGCTGGGCTGGCTCACCAGGCTGCTGTACTGGCTGCGCATCAGTGAGGCCGCCCCGCTGCTGGATGAGGACGAGAATGTGGGTGGGTGGGTGGGTGGGTGGGTGGGTGGTGGGAGGGGCGGAGCGTACGGAGTGAGCCTGGACGAGCGCGTCAGGGGGATTGTCCTTACCGTGCTCGAACGCGTTTTCATTTCTTGTCTGAGAAAACATACCTAGTGTGGTCATTCTGTTCGGTATGGGTCCATTACAGTATAGGGAGGAGCGGACTCATTTGATCCTCAACACCGGACCTGCCCCGCACCACCCACCCGCCCCGCGCTGTCCCCGCTGGTTCCCTGTGTCCGCCTCGCCTCGCCTCGCCCTCTCCCCCCCCCCCGGCTCGCCTCAGGTCATCAACCCTAGCCTGCTGGGCATCGCCGCCTCGCACCTGCTGGCTGTGCAGAACTGGACGCTGGAGATGACCCGCGCCGGGGTGCCCCCGCAGGAGCGGGCGCGGAGGCACCTGCTGGTGTTCGAGGTGGGGTGGGTGGGCGGGCGGGTGAGGGTTAATTCACTTCTATCCTTTTAAGGAGGGAGGGTTGACTGCCGGCTGGTGCTGGTGCTGGTGCTGGTACGCTGGTGCTGGTACGCTGGTGCCTGCGCCGGTGCCGGTGCGGGTGCGGGTGTGGGTGTGGGTGTTGGTCCTGCCGGTTGGCCGGGGCGCGACCAGGCCGGCGGGTGGGGGGGCTGGATGGGGAGTGGGATTGGAGCTGGAGTGTGGGACAGGCGGGGCGCTTGGGTTGGGGTTGGGTTGGGTTGGGGTGGGGTGGGTAGTTCATTCCAGAAACCAAAAGCGAAACGACCTGGGGTGGGGTGGGGTGGGGTGGGGGTGGGGTGGGGTGGGGTGGGGTGGGGTGGGATGTGATTTGGTGTGAAGGCCAGCGCTTCCAGCCCGGGGGGGGGGCTGCCTGCGTCATGCAGCGGACACACGGAGCGTAGGTGGCGGGTACGTGCGTGGTCACGCACATGGGAACGGAACGTGCCACTGCCGCGGCTCTCGGCAAACCCACACCGTAATGCTGCCCACACGCTGTAACGGTGCTGCTGCTGCTGCTGCTGTTGGGCCGCTGCGTTGGGCGGGTGGGTGCAGGACGACGCGGTGGTGACGCGGGAGGGCGTGGCGGCGCTGGGCGCGGCGCTGGAGCGGCTGGACCGCTGCTACGACATGGTCGGCCTGGTGGGTGGTGTGTTGGTTGGTTGGTGGTTGGTGGTTAATGCAGTGTGTCACACATTCTGTTACGTGCCACACAAACAACTGCGGCCTTGCAACCACCCTCCTTCCCCGTGGATGGCCATCCCGCCGCCTGGGCTTTGGGTCCTCTCGGCCGATTTGCTTTGGGTTCTGGAATGAACTACTCCCCACACCCACACACACCGGTACACACACTCAGCCACACACGCCCACACACACCGGTACACCGGGAATTCTCTCCGTTTCCGTTTACCAACACACCGGTACACACGCCACAGGACTCGACCGACAACTTCTGCTCGCTCAGCCGGCTGTCGGACTCGCTGCTGGATCTGCTGCTGCCGCGCGCCTGGCGGCAGCGGGCGCCGGAGCTGGTGCGTGCGCGCATGGCCTTCAGCCGAAACACGGGCCTGCTGTTCAGCTACAAGGGCGCGCTGCGGCTGCTGAGCGCCATGCCGGTGACGCGCGAGGTGGACCTGTGGTACCGCGACCTGGCCAGCGATGGGCTGCTGCGCGTGTACGTGACCTGCCCGCGCGTCATCGGCATCCAGGGGCTCACCACGGTCAAGTAGGTGGCCTGTTTTAAATACAAATGGGTAGTAGGGGGGAGGGAAGCTCCCATGCACTGAGGTTAGGTTAAGAAGAGGAGGTGTACACAGGTAGGCAGTAGCAGGCAGTAGCAGGCAGGCACGGTACAGCAGGCCTTGGCGGCACAGCAGTAGTGGCTGGGGGCAGGGAAGGAGGGCGTTTGGAGGAGGAGGCGGAGGAGGATAAAGGGCCCCCAAACGCATCGGGTGTGTGGCGGTGCAACAACGGCGGGTCCGTGCGGGGGTAGGCGGGGCACCTGGCTTAGGGGGGGGAGGGACTGACGCTGCGCTGCTGCTGAAGTGGTGGTGGTGGTGGCGGTGTGGCCGATGGCCCAGTTATTCCACCTCGTGCCAGCATGGCGAGGGGCCGTGTTGCTATCTAGCCATGGCACTTGCGGCTGGCGGCGTGCCGAAAGGACGCTTTGCCGCCATTGTGTATTGCGTGAGCGCCAGGGCGGCGGCGGCGCCCGCGGCTCATATTTCGGTAGTACAGGGGATCCTGCGAATTTAGCTGAGGGGGCACCCTGAGTCAGTCTCCAAGACCTGTTCAGATGCTATGTGTGCATACTTGAAGTATCGAAAATGGAACATTGGTAGGCAGGAATGGTAGGCGCTCGGTAGCGCGCCACGGCATTATGACGGCATTATGCTGTGGTGTGCGGGCTTGCTAACCATGACTGGACTCACAATACCAATACCATTCGATTGTGATGGCATGGCTGGCCGATACGGGGCCATGAGCACCAAGGGCGAAGTGTGCGAAGCCCGCGGAATAGGCCGCTTGTCTACAAGAATATGTGTCAAGCCTGGTCAAGCCGACATGTGCTCTGATCCCGTGACGGGCACTGGCAGGGTTGCTGATGTTCTGCGGCTATGAGGAAGATAGAAGCGAGCGCCCAGCAGACGCCTGTCCTCCTCTTCTGACCGTGTACAGTTACAGGCGGTAAACCCTGTCCCCTCTTGCTCTGATCCCGCAGCGTCCTGGGACGGGCTGTAACTGGGTCATCGGCCACACCACCACCACCACTACTTGGGCAGCAGCGCAGCGTCAGTCCCCCCTCAGCCTAGGCACCACGCCCGCCCCCGCACGGAGCCGCACACTGCACCCTAGGTGCACCTCCATACATTGCAGCCGGCATACGATGGGCTCTCGTGACTCTACTCATTCATATGCTGCTGATGTGCACGACTCGCTGTGGGATGCTTTGGGCCGCTGCACCGGTTCGCCGGGACAGGATCAGCAGCCGCTGCAGTGACATACATCGTTGCTCTGATCCCGCGGCGTCCTGGCACGGTTTGTAACGGCGTCCTGGCACGGTTTGTAACTGGGTGTGAGGTGGGGTGGCCAGAACATGAACTCCGTGACCGCTTGTAGCTTTCAGTATTTCAACTGGTTCACGACCCCAGTTCCACATGGGGAGCATGAGCTCCCCAAGCAAGTAAAAGTACTAGTAGTGCCCCGTACGGCAGTAATAATGGCTCGTGCGTGACGTGCGCTCACGCTCCGAGGTTCAGCGGCTCGCGCGTCAGCCAGAAGTCCTCATGCCGCAGCTTCTTGGAGTGCTGGCGACCCAGTACGACCTGGGACACGTCCGTCACGTGCGCCGCCACGTCCACGGCCTCGTCCGCCGGCACACGGGCGAGGTACTCCTCCCTGCGTGCGTGAGATGCGTGCAATGCGTGCAATGTGAGATGCGTGCGGCGTCTAGAAAAGATCGCGCTCTGGGCCTGGGCCAGGGCCTGGGTCGGGTAGGTAGGCCGCTCATGCGCAGTCGGCCCTGCTGCATGTGCGACGCGCATGTGTGCACATCACAGCAGCACACGTGGAAACAAAGTCCCTCCTTGCTTACTCGTAGTTGTATACGTATTTGAGCCCTGCCGCAGTGGCAAGCTTGTAGAGCATCTCCCTTTTGGGGAGGTCGTTGTAGCCCTTGACCTCAATAACCACTGCGCCGCCAGAGAGCCATTGGGGGGTTGGGCGCATGCAATTGCAAGTTCGGGCCCCCTCCTCTCGCCGCCTCCCGCGCCATTTCACCTGATGCCCGCCCGCCCCCTCCTGGGTTTCAATGGTTGAACTGGGCTTTTGGAATGTACTACCTATGAACCCCCCTCTCCCCGCCATTCCATCGGACATTAAAGTAAATACACCTCCGCCCACGACCTCCGCCCCTCCTAACTCTAATGCGTGTAGCACCCCACACCCGCCGTAACCCAGCCAGGCCTTTGTCATGAGAGGCTCCCTTTCCTTCCTTTGACCTCTCCTGCCTGCATTGGCCTGAGCGCTCTACCCCCACCCCACCCCACCCCACCCCTGTTGCTCACCGTTGTGGACGGTGTGCCGTGTCAGCAGCTCCCCGGCACCCGCCAGCACGTGCGCCTCGTACCCCTCCGTGTCGATCTGCCGCATGCGTGTCCAGCACGTGGGCGCGTGTGGGCGCGTGTGAGTGTCCCACATGCGTGTCAAGCACGCCACCGTTTGTTCCACACACCTGCAAAAGTGCGAAGACCGCCGCGGCCGCCCGTCCACCCGGCCTACACCCTTCCCCGCCTCATCCTCGCTAGCTTCGGAATCAGAATGATCTACCCTAATGAACAAGACTGAAGATTATCGCCAAATGCAAGAGTATCTAATCTGCGCTCTGTGTTTGTGGGTTCTGGGTTTTGAACGTCGAGTTGGAAAATGGAATGAATTAGCCCACACGCACATGAAAGTATATCAGGCAACACCTGAACGCGCGCGAGACCGCTCAGGCATTTGCATACACGGTCTGCGTTTGTCCCCTTCCTCGTGTTTTCTAACACATGCACACACAATCGCACTCCCGCATCCCACCCGCACACACGCATACACGCACACACACGCGCGCCAGTGTCGACCCTTCCTTTCCTTGTGCTTTTCTAAGACACGCGCGCCCCCAATCCGGTACACGCACCTTCAACAGCAGCACATCCTCCTTGACCAGCGCCGACAGCGGCATGAGCTGGATGGGCCGGCCGCCGCTGCTACTGCCGCCGTTGCTACTGTCGCCGTTGCTACTGCCAGCCACGTGACGTTCCTGCCCTCAGCGCGCACGGCACAGCACGGAGCGGGATGGGGGCGTCAGCGACACGGCGCGACACGGCGCGGCGCGACACGGCACGGCAAGGCACCATAAAGCAGGGTGTGTGTGCAGTGACGCAGCTCCCTCAGCTCCCTCAGCCTCCTGTGCTCCCGCCCCTCCCCCCGCCCTCCTCCGTGGTGGCTCTACCTACTGCCGACGCACGCACGCACGCACGCACCTTCGCAGCGGCGGCGGCAGGCCGCCACCCGAACAGGCGGCCGAGCCAGCCCCCGCCTCCGCCTCCGCCGCCCCCAGCGGCGGTTGCGTGCTGCGTGCCATGGGCACCGCTGGCGTCCGTGACGGGCGTGAGGCCCCAGGACCCGACCTGGTCGTGCACCGTGCCGCTGCCCGCCGCCGCGCTGAGGCCGTACGGCAGGATGGTCACGCGGTCGTTGAAGCGGTTGAGCAGCATGCTGCCCGTCGCCATCAGCCGCGGCGCGTGCTGCGGCTCGAAGGCTGTCACGCGGCAGCCGTACGACGCCGACAGCATGCTGAAGTAGCCGACTGTGGGTGGGTAGTGTGGGTGGGTGGGTGGGTGGGTGGGTGGGTGGGTGGGTGGGTGGGTGGGTGGGTGGGTGGGTGGGTGGGTGGGTGGGTGGGTGGGTGGGTGGGTGGGTGGGTGCCATGCATTTAATTTAATGACGGGGGGGCAGCAGTGGGGGGCGGGAGGTAAGTGGGCCGCACGCGGTGTTGGTGTTGGTATTGTGGTGGTGGTGTGCAATCAAGGAGTAAGTCAGCATGGTCGTTCGCGGCAGTTGGGAAGCTCGCATGGGAAGCAACACCGCATACATACACACAGGACGCGGGCGTTTCCGTACGCGTGGGCACGTCCTGGCTAAATGGCCCCTGCGTGGCCCAGACATTACCCTTTGGGGCACTGCGCGGCCCTCAACCCTATCTGCGCCAACGCTTGCCCTGGCCCCGCGGCATCCTGGCTGGGGTTGTAACTGGGCCATCGGCCACACCACCACCACCATCAGATGGGCAGCAAGCAGCGCAGCGCCAGTCCCCCCCTAAAGCCAGGCATCACACGCCAGCGCTTCCAACCACCGCACCGAAGGCCGGCCGCGAGGGGTCAGAGGCAGATCAGCAGCCTGCATGTCCAGAGGCAGGGAGGCCAGAGGCCAGATGCAAGCGCCTACCTACCGTTGGCGCCGACGTCCACGACAAGACCTGGCGGCGCCTTGGACGAGCTACCAGCAGCGCCGGGCACGCAGCCGCGCCGCAGGATGTGCATGAAGATAGCCGTTTCGACGGGCGCAAACTCCCCCCGCTCGTTCAGCCCAAGGTCTGCGCAGGAGGACGGGGGCATGCAGGTGGCCGGGGTGCTCTGATACCGCAGCCGGCAGCCGGACCGGCTTGGAGCGAGTAACCCCACTTCACAAGGGGCATCACAAGCGGGTGGCAGAGCAGCGCTGGGTGAGGGACGCAAGGTGCCCCTCACCGCGCGGGGACGAAGCATACCCACCTACCCACCCACCCACCTACCTACCCACCCACCTACCCACCCACTTACCCACCCACCCATCCACCCACCTACCTACCCACCCACCCACCCACCCACCTAGCTACCCGGCTACCTACCTGTGCACACCTCGCAGGGACACCCGCTGCATGTCAACACCAGGGTCTCAGGTCTCCTGAGCAATCCCCTGACGAAGAGCGATGGCGTTCGCCCTTGGAGCGCATCACGCCTGCGCATTTGCAGCAGCCGTCATTGGGAAACAAGGAGGGCTGAGGAGTGCGAGCAGGACATGACGCCAAACCTCAAAACTATAGCTGCCGGTAGCGCACATAGCCCCCGTCGAGCCAGCAGCTACCGGTCCCGAATGTATGGATGCGGTCCGTGCCGCGTGCGAGGGGGGGGGGGGGCGCCTTTTGGTAACTGACAGCCTGTCCCCAGGCGCCGCGGCGATCTAGCCGACGATTGATAATGTGATACGTTATCGCAGCAATACCGGCAAAATAACGGCAGTTTTGGCGCATAGTTTTGGCAATTGGCGCCATTGTTACTAGAGCCCTCCTCACCGATCTGTTGTCTTATTCAATTCTTGCAGCAGTTCGCTCATTAGAGCCGGCAAACCAAGTCGGTTTGGCGGCTTTGAAGCGGCAAGGCCTGCTGAAAGCAGCAGCCATAGCGCTGTAAAGCTATGAATTTTCCACATTATTATCGATCTACTTATCAGTAAGTAAACGGCGCAAACACATAGCTGCCCTGATCCCGCGGCGTCCTGGCACGGCGGGTTGTAACTGGGCCATCGGCCACACCACCACCATTTCTTGAGCAGCAGCGCAGCGTCAGTCCCCCCGCAGCCAGGCACCACACCCATCCCCGCACGGAGCCGCACACTGCACCCCTGAGAGTGCGGGCCGCCGCCTCACATCCGATGCGTTTGGGCCCCGAGGTAGGCCGCTGTTAAGGCTGGAGCATGGGGGCTACCGGCCCGTGGGCCTCCCCTCGTCGACGAACACTGTCCGGCGGGCGTCATTCATGGGGGGGGGATTGCGGCAGGGGGCACTGGGTCAGGGCGCACCGTCGCCGGCGCGCGTGACGTCACAGGTCGTGCACCGGTGGCGGGCGGTGGCAGCGCGGTGGCGGCGCGGTGGCCGCTCCAGCAGTCACGACCGCAGCTGCAGTAGCTGCCGCTGCTGCCGCTGCTGCCGCTGCTGCTGCTGCTGCTGCTGCTGCTGCTGCTGCTGCTGCTGCTGCTGCTGCTGCTGCTGCTGCTGCTGCTGCTGCTGCTGCTGCTGCTGCTGCCGCTGCCGCTGCCGCTGCCGCTGCCGCTGCCGCTGCCGCTGCCGCTGCCGCTGCCGCTGCCGCTGCCGCTGCCGCTGCCGCTGCCGCTGCCGCTGCCGCCGCTGCCGCTGCCGCTGCCGCTGCCGCCGCTGCTGCTGCCGCTGCCGCTGCCGCCGCTGCTGCTGCCGCTGCCGCTGCCGCACGCACGGCGATGAGAGGGCGCCTACCATATCTACGGCTTCTGGGGCTGGGGCGGCTGGAGTATTAGTAGGTAGCTGGGGCTGGTCCTGCACCGCCAGCAGCGCCTGCAGCGCCTGCATGCAACTCCTGCTGAGTTCTGAGGGGTGTCGATCGGGTGAGGTTTACATACGGTGCGTGGTGTTGTGGAGGGGTAGTTCATTCCAGAAACCAGGAGCGGGGGGTGGAAAGGTAGCATGAAGACCTGCTCCGCCCGATCTCGCTCAGGGACTACCCCCAGCAGGAGAAACGGGTCGACGGGTGCGGCATCGTTACCCTCCGTTACGGAAACACGTCAAGGATGATCCAAGAGGTTACCAGCGCGCGGTAGAAGGCGAATGCGAAATGTGAAAGCGAGGCAGGCGGGACGGCAATGTCGCATTCAGTAAGCAGCACAGCGAAAGGTGAGCGGCAAGCAGAGGCCAGTGGGCATGTTACCTCCGACGTGACGGTAAGCGGCTGGTAACACCGGGCGTCCCGACACACGCTATCGCCATGACTGTATGCTGCGCTGTATTGGGGCGCTGGGCTGTCGTGCGCGGCGGGCTGCGGTGGCTGCGGTGGCGAGGCCGCCGTGGCGCGGCCAACGAGGTTAACTTTGGCCGGTAGCCTCTATCAGCTCTGCCCCAACTGTGGCCTTCGGGCCCCAACGCATCGGGTGTAAGGCGGCCTGCTCTCTGGCTACATTCGTGCGGTGGGGCTGCAGTGTGCGGGTCCGTGCGGCGGCGGGCGTGGTGCCTGGCTTAAGGGGCGGAGCCTGAGTGGCGGTGGCTGTGGTTGATGGCCCGGTTGCTGCGGGATCAGGGCAGGTAAGTTCACAGCTCGTTTACACTTTCACAGCTATCCTAAGTAGATTCACGTGATGTTTGTGTTAACACTGTTATTTCTTGCGCACACAGCCGTGCGCGCGTGCTGGCTCCCGCCAACACATCAGCCTACCGCTGTGAACAGGGACACTCAGTATTGCTCTGCACGATCATCAGCTTGGCAGCTGAAACATTTTCGTTTTCAATTGCGGGAGAACCCGCGCTACACGGCGTGCGCACCCCACAACTGGCTGGAAAGCGTAGCAGGTACTCTCAACAATTGTTTTTTATCATCGAGAAGCTTGTTATAGATATGCTCCTGCTGGGTGTCCTACTTCCGTGTCCTACTTCACTCGTCACTGCGCAGCTTCTGCCCGGGAAAGCGCTGGCCATGCCACTGTCATCGACATTGGATGGTGAGTATATATTTAGAGGAAAGGTGGCAACAGCCCGCGCTGGGACCGGGCGCAACACTCGCAGCCATTCAAGTTTTTCGCGCAGCCTCAGGCGTAGTTCAATTTAAAAAACAGCAGAAACATGTGGTGCTGCATGTGCGCTATGTATAGTCTGACCAACAACCTGCCCACCCTTGATCCCACCCTTCCGCCCACCCGTCGAAGCAACCGCGGGTACTTCTCAACGGCGTTCCTGAACTTCGCAGCACCTGGGTTCGGGAACCAGAATCGCCGCTTCTTTGAGACGCACATGACCCACTACAAAGATGACGAGGTGTGAAGGCTTTGCAGGCTTCGTGGGCGGACCGCGCGTGCTAGGAACGTCATGTGTGCGGACCAGGGCGCTGCTGCATGTGGGGGCGTGCACGCGGATCAGCGCAGCAGCCGCCGCCCAACCTATCTGCTGACGCGCACATGAATGACCACTGGGCTGCACGTCGTGCGCACGCAAATGCACAGGGTTGTGGAGTCTGCCGGGACTGTGAGCAAGAGCCTTCGCAGCACGCAACGTCGCAGCAGCAGCAGCCGCAGCAGCAGCCGCAGCTACAGCCGCTCAAGTCAGTGGACGTGCACTGCTTCGAGCCCAGCTGGTGGCATCAGCGCGCGCTGAGGGCGGCACGAGACCGGGTGTACGGCAGCCCGGATGATGCTCGTGCGTTCAATGACAAGTGAGCGAGTGAGGTTGGAATTGTTGCGTGCGCACAGAGAAGCGGCACAACGACCTTTGATATCTCTGATGAGTTGGTTGGTTTACCCACATGGCGGCGGGGTCCCAGGGTCTCGGGCCCCTGGCTGCCGGCCCGTTCGTTGGCCTCTCCCACACGGACGCATGCGTGCGTTCAGTTATGCGTCAGCGTACAACCAAACCAAAGCATAGCATAGCATAGCATAGCATGCACACCGCTCTTGCACGCATGCATGCAGGCAGCAGGCGGCGGGCGGCGCAACAGCGGTGCGCTTCAACGTGCTGCCGTACGCGGTGTCCAACACGACCGGCGTGGCGCAGTTCCCTGCCAACTGCACCACCGAGCTCTGCAACCTGTGAGCGAGCTGTAGCGTGAGCCGTAGAGCGAGCTGTAGCGCGAGCCGTAGAGCGAGCTGCGGTCTTGGCTGCCTGCCTCCGGAGCCGGCGGGGTGACGCAGGGGGGCAGGGCGGAGAAGGGCGGGGTCTGGGGCCCAGTGTCTGGGGTTTGCGTGCGTGTGTGCGAGCGCGTATGTAGCTGTGCATCCCCACCCGTCTGCCTGGGGCTGTGAATGCGTGCGTGCGTGATTGCCCATGTGGCATCACCCCTGCGCTGCCTCCACTGCTGCTGGCTGGTTTGCAGCGCATGTAGCACGTGGCGGTGGCTTGCTGCGCTGCGCTGCGGGGGCTGCTGCTTTTCCTATCCCTGTTTCCACTAGTTTCTCAGTCTCTCAGTTTCTCAGTTGCGGCGGTGCGTCATGACGGTGATGACGACGATGCCGGTGATGATGGTAACTGTCGCAGAGAGGCGGGCAGCCTGGCGGGCGAGTCCTGGTACGACGTCAACGTGACCACCGTGGACGCCTACGTGCGAGAGCGGGGCATTGACGGCATCGACATCCTGAAGATTGACACCGAGGTGAGTGAGTGAGTAGGTTGTAAGTACGGTAGTGAGCGGCACTGGCTGGCCGGCGGTGGGTTTAGCTGGCTGCGGGGGTGGGTGGGGGTGAGGTGGGTGGGGGCAGCTGCGTACGTACCGTGTTATGTGCTGGTAGTGCCGGTGCCGCGGATGCACGGCGGTTAGTTTGCGCGCTATAGCTCTTGCTTGCTCCTGCCTGATGCCGGCGGTGGCGGGCAGCAGGCACGCCGAATCAGCACATGGCCTTCTTTCTCTCTCTCCCTCTTCCCTTCTCTCTCCCCTTCTCTCTCTCTCCCCTGCTGCCTGCCCGGCTCACATGCTCCCGCTGCCGCTGCCGCCGTGTTGGGTGTCTCCGCTGCCGCTGCCGAACCTGCCTCTTCCTAACACACACTCCGCACACGGCCCACAGGGCTTTGACCCCAGCGTGCTGGCGGGCGCCTACCACACACTGCTGCGACACAAGGCCGAGGTGGGGCGGGGCGGGAGGGGAGGGCGGGAGGGCGGGAGGGCGGGAGGGCGGGGAGGGGAGGGCGGGGAGGGCGGGGAGGGCGGGGAGGGCGGGGAGGGGAGGGCGGGGAGGGCGGGCGGGCGGGGAGGGGAGGGCGGGGAGGGCGGGGAGGGCGGGCACGAACAGGTCTCACACGTCGTACAGCCGCTGCAGCATCCCAGCAGTAAGTAATACCGCGGGCGCCCTTTAGGCGGGACACCCTACATCGGGCCGGGGCGGGAGGGCGGGACACGCGCCTGCCGATGGTGATGATGGACGACCACCACCAGCCAGCCAGCCAGCCAGCCAGCCAGCCAGCCAGCCCCGCACGTCTCTCACATTCCGGGGGGCTATCCAAGGGGCGGGTCCGGATGGGGGGGGGGTGTCGCATGCCGGCCATGTCTTGGGGGGGCACATGAGGCCGCCGCCGCCGCATATTTTTGCAGAGACTGCTGCGGGCTGCCCCACACATGGCGGGCATGCGGAATGCGGCGGCAATGCGCAGTACGGTATATTGTACATGCATCACCTCATCTCCGCTCGCTCACCATCCAGCACTCTGCCCGCCCGCACGCACGCACGCGCCCAACCTTCCTGCGTGCTACATCTCTCCGTCACATCCGTCCGCACCCCTCCGCACTCCTGCATCCTACTACTCCGCACTCCTCCGCACTCCTCCGCACTCCTGTATCCCACTCTTGCATCCCACTCCTCCCACTCCGCCCATCAGCTCCACCGCCGCCGCTCACCACCACCGCCTCCGCCTCCGCCAGGTGCTGTCCTTCGAGTACCACCACTACTGGAGCCGCTCCGGCGCCAGCCTGCCGCAGTGCCTCGGCTACCTGGACCAGCTGGGGTACGACTGCTACTTCGACGGGCCCAAGCTGCACCGCCTGACGGGCTGCTGGGAGCCGGGCTTCGAGATCAAGGAGTGAGTCAGCCAGCAGTCCCCGCCCGCCCTGAGTCCATCCGCGGGGCATGGTTGTTGAGTGCCGTACGTGCGTACTGGGCCATCAGTGCTCCATTGGGGGGGCGCTTGACGACTCTGCTGCAGCAGCAGGGTGGTAGTGTCCCGGGCGACGTCAGCCAGTCCCGGGTGGCGTGCCGACTGCCGAGTGCTGAGCGGCTGCACCGGCGGAGTCGTTTATGAACTGGCCCCATTGTGTTGCAAACATTGGTGCTGTGTGCGAGCGTGCTTGCGCGCACAACCAAGCGCCACCCCCGCTGTCCCCAATCAGCACGCATGCGTACATGCTGCACACGCCGCCGCCTAACTACGTCAAACGCCAAACCGCCAACCGCTGCCCCCCGCCCCAACGCCGCCAACCGCTGCCGCCCACCCGCCCGCCCGCCCGCCTGCCCGCATGCAGCTGGTCCAACGTGGTGTGCGCGGTGCGTGGCGGCCGACTGGAGGGCAGCCTGGCGCGGCTGGCCATCCTCAAACCCCACGGTGGCGGCGGTGGCGGCGGCGGCGGCGGGATTGCCCGCAGCCGGGCTGGCGGCAGGGGCAGCAGCAGCAGCAGCAGGGCCGGCGGCAGGTCCAGATCCAGGTCGGGGGCAACGCGCTGGGGCCGGCAATGATAGCCACCGCATGCACCGGCCCACGCAGCCGCCCGGTGCTGCGTTAGTTATTTAGTTAAATAGATAGTTAGTTAGTTAGTTAATATGTCAGTCGGTGAGTTAGTTGCGACGGCCTGTTCAAGGGCCTGGTGCGGGGAAGGGGGGGGCGGGGGCAGCGGCTGGTAGGTCAACTACCTCAGTCGGTACAGTCACAGCACGCAATTTGCCTCTGTCCCGACTGCTTATATTTTGACGATATTTGAGGGGGGTGGCAGCTCCAGACACTCCAGGGACGCCGCACACCTGTTGGACGAGCAGTGAACACTGTGAAGAGGTGGAGCCCGTACGCGGGCAAGGCCTACTAGGAGAGTGGGCTGTAGGCGTGCCACCTGCAACGGTTGCAGGTGGCACGCCCCTGAGGTTTAGAGCAGGGCGCACACCCACAAAGTGCGTCGGCAGGTCCCTCCTGTAACCGACGCGAACTGTTCCCTTGCTTGCATCACCGACGTCCTGTCTGTCCGGCCCGTCTACCACAGCGCCGCTGCTCCGCCCGCATGCTTCTGCCCTAACAGCGGCCTCCGGGCCCAAGCGATTCGGGTGTGAGGTGGCTTGTGCGGCTCGGGTGCAGTCGTGCGGCTTCGTGCGGGGGCGGGCGTGGTGCCTGGCTAAATGGGGACCGACGCTGCGTCGGCTATGGTGGTGGTGTGGCGGTGGTGTGGTGGTGGTGGTGTGGCGGATGGCCCAGTTACAACCCGTGCCAGGATGCCGCGGGACCAGGGCAATCTCAAGTGCCAAACCAAACACGGGTGCTGGGGAGCACTCTTTCACCGCATTAGTTTCAATACGCGATAACGTATGGGGTCAAACACCGGAGAAGCACAAGCAGACGTTGAGATTCAGGGTCGCAAGACGATTAAAATAATTAGTATGTCTTAATATAATGCTCAGATGCATGAGCTTACCAGCAGCGCTTGTCCTCGGACTCACTCTTGGCGCGCTCGCATTATGCACTAGTGCCTCAAGGCTGCACTGCCGGCACCGCGCCGAGCCGGACTGCTGGCTTCCCGAATACATTGAATGGCATCGTGTGAATCGCGGTCGGCCGGACGCCAAGTACTTGGTCTGGGTTTGCTACCGCGACGATGGCTTGGGGGGGCCGGACATGGCTACTGCCCGCAACGTGTGGGGCGACTGCGCTGGTCTGGGCGACCGGCTACGAGGAATTGAGTACCTGACACGGATGGCGTATGCCGCCCAGGTGGGTAGGGGAGGCAAGGCTTGGGGCTGGCAAGACGGCGGTGTGGTATGGGTGAGTGGTGGAAGTATCAAGTAACACGGGTCAGGCCGGGGTGTGTGAGTGCAGCCCCGCGGCGCTATGTGTTCTCTCTGTCTAATGATTGGTAGCGCATTTCACACACACTGCTCCTGGCTTGCCTCCTGCAGCGGGTGCTGCTGGTGTGGCAGGAGTCGCCGGTGCTGCTGGAGCACTTCCTGTCCCCCGGGGACATAGACTGGCGCGTCACGCCCGAGCTGGGCATAGGCCTGCGGGAGGAGCTGGTGCGCTCCAAGAGGCACTACGTGTTGCAAGCACCCACCATCAACGACCTGACCAAAGAAATCCTCGAGGTAAGGGCGGGGGGGGGGCGGCGGCAAGGTAGGCAAGGGGCACTAGCGACGCCAGCGAGCGAGGCACGCCTGCCTGCCTGCCTGCCTGCCTGCCTGGCCTGCCTGCGGGCTGGCAGGCCGCGCACGTGGGGCCACGTGGGGCGGTGCGATGGAATGAATGGTGGTGGTTGCAAGGCATAAACCGGATGGGGGGGCGCTGCGGCCTCCGCTGTGGCCTTCCTGCTGCAGGGCAGCTTCCAGCAGCTGCCGGACCGCGTGGTGACCGCCTCCTGCAACTGGATCGCCGAGGCGGAGGCGGGCGGCCCGGTGCCCGACCTCAGCCAGCACACCCCGCTGATGGGACAGCTGGCGAGGGCGCTGTTCCGGCTGTCGCCGGGGGTGGAGGCGGTGAGGCGCTTGAGGGGGGTGGGGAGGCGGCGGGGCCGAGCAGCACCGTAGTAGTGGTGGGATCATATGGGTGATCGGTGCTGCAAGGGAGGGCGCTGCGCCGCAGCGGGTTTACTGTGGAAAGGGATGGAGCTGCATGGAGCTGCATGGAGCTGCCTGCCCGCACGCACCACGTCTGACATGCACGACCGTCGTGCTGGTGTCGTGAGCTGCAACTGAACCTGCTGCCGCCGACCTACCTGCCAGGCCACGGACGCGGCGCTGGCCGCTGTGGGCGTGGCGCCGGGGCAGCCCTACGTGGCGGCGCACCTGCGGCTGGGCGGCCAGATAGGTGGGCGGGGGTGGGGGGGGGGCGGGCTAGGCGGGCGGGCGTGTGAGCCAGGCGGGCGGGGGTGCGTGCGTGCGTGCGTGCGTGCGTGCGCGCGCGCGCGTGCCTTTGGATGCCTGCGGGCCAGTGGCACAGCTCATAACGGGGCGGCACCATGCCTTGCAGGGCAGGGGAGGGCAGGGCGGCAGGGGCTTTCTCCCCCTCCTTCTGACTGATGCTACCCTCGCGCCTTGCGTGCTGCTTTCCTTCTCCTGCCACCGTGTGGACACCGTGCGGACGCATGCCATGTGATCACAGGCGAGGAGTTTGCCATCCAGCGCTTTTCGTTGGGCCAGCCGGAGGAGGTCCTGGACCTGGCTCTGGGCTGCGCGGCAGGGCTGGTGGAGGACGACAAGCGGCGGCTGCGCAACGCGGCGGCGGCGGCAGCCGTGCTGGCGCCCACACAGGCGGCGGCCGCGTTGGCGGCTGTGACGGAGTCCGAGTCGCACATGCCACACGTGCTGCTAACCGACAACGACGAGCTGCGGCAGCGGGTGAGCGCGGGTGAGCTGCCGCCCTGGGTCAGCCCCGAGCTACACCCGCTGCACATACGGCTCACGAAGTTACCTAGTAATAGTAGCAATCGTCACGATGACTCGGCACTCGTGAATGCGCACGTGACGTCGCTGGCGGACTTTGGCATCCTGGTGCGCGCCCGCTGCGTGGTGCTGAGCCCCAGCGGCTTCAGCCTGCAGGCGCAGCTGCTGGGCAACCAGGCGTGTGCGGCCACGATAGGGAGGGACGACCGGAGCGGCGTGGCGCCGTGCCCGGGGTCGGTGCGTGATTGGAGCTGGTGGTGGGGGCGGGTGTGGTGCCGGGTGGCTGGCGGCGGCTGTGCCCGGGAGCCGCGGTCAAGCAGGCAGGCCGCCCGCGGTGCGCATGAGCAGGGGCACTAACGTTACTGCTGTGGGCTCGCGTGGCTTTCGGCATACCGGTATACTATGCGGTTTGATGAGCGGTTTGGATGAGAACTGGCAGGGTAGTGGTCTTGATAAAGCGAGCTTGGCACCAGGGGAGGTGTGCCCCAAATTATTCAAGCCAGGATCTGGCAGGACTAAAGCTGCACATCACCCCGCTTGCTGCACGGTATAAATAGGGCCTCGCGCGCGGGATAACGCCAAACACGCGCGGTGCGGCGCCCTCCTTGCTCTGATCCCGCGGTGCTCTGGCACGGGTTGTAAGTGGTAACGTCCTCCTTCAGTCCTTCTTACTTGCGGTTGCAACTCGTCTGCCTCATCATCATCGTGTGCATTTGTACTTTGCAATACTGGGAACCCGACCGGTGTGATCACACCTTGCTTGTGTGCACGGTAGGTGTGACCAGTGTGGGGTACGATGCTCTGGCCCCGCGGTGTCCTGGCACGGGTTGTAACTGGGCCATCGGCCACACCACCACCAACACTAAACAGCAGCGCAGCGTCAGTCCCCCCTCAGCCAGGCACCACGCCCGCCCCCGCACGGAGCCGCACACTCCATTCCTGACGACTCGTCGGGCAGGCGGTGCCCCTACGCACATGTGCTGGCATGCAGGGGTTTCACCGGGTGGTCTTGCTGTATCGTGTTCAATTCAATTTATTGTAAACATAATCTTATTTTAAAGCCACCAGATGCCTTGCCTTGGCCCAGCACACCAACCCAACCCCAAACCTTTCACGCTTTCTGAAAGCAGAAGCAATTAGCTACTGCAATGCTCAGATGCGTGAGCTTGCCAGCAGCCGCGCTTATCAGACTCGGACTCACTCTTGGCGCGCTCGCATTATGCACTAGTGCCTCAAGGCTGCACTGCCGGCACCGCGCCGAGCCGGACTGCTGGCTTCCCGAATACATTGAATGGCATCGTGTGAATCGCGGTCGGCCGGACGCCAAGTACTTGGTCTGGGTTTGCTACCGCGACGATGGTTTGGGGGGGCCGGAAATGATTCCACGAAATGTTTTCACCGACTGCGCTGGTCTGGGCGACCGGCTACGAGGAATTGAGTACCTGACACGAATGGCGTATGCCGCCAAGGTGGGTAGGGGAGGCAAGGCTTGGGGCTGGCAAGACGGCGGTGTGGTATGGGTGAGTGGCGGAAGGAAGTATGAAGTAACACGGGTCAGGCCGGGGTGTGTGAGTGCGGCCCCGCGGCGCTATGTGTTCTCTCTGTCTAATGATTGGTTGCGCATTTCACACACACTGCTCCTGGCTTGCCTCCTGCAGCGGGTGCTGCTGGTGTGGCAGGAGTCGCCGGTGCTGCTGGAGCACTTCCTGTCCCCCGGGGACATAGACTGGCGCGTCACGCCCGAGCTGGGCATAGACCTGCGGGAGGAGCTGGTGCGCTCCAAGAGGCACTACAACTTTGGCGCTGACAGCCGCAATGCGATGCGCAAGGAAATCCTAAAGGCAGGAAGGGGGAATGAGGGCGCGATCGCCATCAATTAGCGGGCCCCTTGTTGCATGTATACACACCCAGGGCGTCCGCATGTTCGGGGACGCGCAAGGACCGACGAAAGTCAATGTGCCCATCGCACATACTGACAAGTGTTCCCCTGACGTCAGGGAAAAGGGGGCACATACTGAAAAAACCCGCAGCAGTAACAAACAGAAGGCCCACATGGATCGCAACACAGGGCAGCTTCCAGCAGCTGCCGGACCGCGTGATCACGGCTTCGACCAACTGGGGCGCGGAGGACCCTGTGGGCGGCCCGGTGCCCGACCTCAGCCAGCACAGCCCGCTGATGGGGCAGCTGGCGAGGGCGCTGTTCCGGCCGTCGCCGGCGCTGGAGGCGGTGAGGCGCTTGAGGGGGGTGGGGGGGGCGGCGGGGCCGAGTAGCACCGTAGTAGTGGTGGGATCATATGCTGCGAGCTGCATGGGAGGGCGCTGCGCCGCAGCGGTTTGACTGTGGAAAGGGATGGAGCTGCATGGAGCTGCATTCCCGCACGCACCACGTCTGGCATGCACAACCGTCGTGCTGGTGTGGTGAGCTGCAATTGAACCTGCTGCCGCCGACCTACCTGCCAGGCCACGGACGCGGCGCTGGCCGCTGTGGGCGTGGCGCCGGGGCAGCCCTACGTGGCGGCGCACCTGCGGCTGGGCGGCCAGATAGGTGGGCGGGGGGGCGGGCTAGGCGGGCTAGGCGGGCGGGCGTGTGAGCCAGGAAGCTGGCTACTGAATCAGGCTTTTCCGTTGACACGAGGGGCGCCGACTGCGGCGCCAACGTGTCTCGCCGCCGGCCTGGACCACATACCGGCGCGTTGCAGGCGAGGAGTTTGCCATCCAGCGCTTTTCGCTGGGCCAGCCGGAGGAGGTCCTGGACCTTGCCTCGGAGTGCGCGGCGGGGCTGGTGGAGGACGACAAGCGGCGGCTGCGCAACGCGGCGGCGGCGGCGGCCGTACTGGCGCCCACACAGGTGGCGGCCGCGGCGCTCGGTGCCGTTACGGAGTCCGAGTCGCACATGCCGCACGTGCTGCTAACCGACAACGACGAGCTGCGGAGGCGGGTGAGCGCGGGCGAGCTGCCGCCCTGGGTCAGCCCCGAGCTGCACCCGTTGCACATACGGCTGCGGCGAGTCCCACAAGCAGCAGGGGAAGCGCAGGGGGCGGCGGAAAACAGCGTTCGTGGTGGTGGTGATGGTGGTGGTGGTGGTGGAGGAGTAGGAGGTGTGCCAGGGGCGGAGGCGGCATCGGCGTCCTCGCCGCCGCCGGCTGCACTGAGTCCTGCGGAGATGGCTGAAGTGGTGCAGGCGCACGTGACGTCGCTGGCGGACTTTGGCATCCTGGTGCGCGCCCGCTGCGTGGTGCTGAGCCCCAGCGGCTTCAGCCTGCAGGCGCAGCTGCTGGGCAATCAGGCGTGTGCGGCCACGATAGGGAGGGACGCCCGGAGCGGCGTGGCGCCGTGCCCGGGGTCGGTGCGTGATTG
Organism: Chlamydomonas schloesseri; assembly: GCA_016834595.1. Taxonomy (NCBI): domain Eukaryota; kingdom Viridiplantae; phylum Chlorophyta; class Chlorophyceae; order Chlamydomonadales; family Chlamydomonadaceae; genus Chlamydomonas; species Chlamydomonas schloesseri. Next base: position 448,136 of record JAEHOD010000009.1, on the reverse strand, counting down.
GAGCTGGTGGTGGGGGCGGGTGTGGTGTCGGGTGGCTGGCGGCGGCTGTGCGAGGGAGCCGCGGTCAAGCCGGCAGGCCGCCCGCGGCACGCATGAGCAGGCGGGCTGATGAAGGGCTGGCGCTCGAGGGGGCCTCGAGGAGGAAAGCCTGTCGTCATTGACAGGGCGATGGGCACTGGCAGGCTCGCTGATGCTCTGCGGCTATGAGGAAGATACCGTAGAACGGAGCGCCTAGCAGACTCCTGTCCTCCCAGGGTGGGGGTAGAATCTTCCGAAACATACCCCATGCTCAGGGCTATTACCTTAAAGATATTGAGCTTTATTTGGTCATTTTGGCCGATTTCTGAGCTTTACGGCTGGCCCTTAAAGCTCAGATTTTAGCTTTGTTACGCGTCCACGGAGGCGGGGAAAGCTTGGCCCCGGTGGGGTTGGGGGCCACAGAACCATCAGACGCCAGTGTTTTCAGCTGTTCCGGGGCCCAAACAGCTGCGTGTCAGCGTATGCGACGATTCCCTGACCACTTGATGCCCCACTGACCATCAGAAAGCCTATCCACAAATGCCCGGGAGTCCGCCCAAGTCCGCCCCCTGAGCTAACTTCTGGGCATTTTAGCTTGCTAAAGCTCAGACTGAGATTTCCCCCCAAAACAAGATAAGAGCCCTGCCCATGCTTCAAGTGGATAGAGCTCAACGAAAGCGTTCAGAATCCGCTTTCAGAATGAATGATCTCGGTCGGTCGTGTGCTGCTTCCCGGCTGGATGATAGGTGGGATGTGGGCGGGCGCGCAGGCGCGAGGGTGGGGTGGAAAGGCCTGGAAAGGCGCAGGGTGCCGCCCGGCAGCATGGACGTGCACATGCATGGTGCACAAGGAATTGTTCATGTGATCTGAACGAGTCGGTATCCGGCGGGACTCGTGGGAGCACGCGGGAGACCGGGTGCAAGGGGGCACGAGAGGGTGTGGGGAGCAGGGTCGCCTTGCGAGCTGTTGGAGGTCTGAGGATCGTGGCTGTCGGTCGAGCTAGTTTAACACAATAATCTAGCTTTTGAAAAGAAATACGAACGCGAAGCACGGAGCCGAAGCGGCACCGGGTGCACCGTGCTGATCAGCGTCGAAATGTCGAGCACACCGGGCTCTAGCGCTGGCCTCTGCGATAGTCGCGATCTAGCACATGCACCTTGAAAGCAGTTATGTACACATGACAGGGCCTCCTACGACACTTTTGGGGCAAGCGCTGGCAAGCGCGAGCAAGCGCGTGCTACCGACGCGGTGCTAGGAATCCTGCATTTGTTACATGGCAGGAATTAATTATATTTTTTAACCTCCTGAACCTACAACGAGGCTCCACTCGGCAATGTTTCGCGTTTTGAACCCATGATTAGGGGTCTGCGTCACATCGGCTTTCCGCGTGAAGTATTAGGTGCCGCAGTAGTGCTGGTCTGCCAAACACCCCTGCAAATTGACCCGGGGTCGGTTTTCACCCGAGATCATCCATAAACCTTGGCAGCAAAAAAATGGGGTATTGGGTGCAAAGTTATGGGCCTCCAAAGTTTTGGGTCGGTCGGTCGGTCCAGGGTCCCCCAAGGTTTTGTCACGGTTTGTGCAAAACTTTGTCCCACGAGCCCCAAACGCGTCTGTAAGCCTGCGCGTGCTACTGCTACACAGTATAGCAATGTTTGCAGCGATGGAGGACACTGCTGGAAGCAATGACGTGAAAAATTGTTGACATGTCGGCATGTCACCCAGCCGGAGCAGGGTTGCAATGCCAACCGTGCAGACCAGCAGCAGGCAGCCGATGACAATGTGAAGACGGTATCAAGGGCTCCTCATTGCAGTATGCATACTATTATAGATGCATAGGAATTGTGGCTGGGGGTCAGGCCCGGGGACATTTCCATGGATAGAATTTTGCACATGTCGAAGTCACGTGCACGACCGGCAAATGGCACAGCGTGATAGAGCACATCAAGAGCAGTCGATTGGCACCACTCCGGCATTTAATGGAGGGGTAAAACCCCCTGAAACACACGGTTTTGTCCATGGGGGTCGGTCGGTCGGTCGGTCGGTCGGGGGGTCCGGGAGGTTTTGTGGCCTGGGGTTAAAAAAGTTTGTTTCTACCCCCCCCCTGGTCCTCCTCTTCTGACCATTTATAGTTACAGGCGGTAAAACCTGTCAATCCCCTTTCTCCGATCCCGCAGCGTCCTGGGACGGGCTGTAACTGGGCCATCGGCCATACCAGTCACCACCACCACCACCACCACCACCACCATCACCACTACTTGAGCAGCAGGCAGCGCAGCGTCAGTCCCCCCTCAGCCTAGGCACTACGCCCGCCCCCGCACGGAGCCGCACACTGCACCCTATGTGCACCTAGAGCACAGGCCGCCTCACACCCGATGCGTTTGGGCCCGGAGGCCGCTGTTAGGGCAGGAGCATGGGGGCTACCGGCCCAGTGGTAGGCTTCCCCTCGTCGACGGACATTGGTAATCATTCAAACGATCCCTTGCGCTCTCGTTGCACTCCACTTTCTGTTACGGTCCACTTTTCCACGAGCGGCAGTCTAGCTATATAAGCTGAAGCTGCTTTGCTCGTATCTGTTTCTACCGTACCTGCCTAGCCTAGCTGGCTGCTTAGCTGCCTAGCTGCCTAGCTAGATAGCTAGCTAGCTACCGGAACAGGGCGGGGTCGTCGATGAAGGTCTGTTCGCCCCACATGTGCCCAAACCTGTACAGTTGTGTGTGTACGGGGCAGGGGCGCAGGGGCCCAGGTGTATGTGTGGGGCCAGGGGCATGAAGGCATCAACCAGAGGAGGGCGTGTGGGAGATGTGGGAGCCGGGCAACGCCCCTGACTTGCTCACTTCTACTTGCCTGCCGCCGCTTGGCCAGCGACAGCTCCCCCCCCCCCCCGGCCCCGAGGTCAGTCGCGGACCCTACCCCACCCCTGGCCTTGCAAGCCCCAAGCGCAGATGCATCACCTGCCCCCCTCCCCAACAACAATGCCCCCCCCCCACGGCCCCCACGCCGCCTAACCCCGGCGGCCCCCACCCACGCCGCCCACGCCGCCCACCCGCCCCCCCCCACCCGCCCACCTGGAGTCGTAGAACAGGTTGTCGGCCTTACACCTGTACACGGAGCGCAGCTCGTGGATCAGCCGCACCCTGGGAGGGGAGGGGGGGAGGGGAGGGTGGAGGGGAGGAGGGGAGGGGAGGGGGAGGGAGGGGAGGGGAGTGAGGGGGCGGGGGAGCCGGACCGCGGCGCAGTGCAGTGCAGTGCAGTGGGCGGTGACGCAAGGTGGCGAATGTGGGGGAAATGCACACATGTCACGTGGCGCCACACAGACAGCCAGCCAGCGCTGCAACTCCGGCCGCACGCGCGCATGTGCTAATGCGTAACAACCCCCAAGCCCCCGTTCCCCTCCCGGCAACACCTAGCCCCGCCACCCGCCCGTCCCCCCCGCCACCCCCCCAAAACCAGCAGCCACCCTATCACCCCCGGGCACGCCACACGTACCCCCCCGCACACACGACACGTGGCCCCATGTGCCACACGCCACATGCGCCACACACGCCACGTGGCCGCTGCCTCACACGCTGACACGCCCTCCTCACCAGTTGGAGGACAGCAGCCCCACCCAGGCGTCGCACTGCAGCGCCAGGTCCAGGTTCACAAAGTCGTTGAGCACCACGGTGCCCAGGTCGCGGGCCGCAGCGAACTCCATGGGTGACACCTGCCGGTGCCGCCGGTGCCATTGCCATTGCGGCCATTGCGGCCATTGCGGTGTTATGTTACATACATGTGCACACGCACGCACGCACGCAAACACACACGTGTCGGCCCTTCCTCTCCTTGTGCTTTTCTAACACACACACACACACACACACACACACACACACACACACACACACGTTTACTAACACACACACACACACACACACACGGTAAGCAATACACACCCAAGAATGCCCATTTGCATACACCTGTCCCCCTTCCTCGTGTTCCCTAACACCCAACAACTAAGGTAGACGCCCCATAACCACACACAACGGCAGGCACCCAACAAACAATACGGTATACTGGAAAAGCCCGGTGTGCGGGCAGTTGTTGTGCGGGCAATGTGAACCGGGTGCAGTTGCGCTGTCGTGGTAACACCCCCCCCACACACACACGCATGCACATGCACATGCACATGCACACGCACGCGTCCTCATACCCTGTTGTGACGCCCACGCCCACGCCCGCACACGCCCACACGGCTGGTAACCACAACCCCACCCACTCTCCCCTCCCCAACCCACACACCTCCTCATGGTACCTCTCCACGTGAGTGAGCAGCACCGTCCAGTTCGTGAGGCCCTGGAAGAACTCAGCCTGGGTGTGGGTGGGCGTGTGTGTGTGTGGGGGGGGGGAGTTCATTCCAGAAACCAATGGGGGGAGTGAGCGTGTGTGTGTATATGTGTGTGTGTGTGTTGGTGTGTGTGTGCGTGTGTGTGTGTGTATGTGTGTGTGGGGGGTAGTTCGTTCCAGAAACCAAAAGCGAAACGACGGGGGGGGAGTGAGCGTGTGTGTGTGTGTGTGTGTGTGTGTGTGTGTGTGTGTGTTGGTGTGTGCATGTACTTGATAGGGAATGCGCGTGTGTGTGCGGGAGTGGAGCGGGGTGGGTGGGTGGGTGGGTGGGTGGGTGGGCGGGTGTGGGGTGGGCGCGTGGGCTCGCGAATAGGATACGCGAACGCGCGTGGGCGCATGCGCATGTGCACCACCCCATATCCTTGTAACCCTTACTGCCGGCCCCCGCCCCCCATGCCAGTGATTTGCCTGTGCCTGTGCCTCGCTCGCTAGCACTTGGTTCCTTGGTTCAGAACGGGCTGGTATCCACACAACCCCCCCCATTGGGTTTGGTTTAGTTTGGGCTGGTAACCACCCCCCCCCCCCAAACAACAACCCCTGCCCCTCTTCTGCCGCCCCCGCACCGTGGCGCTGTCCTCAGTGGACAGGAAGATGGTGCGTGTCAGGCCCCCGCCGCCACCCTGGCCGCCCCGCCCCCGGCCCGCCGCCGCGTACAGCGCCTCCACCTGCCGCAGGTAGCCGGCGTCGTCCACGTCGGGGGACTCTGGAGGGGAGGGGGGGGGGTAGTTGATTCCAAGCCCAAGCGAAAAGGGGGGGTACATGCATTAGAGTCAGCCAGGTACACAGGTACAGTAGCCGGGCCGTTACGGATGTAAACTGGGGTGAAATGCATTGGAGTTAGGAGGGGTGTGTGGCAGGGGGTCAGCAGGGGGTCAGCAGGGTGTGAATGGGAGTGAGTGGGGAGGGGTGTGTGGTTGGGGAAGGGAGGGAGGGAGGGAGGCGGAAGTATGGTGGTGGGATAGGGGGGGAATTCGGATGAGAGGCGCTTTGGATGCAGGGGTGTTGCCGGGGTATTGCAGGGGTGTTGCCGGGGTGTTGCAGGGGTCAGCGGGTTGTGCAGCCGATGCGGTGTGTGAGGCCGACCGATGCGGCTGCATGGCCGCCATGTGCCCCCCCCCGCCCCACCCCAACCCCACCTACCCACCCCCGCCCCTCCCCCGCCCCACCCCACCCAGGCCCCCACCCAAACCCAAACCCAAACCCCAAACCCACCTCTGGACTTGTCGCCCCTGCGCACGTGCACGCCGATGGTCCCCGGCGGCAGCACGTCTATCTCGGGCGGGAAGACCCGCTTGCGCTGCTCCCGCACCGCCGCGCGGAAGTGCGGCTGGAAGCGCACGAGGTAGGCGGTGGACTGCGCGCGCCACCACTGCACCGCCCACAGCGGGTCGCCCAGGTGCCGCCGGTCCGCCGCGTCCGCGGCCGCGCACGCCGCCGCCGCCGCCGGCGCCGCCTCGCGCCCCGCGCCCGGCGGCATGGGGAAGGGGCCGCGCGCGATGAGGCGCGCCAGGAGCGGCGGGAAGTCGCGCGCGGGCACCGGGTCGCCGGACAGGTGCTTGGTGCGCAGCACGCGGTACTCGTGCCTGCGCGCGTGTGAAAGAGAGAGGGGGAGAGAGAGAGAGTGTGTGTGTGTGGTTGTGCTACTGCTACGTCTACATCTATGCTACTGCTGCCGCGGATGTGCCGGCCCCCGGCCACTGCCACCGCGCCACTACCCACCAGCGACTGCTGCTGCACTGCCACTGCCCCAGCTACTGCCCCAGCTACTGCCCCAGCTACTGCCGCTGCTACTGCCCCAGCTACTGCCGCTGCTCACCAGCGGCTGGGGTCCACCTGGTCCAGGTAGGGCGCCTCCTCCTCGCCCGCCCCGGTGCCCGTGCCCGCCATCACCTCCTCCAGGGTGCACTGGGAGAAGGGCAGGAAGATGCACTGGTCCCAGCGCTGTGGGGTGCGGGGTGGGTGGGCGGGTGGGTGGGTGGGTGGGTGCAGGGAAGCTCATTCCAGAAACCAAAGCGAACATTACGTGTGCGGGTGCGGGGGTGGGGGTCGGAGGTCGGGGTGCAGGGTGGGGGACTACATGCATTAGAGTTAGAAGGAGAAGGCGCAGGGGGTTCGTGGAGGTGCGGAGCTGGGGTCGTGGGGGGGGGGCGCGCACGTGTGCACGTGAGACAGCCAGGGGGAATCAGGGGGAACCAGGGAGTGGCAGAAAGGCAAAGGGGTAGGCACAGGGAGGGGGAGGAGATTGTATTACCAGCCCCAGCTAAACCAAACCAAATGCATAAGAGGGAGGGGGGTTCGAGGACGCAGCAGGGGCGCCACACGAGTCCTGGCTGGCTGAGACCTCCAACGAATGGCAGTTACGGTTACGGTGGTTAGCCCTCCAGCAGGTTCAGTTCAGTTAGGCCCACCTGGTCGCTGGGCCCTCGGTCCCGTGCCCTTGCAACCCATCGCCCCTGCTGCACCGATACCCGCGCCCGCAAAGAATAAACCCATGCACCACCTCCTAACGCGCTACCCGGCAACCTGGCTACCGACCCCGCTACCTAGCTACCTACCTAGCCACCTAGCTAGCTGCCCCACCTACCACCCCTGCCAGCCACCCACCCAGCCCGTGACGGCGCACAGCCGGTTGTCCCGGGTCCAGATCGCGCCGCCGCCCGCGTGCACGAACACGCGCCCCAGCGTCAGCGCCCGCGTCAGGCCGAAGCTCATCATGTGGATGGTGCTGCCGATGCCTGTGTGGCGCGCGCGCATGTGCGCGCATGTCATGTGTCACACGTGTCACATGTCATGTGCGCGTGTGCAATGTCCCCCGCCGTGCGGGTGTGTGGATGTGGCGGGATGCTGCGTACAGCAGGCAGGGTGATGGTGTGTCTGCGGCTTAATGTACACGTGAGGCACACGCACGCACGCACACCCGCCCGCCGCCGCTTGGCCACACCCAACCACCACCTACACAAGGCACATGTGTGCACCCACCATGGCCTGTCGATGCCGGCGGCGATGGCGGTAGTGGTGGCGGTGTCGGTTGGCGGTTGGCAGGTGGTGGCGGTTGGTGGTGGTGGCGGCGGTGGATGGCGGTGAACGACATGTCCGACAAGCGCCGAAGCGTGTGTTGCATGGGCCGGGCAGTGTGGGTTCAGTGTGGGCTCAGTGTGAGCAGACCGTCAGTGGCGCACCAAATGAGTGGGGTGCATGCCGTCACCACCCCCTAGTACCTAGTAGCGCCATCAGCTGCATGTGTAGACCAGCTGCATGTGCCGTGTGTGTGTGCGCGCGCACGCGTGTGTGTGCGTGTGTGTGTGGGGGGGTGGTGTGTGGGTGTGGCGGATGCGTGCTTGCCAGCAGGGCCACATCACATACCAGCCGGTCCTGGGTTCTGGGTTTGGATGGCCGGGATTTGGGAATCCTGATGAACCACCTTGCTTCCTCCTCTCCCCACCCGCCCTCCGGCCGCCCCCGCCCCCCCCCCCCCTCCGGGGGCGGCTCGCACGGCTGACATGGCTCTGGACTCCGTCGTCAACCTGCCGCTCCATTGTCCAAGCCCGCCCGGCCAAATACGGTGATATTCAGTAGCTCGCACAGGCGGCTGCGTTTCCCAGCTCAGCGCAGTCGTGTTCGCATTTTGTTTCTCACCGGGACTGTTCACCAGTAACCCCCTCCAGGCTCCACTGCCTGCCTGCCTCCCCGCTCACCCTCCTCGTCAAACTCCGCCACCAGGAACCTGGCGGCCCTGCAGTCGGCCGGGTTCTGGTGCCGGAAGATGAAGCGCTGGGCCAGCGCGCTGGGGGAAAAGGAGGGGGAGGGGGAAGGAGGGGGAAGGGAGGGGGGAAGGAGGGGGGGGGAGGGGGGAGTCAGGAGGGGGGAAGACCTCTGTGTCGCAGAGGGACCAGGCTGCTGGGAGACCAGCAATGGCACGCTTGCGTGCGGGTTTCTTCCCCTACTCCCCACCCCGCCCCCTTCCCCCCGGAAGGGCGCGGTGTGTCGCAGACAAACCTCACCTATTATAGAGCTGCTTGCCGTCCTTCGGCCGCTCCTCATCACTGCTGCCGAGGTACGCGCCAGGCTGTGCGCGGTGTAGCAGGTGCAGGTTCGTTTCGGCAGAGGTGACAGAAGCCAGCTCACGGCCGGCCGCCCACACACGGCATCAAGTTAATAGATGCATCCAGGTTAGCTTACTGTGGCAGAGTCTGGGCATTTCGTCGCATTCTTGTGGTGCGCCGAATCGAACCGGTAACATGTGCTCGCACCGCGATAAAGAAAACTGCGGTATACTTTGACAGCACTTACATAAGGGGAAAGGTTTAAGCAGAGAATGAAAACGGCGTAGAATAGACCGTGCTTCCCCGCCATCGTCCCCCTACGCCTCCTCTTCAGCTAAACGAACGAGTTAGTGCAGTGTCATTCTCGTTTGATAAATTTAAGCGCATTGTCACGAGCCATTTTGACCAAGGCAGGGAAGTCATGGCAGATCGCACTGCGCCCGCCCGCCCGCACACCGGCCGCAACCATATTTGCGCACCCACCATGGCCTCGCTCTCCACGCCTCTCTACGGCCCTGTCGACGAGGGCAGGCCCACTGTAGGTGGTGGGCCGGTAGCCCCCATGCTCCTGCCCCAACGGGACCCAAACACAGTCGGATGCAGGGGAGGTCCCTCATGTGAGGCGGCCTACATCACGGCCTACATTCTCCGAATGCAGCGTGAGGTGGGGTGACCAGAACATGAACTCCGCGACTGCTTGCAGCTTTGCTGTGCTTATTAAGAAGGCATTGCGCGCGATCTGTTGCGGGGGGAGGCGGGGGCCGGGGGTGCCTGGGAATATGGGCACGGAGCCACGGCGTGGCGTGGCCGCCCAGGTCATGGCCTACTACTGTATTCGCGTACTGTATTGCGCAAGTACTATTTTCATGTGGTTGAACATAGAAATGCCTTAGCCTGTCGAGAGCTGTCCTACCCCGAAAACGCGCGGCAAGAAAATGTCTGCTCACAGGCGGTGTTTAAGAGACCGTATTGTTGCGTTTTCTATACCGCTTATACTACAGCTTCTTCTGTATCAGTGTCTCAACTTAGTGCGCGGGTCGATTGATGCGTCAAATGACCCTGGCCAGCTCTTAATGGATTGCTATAACAGCGTGGAGGACGACGCGGGCCCAAGCGATTTCAGCTGGTTCTTGGAGGAGCGCCCGGCGAGGTGAGGCCGGGTAGGCCTTGTGCTTTGCCTTTGGCCACCCTCCGCCTAAGTTGTGCCTGGCCCCTGACGGCGTAGCACAGCGATCCGGAGCGCCTGTCAGCCCCGGGGGTGTGCAGCGGGGCCAGCCGGGGGTGACAGGCGGCGGCAGCCCGTGTCACCGCGTCATCGTGCCACCTGCCGTACAGTCACAGGCAGTGTCAGTTTTGGACCGGTGCGAACCAGCGCCCCGACCCCGGCCGGGTAGGCCTTGGTAGGACCGGCAACTCGAGCGCCGTGCGATACCCGAGCACGTATAGCAGCAAAACAAAGACCGCCGTGAACATTACATGATGCATGATAGCGCCTGCCGGCACCAGGGGCAACACCAGGGGTATCACTGGGGGCTAACACCAGGGATATTATTGGGGCTAACACCGTGGGCTGGCACCGTGGGCTAACACCGGGGGCTAACACCGGGGGCTAACACCGGGGGCTAACACCGGGGGCTAACACCGGGGGCTAACACCGGGGGCTAACACCGGGGGCTAACACCGGGGGCTAACACCGGGGGCTAACACCGGGGGCTAACACCGGGGGCTAACACCGGGGGCTAACACCGGGGGCTGGCACCGGGGGCTGGCACCGGGATGTCAGGATATCTGTGTCAGTGCCGGTCCATGTCAGGCGGTGTCAGGCAGCGTACGTTCTGCTCTGATGCCGCACTCTCCTCGTCCTGACACGGGACACGGGGCTCATCAAATCAAGGGGAGCTCTCCGGGTGGGCGCCCAATGCGCGCCGGGGATGCCAGGCTGCGGCGGCAGCTCGTGCCACCGCGCCACCGCACCACAGTCACCGCCGTGTCAGTTTCGGACCGGTGCAGTGCAGTGCAGTGCAGTGCGGCGCCCCCGACTCCGACCCCGCGCCCATCACTTCCCTCCCGACACCCCCCATCGGGTTTGGTTTAGCTTGGGCTGGTAACCACAACCCCCCCCCAAACACACACACACACGGCTCCACGCCACGCTTCCTCCGTGTCTCTCTTGCTGGGGTCACCACATGCCGCACATCCCGCGGCGCGGCGCGCAGGCTGGTCCTGGAGCGGTTCTGGTGGTCGGCGAAGCAGCCGCCGCCGCGCCAGCAGGTGGTGATGGGGGGCGCCAGCGGCGTCGGCCGCAACGCCACTGCTCATGGCGCAGCCGACGCGCTGCCGCGGCGGCGGCGGCGGCACACGTCGCCGCTGCCGCTGCCTCTGACGCTGTTCACCATGGCGTCACTGGACCGCCTGCCGCTGCTGGAGGCGCAGTGCCGGAGGTGGGTGTGGGTGGGTGGGTGGGTGGGTGGGTGGGGAATGTGGGTGGGTGGGTGGGTGGGGAATGTGGGCGGGTGGGTGGGTGAGTGAGTGGGTGGGTGTCGGTGGGTGGTTGGGTGTGGGTGCGTGGGTGGGTGGGTGGGTGGGTGGAGCGGGTGGGTGGGTGGAGCGGGTGGCTGGGTGGCTGGGTGGGTGGGTGGGCGGGTTGGCTGGGGGAGGGGGTGTGGGCGGGGTGGGGTGAGGACGAGCAGCAGTAGTAGGAGCACATGCCCGTCAGCTGCACGGCGAAACGTGTAGAGTCGAGGGGTTACGGCACCTGGCTGTGACCATCGCCCACATGTGTGTTGTGCACGCCTTCATGGGGCACACGCATGACGCCCTCAACCGCTGCGGACCTCCTTCCCCCTCGCCGCCGTCAGTTTTGAATGGGAGTGGTTTGCCATCTAACCCCCCGGCCCCGCCCCCGCCCCCGCCCCCGCCCCACCCCCGCCGCCTCCGCCACCGCCACACTTGCAGCTACCCGGGCCCGCTGTCCGTCGCGGTGTACCTGCCGTTGCTCGTGGACAAGAGGGCGGAAAGGGCAAGAAAGGAGAAGCAGCAGCAGCAGCAGCAGGCGGGGGCGGATGCGGGCAAGGCGGGCGCGAAGGATCCAGCGAACAGCGGTTTGCCGGGCAGACCGGCAGGGGGTGCACGACGGGAGGAGGAGGAGCGGCCGGAGCTGCGGGATGCCGTGCAGCAGCTGCAGGTGGGTGTGTGTGTGTGTGTGTGTGTGTGTGTGTGTGTGTGTGCGGGGGGGGGTAATTATCAGCCCATTCCTGAACCACAAGTTCACAACATAGGGCGAAGCACAGGCAAATGAGACAAATGCAGAGAGTAGATGTACTTGTGGGTAAGGGCCGACGGTCTTGGAGGGCATGGGCGAGCGGCGCCATCGGCTTATGTGGCCGCCCGGGCGGTTGAGGGGCGTGTGATGGGGTGGGGAAGGGAAGGAGGGGGGCGGGAAGCAGGGATACGGCTGAGGGGCACGGGCATCATGGCTTGAGTAGCTACTGGGGCCTGGGCGCCTGCCCCACACTCGCCGCTACCCCACCTATCCCCGCCCCCCCACAGCAACCACACCGCACCAACCTTCCTGCCCCTGCGCCCCCTCCCTCCCCCCAACACACACACACACACACGAACACACACACCCACACCCACACACCCACACACACACACACACACACACACACACACACACACACACACACACATCGGGCGGGCGCTTGGACTTAGCGGCCAGGAGCTAGCAGCGAGGAGCTCGAAATTAGGAGTGCCCTGGGTCTCACGGTACCGTGAGAGCACATGCATGGGGCTGCATCCTTGAAGCGTGTGGACACGAATCCCCCTCAAGGTTAGGTAACGGGGGTTGCGCGATTTCCGGATGGTAAGCCGGCGGCGATTCAGGTATGCAAGGTAATTCCAGGTAACAAGCGTATGCGTTGCGTCGCGTGCCCTGCTTGGCGTTCCTGTCTCTTCGCACGCACAAGTCTTTCATAGTACTCTCCCTTGTTATCTCTAACACACACACAAACACACACGAACCCACCCGCCCACCCACCCACCCAACAGGCCCTGTTCTCCCGGCTGGAGTCGGAGCCGCGCTCCTGCGGCCTGCTGCTGGGGCTGTACAGCGAGGCCACGTCCGACCCCGCCCTGGCCGCGCTCATGCCCACCAACGCCCTGCGCAACGCCGCGCTGCTGGCGGCGGGGGGCTGGGGCGGAGGCGGCGGCGCAGGCGGAGGTGGTGGTGCAGGGGGCGTAGGTGGTGGTGCAGGTGGTGCAGGAGGAGGCGGAGGGGGGCAAGGCAGTGGCGGCGGAGGCACTGTCCGCGGCGGCAGTGGTGGCGGCGGCGGCGGCCGTTCTTCCTCCTCCGCCTCCTCCTCCACCCCCTCCTCCTCCTCCTCCTCCTCCTCGTCGCCGCTGGTGGCCATGGTGGATGTGGACCTCAGCGCCAGTGCGGGGCTGGCGCGGATGGTGGCGGACGAGCGGCGGTGAGCGTGAGGAGCTTGGGGCTTGGGGCTTGGGGGGGAAGGACAAAAAAGGGGGGGGGTGTGGTTACCAGCCCAAACTAAACCAAACCCAATGCAATGGGGGGTTGGGGGTTAGCGTGGAGTGGAGGTGAGCGAGCTGCCCGCATCCCGCTCTACCTGCTGCTGCATGGCAACCAGCTGCTGCCCCACGTGTCCATCAACCACCCCACCCACCCACTCCACCCACCCACTCCACCCACCCACTCCACCCACCCACCCCACCTACCCACTCCACCTACCCACTCCACCCACTCCACCCACCCACCCATCTGCCCACCTGCCTGTCCGCGCACATCACACCACACCGCACCACAGGCTGGCGGCGCTGCTGCACCGCGCGCGCCGCGGGCGGGGGGCGGTTGCTGGTGCTGCCCGCCTGGGAGCCGGACCGGGCCCTGGGCCTGGAGCTGGGCGGGGCGCTGGCGGACCTGGCGCTGGAGGGTGGGGCGGGTGGGGGGTGGGGGCGGGGCGGGGGGCGTGTGGGGGTAGGGGATGGGGGCGGGGCGGGGGGGAGGTATGGGCGGGGGGGGGGCGTGTGGGCGGGGTGTGAGCGGGGGGGGGGGGGGCGGGGTTGGGGCGTGTGGGCGGGGATGGGGCGTGTGCGCGGGGGTTGGGGCGTGTGGCAGGGATGGGGCGGGGATGAGGCGCCAGGGGGTGCCAGACACGTGCACCAGTTGACCACGTGCGCACGGCTTGGTTCCCAGCCTGGTCGCCACACCGTGAGCTCACCACACCACACACGCACCCGCACACAGGCGACAAGCAGCTGCTGCGCCGCATGTGGCTGGGCGCCAACGCCACCGGCACCGGCTCAGGGCCCGGGCAAGGGCCCGGGCCCGGCTCGGGCGCGTGCGCCAGCAGCACCGCCGCTACTGCCGCGTTTGCCACTGCCGCTACTGCCGCCACCGCGTCTGCCACTGCGGCGGCGCAGCAGCAGGCGCAGCAGGCGCTGGCTGCGGGCTGTCCCGACCTGCTGGTGCCCTTTGACGTCAAGTCCTTCGCCGCCGGCCACCGCGCCACCGACTTTGCGCGGGCGCTGGACGCGGGCCCGGGGCAGGACTACGCCGTGGCCTACGAGGACGGCTTCGAGCCCTGGTTCATCTCCGCCAGGTGGGCGGGCGGTTGGCGGTTGCCGGGAATTACTGGTAAACAGTCCCGGTGAGAAACAAACCGCCGCCCCCCCGCCACCCCCCCCCCCGGCGGTTCCCGGGGGGTGGGGGGGTGGGGGGGGTTGGCGGTTGGCGGGGGAGGGGTTTGGATGTGGCGAGTGGGGCGATAGGGGGGGGATGTCGGTTGAGGAGGAGGGGAGTGTCGGTGCCAGCATGGGGTGCCGCGGGGACGTTGAAAGCACGCCACGCAGCGCTGCTCGCGCCCAGCCGTATCAAACCCCGCCTTTTACGCCGCCCGCCCAAGTCAACGCTTCCTCTGCTCAGTCCGCGGCATCCTGACACGGCTTGTAAATGGGCCGCCTTTTGGCCTGCCCAGAGGGCGGCAGTTGGGGGCACCGGTGGCTAGGGGCGATGGTCATGGCCATGGGCGGACTTGGCCTTGTGGTTGCCCTTTTCCTGTCATCATCATGATATATCGTCAACGAGTTTCAGCTCACATACAACACTAATTTTCATCGCCGCAGGGAGCTGATGCAACCCTACGACGAGCGCTTCCGCGGGTGGTACGGCGACAAGATGACGCAGGTGCGCTCCATGGCGGCCGCCGGGCGCCGCTTCCGGGTGGCGGCCGACGCCTGGCTGGTGCACCGGCCGCACCCACCCGCGGCCGCGCGCGCGCTGTTCCGCAACGAGGGCGGCCGCAGCAACGTGACGGAGCAGGGCGTGGCGGCGCTGGAGCAGGTGAGGGTGGGGCGGAGTGGGGTGGGGGATGGGGGGGAGGGGGGGCGTGTGGGCGTGGAGGCAGGAGCTAGGGGGGGTGTAAATACCAGCTCAAGTAAACCATATCAAAAGAACGAGGGGGCGGAGGGCGGGGGCTGAGCTGTCCGGCGGACTGCCGGCATGGCGCACACACCAGACAGGATGAAATTGCGGTACCGGTTGGGGTCGTTGTGTGCGGCGGCTGTGCAGCGGGATGTGGTGTGTCACTCCTCGCTCCTCCTCTGAGGGCAGTGCCCCACTGCCTCTGCCTCTGCACACCCTGGGACCTACCTGTTAGTTGCCCCCCCCCCGCCCCCACACGTCCGCCTCTCTCCCTCCCTCCCTTCCTCCCCGTGCCTACCTGCCTACCTCAATTCTGTTTAATCTAAATGCATGGCATCCCCCCACTCCCTCGCCGAGAGCTTTGCGCACGAAACCGCCATGCTCATTCGCAGCCTCGAAGCCCAGCAATACTCTCATGCCGCCATGCTCGGCAGCTTCAACATCCTACTGCGGCAGAACCCCCACGTGTTCCACTTCCAGCGGCGCGGCGTCCCCCACCCGCCCCACCCGCCCAAAGTCGTCGCCGTTCCTCACGCCGACCTGCCCGATCGCGTCCGCCATATTACCTCCGTGGCGCCTCCCCCCCAATTCCCTCCCCTCCCCTCCCCTCCCCTCCCTCCCCCCACCCCCCCCGTTACAGGTCATCCGGCCGCGCCTGCTGCAGCGCACCAAGTTCCAGGCGTACGTGACGCACAGCCGCAACATGGACTACTGGCAGCGGCGGGCGCTGGTGCTGCGCGGCGGCTCCGGGCGCTGGGAGCCCACCCTGAGCGCCGCCACGCGGCGGTGCTGGCAGCAGCTGCCCTGGTGGCGGCGGCCGCAGAGGCCGGAACAGCAGCAGCAGCAGCAGCAGCAGCAGCAGCAGGAGTAGCAGCAGCAACATGGAGAGGAAGAGGGGAATAGGAATTGATGGGGCGATGTTGATTGGGCGCTGGGGGTGTGGGAGGTGGTGGAGCGGGCCGCGAGAGCCGAGCCCACGGGCAGGGTGCCGGGCGGCGTACCGCTAGTCGTAAGCAAGATGGAGAGGCGTGTACGAGCATGTACGAGCATGTACAAGCATGCATGAGGTGAGGTGGTCGTGTGGCATGATGATGAGTCACATGAGCCACACACCTCCTTGGAGACTGGAGAGGGAGGGGGGCACCGGCGCGCGCCCTGCACCCGTGCCCTGCACCCGTGCAGCGACAAGAGCGGCGGCGGCGGCGGCAATGTTTGCTGCCGCCGCGAATGACGCCGCGGTGCAGGGCGGCGGCGAGTATGGCCAGTTAGCACATTGTTATTCGCCGTGCGGACAACGTTCGTCGACGAGGGGAGGCCTTTAAGAGGCCCGGTAGCCCCCATGCTCCTGCCCTAACAGCGGCCTCCAGGCCCAAACGCATCGGGTGTGAGGCGGGCTGCGCTCTCGGGAGAGCAGCACGGGAGAGCAGTGTGCGGCTCCGTGCGGGGGCGGGGGACTGACGCTACGCTGCTGTTCAGTAGTGGTGTGGCCGATGGCCCAATTACAACCCGTGCACCAGGGCACCGCGGGATCAGAAGCAAGCCTGAAACCGGGATCAAGCAAACCGGAAACTGGCCCCGCAATGGGGGCACCAGAGCGCCCGCGGAGTCAGGTGGAGAACACAGTGCTCTGCTGGTCGTCTCATACCTAACGTGACCATGACGACAGATAAAGACGCCGCGAAGCCGTTGCTCACGCCCCGCGCCTCCTCCGGCGGGGCGCCATTTCAAATTCGACCAACAGAATTCGAGGCCGTTGACAAGCCCAAAGCGCTGCGAACTTCGGTTATCATTGTCTACTATGCGTTGTGCTCAAGCCTGATGCTAGTCGTTAACAAGGTCGTAATTCACTACGTTCCAGCGCCATCGACTGTCCTCGCGCTCCAGCTCGGTGCCTCAGCGGGCCTGGTGTACTCGGGCGGGCTGCTGGGCTTCATCCAGGTGGACGGCCTGGAGTGGGGCAAGGTCAGGGCCTTCAGCCTGGTGGTGGCGGGGTGAGTGGTCGGCGGTCGCATGTGTGTGAAGAGGGGAGCGGGGAGCGGCCAGCGGGCCGCGGGACCTTCCAAGGGGCTGTACGGATGGGCGGCACCTCCCGCCTGGTGGTGGCGGGGGGTGGGGTGAGGTGAGTGGCGGGGTGGGTGGTGGGGTGGGTGTGAGTGGCAGGGTTTGGGGTGAGGCACTCAACGGCTGGGTCGCTGGACGGCTGGGTCGCTGGGCGTGTGGCAGCTTGAAGCTGGAAGCTGGAAGCAGAGCCAGACGGCGGGCAGCTTGGCCCAGACGGCACAGGCGTGGCGTGCACGCATTAGGCAGGGGGGGAGGGGAAGGGGAAGGGGCAGAGGAGAGGGGCAGAGGGAGGAGCAGTGTAGAGGGGAAGCGCGAGGGAAGCGCGAGGGGAAGCGTGGAGGGGCAGACAACGGATGGGCTTTCCGGATGGGCGGGACCCCGCCGCCGCCCTCACTGCCGCCCTCACTGCCCGCCGGTATCGTGCCTGCCTGTCTACCTCTACTCTGCTTCATTTAAATGCATGGACCCCCCCCCCCTTCATCCAACTTCCACCCACCTGCACCCACCCCCCTCACCCGGCCGACACTGACACCGCCAGCTTCCTGGGCACGCTCTTCGCAAACATGAAGGTGCTGCAGTACGCAAACGTGGAGGTGAGGGGGGCTGGGGGGGGGAGAGGGTGCTTGGGGGGGGGGGGAGGGGCTAGTGTGTGGGGGGGGGGGGGTGGGGGGTAGGAGGGGGGGGGGGGGTAAATACCAGCCCAGCAAACCGCACCCAATGCAAAGTGCGAGGAGGAGAGCGGGGCCTATGCGAGGAGGGGGAAGCCATCCAGGGATGGTATTTGCGTTATCAGGTATGTGAGGGGTGGTAGTGTATTCCAAAACCCAAATGCAAACCAACCATTGCGGAACCCCAAACCATTGGGGGGCACGGGCGGGGCTGATGGCCGGGGGGGGGGGCTCACGGGGGGGGCTAGTGCGTGGGGGTAGTGGGGGAGAGGGGGGCAGTTCATTCCAGTAACCAGAAATGAAACGACCAAGAGAACCCAAACCAGCCAGCCCAACCCAGAGCGCGGAGGTGGTGTGGCCTTAACCTGTGGGTCTCGGGGGCGTGATGAGCGAATCTCCATGGCGTATGGCCCGCTACGGCCTAGGCCCTCTCGGCCTTCCAACCCACTACCGTACTCACCTTCCACGCCAGGCCACCTGCTGTGTGTGTGTGTTGGTAAACGGAAACGGAGAGGAATCCCCGCAATCGCTCGCAGTTACTGACGGATACGTACCGAATACTTCTTGGACGGTACCGCGTAGCCCCGGTAGTCATACCCGCAGAAATAGCCTGGAACCCGTCGGGCGTTCGCGAAGTGTGTGTGTGTGTGTGTGTGTGTGTGTGTAGTGGGGAGAAACGAAACGAATTGCCTGCTAGCCGCCCAGAGTTACTTACCGATACCTACCAAAACTACAGAGCTCTGCGACGACCCGTATTACCAATACTTATTACCTGCAAATGCCTGTAACCCCCCACCGGGCGATCGACGCACGACCTGACCCCAGCTGACACCTATCGCCCCTCGTCCGTGTGTGCCTTCCACCGCCTTCCACCGCCTTCCGCCGCCTCCTCTTCCTCCTGATGCCTCCCTCCCTCAGACCTTCATCACCTTCCGTTCCTCCACCCCCTTGGTGCGTGGGGCGCAGTGCGCAGTGGCCAGATGGGTGGGGGCCGGGTGGGGGCCGGGGCCGGGGCCGGGTGGGGGCCGGGGCCGGGGCCGGGGCCGGGTGGGGGCCAGGGCCGGGTTCCCTCATCTCCCCACGCACCCCCACCAACCCCCTCCCTCGTCATTAACTAAACACGCATGGCACCCCCCCCCCCCGCAGCTGCTGTCCCTGTGCGACTTCGTGTGGCTGGGCCGCGCGCTGCCCAGCGCCCGCTCCTGGGGCTGCCTGGTGGTGCTGCTGGGCGGCGCGGTGGGGTACGTGGCGGTGGACGCCGACTTCAGGCTGTCCGCCTACACCTGGCTGGCGCTGTGGTGAGGCAGAGGGAGGGGAGGGGATGATTGCGGAGGGGGAGGTGATTGCGGAGGGGGAGGTGATTGCGGAGGGGGAGGTGATTGCGGAGGGGGTGTGGGGGGGAGGCAGGGTTGGAGAGGGAGAGCCGCCTGAGGGTTCGGGCGAGTCGCAGCGGGAGGGGAGGGAGGGGGAGCGGCCCCCTGCAGCCAGCAGTGGGCCCGCCGCGGCAGTGGCGACGGGGAGTGGCAGTGGGAGTGGAGTGACGGGGCGCCCTGCTGCCTGCCCTGCCCTGCCCTGCCCTGCCCTGCCCTGCCCCCTGCCTGCCTTCCTCTTCCCCCCGTCACCGTACCCGCCCTGTTTCCCTCCCCCCTGTACCCCTCCCTACGTGCCCGGCCATTACCCTGCCATGCCTGTCGCTACCCTGCCCCCTTCCCTGCCCACCGCCCTTCCCCTCGTGCCCTGCCCATCGCCCTGCCCACCGCCCTGCCCACCGCCCTGCCCACCGCCCTGCCCACCGCCCTGCCCACCGCCCTGCCCACCGCCCTGCCCACCGCCCTGCCCACCGCCCTGCCCACCGCCCTGCCCACCGCCCTGCCCACCGCCCTGCCCACCGCCCTGCCCACCGCCCTGCCCCCATGTGCCCCATGCAGGTACGGCTTCTTCACCTTTGACACGGTGTACGCCAAGCACGTGGTAGACACCGTGCGCATGACCAACTGGGGCCGCGTGTTCTACGGTGCGTACGGCGGAGGGGGGGGGGTTACCCCACACCCAACTTGGGATGAATCTGCTCACCTATCTCCCCCTGCTCCCCACCGGCACGGGCCAGCATGTCCTGTCCTTCCCTGCCCAGGGGTCTGTAGTACTTGAAGCCAAACTGCCCAACCTCGTTCGAGGTGGTCCGACCACCTCGAACGAGGTTGGGCAGTTTGGCTTCAAGTACTACAGACCCCTGGGCAGGGAAGGACAGGACATGCTGGCCCGTGCCGGTGCAGCGGCGGCGTCTGGAGCGTCCGTGCCGAAGCGGCGGCGGCGTCTGGCAGCGGCGGCGGAGCGGCCGCTGCTGGAGCGGCCACACTGCGTCCAGGGGGCCCGGGGGGGTCCAGGCCGCAGCGGCGCAGGCGCGGGAGCGCAGCAGGTCTAGGGGGCCCAGCAGGACACCTACCCACCAGGTCGTCGCCTGGTTCACCGCAGCCTGGGCCGACGGGTCAGGCTGGGAGGAGCCGGATCCGGGTCGCGGCGCAACGCCAGCATGAGGGCATGGCCTGGGACTGGCGTGTGGAGGACTGCCTGACCGTCAAAGGCAGGCAGGCAAGCGCGCCAGGCGCAGCAGCAGCCCCACTACACCCGGGCGAGGGAGGGGGGCA
Source organism: Chlamydomonas schloesseri (assembly GCA_016834595.1). NCBI lineage: Eukaryota > Viridiplantae > Chlorophyta > Chlorophyceae > Chlamydomonadales > Chlamydomonadaceae > Chlamydomonas > Chlamydomonas schloesseri. The sequence goes on along the minus strand of JAEHOD010000009.1, from coordinate 427,876 downwards.
AGGAGCAACGGCGGTCTGGCGCAACGGCGCCTGAGATCTGGGTGCGCTCCAATGGCCCCAACAGCCCGCCGCATATGTCGTCATACCCATTCGCTCCCACACGCCCCCACATGCAACCCCTCATCCCCCACCCACCCCTCCCCCCACACCAACACACACACACACACACAAACGTACACACACACACACACACACACACATATACACCAACAGGCAACTTTATGGCGCTCCCTCCGCTGCTGCTGCTGCTGCCGGCGCTGGGCGAGCACACCACGCTGGCGGCCGTGGCCTGGGAGCCGCACAAGGTGAGATAGACTGGGGTGTGGCGGGGGGACGTTGGGGGGTTGCAAGGATACGAAGCGCAGTGGAGCAGGCAGGGGTGGCGGGGGTGGTGGTGACGGGGGAGGGGGACCGGGGGGCTGTAGGGCTACAAGTGCGGGGCTGGGGGTGAGCGGCGGGGAGGGATGAGGGGACTGGGAATGGCTCTGGGAATGGATGGGGGGGCTGCCATGCATGTTTGATTAATGGGGGGTGGGGGCAGGGGCAGGGGGTGTTGAGGTGGTGGGCTGCCAGCGAGTGGGGCGCTGGGAGTGGGGCGGGGCTGGAGTCGGGGCGTGGGTGCGCATTCCCACATACTGAAATACCGTATCTTACGGCGTATGCAAAGCCCAAACGGGGGATTGGAAGGGGGGCAGCCATCCATAGGATGGTGTTTATCAAATGGTTGTGAAGTGCCGATGTGAAGTGCCGATGTGGGGGCGCGGAGGTGGAGGCGGGTCTCAGGGCACGTGGGCCAAGGCGCGTAGCGCATGTGTGCACGTGTGCGTGTGCCCCCGCCCAGCCACCCGCACCTGCCCACCCACGTGGATGGATTTCATCATTGCATCATGGCCCTTACTTCTTCCACTCTCCCCCCCCCATTAACTTAAATGCATGGAACCCCATCTGCCTGGTCGTGGTTGTTTGCCATTTACACACACACACACACACACGTGTTGCGTGCGTGTGCATACCGACGCGGCCACTGCGGCCGCGCGCATCCCTAGTCTCGGTGCTGCCGTGGAGCGGGGAGCGGGGGGGCCAGCCCCCGCCAGCCCACGGCGTGCCTTACTCACACACAGCCGCGGTCAGCGGGGTCACTGCGGCTTATCGGGTTGGGCGACGCCACCCGGGATTACGGGGGTTTTGCGTGGGGTTTTGGCACGTTCCGCAACTCTGCAACCGCGCCCGCCACTGTGCCCCATTCCGCCGAGTTGTCTTAAGCGCGCCGCGTGCCCTGCCTCGCCCTCTCCTCCACTAAGGAGGAGAGCAGTTTCCTGGGTTGGGATTGGGCGGGCTGCGTGTCTCTTAGCTTGCTTGCTGCACGCCGTTCGCATTGCCGCCTCTTTTCCTTTGCCATGCCCGTGACACTTTCGCGCTGCCGCCCTTTGCCTATGCTTCCTCTGCCGCCTGTAGGTGAGACTACGGACAGCGGGCGGGAATCAGGGAATTAGGCGTGCTGGGTAAACGTGCATGTCGGGGTCGGTTTGCTTCGCGAACGCCCGACGGGTTCCAGGCTATTTCTGCGGGTAAGTATGACTACCGGGGCTACGCGGTACCGTCCAAGAAGTATTCGGTGCGTATCCGTCAGTAACTGCGAGCGATTGCGGGGAGTCCTCTCCGTTTCCGTTTACCAACACACACACACACACACACACACACACACACACACACACACACACACACACACACACACACACACACACACACACACACACACACACACACACACACACACACGCGCGCGCGCATCCCCACCCCCAACACACTTGACCCCCCATGGATGGCTACCCCCCCCCCCCCCCACACACACACACCCTGTACCCGCTGTACCTCTGGGCATCGGCACTTCATTACTGATCACACATCATCCATGGATGGCTCCCCCCTCCCTTGCAATCCCCCCCCCGCTCATCACCACCACCCCCACCAGGTGGCGGTGCTGGTCCTGAGCTGCCTGTTGGGCCTGGGCATGAGCCACGCCTCCTACCTGCTGCGGGAGGCCGTGTCCGCCACCCTCTTCACCATCATTGGCATCCTGTGCAAGGTGGGTTTGGGTGGGTGGGTGGGTGGGTGGGTGGGTGGGTGGGTGGGTGGGTGGGTGGGTGGTGGATTCGTGTGGTGGCGTGTTGAACTGCGTGTTAGTGGTGGTGATGGTGCAGGGGTGGGGGATAGAGATGGGTTGGTGGGTGGGAGGTGATGAAGGATTGGCTGTAATCACGGGGCGGTGTTAAGGGCAGTGAGTGGTGGGGCCTAGTCCGCCGTCAGCAGCAGCAGCAGCAACAGCAGCAACAGCAGTAGCAGCAGCAGTAGCAGCAGTAGCAGCAGCAGCAGTAGCAGCAATAGCAGCAGCAGTAGCAGTAGCAGCAGGTAGTATATAGTAGTGGTGGTCTAGTAGTGCTACGTGGTAAACCAAACGCCTCTCCGCACCTGGAGTGCCTGCTGGCCCTTGCCGGCCGCCGCGCCACGCCACGCCACGCCACCCCATGCCTACATCCCCCGCTGCATGCTCCTACTGTCACACACACCCCTGCCTCCCGCCTCCTCACCGCCCGCCTCCTCACCGCCCGCCTACATCCCTCACAACGCACCGCCACCGCCACACACACACACACACACACACACACCCGGCTGGTCACCACGTTCTACACCCCACACCACACCACCCCACCTGCCGCCAGGTGCTCACGCGGTCGCTCCACCCATCCCTCTTCACCCCGCCCCCGCCCCCCTCTCCACGCCCCTCCACGCCCCACCCCCACACGTGCTCACCTCCTCAGGTGCTCACGGTCATAATCAACGTGTTCATTTGGGACAAGCACGCCTCGCCGGGCGGAATCGCCTGCCTCATGGTCTGGTGGGTCTGGGTCTGGGTCTGGGTCTGGATGGGGTCTGGGTGGGGTCTGGGTCTGGGTGGGGTCTGGGTCGGGTCGGGTCTGGGTGGGGTCTGGGTGGGGTCGGGTCTGGGTCGGCGGATTGACAAATGAGGCCGCTGATGATGATGATGGCGGTGGCGGCGGCTGCTGCTGCGGCTGCTGCTGGGCTTGGATGGGTGGCGCGGGTGGAAGGGGCGTGCGGGAGGGAGGGAGGGAGGGAGGGAGGGAGGGAGGGAGGGAGGGAGGGAGGGAGGGAGGGGCGCACACTGCTGAATGGCTGGGGGGGAGCTGCTGAGGGAGGGAGGCAGGATCTGGCGGCCTGCATGCTTGCATAGCGGTACACCTACGTACAGCGCCCGGACAGATACGGCATAGCTTGATGAGGGCCGTACATATTATACAGCCCAATCCCGGGGGTATGTGTGAAGGCCTGGCTTTGATCAGCGGTGCTTTATGCTTTATCCAGCAATTGATTCGGGCATCCAGAACTCCGAACCCGCCCTCCCCATCAAACCCACCTGCTCTATCACTTTGCCGGACGCGCCTTGCAACCCCAACCCCACCAACGCTCCTTCCACCACCGCAATAACCCCACCCACCCACCCGCTTCCCGCACCCGCTTCCCGCCCCGCTTCCCGTGCAGTGTGCTGGCGGGCACGTTCTACCAGCAGGCACCCAAGCGGCCGGTGGTGCTGCTGGACTACCACTCGGCCTCATCGGCGGCGGCGGCGGCGGTGCACTGCAGCGGCAAGCCGGGGGCGGGCAGCAGTAGCAGCAGCGGCGGCGGCGGCGGCGGCGGCAGTAGCTCTGGCGGCGACCCCAAGGCGGCGGCCATGTCCGCCTAACTGCGGCGGTGGCGGTGGCGGTGGTGGTGGCGGTGGCGGCAGCGGTGGCGGTGGCGGCGGTGGTGGTGGTGGCGGCGGCGGTGGCGGCGGCGCCGGGCCCGCAGTCAGGGTTTCAATGAGCCGGGCGCCAGGGGCTGCCATTTTGGGAAATCAACTGCAATAACTGCATCCGTATATGCATGAAAATGTTAATTTCTTCAAGTCGCCGCTTGATTAGCAGGGCGGTTTGTTGTTGTGGGCTGAGCGCGTCGGGCTGGGACACACACGGTTTTTCCCTTCGTTCGTTGACTGCTGTTTATTCGCTGCCGAGGGTGATATGGATTTGGTGTCAAAACGGCGTAACGCGTTGTTTTGTTGTGTTCTTATCATGTGTCAAATATGGTATGGGTAAGTAATAATATGGTCTCGTGGCTCGGTGGCCAGATCGTATGCGCTTGTGAACCCGCACCTGATAGATGAAGAGATCCTGAAGATGATGCTGATGACTCGCCAATGAGCAGAAGCCCGCCCCGGGGGCTGAGGACTACATAAAATACCGAATGAGACGGCGAGGAGAAGGTAGCGGCGGCGGTGGGTCGTGGGTTGGCGACCCCGCCGCCGCTTCTTCTGTTTGCTGCCCCGCCTGCTAGCTAGCTAGCTATGACGATGCGCTGCTGCCCAAGTAGTGGTGTGGCCGATGACCCAGCTAGCTAGCTAGCTGCATGCAGCGTGTGCGCCATATGCGTGGCACCAGCAATGTGATAGCAACTAACAATAAAGCGCGCGCGGCGGCGGCCACAGCGGCACCGGGCCCAAGGCGGCGGTGGGGGTTTTCATGGTAGGGAGGTACACATACTGTACATGTGGTTGTGGTGCGTACGGTGCTTCCGTATCTGTACGGCATGTATGCATATGCGGTCTTATGTCCACCCTGTCCGGTCCTATGTCCACCCTGTCCGGTCCTATGTCCAGCCTGTCCGGTCCTATGTCCAGCCTGTCCGGTCCTATGTCCACCCTGTCCCAGCCGTACGTTCGTTCGCGTGTGCGCGTACGGAACCGCGGGTACGGTCCTGCTGTGATAGCAGTACGGCAGTAGCAGTAGCAGTCCTTAACGCGGTAGGGCGGGGGCCTTAGGTGGATGGAACAGGCATGGGGCAACAAGGCGGTGCATGACTGGGGCGGACAGGACAGGAGTGTGACAGGACAAGTCTGTTTCATTGTCGGGGTTGCACTCACCAGTTACAACCCGTGCCAGGACGCCGCGGGATCAGAGCATGTCACCCTGTCCGTCTGTCCACCCTGTCCACTCAGCCCCGTCTCCTGTCCGGCCTGTCTGTCTGCTGCTGCAAGTGGTGGTGGTGGTGGTGTGGCCGATGGCCCAGTTACAACTCGTGCCAGGATGCTGCAGGGATCAGGGCAATCTAACCCGTGGCGTTCCCACCCACCCACCCCGTCTCCGGGGTGCAGTGTGCGGCTCCGTGCGGGGGCGGGCGTGGTGCCTGGCTCAAGTGGGGACTGACGCTGCACTAGCTGCTGCTGCCCAAGTGGTGGTGGGCGGTACATATGACCGAGCGATGGCCCAGTAATCCAACTCGTGCCAGGACGCTGCGGCATGAGTACTTTGAGCATTGCGTCCAATCCGAGCCGCTGAGCCCCTACTGGTGCTCAGGGCTCCTATCTTAATACGGGATAGTGAAAGGCGTTTTTTTTGGCGATTTTCGGGATATAGATTGGCGGTCTCAAGGCCCACTGGACATTGGAAAGGGGGCCCGTGGCGTGCCAATGTCCAAAACCCTATGGAAAAGACCCCAAATCGGCAATGTGGTGGACATAGTTTAGCCCCGAGCTTTGTACAGCTGGAAAATGGGCTGAGCCCCAATACAGTCACAGGGTGGGTGGCGGCTTCAAGGGAATGAGCTTACGGCCCATGCCCATGCCAGCGATGCGCAAGGGGGGTGGGTGCGCCAAAGCCCCATAGAAAGTAGAAATGGGGGTGCCAGGAGCCATGTCAAGCTTGGGTCTACGATTTCTTCGGATTCGCGGGGGATTTCGACCCATGTTTCTTAGGTAAGAGCACTGTGCGTAACATGTATCCTAATAAGCTAGGCAAGCCTTCTGCACTGCGCACTGAAAATGGGCTGAGCAGTGAGCACCAACACAGGGCCCACACGCATCGGGTGTGAGGCGGCGGCCCCGGGGTGCGGTACTGCGGGGTGCGCTACCGACGTCGGTACAGCTGCAGCAATAGTTTCTCCTGCTGCCTATGCGCCCGACCACCTGCTTGCTTACTATACTCAATACTGAGACCTCGTATGTTTGCCCCATGCCTGTTCCATCAGCGGCACTGCAGGGTGCGGCTCTGTGCGGGGGTGGGCGTGTAATACCTGGCTTAACGGGGGGACTGGCGCTGCGCTAGCTGCTTGCTGCTCAGCAGTGGAGGTGGTGGCTGTTGCGGCCAATGGGCAATGGCCCAGCAGATGCTGTGGGATTAGGGCAGGACACGGCTGCTTCCATTCATGCACTGCCAGGGGTGTGCGTGAGCCCCATGCGCCAATGCCAGCCCCCACGCACCTCATTTGTTATCTCCCTTGTGAACTCAAACAAACACACACACACACACACTCTCTCTCTCTCTCTCTCTCTCCCACACCCTACTCCGGGTGGTCCAGCTGCCCACACAGTGCCGGTGCGCAGCAGTCCACGGCTCCACGGCTCCACCACTCACCCACAGCCCCCAGTGCCCACATCAATGCGATACCACAAGGAACGAGCGCCCACTGCACCCCCGGCGCCCACACCACCGTTATCTCCTCCCCCCACCTGTGGTCCACTGCACCAGCGCCCACGCCGTGATCTCCTCCCCTCCCCCCTGTGGCGTGCCCCTGTGGTCGTCGGCACTTCATATCAAATTGACCCACACCTGCTCATCACCCCCTGCCGCCGGCGTTGCCGCCGGCGCCAGGGGGGCTGCTGCTGCTGCTGCTGCTGCTGCTACTGCCGTCCCCCTCCTCCACCTGCACTGCTAGCCGCTGCGGACGCTGCCGCCGCCGCTGCTGACCCTGCTCCTGAACCAGTGCCAGCTCCGCCCCCGCCCCCGCCCCCTGCTGATGTCCCCCCTGCTGCTGCCCCCACTCCCCCTGCTGCTGCCACCCCCCCTGCTGCTCCCCCTGCGGCGCCTCTCAGCCCGAAGCGCCCCCAGTCCATTCCGCACCGCAGCCTGAAGCCGCGCGGCTGGAACTGTCCCACGAACACCCACCACTTCCACAGGTCGCGGGGGGGCAGGACGGCCATGTCGGGGTTGGCCTGGGGGTGGGTGTTGGGTGGGTGTTGGGTGGGTGTTGTTGGGTGGTATGAGTGTGTGAGGGTGCGTGCGTGTGTGTGTAAGAAAGAACAAGGAGTGAGCAAACAAAGCAAACACCGTGTGCATGTGTTAGAAAAGCACAAGTGTTTGTGTGCATGTGTGTGTGTGTGTGTGATGGGGTGTGGCGGATGTGGTGATGGCGATGGTGGCGGTGCTGGTACTTCGTTCCAACCCCGAATGCGACCATGTAAACCCGGGGAGGAGGGCAGAGGTGTTGGAGTGGCACGGTGGAGTGGGGAGGTACGGGTGGAAGGGGGTGGGGTGGGGTGGCGCGGGTTCGTGGTAGGGGTCAGGGTAATGGGCGGACCGGCGGAGGTGGTGGCGGCGGTGATCGGGATTGGGTAGGTGGTTGGGGGCAGAAGCAGGTGAGTGCGTGGAGGTGGGGGCCTGATGAGGGTGCACGAGCGGGGCGGGGCGGGGCACACCATACCGCAAATCCCACCTACACGGTACACGCGCCACACACCCTTACCCTCCCATCACATTCTTTCCCCCCTAAACTCCCCCCTCTGAGAGCCCTTCCACCCTTTCCCCCCCAGCACTTCATTATTGATTAATCACCATCCATGGATGGCTACCCCCCACCCCCGGGTCGTCATTAATTAAACATGCATAGCACCCCCACCCTGCAGTACAGTACGGCGCCCACAGCACCCACAGCACCCACCCACCTGCTTGAAGTGCTCGCCGTCGAAGCACTGCTCGCCCAGCGCCACCGCGAACAGCACCGCCGGCAGCTTGTAGGTGGCGGCGGTGGCGGGCGCAAAGTAGCGGTTGCGGCTCACCAGCATGTCCGTGCGGGCGGCACTGCTACTGCTACTGCTACTGCCGCTAGGGCTGCTACTGCTGCTGCTACTGCTGGCATTGCTATCGGCCAGGTGGGCGCCGAGCGGGTCGGCCCAGGCGGCTGGGTGCAGCGCGGACGCAAGGCCACCGCCGCCCGGCTGTTGTCCCGCCTGCTGCTGCTGCTGCTGCGGCGGCGGCGGCGGCACGATACGAGCACCGTGGAAGAAGAGGGAGGGGAAAGGGCGAGGGAGTAGGGGGCGCCCCCCATGTGCAGGGGGGTCCAGGTTTGGTTCATCAGGAGACGAAGGAGGCGTCGACAACGAGGGAGGCGCCGGCAGTATAGCCATTGACGTAGGGGACATTGCAGAGGAGCTGAGCAAGAGGGAGGAGCGCCTGGGACTGCAGGGGCTGGTGTGAGCCCCAGGCTGAGGCGGCGAGGACAGGACAGGGCAGGAGCAGCCCAGCCTCAGTCCTCTCCGGCCCTCGCCCCCCCTATGGATGGCTAAACCCCCCGGCGGCTCCTGCCTTGTCCGCCTCTTCCCTCGTTACCGCACTCCCACCCTGCCCACGCAAAGTCCTGCTTGCCCCACCCCTGCTTGCCCCACCCACCCGGCTCACCCAACAAGTAACTCACCGCCGCCGCCGCCGCCGCGCCCAAACACACAAGCACACAACCAAACCCTACCCACTCACCGCCGCCGCCGCCGCCGCGCCCATCATCCACTCGCTGTAGGCCGCCGCCACCTCGGCCGGCGAGCCGTACGGCTGTGTGCCGGCGTCGTCCCAGCTGCCCAGCGGCACGAACAGGGCCTCGTACGGCGCCAGCGAGTGGCCGTCGTTGGCGTGGTCGGGCAGGGGCGACAGCCTGGGGCGGGGCAGGGGGGGTTGAGGGGGTGAGGGGGTAAGGGAGGGGTTGCAAGGATACCGTATGTGGCGAAGTGGTAGAGGGGGTGGGGGGATGGGGTTCCATGCATTCAAATTAATGACGAGGTAGACGTAGAACAGACGTTGCAACACACGTTGGCATACCGATGACCAGAAGGCGTAGTCGGGGCGGAGGGGGATACACGGGGGGGGGGTAGCCATTGATAGGACGGTGTGCTATCAATATGGTGCAATCCCAATGCTCAGAGGAACAGCGGGGGATGGGGTGGGCCCGCCAACCCCCCTCCGCCGCTCACCCCGCGTTGCAGCGCCAGGTGCGGCGGTCGCCCCAGTCCACGCCCCGCTGCCGCGCCGCCGCCGCCGCCAGCCGCCGCCCCGCCGCCAGCAGCGCGCCGCACCAGGCCCGCATGTCGGACATGGCGGCCGCCGCCGCCGCCGTCAGCCCGCCGCCCGCCAGCACCGCCGACGGGTCGGGGCCGCGCCGCACCGCCGCCGCCAGCTCGTCCCGCTCCTCCTCCGTCAGCAGCTGCTGCTGCTGCTGCGGACCCGCACCCGCATCTGTACTGCTACTGCTGCTACTGCCACTACCACCCCCAGGACCCGTCGCGGCCGGGTGCTGGCCCGAACGCTTCCCTACCGCCTGCTCCTCCTCCTCCTCAGGACTGCTGCGGGCGCCATCCGCTGCTGCTGCTACTGCTGCTGTGCCGGTGGCCCCCTGGCCTTCGTCCCCGGCCTTCGCCCCTTCCCCCGAGCTGCCCCCCGCTGTCCCAGCAGCAACCGCCTTCTCCCCTACACTGCTGGCAGCCTCAGCAGTAGCAGCAGCAGTAGCAGCAGCAGCCGCCGCCGCCGCCACCTCGTGATCCGCCAGCCGCCGCGCCGCCCGCCGCGCCTCCGCAATGGCGGCGGCCACCTGCGGCGGCGGCTGCGCGGGGCAGCCGGCCAGGGCCCAGCGCTGCTGCCGCTGCTGCTGCTGCTGCTGGTCCTGTGGGTCCTGTTGGTCCTGTGGGCCCTGTGGGTCCTGTGGGCCCTGCTGTTGGTGGTGGTGGAGCCGCGGGGCCTGCGGCAGCTGCAGCAGCACCTCCACCGCCGCCTGGACGCATATGGGGCGTGTGTGTAGCTGTTAGAGAGATGCACTGGACAGCGGTACAAGTGCGGTCAGCGGTACAGGCGGCACCCTTTGAATCACCACCATGCGGTGAAGCACATGTGCCGCTATGTACTGCCGGCCTGCCTTCCCCCGCCCCCCAAAGACACCCAACGTCGGCGACCTACGTCCCAATTTCGCCGTGGGGCCCCAGCCCCACTTCGCCCCCAGCCCCACTTCGCCCCCAGCCCCACTTCGCCCCCAGCCCCACTTCGCCCCCAGCCCCACTTCGCCCCCAGCCCCACTTCGCCCCCAGCCCCACTTCGCCCCCAGCCCCACTTCGCCCCCAGCCCCACTTCGCCCCCAGCCCCACTTCGCCCCCAGCCCCACTTCGCCCCCAGCCCCACTTCGCCCCCAGCCCCACTTCGCCCCCAGCCCCACTTCGCCCCCAGCCCCACTTCGCCCCCAGCCCCACTTCGCCCCCAGCCCCACTTCGCCCCCAGCCCCGGCCAGCCCCGGCCCCCTCCAGCCCCGCCCCCCGGCCAGCCCCGCTACACAGCTCCTCCTCCTACCCGTGTCGCGGCCAGCGCCGTGAACTCCAGGAAGGGCGGCAGCAGCTCCTCCTGCTGCTGCTCCTCCCGCTGCTGCTGCTCAGCCGCACCAACGTCCGCCGCCGCCGCCGCCGCTGCCGGCTGCTGCTGCCGGGATGGGGGCGGGGAGGGGCGGGGGGCGGCCGGGGGCGGGGGCTGCACGCAGCTGACCACGCCGCCCGCCAGGTCCGCACCGCCGCCGCCGCCGCCGCCCCCTGCTGGAGCCCTGAAGTAGCTGGCCCTGCTGTGGGAGTGGTAGTAGCTAGACCCGCTGCCGCCGCCGCCGCCGCCACCAGCTCGCTGAGCCTGGGGCTCATGCGCCGCCCGGCCTGACCCTGGGTGTGGCCCTGGGTGCGGCCCTGGGTGCGGCTGCGGCGGCGGCTGCAGCGCCACCCCCAGCGCCGCGTGCCACAGGACGCCCATGGCCTGAGCGGTAAGCGGGCAGGTGGTTGGCCGGTTGGTTAGTTGGGACAGCAGGTAGGCACGCACGTCACACGACACCAAACCACACCGAGCCCACCCCAACACATACAACAGCAACCGGCACAAGCCGGCATAACCCAGCCTGCGCCGTTCCAGTACCCACCATGACCACCCCGACCTGCTGTCTCACCACCAGTCACCACTGCCAGCCGCTACCACCTCGTCCCTCCCTCCCTTCCTCCCTCCCTCCCTCCCTTCCTCCCTCCCTCCCTCCCTCCCTCCCTCCCTCCCCACCCCTCCCCCTCCCCATCCCTCTCCCTCCCCATCCCTCTCCCCCCTCAGGCCACCCTCACCCACCCTCAGCCCGGGCGGTAGGAACGGCCCGCGAACCGCCGAGCTGGCCAGCACCAGCCGCGCCGCGCCGCTCAGCACGTCCCCCGCCTCCCCCTCCTCCTCCTCCGCCTCCTCCCATGTCCCCACGGCAGAAGCCGCCGTGGCCTCCTTTCCCCGCCGCCTCCCGCTGCTGCTGCTACTGCTGCTGCTGCTGCTGCTGGTGCGGCGGCGGCGGCTGAGCAGGTGCCACCGCACCAGCCCCAGCCCGCTGCACCAAGCCCGGCCGTGGCGCACATAGGTCGCGTGCGGCGGCAGCGCCGGCAGCAGCAGCTCCTGCGTGAGTGCGTGAGTGCGTGCGGCGGCGGCGGCGGCCCACAAGCGGTCAGCAGCAAGGCCGCAAGCAGCAGGTGGGTAGCCACCAGCCCCCTTCAAGTTACAAGTTACAAAAACCGCCGTGGCGGGTGGTGTCCTTTAGAGCCAGGGGGCTACGGACGCAGCCTCATAATCATCGCTTCTGGTCCCCCCAAACAGCAGGCCGCTGACCAGCACCCCGCCCCCCCACCACATGGCCCCATGACTGCAGGCGCACACGATGACTCGCCTGGAGCTAAAGTCGCCCAAAGCCCAACCCCCAACCCCCATTCCGTCGTCCCTCTCCACCCACCCGCCTGCGCAACGCACCCGACCACCCACCCTGACCTCACCCACCCACCCGCCCACCCATTCGCCTGACCCCACCCACCTTGCACCCGCCCACCCACCCACCCGCCCACCCACCTGGTAGTCCTCCTCCGCCACCAGCACCTCATAGCGGCTGCCGGGGTCGCGCAGGATGGCCTGTGTAGCGGGAAATGCGGTTTGGGGGGGGGGGGTTCGCCGTGCAGGTTTGGGGGCAGGAAAGGGTGGGCGGGTGTGCGCCCTGCCAACCCCCGGCAGACCTCTGCCCCACGGCGGCGCTGCCTCATGAGCCCTGTGGGCCAATCGCCCCCCACCCATCCACCTCTCTCCTTAGTGCCCCGCCCCCGCCCACGACGCTTGCCCGCGCTGGCCGCGCACTTCAGGGGCGGGCCAACGACGTTGACCGTCCGCCACCCACCTCCCGGTAAAAGAAATGGAAGTTTTCAAGGTATGCTGAGTCCGCCAAGCTCAAGATGTACACAACGAGGGTCGGCCCAGCGGGCTCCGCGAGCAATTTCTGCCATCCGCTCGCTGGCAACGTGCTCTTTGTTGAGCTCAACTGAGATAGAAGCAGCCGTCCAGACGAGAATACTAATACAGAACAAATGCAAATTAAGGCCACACAGAAAACAAGTTTGGCTGTCGATGATGAGGACGCCCGCGCCAAACGGGACATTGATATTGCTGTATGCTACTTTGATGCCCTGAACATACTCCATACACTAGGTTGACAGAGCTTGCGGAGTTTGGTGAGGGCTGGGTAGGTGCGGCCATCAGGGTACTAATCCCGTAATCCGCATGGGCATGGCATTCTGATGCCCATACCGCGGCGTCCTGGCACGGGTTGTAACTGGGTCATCGGCCACACCACCACCACCTCTAGAGCAGCAGCTAGCGCAGCGTCAGTCCCCCCTCAGCCTAGGCGCCACGCCCACCCCCGCACGGAGCCGCACACGGCACCCTATGTGCACCTGCAGAACAGGCCGCCTCACACCCGATGCGTTTGGGCCCGGAGGCCGCTGTTAGGGCAGGAGCATGGGGGCTACCGGCCCGAAGGCCTCCCCTCGTCGACGGACATTGTCCGGACGGCGAATGATTGATGATTGCCTAGCTAGCCGTACGCGCCGCCGCCCTGCACCGCGGCGTCATTCGCGGCGGCAGCAAACGTGGTGTCCTCCCTCTCCACCGTCACCCGCACCGCCGCCGGCGCCGCCATCCCCGCCGCCGCCGCCGTGCTGCTGGCCTCTTCCACCGCCACGGCTGGGCGGCTCGAGCGCCGCCGGCCGCGGCAGTCCCTCCTCAAGGCAGGCGGTGATGAGGCGGATGTTCGCCGCAGCATCGGCATCGCGATTCCTGCGTCACGAATAACGGAAGGCGCTGGGTGGACAGACCGGACAGGGTGGACAGGGCGGACTCCTGCCTCACACCCGATGCATTTCCTAGGCCGTTCTCAGCCCCCACGCATCCACGGGCCCCCCCGTTCTCCCCCCCGTGCACCTGCGGCGCTCTTAGTGTCGCCACCAACACGCAACTGCCGCCACGGGTCGACCAGGTGACAAGGCGCGACACGGCCAGGGATCAGGGCAGGGGCCACCCGCCAGGGATCAGGGCAGGGGCCACCCAATTGCAACCATATCTGTACCTTGCAGTCTGCTGTCCACCCTGTCCGGTCTGCTGTCCACCCTGTGCACCCAGCGCCAGTCTTGTCCACCCGGGGCCTGCCTTTGCTGGTCTGTCCGGTCTGTTGTCCACCCTGTCCGGTCTGTCCACCCTGTCCGGTCTTCTGTCCACCCTGTCCGGTCTGCTGTCCACCCTGTGCACCCAGCGCCTTCCGCTATTCGTGACGCAGGAATCGCGATGCCAATGCTGCGGCGAACATCCGCCTCATCACCGCCTGCCTTGAGGAGGGACTGCCGCGGCCGGCGGCGCTCGAGGCGCCCAGCCGTGGCGGTGGAAGAGGCCAGCAGCACGGCGGCGGGGATGGCGGCGCCGGCGGGGGTGACGCTGGCGGCGGTGCGGGTGACGTTGGAGAGGGAGGGGGACACCGGCGCGCGCCCTGCACCCGTGCGGCGACAAGAGCGGCGGTGGCGGCGGCGGCGGCAACGTCTGCTGCAGCTGCCGCGAATGCCGCCGCGGTGCAGGGCGGCGGCGCGTACGGCTAACTAGGCAATCATCAATCATTCGCCGTCCGGACAATGTCCGTCGACGAGGGGAGGCCTTCGGGCCGGTAGCCCCCATGCTCCTGCCCTAACAGCGGCCTCCGGGCCCAAACGCATCGGGTGTGAGGCGGCCTGTGCTCTAGGTGCACCTAGGGTGCAGTGTGCGGCTCCGTGCGGGGGCGGGCGTGGCGCCTAGGCTGAGGGGGGACTGACGCTGCGCTGCTGCTGCTCGAGAGATGGTGGTGGTGGTGTGGCCGATGGCCCAGTTACAACCCGCGCCAGGACGCCGGAGCATACCACGAACTGGAGCATATCGTTAACAACCAGGTTCTAAATAAGATTGCGTATTGACACTAACGGCGCTCTCGGCGAGCAGCATGTTCGCCGCATAGGTCTTTTTTTGGGCCCAGGCCGTTGCGCATCATTGCCGGCAAGGATGTTGAACTGTCTGACGTACTGTGCGTTTGTGTATTGGTAAGTGCCGGAGGGCCGGAAGGTTTGGCTGGGGCCGGGACCGGTGAATGCACTTCGCACCCCAGGCTTTTCGGTGCTGTCGGGCGGCTTGTGGGTTCTGCCGAAGCTTGGCTATCTCGCGTTAATGCTGCTTGCATTATCGATGAGTGTCAGCGCGTCGAGACGACGCCCTTTTGGATATCTTTTTTGTTCGCACCGACCTCAGCTTGTGTTAACTCCGTCCACGCAGGGCCGTGGCGACGGTGAGAAGGGCGGCTTTATTCGCTTCAGTCCTGAGGCGGTGGCGCTGTGGGCATGGCCTCCCAGGGACCCTGCAGAAGCGCCACGCGACGGGGCGCCCGCGTTCGGCGCCCAGCAATATGGCAGGGGGGAAGAAGCTCTCATTACCATGGATAGAGCCAAGGGCGTCTAAACTTGGGCTCGGCCCTGCGGTTCGCAGGTCCATACCATCCTGCCCATCGATGTGGCCGTATGCGGAGCCGACCCCGAGCGGGGCGGGCTGGGCGCACTGCTGCACCACACCTTTGGTGAGGAGAGGGCGAGGGACGGGGAACGGGGGCGGCTGAGAAGGGAGGGAGGCGCGCACGATGGCGCTGTTCGGGGCCGGGGTCCCCCCCGACTCACCGGTCCCAGCCACGGTTGGGGTGCAGCAGTGTAGCGGTCAGCGTGTGGCGCCACGGGCGTTCCCCCTCCCGCAGGTAATGGGTCCGGAGGCGCGTGCCTAGGGGAATGGGATGGGCGGGTGGGCAGGTGCTAGCGGTTGCGATGTGCAGGCCCGGCTGCCACAGCCGCCCGCTGGTGAGCCGTTCGCTGGAGCGGCCGTAACGGCTACCGGTCGCTTCACCTCCCCCTCCCCCTCCTCCTCGGCGCTTCCTGTCCCGCCTCCCGGGTACCTCCCTCCTCCCCTTCCTCCGACAAACCGCCCTTATTATACCCTGCTTCGCAACACTCGCACCCCAATCAGCCACCGGCACCCTGCGCAATGCACATCGCCCGCTGTCAACCCCACCTCCACCAAACACTCCCACCAACCACCAGCCCCACCACCCCTGACGACCACCACCACCCCTCACCACACCTAACCACACCTAACCACCACCAGCACTCCTAACCACCACCACCACCCCTAACCACCACCACCACCGCTCCTAACCACCACCACCACCACCCCTCACTCCACCACCTGCTCCCCACCACCGCCACCCCTCACCTGCCCACCAGGCGGCGAGGTGGACATCGACCCCGACACCTGGCGCGGCTACCCCTGCTCCGGCCACCTGGTGGCCAAGGTGCTGTTCATACTGCAGCGCCCGGCCGCCACCGTGAGGCACATCATGACGGGCGGAGGACAGGTGCGGAGGGGGGCGGGGTGGGGGGGAGGTTGGTGGGGGTGGGGGGAGGAGGGGGCGTGTTGAGAGGTGTGGGCGGGCGGGGGGTGGAAGGGGGGGGGCGTGTTGAGGGGTTTGGGCGGGTGCGTGGGTGGGAGCTTTGGGGCTGCGGGCGTGTCTGTGATGGTGGCGGAGGGTTGTGAAAGGGCGGCGGGGGGGGGGGTGAGGCGTGTGCAGGTTTGCGGCGGCACGCGGCACGCGGCAGGTCCAGGTCCAGGGCTGGTCGGCCGGAGAGCACACGCACCGCCCCCGCCCCCGTGTGTTAGAAAAACACCCGTGTGTGTGCGTTGGCCCTCGCTCGGCCTGTTGTTTGCGCCAATCACGATACGGTGCGGTACCGTGTCTAACATCTCCTCCGCCCATGCATGGACCTGCCCCCCGCCCCCTTTCACGTCCCCTCCCTAACCCACACCCTCCCTCCACCGCACCTCCCTCCCCCGCACCTCCCCCCCCCTCCCCGCCCCCCCCCCCCCAGGGCGAGCCGTTCGTGCCCATCCTGTTCGTGGTGCCGATCCTGTTCCTGCTCAGCGTGCTGCTGCGGGAGGGGCTGGGGGTGCGCGTCATGTCGCCCACGGCCAGGTGAGGGTGGGTGAGGGTGGGTGGGTGGTGGTGGGTGGGTGGGTGGGTGGTGGGCGGGTAGTGGGTAGTGCGGGTGAGGGTGGGTTGGGTGGGTGGGTTGGGGGGTGGGGTGTGTAACGGGGTCGTGGAGTGAGGATATGCGGGGGGCGGTTTGTGTCACGTGAGGCATCCAGGGATGAAGGTGATGGTAGTGGTGCCAGTTGGGGTGATGTGTGCTGACTAAGATGCGTGACTAAGATGCGTGGTGCGAATGTGCGTGTGGTGGACTGCGGGGCTGTGCGTGATGGCGGGGGGAAGGGGGGGGCTCCCGGGCAGCAAGTCTGCATTGCGAGGTATGAACACCGACCTGCCCACCCTCCTATCGCGGTGCCCACCCACCCACCCGGCCTCCCAACCCCGCTCACCTCCCCAACCCGCCCCCCCCCCGCAACCCTCCCTCACACTATACCCATGCTCACTACTACTGCCTCCTCCCCCCCCAACGTGTGTTGCAACGTCTGTTCTACGTCTACCTCGTCATTAATTTATGTGCATGGAACCCCCCCACACACGCGCGCAGCCGCACGCTGCTCAAGTTCGGCATCGCGGTGGGCTGCCGCTCCATGATCCTGGCCAAGAGCCTGCTGCTGGGCAAGAGCTCGCTGTACTACAAGCGGTACAGCAAAGTGGTGAGAACGGGGGAGCGCGCGCGTGTGTGTGTGTGTGTGTGTGTGTGTGTGTATGTGTGTGTGTGGGGGGGGGGGGGTAGTTCATTCCAGGAACCAAAGCGACCACTGCAACCAAAAAACCCAGGGGGGTTGACTGCGTGTAGTCGTGGTGTGGGGGCGGCAGCGGCAGCAGCAGCGGCAGCGGGTGCTGGGGGTGGTGGTGGTGGGGCTGGGGGTGGTGGTGGTGGAATAGGCGGTAGGGAGTATGGGGGCCATGTCGTTGAAAATCTTCAGGCGGGGGGGGGGTGGCCGGCGCCAAGGGGCTTTGGGGCTGTGCGTGTCCGTGTGCGTGGGCTTTGAGGCTGTGGGCTGCTGCATGCATGCATGCATGCCAGGGAAAAAGGGGTTTACCTAGGGGGCCTTTGGTACCCGCCTGCCTGCCTGCCTGCCTGCCTGCCTGCCTGCCTGCCTGCCTGCCTGCCTGCCTGCCTGCCTGCCTGCCTGCCTGCCTGCCTGCCTGCCTGCCTGCCTGCCTGCCTGCCTGCCTGCCTGCCTGCCTGCCTGCCTGCCTGCCTGCCTGCCTGCCTGCCTGCCTGCCTGCCTGCCTGCCTGCCTGCCTGCCTGCCTGCCTGCCTGCCTGCCTGCCTGCCTGCCTGCCTGCCTGCCTGCCTTGCTTCGCCCTGGTGCACCGCCACCCACCTGCACCCAGCACACCTGCTTCCACCCAGCACACCTAGTTCCGCCCCTCCCCACCAATCCCGCCCCCACCCAACCCCCACCCCCACCCCAATCCCACCACAGGAGTTCTTCATCATCGCCTGGACCGCCTACATCATCGAGATCCCCGTGCCGCACGAGGCGGCGGTCAGCGGCGGCACCGCGGCCATCATCGCGCTCATGGCGGCGCTGTTCCCGCACCACTTCCTGCCCGAGGTCAACCCCATCAACGTGGCGCTGCAGGTGCGGCTGCCGGGGAGGATGGGTGGGGGGCCATGCATGTTTTATTAATGACGAGGTAGACGTAGAGGGGTGGGGTTGTGGTAACCAGCCCAAACTGGGGGGCGGGGAGGAGGGGTGGGTGGGTGGGGGGGTAGCCATCCATCGGATGGTGTTTATCAAATGGTTGTGAAGTGCCGATGTCCAGCGGAACAGCGGGTACATTACCGTTGGCTCCAGCGCCGTGTTCGCCGAGGCTGCGTTCCCGTTTGCTGGCGAGTATAGTAAAGGGCGTGGGGGTGGAGGGGGGGGGGGCAGGGTGGTGGTGGGGGGAGGCGGGCGGAGGAGGGAGCAAGAGAGGGGCGGGGGTTCGGAGGGGTGGCGGGAGGCGGTGCAGGGTGGTGTGCAAGATGATGTGGAAAACCAAAGGTGCATTTGTCGCCGAGAATGCGGTGTCTACTTGAAGACTCCAAGCCTTCTTTTCCTCTCTTATCCAACACACCTACCTGCCCTCCATGCGTACCCACAACTCCCCAGCACACACACGCCCCCACCCGCAACGCCCCCTCACAATGAAAACCCTGCGCGCGTGCGCCCCCCCGCTTCTGTGTCGCAACGTCTGTCTACACCTCCCCCGTCATTGTCTTTAACATGCATGGAACCCCCCCCCCCCCCCACACACACACACAGGCCATCGCCGCCATGGTCTTCGCGCTGGTCAACGCCTCCTACCAGCAGCAGCGCCGCCGGCTGGCCGAGCGCAACGCCGCCGCGCTGGCGGCGGCGCGCAACGCGGCGGCGGCGGCGGCCGCCGGCGGGCCCGGCGCCGGAGGCAGCGCGGCGGCGGGCGCCGCGGCGGACGATGACGACGACATTGACCACCTCAAGGGCAAGGCGCGTAACGCGGCAGCGGCAGCGGCGGCGGCGGCGGCGGTGGCGGCGGGCGAGTCCGAGACCAAGGCCGCCGCAGGCGCTGAGGCCGCCGCCGCCGCCACCGGCGCTGAGGCGGCCGTCGCGGCAATCTACGCAGCCGCCGCACGCCCTGTCGCCGCCACCACCCCCACCCCCACCACCACCGCCAACACCGCCAACACCACCACCACCAACGCCGCCGCCGCCACCACCACCACCACCACCGCCGCTGCCGCTGGCGCCGCCGCCGCCGCTGCCGCCGGCGGGCCCATCGCGGACAGCCTGGCTGCGGTGCGGCGCATCAACGCGCTGGCGGGGCGCTCCTACGTCAGCCCGGCGCGCCCCTGCCGCTTCAGCCTCAAGCTGTCGTCCGCGCACCTGGCCGACCTGCCGCCCGACCTGCTGGCGCGGCTGAATGCCGACCTGCTGGCTGGCAGCGGCTGGCAGGTGGGGGGGGGAGGGGGGGGAGAGGGGGAAGGGGGGAGGGGGTAGTTCATTCCAGAAACCAGGAGCGAAACGACCAGGAGAACCCGAACCAACCAGCCCAACCCAGAGCGCGGAGGTGGTGTGGCCTTAACCTGTGGGTCTCGGGCGCCCTTGAGCCTTGAATCTTCAGTCTTGTTGTCGGAGGGCTGAGCGGGGCAGGGAGAGGGAGAGGGCTGGGCGGGGGCCGGCAATCTATTCAGGAACACGGGTAGGAAGCGTGTGGACTGGGGGCCAGGGGCCAGGGGCCGGGGTGGTGATGGGGGCGAGGGTTTGGGCAGCTTTCAGCTCGCTTGACCACACACACACACACACACCTTGCTACTTTCCCTTGTGCCTTTCTAACACCCTGCTACTCTGCCGCTGCCGCCCCCATGCAGGCGGTGAGCGCCTGCGCGCGCGAGGGCTGTGTGGAGCTGGTGCTGGACCTGCGCCCGCTGCAGCCGCGCCGCCTGCCCTACGGCGCAGACCCCTCGCTCTCAGCCGCCGCCGCCGCCGCCGCAGCCGCCGCGCTCACCGCCGCCGCCGCCGCCGAGCTGGCGGACGACTCAGCGGCTCTGTCCGACCAGGACGCAGCCCGCGCCCGCGCCCGCGCCGCCGCCGCCGCCGCCGCTGGCGGCGCCGACGGCGGCGCCGAGGCGGCGGCGGCGGCCCAGCTGGCGGCGGCGATCAGCGCGGTGGCTGCCAACGCCGGCGGCGGCGTCGGCTTGGCTGGCGGCGGCGGCGGCGGCGGCGGCGAGATGGCTCTTCAGGAGCTGGCGGTGGTGGTGGCGGCGCACCTGCAGCGCGCGGGGCTGCTGCGCCCTGACAGCGAGCCGTCCGTGGTGCTGCAGGTGCGTGCGTGTGTGGGCGGGCGGGCGTCCTTGGGCGGGTGTGTGTGTGTGGGGGGGGGGCGTGTGTGTGTGGGTTTCGGGGGCCGTCTGGCGACAGTGCGAGACAGCGTGTCTGATCATCATTGTGCAGACACTGAACACAAGGATGGGGCCTTACATACCCCAACACACGCCCCCACCTCGCCATGGCCCATGAAACCCCACCGCTCCTCAAAACCCCCACCCACTGGCCTCTGCCCACTGCCCATCTGCCCGTCCGCCTCCTCAGCTGGGCGAGGAGGGCGTCTGCGTGCTGACCTGGAACGGCGAGGAGGGCGCCTGGCGCTACACCCCCGCCGCACCCGCCGCCGCCGCTGCAACAGCAGCTGCCGCCGCCGCCGCCGACGCCGACTCCTCCTCGCAGGCCGCCGCCGCCGGCCAGCCGCTGGCGCTGGCGCCCTACCAGCAGCCCGTGATCGAGTGGCTGGCGCCGCGCGCCGCCTGCCGCCCCGCTACTGCCGCCTGCCGCCCCGCTACTGCCGGCACTGCTACTGCCGGCACTGCTACTGCCGGCACTGCTACTGCCGCCACTGTTGAGGAGAAGGAGGAGGAGGAGGAGGGGCTGCGCCTGACGGTGGCGGTGCGCGGCGGCGGGCTGGGCCCCGCGGACCTGCTGGGCGGCTCGGGGCTGCTTGTGCGGGGGCCGGGGGGGCGGCTGCTGCCGTACACCGCCCTGTCCGTGTCGGTGGTGGAGGAGGAGGGGGGGCAGGAGGGGGCGGATGGCGGCGGTGCGGGCGGAAGCGAGGGAGGCAGCGAGTCTGATAAAGCTTCCTGGGGCGAGGAGGAGGAGGAGGAAGAGGAGGAGGTGGAGGAGGAGGAGGAAGAGGGTCAGGATCCTGAGGTTAATGAGGAGATTGATGAGGCGAAGAAGCGCGCGGCGCAGCGCTTCGCCGCCCGGCAGCAGCGGCAGCAGCAGCAGCAGCAGGGGCAGCGGGCGGCCCGCGCCGCAAGGCCGCCTCCGCCTCCTCCTCCGCTGTACCTGTTGGAGCTGCGGGTGCACGGGGCGCCGGCCAGCGGCCTGCTGCAGCTGGAGGCGAGAGGCCGCGGCGGCGGCGGCGGCGGCTTGGCTGGCGGCGGCCGGGCTGCCAGCGGGGCTGCGGGTGGGGCTGCGGGTAGCAGTGGTGGTGGTGGTGCTGCTGCTGACGTGTCGTCGCCCGCGGCGGCGGCGGCGGCGGCGGCGGCTGTGTCGGGTGCGGCGCTTCTGAGTGAGCCGCGGGTGGTGGTTCTGGACACCGACCCGCAGCTGGTGAGAGAGGGGGCGGGGAGGGAGGGGGGGAGAGGGGGGGAGCTCTGGGGGGAGGGGGAGGCACGGAAGCAAGTGGGGGGTGGGGGGTAGCAGGGGGGTAGCAGGCCCCCCCACCCCCACGATCTGTGTGGTGAGACCCCTGCCCGCCCTGCAACCTCTGTCGTGCGCATTGTTGCTCCACAACCCCAATTACGCCCTAAACCGCCCCCTAACCCGCCCCCTAACCCGCTCACCACCACCTCCCCCCCGCTGCCCTCCCCGCTCCCTCCCCCTCCCCCCCTCCTGCAGCTGTCCGGGCTGCTGGCGCTGGCGGGCTGCATGTCCGACCCCGCCAGCGGCGAGGCCCTGCTGGCCGACTACGGCGCATGGCTGGACGCGGTGGCGGCGGCGGCAGAGGAGCAGGCGGCGGCGGCAGCTGGCCAGCAGCAGCAGCAGCAGCAGCAGGTGGAGGAGGAGCGGGTGAAGGAGATTGGGGAGGAGCAGGCGGCGGCTGCGGCTGCGCCCGCCGCCGCGGCTGTTGCGGCCGCCGCCGCCCGCAGCCCGCCGCTGTCGGTACTGCCGGCGCTGTCGGTGGTGGCGGCGGCGTACGGCAGCAAGGCCGGCGCCGCGCCCCCCGCCACACCCGTCGCCGCCGCCGCCGCCGCTGCAGGGTCCGCTGACGCCTCGGCCGCCGCTGCTGCCGCCGCTGCCACCGCCGCCGCTGGTGGCAATGGCGATGATGATGATGACGATGACGACGGCGTCAGTGACGTGGCGGCATCGCGCCGCACCGCCGCCTCCGCCCTGCAGGCCGCGGCGCCAGGTGCCTTTGCTGCTACTGCCGCTGCTGCTACTGCTTCTGCTGCTTCTGCTGCTGCTACTGCTACTGCTACTGCCGCTGCTACTGCCGCTGGCGGCGTCACGCTGTACTCGGGCGCCGTGCAGTGCGGCACCTGCGCCGTGATGGCGCCCCTGCCGCGAGACCAGTCGCCCATTGGGGGCAGCGCCGCCGCCGCCGCCGCCGCCGCCGCTGGCACCGCCGCCGCCGCCGCCGCCGCGGGCCCCAGCGGCAGTTCCGCCATGGCCTCCACCCACGCCTACATGTCCGCAGCCTACGGCGCACCGCAGGCGGCGGCGGCGGCGCAGCCTTCTTCTTCCTCCTCCTCCGTCTCCACCACCACCACCACCACCACGGCGGCGGCGGCGGCCCTGCTACAGCCTCCGCCGCACCAGGCCGCGCTGCTGTCCACCGCCGCCGACCTGCTCACGGCCTGCTGCCAGCACGGCGGCGGCCCGGCGGGCGCCGCGGTGGCGGCGGTGGCGGACCGCCTCATTGCCATGGTGGTGGGGCTGGGCGGCGGCGGCGGCGTTGCTACAGCCGCTCAGGGGGAGGAGGCGGGCGGCAAGGCTGCAGCAACTGCCGCAGCTTCTGCTACTGCCTCCTCCGCCTCCGCCGCTCCTGCCGCTGCTGCTGCTGCGGCGGCGGCGGCGCTGGGCTGGCTGCTGGGGTCCATCAGCGCGCCGCCCACCCACGCCGGCGCGCTGCACGTGGCGGTGGCGGCGCGGGCGCGGCCGGTGGTGGAGGTACTGCTGCTCTGGCACGAGCGCGTGTCAGCCGCGGCGGCGGCCGCTGCTACTGCCGGTGCTGCTACTGCCGGTGCTGCGGGTGCTGCGGGTGCTGCTACTGCCGTGCCGCCGCCTCTGCCGCCCAACCCCTGGCTGGCGCGCGCGGTGTGCGGCGTGACGCCGCTGCACGTGGCTGCGGGCCTGCCTGACGGCGGCCAGCTGGCGGGCTGGCTGCTGGGCGCCTACCCGGCGGCGGCGGCGGCGTGGCGGCGCGTGCGCAGTGACGACGGCCTGACGCCGGCGGCGCTGGCGGGGCGGCTGGGTGGCCGCTGGCGGCTGCGGGTGTGGGCCGGCACACCGCTGCACCGGGTGAGGGGGAGGGGGAGGGTAGTGCATTTCAGAACCCAAAGCAAACCAACCGAGGGAATCGGAACCAGCCCGCAAACCCCGCAACCCAGAGCGAGGAGGCGGGGGGCGGGTGGGTGGGGTTGTGGTTACCAGCCCAAACTTAACCAAACCCAGTGCATAAGGGGGGAAGGTAAGAGGGTGAGGACGGCAGGGAGGTGTGTGTGGGGGGGGGTGTGGTTACCAGCCCAAACTAAACCGATCTAAAGGAAGCAGAGTTAAGTAATGCAGTTAAGGTGATACAACGAAATACTCGTTAGGTTGAAGTAGCCGAAGAAGACGTGTTGGGTGCGCCGGCGACTAGAAATGCCACCCGAGCTCGGCGGCCAGACAAAAAACCATGACTTACCTGGCGACCAGGAAAGCAGCCCCGACGCCAGGTAGCACGCGCCGGGCCAGAAGCGTAAGGGGCCGTGGCGGGGCCCAACATGTGTCGCAACGGCTGTTCTGCGTCTACCTCGCTAATAATTAAACATGCATGGCACCCCCCCCCCCAACCTCCACCTAAAAAGGGCCGTGGCGGGGCACTCGTGTGGCTGGCCAGTACGTGTGTTGCAACGGCTGTTCTGCGTCTACCTCGTCATTCATTAAACCATGCATGGCACACACACCCACACACCCACCTCCCCTGCTCCCTTTCCCGCAGGCCTATTTGGCGCTGGCGCCCATCATCCGACCCGCCCGCCGGCCCGCCGCCGCCGCCGCCGCCGCCGCCGCGCTGGACCGCTGCGGCCTCCCGCCCGCCGCCCAGCAGCGCTCACCAGACACAGCCGCCCCTACGACTGCCGGGTCCGGCGGCAAGGGGTTTGCAAAGCTGCTACAGCCGCGGGAGCAGCAGCAGCAGCAGCAGCTACAGCCACTGCTGCAGGCGGGGGTGGCCGGCAGCGGCAGTGGCCGGCGCCGCGGTGGCGGTGGCGGTGGTGGCGCGGGTGGCGGGGGTTGGGGTTGGGGTGTGTGGGAGCTGGTGTGGGGCTTTGCGGACGCGGACTTGGAGCGCCGCTTCAGGCAGGACCTAAACGTGCAGGTGAGGGGGGTGGGGATGGAGGGGGTGGGGGTGGTTACGAGCCCAAAATAAACCAATCTAATGGAAGCGGAGGGATAGTTCATTCCAGAAACCAAAGCGACCGTTGCGACCCAAAAAAACCAGAACCATAGAGCGCGGAGGAGAGGGATATACTCGTTTCCTTTGCGATATTGGGATGGGGGGAGGAGGAGGGGCTGAGGAGCTGGGGGAGCGCCTGGTGGGGGCCGGGTGAGGCGCCGCGGGACGTTCGGCGAGTGGTCGGGACGTTCGGCCTTCCATGTTTACCCACCACACCCACTCGACCACACCCACTCGACCACATCCACCCACCTTGCGCCCCACCACCCATCTTACGCCCGCCCCCACTGTCTGTTCTACGTCTCCCTCGTCATTAGTTAAACATGTATGGCACCCCCACCCACCCAAACACACACACACACACACACACACACACACACACACACACACGTGCACACACGTGCACACACGTGTACACCCACACAGGCCCGCTCCAGCAGCACCCTGGAGCTGTACGCGGCGCTGCACCTGCTGCTGCCGCTGCTGGCCCTGGCGCGGGCCGGCCTGGCGCTGGGCATGGGGCTGGGCCTGGGGCTGGGCGCAGCCGCCGGCGCCGCCGGAGCGGTGGGCCTGGCGGCCGCGGGCGGCGGCGGTGGCGGCTGTACCGGCGGCGGCGGCGCCGGGGGCGGCCCGACTGCGGGGCCCGCCGGCGGCGCCGGGAGCGCGGGCGGCGCCGGCGGCGCCGGGGGCGCGGGGCACGGGGCGGGCGGCGGCGGCGCGGGTGTGGGCGGGTGGTGGGGCCTGGCTGGCCTAGGGCTGGGCGGGCTGGGCGGCTGCGGCCTGGACGGCACGCTGGCGGCGCTGTCGCTGTCCGCGCCGCACGTGGCGCCGCTGGTGGGCTGGTGGCTGATGGGGGGGGCGGCCGAGGCGGAGGCCGAGGAGGCTGATGCCAGCAACACCCACCACCAGCGCCAGGCTGATAGCAGCAGCAGCACCGCCACCGCCACTGCCAGCTACTGCTCGCCCGCCTGCGCCGCCCGCCCCAACCGCGGCCCCAACCGCAAGGCGTGCAGCTGCGTCACCAGCCCCACCACCCCCAGCCCCACCACGAACCCCAGCGGCCCGCGGCGCCCGCTGCTACAGCTGCTACAGCTGCTACAGCTGCTGCTGGGCCGCTGCTGCTCCGGCGGCGCCCGCCCCCTGCGCGGCGCGCTGCTGGCGATGCACCTGCTGCGCGCCGCCGCCAAGGCCGCGCTCGCGCTGCGCCTGCTGCGCCTCTCAGACGAAACGGCGGCGGCGGCGGCGGCGCAGGGCCTTGGCGGCCTTGGCGGCGGAGCCGCCGCCGCCGCATCAGCGGGGGCGCTGCCGCTGCTGCCGCTGCTGCCGCTGCCGGCGGCGGCCGCGGCCTTCCTGGCGGCGGGCGGCGACATTGCCATTGAGGCGGTGCTGCGGCCGCTGGTGGAGGGCCCGGCGCTGGGGCTGGGGGGCCGGCTGCTGCTGAGCGCCGCGGACGCGCCCGCGCAGCTGCTGCTGTACCGGGCACTGCAGGGGCTGCCGGGGCTGCAGGGGCTGCCGTGGGCAGGAGCGGTGGGGGCGGAGGGGCCGCTGGCGCGCCTTGCGCTGTATCAGGTGGGTTGTTGCGTGGCGCGTCACCCCTGCGCACATGGGTGGGTGGGTGGGGATGATGGGGGTGTGTCGCGGGTGTTGCTTGTGTGGGGTATGTGGAGAATGGGGCATGCTTTGCGTGTGCGGTGTCAAGGGGCCCTGAGGCGGCATCGCACCTACCTACCGCCCCCTCTCAAAAGCCGGCGCTCGCCTGCCTGGCCGCACACTGCGTATCCGTCAGTAACTGCGAGCGATTGCGGGGATTCCTCTCCGTTTCCGTTTACCAACACTGCCATTCGCAATTCCCGTGCTGGCCCCACCGCTTCTGTGTGTGACGCTCCCCAACCCTTATGCGACCCGAACTCTAATGCATGCAACCCCCCCACCCTTCCTCCCCTTCCCCCCCCTCCTCCCCTCCCCCCCCCCCAGGTCGTGCTGCTGGCCACCACCGCCCTGGTCTCCGCCGCCGGCCGCGCGCGCTTCCGCCGCCGCCAGCGCCCCACGCACACGGCGGCGGCTGAGGCGACTGAGGCGGCGGCCTGCGGGCTGACTAATGACGACGGCGCCGCCAGCCCGAACCCCTCCTGGGGCCGCCCATTCACCGCCGCCGCCGCCGCCGCTGGCACCGCCGCCGCCGCCGGCGCCTCGCCCGTTGCCGCGCTGCCGGTGCCACCCAGGCCGCCGGGGCCGCCTGCTGCTGCTGCTGCTACTGCTGCTGCTGGCGGCAACCGGCCTTCCAATACCCCAGCTGTTTCCGCTGTTGGTGGCGGCGCTAGTAATGCTGCCGCTGCTGGTGCCACGGATATGGCGCGCGTGGGCAGCGCCGGCGGCGCCAGCACCACCACCACCACCAGCAGCAGCCGGCGGTGTGGCTCCGGCGGCGGCGGCGGCGGTGGCACTGTGGCGGACTCGTGGCTGTGCGCGGGTCGCAAGGCAGTCACATACACCTCGGTGGGGGCGTTGTAGGTGTAGCTAGGCGCGGGCCCGGTCCCGGGCCCTGTAGGGGGGGGGCGGGCGGACGCACCCGGGCACACGCGTGTGTGTGGTTGCAAAACGGGGGGGAGGCGTGGAACGGGAGGCCCTTGCGAGTGGTTTTTTTGTTTGCGGCTAGTGCGGCGGGTAGGCGAACGAGAACGGAGCTTGGCACGTAACTACGTATGAAGAGGGTTTACGCGCTTCTATATTCAGCACTTTTGCGTGTTGCGCGATGCAACTGGAGATGGGGCTGAGCACTTATGGGGTGATGCATGCGGCATGTGCGGCGTATTAATACCGCCTGACGCATATATGGTTCTGCTGGGTGCTGCTGCCGTTGTTAGCAGCCACCCAGAACTCAGGAACCCGTGCACAAATGATGGGGAAAGCTGAACACACATGCCTTTCGCACCTTTCTTACCGCGTACCTGCTTAGCTGGTGAACAGTCGGCTGTCGGCCGGGGTGTGCGTACGGTAGCTGTTGTGCCCTGATCCCGCGGCGGCGTCCTGGCACGGGTTGTAACTGGGCCATCGGCCACACCTAGGCGGGTTTGTGGCGTGCATGTGTGGCATTGGCATGGCACGGTGCGCGCGGCGCATCTACTGATTTGAAGCATGTGCTGGCTGCGATCAGCATTAGTAATCGTTAGTCGCGGTTGAGGCTGGCGTCAGTGGCACGGGGACCATGGGGTGCTGGCTGCGTGATCGGTAGGCATGCGGGCGGCTCCGTCGCTTGCTGGCTGCTTGGCGGCCTGCTGGGATAGGCGGCGGCTGAGGCGGCGGCGGAGCAAGAGGGTTGCTGCGTGCGTGAGCGACTAACGTGCCACTCAATCAATCGTTGTCATTAATAATCTGGCGCGTCATGGCGTTTGGGAGTGAATAATGGCGGCCTTCCAGAGCAACGCGGCACGGTGCATGTGCATCCGTGCATGCCGACCGCCGGGTTTGCCTAGCCTAGTGCCTACTTACCCGGGGGGGGGGTGCCAGTCACCCGCTGACGTTGGTATGGCGTTTGGCAGTAAATGGCTGTCCTCTCCTGTGATTGGCAGGCGTGGGTTTTTTGTTTATGTGGGTGTGATATCCATACAGTATGTAGTATACATATGTAGTAACGCAGCCAACGGGCGCCAGGGGCTCGCCAAGGGTGCTGGTGTGGTTGCCGCGATGACGCCGTGTGTGTGTGTGGGGGGGGGGGGGGGGGTGTCGCCGAGAAAGGGTGGTAGGTGTGGCGCGGCAGTGTACCACAGCAGTGGGTGAGGGCTTGCTTGTGGGTGATCCACACTAACTACCGGTATTCGCCGAGGCCAAATAGCAGTGCCCTTGCACGGCTAGTCGCTTCCGTGCACTGCACAATTGTCAAATCAGGGGATGCAGGGGCGCTGGTGGGTGTCTTTGATGGCGAGGTGGTGGGGCTGCAAGGGTGAGTGGTGCCAGGACGTTTGGGGCATGGGGAGCGCTACGGACATGCGCTAGAATGCGAATGTGAGACGCGAGAGCGAGGCAGCCGGGACGAGGATGTCGCATCTGGTAGGCAGCAGCGAAAGAGGTGCGGAGGTTCGGAGTTTCACATGCATCACGTGCTCCGGTCCCGTGGCGTCCTGGCACGGGTTGTAACTGGGCCATCGGCCACGCCACCACCACCTCTTGAGCAGCAGCTAGCGCAGCGTCAGTCCCCCCTCAGCCTAGGCACCACGCCCGCCCCCGCACGGAGCCGCACACTGCACCCTAGGTGCACCTAGAGCACAGGCCGCTTCACACCCGATGCGTTTGGGCGCGGAGGCCGCTGTTAGGCAGTGCCCGTATCTTGTAGATGCCCCTGGGCCCCCGGTGTCTACTACCGTGTCTTCAGATTTATCTACCCGAAAACATTTTCTTGGGGGGCAAGCCCCCCAAACCCCCCAAAATTTCTACCCTCCCCCCTCTTTTCCGCACCAAAACGTGCCAAAACGTCTACCTCCCGTAGACGTGCGCCCCACCAACCCCTGAAAGCTTCTACGTTTTCGGCCAAAAAGGGGCAAATTTCTACCGGTAGAAGGAAGATACTGGCACTGCTGTTAGGGCAGGAGCATGGGGGCTACCGGCCCGAAGGCCTCCCCTCGTCGACGGACATTGTCCGGACGGCGAATGACTGATGATTGCCTAGCTAGCCGTACGCGCCGCCGCCCTGCACCGCGGCGGCATTCGCGGCAGCTGCAGCAGACGTTGCCGCCGCCGCCGCCGCCGCTCTTGTCACCGCACGGGTGCAGGGCGCGCGCCGGTGTCCCCCTCCCTCTCCACCGTCACCCGCACCGCCGCCAGCGTCACCCCCGCCGGCGCCGCCATCCCCGCCGCCGTGCTGCTGGCCCCGTTCATGCATACCCCGGGGCGTCACCCCCACCGCCATCCCCGCCGCTGCTGCCGTGCTGCTGGCCTCCTCCACCGCCACGGCTGGGCGGCTCGAGCGCCGCCGGCCGCGGCAGTCCCTCCTCAAGGCAGGCGGTGATGAGGCGGATGTTCGCCGCAGCGGTGGCACCGCGATTCCTGTGTCACGAATAGCGGAAGGCGCTGGGTGGACAGGCCGGACAGAAGACGGGGCTGGGTGGACAGCAGACCGGACAGGGTGGACAGAAGACCGGACAGGGTGGACATAGGACCGGACAGGGTGGACATAGGACCGGACAGGCCGGACATAGGACCGGACAGGGTGGACATAGGACCGGACAGGGTGGACATAGGACTGAATGCGAGTGATTCCGCCAGCCCATACAGCCATATGCTGCTTTGGCGGCGGCTTGGTGCGGCACGGCTCCGCGAACGCCCGTGGAAACTAAGGACACCGGCCGGCAGGTGTGCTGCTGTGTGGGGGCCGGGCCGCAGCTGGTCGTCCAGGTCGTCCAGGTCGGGCGTGTGGGCTGCAGGCGGCAGGCCAGCAACCAGCAGCGCTCCGCCATGAAGCAGCCGTAGCAGTACGGCGGGCCCGTCCTGATGCCGCTCAACACCCGGAGCAGCCACGGGTAGGACCAGGCAGCGGGCCAGCGGCCGCCCTCCTCGGGGTTAGCTAGCGCCCTCGGACGCAGTGGGGGCAGCCCGCCCTCGGCTGTCGGTGGTGACCTGCGGCGGGCGGCCCAAAGCGCCATGCAGTGTCAGGTGGAGGTGGAGCTGGGGGGGGGCCGGCCCGGCCCGGCACTAGCTAGGGCGCTGCCGGCAACAGAGGGTCCCCCGTGACGTTGTGCAGTACTGCAGCGCCTGCATGCTGATGCCTGTGGGGTAGGAAGGTCACAACAGCTGTCAAGTGCGGGGCGGGCCGCGGGAACCGGTCTGTCCCGCACACAGGGCGTGAACTGGGCGCCCATTGCCTGTACGTCAACCTGGGGTCAATGTTCGTCGACAAGGGGAGGCCGATTGTTGGTAACGTGCCGGTAGCCCCCATACCCTGCCCTGACAGTGGCCTCCGGGCCCAAATGCAGAAGGTGTGAGGGGCGGCCTGCGCGCTAGGGACATTCGTGAGGCTGGTGCGGCTCCGTGCGGGGGCGGGCGCGGTGCCTGGCTGAGGGGGGACTGACGCTGCGCTGCTTGCTGCTCCCCTGTGGCCGATGGCCCAGTTACAACCCGTGCGAGGGCTAGTTGTGGTATCAGAGCGTTTTGTGTGGTGTCGTGGCCTACATGGCTACATCGCTCGAAAACCTTGCTGACAGGAGCAGGGGGGTTTCCGCCTAGGAGGTTTCCGCCAGGTCACGCCTGTGCGCCTCACTGTATAGGATAAACCTGTGCGACTTGAAGGATTTCATATTACATACAATGCGATGTATTTATCTTCTTTTGTTGGCCGGGGGTCACTGGCCGCGGGTCGGATGAAAACCAAATCCGGGTGCGTCGACAGCTCGGGGCGCAAACGCTCAGGCCACGCCCACTAGAGTTACAGCGCCCACATTAACATTACATTACATCTTACCTTGCATGTGACCTGGACCTGACGCTGTAGCCTTCATAGACCTTGCTAACATTCTTTCCTCCTCTGCGCGCCGGCGGTATCATGGATGGAGCTTTAGGCAGGCCTGGCGCTGCATGTAGCTCATTTTCACTGCAGCTGCCGAGCCCGCGCTCGCGCGCTGCCTCGCCCTCGTCGCGGCCTGCATCCCCTCGCGCTCAAACGTGTTGCACCAAGCCGGTGAGCCTGCCGTGGCGCCAGCGAGTCAAAGTTATGAAACTCTTACTTATCAGCGCTTTCTGTTGACCGCAGGCCTGCCATCCTCGCGCTAGTCAACGGCTCTCGCTGTCTCGGGGCCGGGGCGTCGTCACCGCAGCGGCAGCGCGCTACTCGTCAGCGCCAGTTCCGTCCTCGTTCTCGAATGCTACAAAAAACAACACCGACAACAGCATTCTGGCAAGCATCGCAGCCAGGCAGGCGCAATGGTCCGATGCCGGCTCGGGCCCTGGCCTGCCTCAGGCTGTGCTGCTTCACGTCTCGCACCTGGCGGAGCAGGCCGTGGAGGTCGCGGAGAAGCCGGTGGTGACCGCCGTCGAGACGGCCGTGGGCGGGGCGCAGGCGGCCCAGGGCGCGGTGGCGGGCTTGTTCAGCAACCTGGCCGCCTACGTCGCCGCGCTCCTAGCACGCATCCAGGCCGCGTTCCTGCAGCTGCTCGCCAGCTTCCGCCGCAGCGAGCAGATCAAGCTGCGCAGCGGCGCGCAAGCCGCGACGGACGGTGGCGCCGGCGGCGCTCGCAGCAGCAGCAGCACGCCCGTCGCCTTCATGGCGCCGGCCAGCGGCGGCACCCGCACCGTGCGCGCCCTTGCGGCCCCGGCCGCCTCGCAGCAGCAGCAGCAGGTCATGCTGCTGCCCGAGCGTAAGGGCGCGTTCGGCCAGGTGCGGTTGCCCAATTGCGCACATGCGCGCTTGCTTGCATAGCCGCAATACCGGTTTGGGATGAATCCTGGCGAGCTTAGTATCACGTGTTTAGGGCGCAACTTAACGCAACAAGCACTAAAGCCGCCCGCCCATGTTTCGTGCTGCTGCTGCTGTGTTGCTGGCCGTGTTGCGCAGCTGGGTGTGGCCGGCCCGGTGCTGGCGGTGTCTGCGGCGGCCGCGGCGCTGTACGCGGGCTGCCTGCTGTGGCGCCGGTGGCGGGCGGGCGTGGAGCGGCAGCGGGAGGTGCAGCAGTACGCGGCGCTGCAGGGGCCGGCGCTGGCCCGCCAGAAGCAGGTGGGTGGGTGGGAGGGTGGGTTGTGCGGGTGTGATCGCCACGTAACAAAACCGCAACCTCGGGTGGGTGGGTGCGCTATGCAGCTGTTTGCATGCAGGGGCCACGCATCGTGCGGGCCCTGCGGCGGCTTGTTGTTGTTCTTGTTGGTGCAGCACCTGGTGTACACCTACACCTGATGTATCCCCCTCCTCCTCCTCCTCCTCCTCCCCCTCCTCCTTCTGCTCCTGCTCAGCGCTTCCAGCGGGCTCTGGTGGTGGACAGCGTCAACCTGGAGCTGCCCGCCATAAAGGTGTGCGTGTGGGGGGGGGGGGAGGGGGAGCAGTTCCATCCAATTAAATTTCAATTTGACGGTTGAAGACCATCACCGGGGGGCGTGCGTGCAGGGGGAGGCGTGAGTCGTGTGAGTGAGTGTGTTAGAGTTCACAAGGTGTGTGTGTGTGTGTGGTAGTTTATTCCAAGAAACCAAAGCAAACCAACCTTGGGGAGGGGGTTGGGGGCTGGAACAGACGGGGTCTGGGATGGCAGGGGTTCCTGCCCGCGGAACTAGACTCGAAGACCAGTGCACCGTATTCGCCCTTGACCGTTATGGGCGTCCTGACTCCTCTGATGTGCCCCGACCCGGTTTACAACAAACGGAAACCCCTCAACTCTGCTGTCGCTACAGGAGATGGACATCCAGCCGGGCCCGGTGCAGGTGGAGAAGATCATCTCCCGACAGCCAGGTGGTGGTGGGGGTGGTGGCGGCAAGCCTACTGCCGCCGCCGCCCCCGCCCCCAGGCCGCCGGCCATGGACACGGCCAGCCTGCGGCAGTGGCAGCAGTTCATGGCTAGCTCGAGGACCACCGAGGTGGGTGGGGGGGGGGGCGGGGGCGCGGGGTGGGGGGGGGGGGGGGGTGGGGGGGGGGGGGGGGGGGCACATTCCGAGGGAGCGAGCGAGCGAGCGGTGGCTGGGGTGGCTGGGATGGGAGGGAGGTGGCGGAGGGCCCACCAAGTACACTATACTACACTGCGCCTGTGGCAGTCGCCCAGTCGCCCGCCGGCATGCGACCCTCACGCCCCCGTGTGTCCTGCCTGTTTGCAGCACGTTTGGACAAACCGAGCATGTTGCGGTTCCCCTTTCCCCTCCCACCTTCGACCCCGCCCCCTTCAGGTCAAGGACGAGCTGCGCGGTGGCATGCAGGCCGGCGGGCGCGCCGGCTCCGCGGGCCGCGCCGGCTCCCCTGCTGGCGGCGCCCACCACCACCACCACCAGCACCAGCACCATAACAACAACAACATGTCGCCGCACGGGGCGCTGGGCGACGCGGAGCTGAAGGACCTTTCGGAGCGCATCCGGCGCGCCGGCGAGGGCGCCGCGGCGGAGGAGGCGCCGGTCATCACCTTTGAGCAGCTGTACGCCAACAGCCGCGAGAGCGACGAGGAGGCCATGGCGCGGCGGGCGGCGGAGCGCAAGGCGCGCTGGTGGGTGGGGGACGGTTGGCTGGTGGTGGTGGTGGTGGGTCCGTGTCGCTGGGTCCGTGTCGGCGTCAGTCAGTGGTCAGTTGGCCACCACCGCAACAACAGGGGGCTTGGAAGCTTGGGTGTGTGTACTTGTGCATACGTACCTGCCTTTGGGCCACACCGCACGCAGACGCCATTTACACTCACATGCGGAGAAACCTGTGTTCTTAATCAATCCTTTTTTGTCCTTCATCATTTGCAGGCAGCAGCAGCAGCAACGCGCGAAGCAGAAGCTGCAGCCCGGCAGCGGTGGGCAGGTGGCGGCGGCCGGGGCAATGCCTGGCGGGGCGTCATCAGGGCGCCTGGGCAGCGGCCCGGCGCCCCGGGCCCCACTGGGCACTGGCAATGGCACTGGCACTGGCAATGGCACCACCACCCTGACGGGCCTGGGTGCGCCCCCCGGCCCCAACAGCGCGCAGGCAGCAGGAGCTCGGCAGCCGCAGCCGCAGGCGCCGCAGCCGCTGCAGCGCAGCGCACCCGGGGCGGTGGCGGCGGGGCCGGAGGCGGCTTCGGCATCGCCACCACCGGCCAAGAAGGCGCCGGCGCAGGCCGCTGCAGCAGCGGCGCCCGCGGACGAGCTGGCGGCGAGCCTGGCGGCGCGCAGTGTGCGGGACAGCCACCTGCGCCCAGCTGCACCAGCCGCCGGCACCACACTGGGGTCCAACAACCCCTTTGCTGTGGGCCTGTTTGGCGACGCCGGCTCCTCACCATCGAGTGGCGCCTCCCTGCCCTCGTCCTCCTCCTCGCCCTCCAGCAGCAGCACCAGCAGCAGCAAGGCGGCGCCGCGGCCCGAGCAGCCCCTGGCGGGTCCGCGCGCCAAGCCCTCTGCTACCGCTGCCAGCACCTCGGCCCCGGCCGCCGCGGCCGCTGTGGCGCCCTCTTCACACGTGGCTGCTGCCACCGCGGCCAGCAGCAGCACCACCAGCCGCAGTGACCCTCCCACCAGTGCGGGTCCCTCGCGGCCCGCCAACTCTCGGCTTGAGGTGTCCTTGAGCGGCGGTGAGCGGCACCTGTCGCAGGCGCCCCAGGCGCCCCAGGCTCAAGCACCCGAGGAGCCCATGTCGCAGCTAGGTGCTGGTGCTGCTGCCCGCGCCGGCACCAGTGCCGCCACAGCTGCCGCTTACACAGCGCCGACTGCGACGCCAAAGCCGGTTCCGGTAGTTCCGGCGGCCCCGGCTGCCGCGGCGCCCTCGGCACCAAAGCCCGCGCCGCAGGTTGCCGCGCCCCCGCCCTCCGTCGAGCTGTCCGCGGCGCTGAGCCAGGACCTGGAGGAGGTGGTGGCGCCGGCGGCCCCGGCCCCGGCCCCGGCTGCAATTGCAAGCACCAGTGCGGCCAGCTCCCCGCCCGCGCAGCAGCAGCCGCCCAGCCGCCGGACCCCCGAGGTGGGCGTGCTGGCGCTGGCACTGGCGGGCCTTGCCAAGGAGCAGCTGGTCACGTCGCTGGGCAGTGGCGGCAGTAGCGCCAACAGCAGCCGCGATGAGGACGACGGCGAGGGCGGCGGCGGCTCCCGGCGGGGGCGGCGCATTGCGGCGGGAGGTTCGCTGCGCACGCCCGACACGCAGGCGCCCGGCCTGACGCGTCTGATGCGTCGCCCCACCAGCAACAACAGCAGCAGCAGCAGCTCGCAGCAGCAGCAGCAGCCGGCTGCCACTGTGTCGGTCAAGCAGGACGCCGCCGCGGTGCTGTAGAGAGGAGCAGCTATGGGGCGTTTGGGCTGGGGTGTTGTTGGCTTGCATTCGTTCTTGCGGCGGCGGGGCGATGCATGCCCGGGGTGGGGCTCTAAAAGTCTTCGGACAGCGCAGGATAGCTAACGTCATCCTGGTTCCGCCGGGGCCCACATAGGGTTTGAAAGAGCCCAGATTGGCGTGCTGCACGACACAAACCAATGGGCGCGGTTTGCGTTCCTGGCCCTCGTTCCAGGTCATCCCGCAGCCCTGGCACGGGTTGTGTATGGGCCATCGGCCACACCACCTTCCTGGGCGACACGGCGCCAGACCCCCCCCTAAGCCAGGTACCACGCCGCTCTCGCACGGAGCAGCCATTGTTGTACTCTGGGCACATAAACGCAGCCAGACCGAACGCCACCTAACACTGATGGAACAGGGCATGGGGCAAGAATGTAAAGAATGCGCCGCCTAACACTCAATGTAATTAGCCGGAGGCCACTGGGGTAGAAACATGGAGCCTACCAGCCCGCACGAGGAGCCGGGTATACATTTCACCGCCATGCTGCAGTTTTGCCTAACGAACTTGGTTGCGTGGCATCTTGCTTGTGGAAGAGTTCGAGCGATGAGTGGCGGTTCAGACGATGCGTAGCAGCGTAAAGACGTTCGGTCTGGCTGGCTGGGTGTCTTCGGACGTACTGTAGTGCCGAGGTCTGCACGCGACGACTGTTGGCGGTTGAATGTCGTTTTCGCAGCAGGAGCCGCTACAACTAAAATAGGACCTATAGGACCGGGCCACGCACCAGGGCACAAGGGCCTAAAAGAGACACCATCCAGCTGTCGCCCCTCCAATAATTTAGGCAAGACAGGCCGCCCGCCGTACGACGCCTGTCCCGGCTGCTATTTAAAACCACATTACATCATGTTTTTATATATTTACATTCTTCATACACTATGCCGGAAAAGGGGTCAGCCAAGAAAGCTGCGGCGAAGTCGCCTGCAAAGGCGCCCGCGCCTGAGCAACAAACGATGCCACCGGAGAAGTGTCTTATGGGTGCCGCAAAGATTATAGTGGTGCACAACTTCAAAGGTGGCGTCGGCAAAACCACAAACGCAATCAACCTCGCGGCGATGCTGGCCATGCGCGGCCACAAGACACTGCTGGTGGACGCGGACCCCCAGCGCAACGCGACGACCTTCCTCCTGGCTCCCGGTAGGTCACAGCAGCTGTCCAGGCGTCACGCGGGTTGTTGCTCGATTGAGCCTCACATGCCGCCGTTCGTTCGCCTTGCTTCCGCCGCATCGTTGTCGTATTGTGATATTGTGCTGAACAGAGATCTACCGCGAGCTGCAGCCGCAGCCCGTAGTTCTGAGGCCGGCGGAGGCCCCCGATTACGAGGTCGAGACTGAGAGCGAGGACGAGGTGGAGGAGATTGACGATCCGCCGGTGATCGCTGGTGGCATCAACGGCGAGCCCCTGCACGTGAAGCAGCGCATTGCGCAGGTGAGGGCACTACTCATGCCGCCGCTGCCGGTGGACCACGCACGCACCTGCAGGGTTGTAGTACGCGACGACCCTCTAGACCCTCTCTCCAAATTACGCACGCGTATTAGGGATTGTAATACAATATGCTAAAATACGGCGCGTGTTACGTTGAGTCGGTTTGGGCAGAGGGGGAGCGAGCCAGGGGTCGGAAGGCAAACCGGCACGTTCGCGCCCATCACCGCAAGTATAACTACTTTCAATGCCCTGCCTCGTGCCTGGC
The DNA here is from genome assembly GCA_016834595.1 of Chlamydomonas schloesseri. Lineage (NCBI taxonomy): Eukaryota > Viridiplantae > Chlorophyta > Chlorophyceae > Chlamydomonadales > Chlamydomonadaceae > Chlamydomonas > Chlamydomonas schloesseri. The sequence continues at coordinate 390,619 of JAEHOD010000009.1, read as the reverse complement.
ATTCTTACCAAGTCTATTTAGTTGCTCATATAGTAACATCGACAGTTTAGCACAGTGTCACAAATTACACAAACACCGCAATATCACAAGTGGGCACGATGGGCGCGGCACAACCCCCAGCCAGCCCCGCCCCGCCCCGCCCTGGCTACCCTGGCCCCAGCCCCGGCCCCCCTCCATGCGCCGGGGACCGTATGAGCCCCATGATCTTCATGCAATACGTATGATATGTACGATACGTATTGTGCGATGCAACCGTGATTAAAAACTTCCTGCTGCTTGCAGGACCTGATGGCGCACACACCCCACATGGACGAGGGCCCGTTGGCAGCGCTTGACAGCCTGCTAGCTGAGAAACAAGTCCTCACCGTGTCTGCCGCTCTCAAACCATATGAGCGGGACAGTGAGCGCGAGGGGGCCGTCGCTGCGCCAGCGCCCATGCCCTACCGCGTGCTGCAGGACATCATGAAGATGGCAGCGAAGGGCGGGCGCGACCCCGCCCCACTACACCTGCTGGCTGGTGAGATTAGCAGGCTGCTGTGCATGTCATACTAGTCATACCTATCAATTTGAAGCTAACACGCCGTCTTCCTCGTATGCTTGCAGGCGACAATAACTTCATCCGGTGAGTGTGAGATGTATGAAGACATAGAATGAAGACAAGGCTAGCTACCACCCGCTCCAACGCTAGCTCTTCTAGCTTGTACGCTGCACCCGCCTCTAGATAAGGGTCTCGATGACCCCTATCTGCATGCCCACCTAGCCCGCCTGCCTATTTATCTCACACTGCTGATAGGTTTGAGACACGCTGGCGCAAAGCCGAGGAGCAGGGCAATGACCCTGAGCCCGACGCCGAGCGGTACACCACCGGCCTGGGCGAGTTTCGGATGATGCTCACCAAGATGATCCAGACGCACGGCTTCAAGTACGTGATCGTGGACTCTGGCCCCTCCAACGCCATGCTGAACAAGGTAACTCTCACCCCAAAGTAGCTAGCACACGGTATCGTCACTGCCTACACGGCCGCCATTACTTAGGGGTTCCGGACAGCTAGTAGCTATGCTTGCCATCCATCCCTGGACTCCGCATACCATACCATGCCTGACCAAACGTACCCGACCATACCCGACCACACACACCGCGCCATAATCGTCGGAATCGATGCCGTTGTTCGTGTACTTCTGCAGTAATCGCTGCCGTATGTTGTCTGTTCTACGCTTTAGGTGGTGGTGACCAGCGCGGACTACATTCTGGCCAGCGCCATGGCCGACAGCTTCTCCTGCGCCTCGGTGCGCGCCATGGTCAACGTGGTGCTGGACGGGTGGTTCTCCTGGCAGGCCACCGTCTGCAAGAAGCAGGTAAGGGATGGTATGATGTGTCAGTTGCCAAAGAGTCGGGTGTATAATTAAGTAAATGTCTACGCCCTTCCAAAAGTCATCACGTGAATTAAGCGAGCCGACGCGGTTAGGGGGGCACGCGTAAGCCGGGTACTGTTGACCCTGGGTATGCAGCACGCGTGTTTTTGGGCTGAGCACCCCCAGCGAAGCGTCCCGGTCTCTTGGTCGTTTCGCTTTTGGTTTCTGGAATGAACTACCCCCCGAATCACCCCGGTCCGTGCGTTCGTTCGTTCGTTCGTTCGTGCGTCGGCAAAAAGTATCATACTGGCGCAAACCGCGACTGCCACGTATTAGACATTGCTATTGTCTATCTTATGTAAATAGGCGGCAGGGAAAACTCGGGCGGAGCGAGAAGTGCCTTTGCGCGTCCATGGACAACTTACTTTCGCGAGGTCGCGAAGAAAGTCGCAAGCGCCCGCGGTTTTAGGGCCTATAAAGCAAACTATGTTGGCGTCAAGCAACGCGGGGAATTAGAGCGCCAGTTTGTGGCAACTTGTGGAGCCATGTCTGTCGCCCCTCCTGAAATGCCGAGGAGCCCCGAGGTCGCTCCCACCCCGCGCCTAGCCCGAGGAATGTCGGGCATCGGGGACGTCTGCAGTGCGGTAGAGGGCTACAAAATGCTTGGACTTGGTGGCAAGGGGGCCCTTGACTCGCGTGGATGTGGGCGTGTGGGATTCAGACACGCGTGCCTTGTGCTGACCGAGTCCTAAGCCCCGAGCTCGCGCATCGTCGGCATGGGCCCAAAGCTCATTCCCTTGAAGCAGCCACCCACCCCGTGACTGTATTGGGTCTCAGCCCGTTTTCCAGCTGTACAACGCGGTGACGAGGCGAATGAGACATGTGACATGGACGGGACTAGTGTGCTGTGTGCCCCATCCATCCACCACCACCACTTCCTTGCCCTCCCAGACCCCAGTAACCCCAGTCAAAGCCTCTGGGGGAATTTCATACACGGGTGGGCACAGGCTCTGCCTGATGCATTGGTGCCACGCGCAGTATTTTAATAATGTGATGCTGCAGGAGCGGTTCCTCACCAAGGAGCACGGTGGCTTGAACCCGCGGACGTTCAAGGCTGGCGCCTTCAAGGGGTTCTTGTACAACCCGCTGACGCGCATGCTACCGGTGCTGGGGGTCGCGTACGATGCATCCAACAAGAAGAAGACCGACGGAGACATGATGGCTGGGGGTGCGTTCATCGGTAACGACGGCAGGACACGGGTTAAGGCTTCGCAGGCCGAGTGGCTGGCGCGCATCGAGTTTGAGATCGGCAACGAGAGCGTGCCGGAGCACGTGCGGTCGCGCCTGGTCACCTGCCTGGACGAGGAGAACCGCCACCGCTTCTGCATCCCCTTCATCAAGGACTTCAGCGCCGTGTCGCTGACGCTGGGCCACATGGCGGGATTCCCCTTCGTGCTGATGACGCGCGAGGAAGTGATCAACATGGCCGTTGAGGTGGCGGCGGCGGGAATGGGTGCCGCCATGAAGCCTAACATCTCTCACATGAAGAAGATGGCCAACCAGTACCGCAGCCGCATGCAGAGCCTGGCCGCGTTCCTGGAGGTGCTGCCGATGCCGTGAGGGCCGGGATAGCGGGTTGGATTGAGTCAATGCGCTGCCATATGGACTGTTAGCAAATGACAGTTAGCGGGTTCGACAGGGTTCGGCAGGGTTTGACAGGGGCGCTACCTATTTGAGATGTTCGGGGGATGGGATATTCGTGCGCGCCTGGTGTTATTGTGCATAGTTAAAAGGATGGATGGGTGGATGTCGCAGCTCAGGGTGCTTCGGCTTGGAATGAAATGAACACGGCAATGTGGGGTTCTGTGCGCAGTAATTACGGTACACGATATACTATCTGCCAGAGCTACCTTGCATGTTTTTGGCGGGGCAAATTATGCCAACCTTCCAGCGCATAATGTGGATGCGTTCAGGGACAGCCGTGTGCTTGTAAGGAGAGTGATGAATCGGCGCATTTAACTCCAGGGCACACATTACACATGGCACGATGATTATGGCGAGGCCTCAGGCAGTGCAAGGGCGCGTTACCGTAGTGGGCACAATAAATGAAAGAAACATTGTTTGCAATTTGTCACACGCATTTTGGGCACATTTATGTCATTTATGATCTGCCAGCACCCCTCCTGAGTCTCGGGGCCGGGGCGTCGTCACCGCAGCGGCAGCACGCTACTCGTCAGCGCCAGTTCCGTCCTCGTTCTCAAATGCTTCAAAAAACAGCACCGATAACAGCATTCTGGCAAGCATCGCAGCCAGGCAGGCGCAATGGTCCGATGCCGGCTCGGGCCCTGGCCTGCCTCAGGCTGTGCTGCTTCACGTCTCGCACCTGGCGGAGCAGGCCGTGGAGGTCGCGGAGAAGCCGGTGGTGACCGCCGTCGAGACGGCCGTGGGCGGGGCGCAGGCGGCCCAGGGCGCGGTGGCGGGCTTGTTCAGCAACCTGGCCGCCTACGTCGCCGCGCTCCTAGCACGCATCCAGGCCGCGTTCCTGCAGCTGCTCGCCAGCTTCCGCCGCAGCGAGCAGATCAAGCTGCGCAGCGGCGCGCAAGCCGCGACGGACGGTGGCGCCGGTGGCGCTCGCAGCAGCAGCAGCACGCCCGTCGCCTTCATGGCGCCGGCCAGCGGCGGCACCCGCACCGTGCGCGCCCTTGCGGCCCCGGCCGCCTCGCAGCAGCAGCAGCAGGTCATGCTGCTGCCCGAGCGTAAGGGCGCGTTCGGCCAGGTGCGGTTGCCCAATTGCGCACATGCGCGCTTGCTTGCATAGCCGCAATACCGGTTTGGGATGAATCCTGGCGAGCTTAGTATCACGTGTTTAGGGCGCAACTTAACGCAACAAGCACTAAAGCCGCCCGCCCATGTTTCGTGCTGCTGCTGCTGTGTTGCTGGCCGTGTTGCGCAGCTGGGTGTGGCCGGCCCGGTGCTGGCGGTGTCTGCGGCGGCCGCGGCGCTGTACGCGGGCTGCCTGCTGTGGCGCCGGTGGCGGGCGGGCGTGGAGCGGCAGCGGGAGGTGCAGCAGTACGCGGCGCTGCAGGGGCCGGCGCTGGCCCGCCAGAAGCAGGTGGGTGGGTGGGAGGGTGGGTTGTGCGGGTGTGATCGCCACGTAACAAAACCGCAACCTCGGGTGGGTGGGTGCGCTATGCAGCTGTTTGCATGCAGGGGCCACGCATCGTGCGGGCCCTGCGGCGGCTTGTTGTTGTTCTTGTTGGTGCAGCACCTGGTGTACACCTACACCTGATGTATCCCCCTCCTCCTCCTCCTCCTCCTCCCCCTCCTCCTCCTGCTCCTGCTCAGCGCTTCCAGCGGGCTCTGGTGGTGGACAGCGTCAACCTGGAGCTGCCCGCCATAAAGGTGTGCGTGTGGGGGGGGGGGGAGGGGGAGCAGTTCCATCCAATTAAATTTCAATTTGACGGTTGAAGACCATCACCGGGGGGCGTGCGTGCAGGGGGAGGCGTGAGTCGTGTGAGTGAGTGTGTTAGAGTTCACAAGGTGTGTGTGTGTGTGTGGTAGTTTATTCCAAGAAACCAAAGCAAACCAACCTTGGGGAGGGGGTTGGGGGCTGGAACAGACGGGGTCTGGGATGGCAGGGGTTCCTGCCCGCGGAACTAGACTCGAAGACCAGTGCACCGTATTCGCCCTTGACCGTTATGGGCGTCCTGACTCCTCTGATGTGCCCCGACCCGGTTTACAACAAACGGAAACCCCTCAACTCTGCTGTCGCTACAGGAGATGGACATCCAGCCGGGCCCGGTGCAGGTGGAGAAGATCATCTCCCGACAGCCAGGTGGTGGTGGGGGTGGTGGCGGCAAGCCTACTGCCGCCGCCGCCCCCGCCCCCAGGCCGCCGGCCATGGACACGGCCAGCCTGCGGCAGTGGCAGCAGTTCATGGCTAGCTCGAGGACCACCGAGGTGGGTGGGGGGGGGGGCGGGGGCGCGGGGTGGGGGGGGGGGGGGTGGGGGGGGGCACATTCCGAGGGAGCGAGCGAGCGAGCGGTGGCTGGGGTGGCTGGGATGGGAGGGAGGTGGCGGAGGGCCCACCAAGTACACTATACTACACTGCGCCTGTGGCAGTCGCCCAGTCGCCCGCCGGCATGCGACCCTCACGCCCCCGTGTGTCCTGCCTGTTTGCAGCACGTTTGGACAAACCGAGCATGTTGCGGTTCCCCTTTCCCCTCCCACCTTCGACCCCGCCCCCTTCAGGTCAAGGACGAGCTGCGCGGTGGCATGCAGGCCGGCGGGCGCGCCGGCTCCGCGGGCCGCGCCGGCTCCCCTGCTGGCGGCGCCCACCACCACCACCACCAGCACCAGCACCATAACAACAACAACATGTCGCCGCACGGGGCGCTGGGCGACGCGGAGCTGAAGGACCTTTCGGAGCGCATCCGGCGCGCCGGCGAGGGCGCCGCGGCGGAGGAGGCGCCGGTCATCACCTTTGAGCAGCTGTACGCCAACAGCCGCGAGAGCGACGAGGAGGCCATGGCGCGGCGGGCGGCGGAGCGCAAGGCGCGCTGGTGGGTGGGGGACGGTTGGCTGGTGGTGGTGGTGGTGGGTCCGTGTCGCTGGGTCCGTGTCGGCGTCAGTCAGTGGTCAGTTGGCCACCACCGCAACAACAGGGGGCTTGGAAGCTTGGGTGTGTGTACTTGTGCATACGTACCTGCCTTTGGGCCACACCGCACGCAGACGCCATTTACACTCACATGCGGAGAAACCTGTGTTCTTAATCAATCCTTTTTTGTCCTTCATCATTTGCAGGCAGCAGCAGCAGCAACGCGCGAAGCAGAAGCTGCAGCCCGGCAGCGGTGGGCAGGTGGCGGCGGCCGGGGCAATGCCTGGCGGGGCGTCATCAGGGCGCCTGGGCAGCGGCCCGGCGCCCCGGGCCCCACTGGGCACTGGCAATGGCACTGGCACTGGCAATGGCACCACCACCCTGACGGGCCTGGGTGCGCCCCCCGGCCCCAACAGCGCGCAGGCAGCAGGAGCTCGGCAGCCGCAGCCGCAGGCGCCGCAGCCGCTGCAGCGCAGCGCACCCGGGGCGGTGGCGGCGGGGCCGGAGGCGGCTTCGGCATCGCCACCACCGGCCAAGAAGGCGCCGGCGCAGGCCGCTGCAGCAGCGGCGCCCGCGGACGAGCTGGCGGCGAGCCTGGCGGCGCGCAGTGTGCGGGACAGCCACCTGCGCCCAGCTGCACCAGCCGCCGGCACCACACTGGGGTCCAACAACCCCTTTGCTGTGGGCCTGTTTGGCGACGCCGGCTCCTCACCATCGAGTGGCGCCTCCCTGCCCTCGTCCTCCTCCTCGCCCTCCAGCAGCAGCACCAGCAGCAGCAAGGCGGCGCCGCGGCCCGAGCAGCCCCTGGCGGGTCCGCGCGCCAAGCCCTCTGCTACCGCTGCCAGCACCTCGGCCCCGGCCGCCGCGGCCGCTGTGGCGCCCTCTTCACACGTGGCTGCTGCCACCGCGGCCAGCAGCAGCACCACCAGCCGCAGTGACCCTCCCACCAGTGCGGGTCCCTCGCGGCCCGCCAACTCTCGGCTTGAGGTGTCCTTGAGCGGCGGTGAGCGGCACCTGTCGCAGGCGCCCCAGGCGCCCCAGGCTCAAGCACCCGAGGAGCCCATGTCGCAGCTAGGTGCTGGTGCTGCTGCCCGCGCCGGCACCAGTGCCGCCACAGCTGCCGCTTACACAGCGCCGACTGCGACGCCAAAGCCGGTTCCGGTAGTTCCGGCGGCCCCGGCTGCCGCGGCGCCCTCGGCACCAAAGCCCGCGCCGCAGGTTGCCGCGCCCCCGCCCTCCGTCGAGCTGTCCGCGGCGCTGAGCCAGGACCTGGAGGAGGTGGTGGCGCCGGCGGCCCCGGCCCCGGCCCCGGCTGCAATTGCAAGCACCAGTGCGGCCAGCTCCCCGCCCGCGCAGCAGCAGCCGCCCAGCCGCCGGACCCCCGAGGTGGGCGTGCTGGCGCTGGCACTGGCGGGCCTTGCCAAGGAGCAGCTGGTCACGTCGCTGGGCAGTGGCGGCAGTAGCGCCAACAGCAGCCGCGATGAGGACGACGGCGAGGGCGGCGGCGGCTCCCGGCGGGGGCGGCGCATTGCGGCGGGAGGTTCGCTGCGCACGCCCGACACGCAGGCGCCCGGCCTGACGCGTCTGATGCGTCGCCCCACCAGCAACAACAGCAGCAGCAGCAGCTCGCAGCAGCAGCAGCAGCCGGCTGCCACTGTGTCGGTCAAGCAGGACGCCGCCGCGGTGCTGTAGAGAGGAGCAGCTATGGGGCGTTTGGGCTGGGGTGTTGTTGGCTTGCATTCGTTCTTGCGGCGGCGGGGCGATGCATGCCCGGGGTGGGGCTCTAAAAGTCTTCGGACAGCGCAGGATAGCTAACGTCATCCTGGTTCCGCCGGGGCCCACATAGGGTTTGAAAGAGCCCAGATTGGCGTGCTGCACGACACAAACCAATGGGCGCGGTTTGCGTTCCTGGCCCTCGTTCCAGGTCATCCCGCAGCCCTGGCACGGGTTGTGTATGGGCCATCGGCCACACCACCTTCCTGGGCGACACGGCGCCAGACCCCCCCCTAAGCCAGGTACCACGCCGCTCTCGCACGGAGCAGCCATTGTTGTACTCTGGGCACATAAACGCAGCCAGACCGAACGCCACCTAACACTGATGGAACAGGGCATGGGGCAAGAATGTAAAGAATGCGCCGCCTAACACTCAATGTAATTAGCCGGAGGCCACTGGGGTAGAAACATGGAGCCTACCAGCCCGCACGAGGAGCCGGGTATACATTTCACCGCCATGCTGCAGTTTTGCCTAACGAACTTGGTTGCGTGGCATCTTGCTTGTGGAAGAGTTCGAGCGATGAGTGGCGGTTCAGACGATGCGTAGCAGCGTAAAGACGTTCGGTCTGGCTGGCTGGGTGTCTTCGGACGTACTGTAGTGCCGAGGTCTGCACGCGACGACTGTTGGCGGTTGAATGTCGTTTTCGCAGCAGGAGCCGCTACAACTAAAATAGGACCTATAGGACCGGGCCACGCACCAGGGCACAAGGGCCTAAAAGAGACACCATCCAGCTGTCGCCCCTCCAATAATTTAGGCAAGACAGGCCGCCCGCCGTACGACGCCTGTCCCGGCTGCTATTTAAAACCACATTACATCATGTTTTTATATATTTACATTCTTCATACACTATGCCGGAAAAGGGGTCAGCCAAGAAAGCTGCGGCGAAGTCGCCTGCAAAGGCGCCCGCGCCTGAGCAACAAACGATGCCACCGGAGAAGTGTCTTATGGGTGCCGCAAAGATTATAGTGGTGCACAACTTCAAAGGTGGCGTCGGCAAAACCACAAACGCAATCAACCTCGCGGCGATGCTGGCCATGCGCGGCCACAAGACACTGCTGGTGGACGCGGACCCCCAGCGCAACGCGACGACCTTCCTCCTGGCTCCCGGTAGGTCACAGCAGCTGTCCAGGCGTCACGCGGGTTGTTGCTCGATTGAGCCTCACATGCCGCCGTTCGTTCGCCTTGCTTCCGCCGCATCGTTGTCGTATTGTGATATTGTGCTGAACAGAGATCTACCGCGAGCTGCAGCCGCAGCCCGTAGTTCTGAGGCCGGCGGAGGCCCCCGATTACGAGGTCGAGACTGAGAGCGAGGACGAGGTGGAGGAGATTGACGATCCGCCGGTGATCGCTGGTGGCATCAACGGCGAGCCCCTGCACGTGAAGCAGCGCATTGCGCAGGTGAGGGCACTACTCATGCCGCCGCTGCCGGTGGACCACGCACGCACCTGCAGGGTTGTAGTACGCGACGACCCTCTAGACCCTCTCTCCAAATTACGCACGCGTATTAGGGATTGTAATACAATATGCTAAAATACGGCGCGTGTTACGTTGAGTCGGTTTGGGCAGAGGGGGAGCGAGCCAGGGGTCGGAAGGCAAACCGGCACGTTCGCGCCCATCACCGCAAGTATAACTACTTTCAATGCCCTGCCTCGTGCCTGGCATTCTTACCAAGTCTATTTAGTTGCTCATATAGTAACATCGACAGTTTAGCACAGTGTCACAAATTACACAAACACCGCAATATCACAAGTGGGCACGATGGGCGCGGCACAACCCCCAGCCAGCCCCGCCCCGCCCCGCCCTGGCTACCCTGGCCCCAGCCCCGGCCCCCCTCCATGCGCCGGGGACCGTATGAGCCCCATGATCTTCATGCAATACGTATGATATGTACGATACGTATTGTGCGATGCAACCGTGATTAAAAACTTCCTGCTGCTTGCAGGACCTGATGGCGCACACACCCCACATGGACGAGGGCCCGTTGGCAGCGCTTGACAGCCTGCTAGCTGAGAAACAAGTCCTCACCGTGTCTGCCGCTCTCAAACCATATGAGCGGGACAGTGAGCGCGAGGGGGCCGTCGCTGCGCCAGCGCCCATGCCCTACCGCGTGCTGCAGGACATCATGAAGATGGCAGCGAAGGGCGGGCGCGACCCCGCCCCACTACACCTGCTGGCTGGTGAGATTAGCAGGCTGCTGTGCATGTCATACTAGTCATACCTATCAATTTGAAGCTAACACGCCGTCTTCCTCGTATGCTTGCAGGCGACAATAACTTCATCCGGTGAGTGTGAGATGTATGAAGACATAGAATGAAGACAAGGCTAGCTACCACCCGCTCCAACGCTAGCTCTTCTAGCTTGTACGCTGCACCCGCCTCTAGATAAGGGTCTCGATGACCCCTATCTGCATGCCCACCTAGCCCGCCTGCCTATTTATCTCACACTGCTGATAGGTTTGAGACACGCTGGCGCAAAGCCGAGGAGCAGGGCAATGACCCTGAGCCCGACGCCGAGCGGTACACCACCGGCCTGGGCGAGTTTCGGATGATGCTCACCAAGATGATCCAGACGCACGGCTTCAAGTACGTGATCGTGGACTCTGGCCCCTCCAACGCCATGCTGAACAAGGTAACTCTCACCCCAAAGTAGCTAGCACACGGTATCGTCACTGCCTACACGGCCGCCATTACTTAGGGGTTCCGGACAGCTAGTAGCTATGCTTGCCATCCATCCCTGGACTCCGCATACCATACCATGCCTGACCAAACGTACCCGACCATACCCGACCACACACACCGCGCCATAATCGTCGGAATCGATGCCGTTGTTCGTGTACTTCTGCAGTAATCGCTGCCGTATGTTGTCTGTTCTACGCTTTAGGTGGTGGTGACCAGCGCGGACTACATTCTGGCCAGCGCCATGGCCGACAGCTTCTCCTGCGCCTCGGTGCGCGCCATGGTCAACGTGGTGCTGGACGGGTGGTTCTCCTGGCAGGCCACCGTCTGCAAGAAGCAGGTAAGGGATGGTATGATGTGTCAGTTGCCAAAGAGTCGGGTGTATAATTAAGTAAATGTCTACGCCCTTCCAAAAGTCATCACGTGAATTAAGCGAGCCGACGCGGTTAGGGGGGCACGCGTAAGCCGGGTACTGTTGACCCTGGGTATGCAGCACGCGTGTTTTTGGGCTGAGCACCCCCAGCGAAGCGTCCCGGTCTCTTGGTCGTTTCGCTTTTGGTTTCTGGAATGAACTACCCCCCGAATCACCCCGGTCCGTGCGTTCGTTCGTTCGTTCGTTCGTGCGTCGGCAAAAAGTATCATACTGGCGCAAACCGCGACTGCCACGTATTAGACATTGCTATTGTCTATCTTATGTAAATAGGCGGCAGGGAAAACTCGGGCGGAGCGAGAAGTGCCTTTGCGCGTCCATGGACAACTTACTTTCGCGAGGTCGCGAAGAAAGTCGCAAGCGCCCGCGGTTTTAGGGCCTATAAAGCAAACTATGTTGGCGTCAAGCAACGCGGGGAATTAGAGCGCCAGTTTGTGGCAACTTGTGGAGCCATGTCTGTCGCCCCTCCTGAAATGCCGAGGAGCCCCGAGGTCGCTCCCACCCCGCGCCTAGCCCGAGGAATGTCGGGCATCGGGGACGTCTGCAGTGCGGTAGAGGGCTACAAAATGCTTGGACTTGGTGGCAAGGGGGCCCTTGACTCGCGTGGATGTGGGCGTGTGGGATTCAGACACGCGTGCCTTGTGCTGACCGAGTCCTAAGCCCCGAGCTCGCGCATCGTCGGCATGGGCCCAAAGCTCATTCCCTTGAAGCAGCCACCCACCCCGTGACTGTATTGGGTCTCAGCCCGTTTTCCAGCTGTACAACGCGGTGACGAGGCGAATGAGACATGTGACATGGACGGGACTAGTGTGCTGTGTGCCCCATCCATCCACCACCACCACTTCCTTGCCCTCCCAGACCCCAGTAACCCCAGTCAAAGCCTCTGGGGGAATTTCATACACGGGTGGGCACAGGCTCTGCCTGATGCATTGGTGCCACGCGCAGTATTTTAATAATGTGATGCTGCAGGAGCGGTTCCTCACCAAGGAGCACGGTGGCTTGAACCCGCGGACGTTCAAGGCTGGCGCCTTCAAGGGGTTCTTGTACAACCCGCTGACGCGCATGCTACCGGTGCTGGGGGTCGCGTACGATGCATCCAACAAGAAGAAGACCGACGGAGACATGATGGCTGGGGGTGCGTTCATCGGTAACGACGGCAGGACACGGGTTAAGGCTTCGCAGGCCGAGTGGCTGGCGCGCATCGAGTTTGAGATCGGCAACGAGAGCGTGCCGGAGCACGTGCGGTCGCGCCTGGTCACCTGCCTGGACGAGGAGAACCGCCACCGCTTCTGCATCCCCTTCATCAAGGACTTCAGCGCCGTGTCGCTGACGCTGGGCCACATGGCGGGATTCCCCTTCGTGCTGATGACGCGCGAGGAAGTGATCAACATGGCCGTTGAGGTGGCGGCGGCGGGAATGGGTGCCGCCATGAAGCCTAACATCTCTCACATGAAGAAGATGGCCAACCAGTACCGCAGCCGCATGCAGAGCCTGGCCGCGTTCCTGGAGGTGCTGCCGATGCCGTGAGGGCCGGGATAGCGGGTTGGATTGAGTCAATGCGCTGCCATATGGACTGTTAGCAAATGACAGTTAGCGGGTTCGACAGGGTTCGGCAGGGTTTGACAGGGGCGCTACCTATTTGAGATGTTCGGGGGATGGGATATTCGTGCGCGCCTGGTGTTATTGTGCATAGTTAAAAGGATGGATGGGTGGATGTCGCAGCTCAGGGTGCTTCGGCTTGGAATGAAATGAACACGGCAATGTGGGGTTCTGTGCGCAGTAATTACGGTACACGATATACTATCTGCCAGAGCTACCTTGCATGTTTTTGGCGGGGCAAATTATGCCAACCTTCCAGCGCATAATGTGGATGCGTTCAGGGACAGCCGTGTGCTTGTAAGGAGAGTGATGAATCGGCGCATTTAACTCCAGGGCACACATTACACATGGCACGATGATTATGGCGAGGCCTCAGGCAGTGCAAGGGCGCGTTACCGTAGTGGGCACAATAAATGAAAGAAACATTGTTTGCAATTTGTCACACGCATTTTGGGCACATTTATGTCATTTATGATCTGCCAGCACCCCTCCTGAGTCTCGGGGCCGGGGCGTCGTCACCGCAGCGGCAGCACGCTACTCGTCAGCGCCAGTTCCGTCCTCGTTCTCAAATGCTTCAAAAAACAGCACCGATAACAGCATTCTGGCAAGCATCGCAGCCAGGCAGGCGCAATGGTCCGATGCCGGCTCGGGCCCTGGCCTGCCTCAGGCTGTGCTGCTTCACGTCTCGCACCTGGCGGAGCAGGCCGTGGAGGTCGCGGAGAAGCCGGTGGTGACCGCCGTCGAGACGGCCGTGGGCGGGGCGCAGGCGGCCCAGGGCGCGGTGGCGGGCTTGTTCAGCAACCTGGCCGCCTACGTCGCCGCGCTCCTAGCACGCATCCAGGCCGCGTTCCTGCAGCTGCTCGCCAGCTTCCGCCGCAGCGAGCAGATCAAGCTGCGCAGCGGCGCGCAAGCCGCGACGGACGGTGGCGCCGGCGGCGCTCGCAGCAGCAGCAGCAGCAGCAGCAGCACGCCCGTCGCCTTCATGGCGCCGGCCAGCGGCGGCACCCGCACCGTGCGCGCCCCTGCGGCCCCGGCCGCCTCGCAGCAGCAGCAGGCCATGCTGTTGCCCGAGCGTAAGGGCGCGTTCGGCCAGGTGCGGTTGCCCAATTGCGCACATGCGCGCTTGCTTGCATAGCCGCAATACCGGTCTGGGATGATGAATCCTGGCGAGCTTAGCATCACGTGTTTAGGGCGCAACTTAAAAGCAGCAAGCACTAAAGCCGCCCGCCCATGTTTCGTGCTGCCGCTGTGTTGCTGGCCGTGCTGCGCAGCTGGGTGTGGCCGGCCCGGTGCTGGCGGTGTCGGCGGCGGCCGCGGCGCTGTACGCGGGCTGCCTGCTGTGGCGCCGGTGGCGGGCGGGCGTGGAGCGGCAGCGGGAGGTGCAGCAGTACGCGGCGCTGCAGGGGCCGGCGCTGGCCCGCCAGAAGCAGGTGGGTGGGTGGGTGGGTGGGTGTGATTGCCACGAAACAAAACCGGAACCTTGGGTGGGTGGGTGCGCTATGCAGCTGTTTGCATGCAGGGGCCACGCATCGTGCGGGCCCCTGCGGCGGCTTGTTGTTGTTCTTGTTGTTGCAGCACAGGCTGTACATGATGTGATGTGAGGACATCTGTGACGTTAGGTTGCCTGTATGGCACCGCCATTGTTGTGGGTGGTGGTGGTCATGACATTGCGTGCCCCTGGCCCTGGCCCTCCTCCTCCTCCTGCTCCTCCTGCTCCCGCTCAGCGCTTCCAGCGGGCTCTGGTGGTGGACAGTGTCAACCTTGAGCTGCCCGCCATCAAGGTGTGTGTGTGTGTGGGGGGGGGGGGAGCAGTTCCATCCAATTAATTCCGAAATTCACAGTTGAAGACAATAACCGGGAGGCGTGTGTGCGGGGGGTGGCGTGTTTCGTGTGAGTGAGTGTGTTGAGTTCACAAGGGGTGTGTAACAACGGGTTTACAGGCGGCCTGACGAGTCTCGTGATCGAGTACTCGGGACAGCCAGCGACAGCGAGGCATTTAGGCCACACGCTGCCGCTATCACGCGTCTCCCCTGCCCAGAGCGCAGCCAAGCTCTGGAGTCCACCGGGGGAACGCTCCAACCAACCTGGACCACGCCAGTAGCCTCAGAAGGGTTACTGCTGGTACTACAACGCAGGGCCCAGCGGGCTCACAAAGCTCTGTGTGTGTGTGTGTGTGTGTGTGTGTGTGTGTGTGTGTGTGTGTGTGTGTGTGTGTGTGTGTGTGTGTGTGTAGCAACGGGTTTAAAGCTGTCTGGGTGGATCACGTAATCGTGTATCTGATACGCTGTCCAGTGTTAGTGGCAGAGGCCCACTAGCACCGCAAAGAATCACGCATTGGTCTGGTAGTCCATGTCTCCCAAGCCGCAACGTGTGAAGAAGACGGAAAGGTCCGCTGAATTGGCCCTAGGAGCCGCACCCCGTCTTGACAACACTACTACTACTAGCCGGCACGTGGTCCCTATGCACTGTTTGTTCGCCTGGCAGAGGACATGCGCCAACCAAGTCAATGCACGTGTGTGTGTGTGTGTGGTAGTTTATCCCGGATATGTGTGTGTGTGTGTGTGGTAGTTTATTCCGGAGACCAAAGCAAACCAACCTTGGGGAGGGGGTTGGGGGCTGGGACAGACGGGGGCTGGGATGGCAGGGGCTCCTGCCCGCGGAACCAGACTCGAAGATCAGTGCACCGTATTCGCCCTTGACCGTTCTGGGCGTCCTGACTCCTCTGCTGTGCCCCAACTCATTTCACAACAAACGGAAACCCCTCAACTCTGCTGTCGCCGCAGGAGATGGACATCCAGCCGGGCCCGGTGCAGGTGGAGAAGATCATCTCCCGACAGCCAGGTGGTGGTGGTGGGGGTGGCGGCAAGCCTACTGCCGCCGCCGCCCCCAGGCCGCCGGCCATGGACACGGCCAGCCTGCGGCAGTGGCAGCAGTTCATGGCCAGCTCGAGGACCACCGAGGTGGGTGGGGGGGGGGTGGGGGCGCGGGGTGGGGTGGGTGGGTGTGTGGTTACCAGCCCAAACTAAACCAATCTAAAGGAAGCGGACTTGAATAATGCAATTAAGGTAATACAGCGAAATACTCGTTAGGTTGAAGCAGCCGAAGAAGACGTGTGTAGTGGGGGGGGGGCACTATCCGAGGGAGCGAGCGAGCGGTGGCTGGGGTGGCTGGGATGGGAGGGAGATGGCGGAGGGGCCACCAAGTACACTACACTACACCGCGCCTGTGGCAGTCGCCCAGTCGCCCGCCGGCATGCGACCCTCACGACCCCGTGTGTCCTGCCTGCTGGCAGCAGGTTTGGACAAACCAAGCATGTTGCGGTTCCCCTCTCCCTCCCACCTTTGACCCCGGCCCCTTCAGGTCAAGGACGAGCTGCGCGGCGGCATGCAGGCCGGCGGGCGCGCCGGCTCCGCAGGCCGCGCCGGCTCCCCTGCTGGCGGCGCCCACCACAGCCACAACCACCACAACCACCATAACAACAACAACATGTCGCCGCACGGGGCGCTGGGCGACGCGGAGCTGAAGGACCTTTCGGAGCGCATCCGGCGCGCCGGCGAGGGCGCCGCGGCGGAGGAGGCGCCGGTCATCACCTTTGAGCAGCTGTACGCCAACAGCCGCGAGAGCGACGAGGAGGCCATGGCGCGGCGGGCGGCGGAGCGCAAGGCGCGCTGGTGGGTGGGTGGCGGTTGGCTGGTGGTGGTGGTGGTGGGTCCGTGTCGCTGGGTCAGTGTCGGCGTCAGTCAGTGGTCAGTTGGCCGCCACCGCAACAACAGGGGGCTTGGAAGCTTGGATGTGTACTTGTGCATGCGTACCTGTCTTTGGGCCACGCCGCACGCCGACGCTATTTACACTCACATGCGGAGAAACCTGTGTTTTAAGCAATCCTTTTTTTGTCCTTCATCATTTGCAGGCAGCAACAGCAGCAGCAACACGCAAAGCAGAAGCCGCAGCCCGGCAGCGGTGGGCAGGTGGCGGCGGCCGGGGCAATGCCTGGCGGCGCGTCATCAGGGCGCCTGGGCAGCGGCCCGGCGCACCGGGCCCCACTGGGCACTGGCACTGGCACTGGCACCACCACCCTGACGGGCCTGGGCGCGCCCCCCGGTCCCAGCAGCGCGCAGGCAGCAGGAGCTCGGCAGCCGCAGCCGCAGGCGCCGCAGCCGCAGCCGCTGCAGCGCAGCGCACCCGGAGCGGTGGCGGCGGGGCCGGCGGCGGCTTCGGCATCGCCACCACCGGCCAAGAAGGCGCCGGCGCCGGCGCAGGCCGCTGCAGCAGCGGCGCCCGCGGACGAGCTGGCGGCGAGCCTGGCGGCGCGCAGTGTGCGGGACAGCCACCTGCGCCCAGCTGCGCCAGCCGCCGGCACCACACTGGGGGCCAACAACCCCTTCGCTGTAGGCCTGTTTGGCGACGCCGGCTCCTCCCCATCGAGTGGCGCCTCCCTGCCCTCGTCCTCCTCCTCGCCCTCCACCAGCACCAGCAGCAGCAAGGCGGCGCCGCGGCCCGAGCAGCTCCAGGCGGGTCCGCGCGTCAAGCCCTCCGCTACCGCTGCCAGCACCTTGGCCCCGGCCGCTGCGGCCGCTGCGGCGCCATCTTCACACACGGCTGCTGCTGCCACCGCGGCCAGCAGCACCACCACCAGCCGCAATGACCCTCCCACCAGTGCGGGTCCCTCGCGGCCCGCCAACTCTCGGCTTGAGGTGTCGTTGAGCGGCGGTGAGCGGCCCGCGTCGCCCTTTTCGCCCCAGGCTCAAGCACCCAAGGAGCCCATGTCGCAGCTAGGTGCTGGTGCTGGTGCTGGTGCTGCTGCTACTGCCCGCGCCGGCACAAGCGCCGCTTACACAGCTGCCGCCGCTCACACAACGCCGACTGCGACGCCAAAGCCGGTTCCGGTGCCCCCCGCTGCTGCGGCGCCCTCAGCGCCAAAGTCGGTGGCACAAATTGCCGCGCCGGCGCCCTCCGTCGAGCTGTCCGCGGCGCTGAGCCAGGACCTGGAGGAGGTGGTGGCGCCGGCCCCGGCCCCGGCTGCAACCGCAAGCAGCAGTGCGGCCAGCACCAGTGCAGCCAGCTCCCCGCCCGCACAGCAGCAGCCGCCGCCCAGCCGCCGGACCCCCGAGGTGGGCGTGCTGGCGCTGGCGCTGGCGGGCCTTGCCAAGGAGCAGCTGGTCACGTCGCTGGGCAGTGGCGGCAGTAGCGCCAACAGCAGCCGCGATGAGGACGACGGCGAGGGCGGCGGCGGCGGCTCCCGGCGGGGGCGGCGCGTTGCGGCGGGAGGTTCGCTGCGCACACCCGACACGCAGGCGCCCGGCCTGACGCGTCTCATGCGTCGCCCCACCAGCAACAACAGCAGCAGCAGCAGTTCGCAGCAGCAGCAGCAGCAGCCGGTTGCCGCGTCCGCCAAGCAGGATACCGCTGTGGTGCTGTAGAGAGGAGCTGTGCGGCGTGTGGGGGTGGTTGCTATGTTGGCTTGCATTGGTTATATGTGGGCTGCTACACACCCACCATACGTACCTGGCGGAGCTGTGGGTCGTGGTGGGAAGAGGAGCCCCTCCGTGGCATGGTGGAGTGCGAGTGCACTTACTAAGATGGTTACCGCCATGCTGAAGTTTTGCCCGACGCGCCTGATCACTAATAACACACTGGCTGCATAGCCGTCGCTGCAAATGCTGAAGGCAAAGCGCTTGGTCCGCGATTGGAAGCGGGCCACTGGACGGAAGCCAAGCAGGGTCCGACGACGGTGATGAGTGACGGTGGTCTGGCCGAAGTGTGCCGGTGTGGTTCTGGACTAGGCGGGCCTGTTCAGAGGGCGCCTCACCCTAATAAAAGATGCTCTGATCCCGCGGCGTCCTGGCACGGGTTGTAACTGGGCCGTCGGCCACACCACCACTCAGCAGCAGCGCAGCGTCAGTCCCCCCTCAGCCAAGGCACCGCGCCCACCCCCGCACGGAGCCGCACACTGAAACCCTAGGTGCACCTAGAGCACAGGCCGCCTCACACCCGATGCGTTTGGGCCCGGAGGCCGCTGTTAGGGCAGGAGCATGGGGGCTACCGGCCCGAAGGCCTCCCCTCGTCGACGGACATTGTCCGGATGGCGAATGATTGATGATTGCCTAGCTAGCCGTACGTGCCGCCGCCCTGCACCGCGGCGTCAGCCGGTGTCCTCCTCCCTCTCCACCGTCACCCAGACCGCCGCCGGCGTCACCGTGGCTGGTAGGTGCGCCGTATTTGCTTCTCCCGCCCGGCCACCTCTATCCCCCAACCTACGTGTCCCCGTGTGTCTCGGCATCTATCCCCCAATCCTTATCATCCATGGCACTTGCATCTTGCATGGTCACGGGATACGGTATAACGTACGGGATACTGTACTTACGGTTCGTTTCTCTGCCGGGACGGTGACAACCCACCCACCCTCCCGAGCCGCCGCGGCTTAATGTGACGGTCCCGCGTGCGGCTGGGGTGCGGTTGTTGAGTTGTTTTGTTGTTTGTGCGTGTTTTTCATTTGTTCATGCGACACACCCAGTACTGGGTACAGCCGGGGGGGGGGGGACATGCCGCGTGCTTGTAGTGCTCGCGTACTTGGCGGGATTGCGGAACCATACTTAAAGCTTTGGGCGACAGCCGTCATCAAAAGGAATATTCACTGCTGCTCAACCTCGGGACACTATGCCGGGGCCATAACCTCCCGGCAGCACGGTTTGGCACGATTTGTCGGATTTCATTCAAGCTCTGATCCCGCGGCATCCTGGCACGGGTTGTAACTGGGCCATCGGCCACACCACCACCACCACTTGAGCAGCAAGCAGTGCAGCGTCAGTCCCCCCTCAGCCTAGGCACCACGCCCGCCCCCGCACGGAGCCGCACACTGAAACCCTAGGTGCACCTAGAGCGCAGGCCGCCTCACACCCGATGCGTTTGGGCCCGGAGGCCGCTGTTAGGGCAGGAGCATGGGGGCTACCGGCCCGAAGGCCTCCCCTCGTCGACGGACATTGTCTCGTGTTCCCATTCCCGTTGCACATCAGCAATGTATGGCGACCAGTGGGCGTGGGTCATAGCGGCACATGTCGGACCCGGGTCCCTTCATGGAGGTCACTACGTGGGCGGCTGAGGGGGGAGGGGCAAGCCGGGGTACTGCGTCTGCTGCTGTCTGTCCACCCTGTCCGGTCTGCCAGCCACCCGGCGCCTGTCGTGTCCGATATGTCCGGCCTATCTGTCCACTTCTATCGATCAAACACGGTCTGTCCGGTCAGCTGTCCACCCTGTCCGGTCTGCTGTCCACCCTGATCCCTGGCCGTGTCGCGCCTAGTCACCTGGTCGACCCGTGGCGGCAGTTGCGTGTTGGTGGCGACACTGAGAGCGCCGCAGGTGCAACGGGGGGGGGGAGAACGCGGGCCCCCGTGGATGCGTGGGGACGGAGAACGGCCGAGGCCGAAGCGCATCGGGTGTGAGGCAGGAGTCCGCCCTGTCCACCCTGTCCGGCCTGTCCACCCAGCGCCTTCCGCTATTCGTGACACAGGAATCGCGATGCCAACGCTGCGGCGAACATCTGCCTCATCACCGCCTGCCTTGAGGAGGGACTGCCGCGGCCGGCGGCGCTCGAGGCGCCCAGCCGTGGCGGTGGGGGAGGCCAGCAGCACGGCGGCGGGGATGGCGGCGCCGGCGGGGGTGACGCCGGCGGCGGTGCGGGTGACGGTGGAGAGGGAGGGGGACACCAGCGCGCGCCCTGCACCCGTGCGGCGACAAGAGCGGCGGCGGCGGCGGCAATGTCTGCTGCAGCTGCCGCGAATGCCGCCGCGGTGCAGGGCGGCGGCGCGTATGGCTAGCTAGGCAATCACATCAATCATTCGCCGTCCGGACAATGTCCGTCGACGAGGGGAGGCCTTCGGGCCGGTAGCCCCCATGCTCCTGCCCTAACAGCGGCCTCCGGGCCCAAACGCATCGGGTGTGGGGCGGGCTGCGCTCGCCGGGGTGCAGGGTGCGGCTCCGTGCGGGGGCGGGCGTGGTACCTGCTGGCTGAAGGGGGACTGACGCTGCTCTGCTTGCTGCTCTAGAGGTGGTGGCTGGTGTGTGGTTGATGGCCCAGTTACAGCCTCGCTGGCTCTCACTGGTTCCGTTGGATCCCGGGGGGGGGGGTGCAGACCGGACTGGGTGGACACAGGCTGGGTGGACACAGGCTGGGTGGACACAGGCTGGGTGGACGGGGCGCGACCCTCAGACAATGTGAGGCGGCTGCAGCAGCAGCTCAAAACATAGGCGGGGCGACATGACCACTTCTTACACGTAGCATACCCAGCCCCCTTCTTATTTGCTGCTGCTTTAGTGGTGGCAGTGGTCTCTCACCGATCCCGTTGGATCCGCGCCCGTTACATGGCCCCGGTCTGTCCTCCTAGCTGCCTCTTTATCGGCGGCTGTCCCCACCTGCCCATCCTCACGGTCCCGAGGACACTGCTGGAATGTTGAACCACTAGCTACTATGATCGACCGCTTGTGCGCTTCCCTTCAAGGGACCGCCGGCCACTTGTGGCAGAAGTTGATCTTGCCCGCGCAGTGGTCACGCACGTAGGCGCTCACCGAACCGCGAATTTCTGCATCCGAAAGGAGGAACACGCACATGCTTAGCATCAATGAGGACGGGCTAGTGGGGAAGGAGCGAAGTGCTAGGTTGTGTCACCCCGCCTAAGCCACCGCTAAGGTGCCCCAGTTACCCCAGTGCACGCAGCCCCTCTCCTTGTCCGGTCTGTCCACCCAGCCCCTTCTTGCCGTCGGGTCCCTCATCCCCCCCGCGATCCAACGGAAACAGTGAGAGCCAGCGAGGCAGGTGTGAACATGCTGCGTGTGCTCTGATCCCGCGGCGGCGTCCTGGCACGGGCTGTAACTGGGCCATCAGCCACACCACTGCCACCACTACAGCAGCAGCGAATAAGAAGGGGGCTGGGTGTGCTACGTGTGAGAAGTGGTCATGCCGCCCCGCCTACGCCTACTGTCCACCCAGCCAGCCTTGGGTGCCTGAACCGACGCACGCACCGTAACGGTCGTTGTTGGCCGCAGAGTACTTGTACGACCCCGCGACGGTACTGCAACCGACGCCCCAGGTGGAGGCCCAGGCCAGGTTGTTGATGAAGGTGCCGTTGGTGCTGCACTGGTAGTCAGCCGTGAAGCCGCCATACCGCAGGACGCAGGCGTCCAGGCAAGAGTAGACCGGCGGTACGGTACCCCAATAAGGTCCGCTTGTAACATTATAGAAAGTAATTACAGGGGCGCAGATCAGGCCAGGCTTGCATGTGCACGTCCTGGAGCCGATGGTGTTGGTGCAGGTGGCGTTGGCAGAGCAGCCGCCGTTGCCGGTCAGGCACTCATCCACGTCTATATATTAGGGCGGGCATGCGGCCGGTGGGCGAGCGGGTGGGTGGGCAGGCACGCACACGGTTTACACGGTTGTGGGGAGTCAGGGCATGAGTGCGTGCGCATTAGTGGCTGGGTGAGAGATGGTTAGCCAGGTTCCGGTGGGAGGTCACGGGCATGGGAAACGCGCGTGGGCAAGCGATCATGCGCGCACTGATGCAAGCCAGCGAGCAAGTAGAGCATCCAATCTAGGTACCGGGTGCATGCAAGTATTGCTCGCTCAATTTGCTCACCCGTGCATGTCACGCCGTTACCCGAGTAGCCAGGCTTGCAGGTGCACGTCCTGGAGCCGATGGTGTTGGTGCAGGTGGCGTCAGCAGAGCAGCCGCCGTTGTCTGTCACGCATTCGTTCACGTCTGTGTTCGGGCGGGCATGCGGCCGGCGGGCGGGCACGCACACGGTTGTGAGGAGGCAGGGCATGGGTGCGTGTGGTCAGGGTCACGGCGGGCATGGGAAACGCGCGTGGGCAGGCAATCATGCGCGCAATGATGCGAGCCAGCGAGGAAGTAGAGCAATCAATCGCTCACCCGTGCAGTTCAGGCCGTTACCCGTGTAGCCAGACTTGCAGGTGCACGTCCTGGAGCCCATGGTGTTGGTGCAGGTGGCGTCGGCAGAGCAGCCGCCGTTGCCGGTCAGGCACTCATCCACGTCTATATATTCGGGCGGGCATGCGGCCGGTGGGCGAGCGGGTGGGTGGGCAGGCACGCACACGGTTTACACGGTTGTGGGGAGTCAGGGCATGAGTGCGTGCGCATTAATGGCTGGGTGAGAGATGGTTAGCCAGGTTCCGGTGGGAGGTCACGGGCATGGGAAACGCGCGTGGGCAAGCGATCATGCGCGCAATGATGCAAGCCAGCGAGCAAGTAGAGCATCCAATCTAGGTACCGGGTGCATGCAAGTATTGCTCGCTCAATTTGCTCACCCGTGCATGTCACGCCGTTACCCGAGTAGCCAGGCTTGCAGGTGCACGTCCTGGAGCCGATGGTGTTGGTGCAGGTGGCGTCAGCAGAGCAGCCGCCGTTGTCTGTCACGCATTCGTTCACGTCTGTGTTCGGGCGGGCATGCGGCCGGCGGGCGGGCACGCACACGGTTGTGAGGAGGCAGGGCATGGGTGCGTGTGGTCAGGGTCACGGCGGGCATGGGAAACGCGCGTGGGCAGGCAATCATGCGCGCAATGATGCGAGCCAGCGAGGAAGTAGAGCAATCAATCGCTCACCCGTGCAGTTCAGGCCGTTACCCGTGTAGCCAGACTTGCAGGTGCACGTCCTGGAGTCCATGGTGTTGGTGCAGGTGGCATCGGCAGAGCAGCCGCCGTTGCCGGTTAGGCACTCATCCACGTCTATATATTCGGGCGGGCATGCGGCCGGCGGGCGGGCACGCACACGGTTGTGAGGAGGCAGGGTATCAGTGCGACCAAACGGACGGCTGGGGGAGCCATGGCTAGCCAGGTCCCGGTAGGAGGTCACGGGCATGGGAAACGCGCGTGCGTGGATGGGCAAGCAATCATGCGCGCAATAATGATGCAAGCCAGCGAGCAAGTAGAGCATCCAATAATCTAGGTACCGAGTGCATGCAGCTATTGCTCGCTCAATTCGCTCACCCGTGCAGGTCACGCCGTTACCCGAGTAGCCAGGCTTGCACGTGCACGTCCTGGAGCCGATGGTGTTGGTGCAGGTGGCATCGGCAGAGCAGCCGCCGTTGTCGGTCTGGCACTCATCCACGTCTGTGTTCGGGCGGGCATGCGGCCGGCGGGCGGGCACGCACACGGTTGTGAGGAGGCAGGGCATCAGTGCGACCAAACGGACGGCTGGGGGAGCCATGGCTAGCCAGGTCCCGGTAGGAGGTCGCGGGCATGGGAAACGCGCGTGCGTGGATGGGCAAGCAATCATGCGCGCAATGATGCAAGCCAGCGAGCAAGTAGAGCATCCAATCTAGGTACCGAGTGCATGCAGCTATTGCTCGCTCAATTTGCTCACCCGTGCAGGTCACGCCGTTACCCGAGTAGCCAGGCTTGCAGGTGCACGTCCTGGAGCCGATGGTGTTGGTGCAGGTGGCATCGGCAGAGCAGCCGCCGTTGTCAGTCTGGCACTCATCCACGTCTGTGTTCGGGCGGGCATGCGGCCGGCGGGCGGGCACGCACACGGTTGTGAGGAGGCAGGGCATCAGTGCGACCAAACGGACGGCTGGGGGAGCCATGGCTAGCCAGGTCCCGGTAGGAGGTCACGGGCATGGGAAACGCGCGTGCGTGGATGCGCAAGCAATCATGCGCGCAATAATGATGCAAGCCAGCCAGCGAGCAAGTAGAGCATCCAATAATCTAGGTACCGAGTGCATGCAGCTATTGATTGGTCGCTTAATTCGCTCACCCGTGCAGGTCAGGCCGTCACCCGAGTAGCCAGGCGTGCAGGTGCACGTCCTGGAGCCGATGGTGTTGGTGCAGGTGGCGTCGGCAGAGCAGCCGCCGTTGCCAGTCTGGCACTCATCCACGTCTGTGTTCGGGCGGGCATGCGGCCGGCGGGCGGGCACGCACACGGTTGTGAGGAGGCAGGGCATCAGTGCGACCAAACGGACGGCTGGGGGAGCCATGGCTAGCCAGGTCCCGGTAGGAGGTCACGGGCATGGGAAACGCGCGTGCGTGGATGGGCAAGCAATCATGCGCGCAATAATGATGCAAGCCAGCGAGCAAGTAGAGCATCCAATAATCTAGGTACCGAGTGCATGCAGCTATTGCTCGCTCAATTCGCTCACCCGTGCAGGTCACGCCGTCACCCGAGTAGCCAGGCTTGCACGTGCACGTCCTGGAGCCGATGGTGTTGGTGCAGGTGGCATCGGCAGAGCAGCCGCCGTTGTCGGTCTGGCACTCATCCACGTCTGTGTTCGGGCGGGCATGCGGCCGGCGGGCGGGCACGCACACGGTTGTGAGGAGGCAGGGCATCAGTGCGACCAAACGGACGGCTGGGGGAGCCATGGCTAGCCAGGTCCCGGTAGGAGGTCGCGGGCATGGGAAACGCGCGTGCGTGGATGGGCAAGATATCATGCGCGCAATGATGCAAGCCAGCGAGCAAGTAGAGCATCCAATAATCTAGGTACCGGGTGCATGCAGCTATTGCTCGCTCAATTTGCTCACCCGTGCAGGTCACGCCGTCACCCGAGTAGCCAGGCTTGCACGTGCACGTCCTGGAGCCGATGGTGTTGGTGCAGGTGGCATCGGCAGAGCAGCCGCCGTTGTCAGTCTCGCACTCATCCACGTCTGTGTTCGGGCGGGCATGCGGCCGGCGGGCGGGCACGCACACGGTTGTGAGGAGGCAGGGCATCAGTGCGACCAAACGGACGGCTGGGGGAGCCATGGCTAGCCAGGTCCCGGTAGGAGGTCACGGGCATGGGAAACGCGCGTGCGTGGATGGGCAAGCAATCATGCGCGCAATAATGATGCAAGCCAGCCAGCGAGCAAGTAGAGCATCCAATCTAGGTACCGAGTGCATGCAGCTATTGATTGGTCGCTTAATTTGCTCACCCGTGCAGGTCAGGCCGTCACCCGAGTAGCCAGGCGTGCAGGTCACTCGGGGAAACACAGGGCGTTCGAAACCGGGCATTTTAGTCCGAACCTGGTCCGAACCTGGTCCGATCCTGGTCCGAACCTGGTCCGAACCGGTTCGAACGGGGGGTGTTCGGACGGCAGCTCGGGCCCAAACAGGGCGTGTCCGAAAGCGGAATCATGTCCGAATGCCGATGCCCCAATTCGGACGGCGGGCGCCTCTTTTGCACCGCGTATTTTCGCAGTTCCAATACATTGTAACATACTGCAACTACCTAAGAGTTCACAGCGCCACAATATCAACCACGCCCCCCGCGTTACTGCGCACCAATTGCGCCTAACTCTGTCAAAGCAGCAGTAAGCTGGTCTTTAGTCTGTCCTGGCTATATGTATTGGCATTGCTGTCCGCGTCGGCGTATAGCGTCCGCGTATTAGTGCAGAAGGTGTACTCGCATGGATTTGTGGCTGGCGCGCGACCTGCAGCTATGGACTCTCCAGCCAGAGCGATCCAACCCCACCTATTGTGGCCTAGGCGAGCCTTCGAAGGCAATGCACTATCTCACGCGAACGGCAGTTACACGTGCCGGCGTTGCAGCTGCCATTTCGCCAGAATCGCCTTTGCTGCCAGGCACTTTCGCTCGGGGCCGCCGCACTGCATAGCCAGGGCCATGAGGAGGATAAGTCGCTAATCCTGGCTGACGCCATGGCCGCAGACCAGGCTGCTAACACGGGACTACTGCAGTACTACCCCCTGCGAGTCCATCTGAATCTGGCCATCTCAATTCGAATGGCCCCGCCCCCCCCCCCCTGCCCCGCCCCGCCCCGCCCCACCCCGCCCACACCAATGCCAACGCCAACACCCATGCCCACGCCAACACCCATCCATCATGCCTCTGCCAACACCCACGCGAACGCCCATCCGTGCCCATGCCCATGCCCCCGCCAACACCCACGCCAACACCAATCCACGCCAATGCCCATGCCCCCACCCACGCAAACACTCATGCCCCCGCCCACACCCGAGCCACCGCCACCACCCACGCCCACTGCCACCACCCACGCCACCGCCACCACCATCACCTGGCTAACAGCGCCGGCACAACCGTGACCAGCATACCCAACGCCTTCCAACCGGACACCACAGCAGCGACCCGTGTCACCCCCGCTCTGGCCCTGTCGTCGAGGTCGGAGGTCGTCGCGGAGTACCTGCAGCGGTACCAGGACTTCTGCACGCAGCAGCAAGCCGCGGGCGCCGGTGTGACGGCCAGCGGGGCGGCGCCGGTGCTGCTGCAACAGGCGGTGACAGGCCCAACCACGGCGGGGGGGATGGCAGCAGCAGGGGTGGTGACGGGGGCGGTAGCGCCAACCACCCAACTCGACCCGGCCATCCTACAGCTTCAGGAGCGGTGGCACCGAGCCAGCCTTCCAGAGCCAGCGTCGGCTGGGCCTGCGGGCCCAACTGGGGCCGGCGCCGCAACCCCAGCCGTGGCAGCCCTGCCACCAGCAGCCCGGCCGCCGACAGCCCAGCCGCCGGCAACCCTGCCACCGGCAGCCCTGCCGCCGGCAGCCCCCGCGGGCATAGGCGGGCAGAGCGCGGGACTTGGACGAGTCGGCGGGGGACATCACCCCGCCACCAGCCCGGGACGGCAGCCCGCCGCCCGCGTGCGCCAGCCCACAGCGGGCCTGGGGCCCACAGGTGTCCCCCGGCATCCAAGCTCTGCGCACCCAGCTGTTCCAAGGCAGCCCGCCGAAAGGCAGCCTGGCGTGGAGCCTGCACCTGGCCCCCCGCACCCAGCCCAGCACCAGCACCAGCCATGGGGGCTCTGGCAGCAGTGGTGGGGGCAGTCAAGGCCCCGCGGGCGTGTGGCCTGCCACCACCAAGACCCTGTTTCGGGAACAGTCCGGCTGCCTAGCCTGCAACAGCTATACGCTGGAGCAGTTCCAACCGCGCCAGTGCCCCCATCCCCTGGCGCACTGGCCCACCGAGCCGGCAGGCGGCTTCCCCAGCTCACCGGACCCCCACACCAACACGCCCGCACGGTGATCGAGCTGTTCCAGGGACTGCCGGCCGCCGAGAAGCGCATGCTCCTGTTCTCGGTGACCATGGACGTGCGGCTGACCACCTTGGAGGGGTTCACGAACCTCACCAGGGTGCTGACGCTAGCCAAGAAGAACGGCTGGAAGTACGACGAGACCGTGCAGCCACCGTTCCCGGCAGGCAGCAACGGCATGGAGACCTTCTGCTTCCCACCACCACCGCCACCGCCACCACCACTGCCACCGCCCACACCACCACCACCGCCACCGCCAACACCAACGCAAACGCAAACACAACCACCCACGCCCACACCCACACCCACACCCACACCCACACCCACACCCACACCCACACCCACACCCACACCCACACCCACACCCACACCCACACCCACACCCATGCCCACGCCCACACCCACACCCTCGCCCACACCCAAGCCCACCGCCACTACCACGGCCACCTCCACCACCACCTCCACCTCCACAGCCCACACCCATGTCACCGCCCCCGCCCCCGCCCGCACCTGCGCTCGCGCCCACTGCCAACACCAACGCCAACACCAACACCAGCACCAACGCCAACGCCCGCATCCATGCCCACGCCCAAGCCCACGCCACCACCACCACCACCACCACTGACACTGACACCGACACCCTGCCCCGCCCCACCCTGCCCACGCCACCAACCACACCCACGCCCACGCCCACACCTACTGCCACCACCCACACCACCGCCACCGCCCACGCCCACGCCCACGCCCACACGCACGCCCACGCCCACACCCACGCCCACCGCCACCACCCACGCCCACGCCCACACCCACCGCCCACGCCCACGCCCACGCCCACACCCACGCCCACGCCCATGCCCACGCCCACGCCCACGCCCACGCCCACGCCCACGCCCACGCCCACGCCCACGCCCACACCCACGCCCACGCCCACGCCCATGCCCACGCCCACGCCCACGCCCACGCCCACGCCCACGCCCACGCCCACGCCCACGCCCACGCCCACGCCCACGCCCACGCCCACACCCACACCCACGCCCACGCCCATGCCCACGCCCACACCCACGCCCACGCCCACACCCACGCCCACGCCCACGCCCACGCCCACACACCCCACGCCCACGCCCACTGCCCACGCCCACGCCCACGCCCACGCCCACGCCCACGCCCACGCCCACGCCCACGCCCACGCCCACGCCCACGCCCACGCCCACGCCCACGCCCACGCCCACGCCCACGCCCACGCCCACGCCCACGCCCACGCCCACGCCCACGCCCACGCCCACGCCACGCCCACGCCCACGCCCACGCCACGCCCACGCCCACGCCCACGCCCACGCCCACGCCCACGCCCCACGCCCACGCACCCACGCCCACGCCCACGCCCACGCCCACGCCCACGCCCACGCCCACGCCCACGCCCACGCCACGCCCACGCCCACGCCCACGCCCACGCCCGCCCACGCCCACGCCGACGCCCACGCCCACGCCCACGCCCACGCCCACGCCCACACGCACGCCCACGCCCACCGCCAATGCCGCCGCCACCTCCACCTCCACCGCCCACACCAATGTCACCGCCCACACCCCCGCCCGCACCTGCGCTCGCGCCCACTGCCAACGCCAACGCCCACACCTACTGCCACCACCCACTGGCGGATTCCTGCCTTACCACGCACACCCTACACAGCCTTACATGTGCGGAGGCCTGTGGCAGCGTGGGCGTGTGAGGCTCTGCCAGGCTGGGCAGTGAAGCCCAGGCTTGAGCCATGCTCGCATGCTGCCCGCACCCAACCGTCACCGCCAGTCCAGTCCTTGCCCCCCTCCGACACCTGCTCCCGCGGATTCCTGCCTTCCCACGTACACCCTACACAGCCTTACATGTGCGGAGGCCTGTGGCAGCGTGGGCGTGTGAGGCTCTGCCAGGCTGGGCAGTGAAGCCCATGCCTGAGCCATGCTCGCATGCTGCCCGCACCCAACCGTCACCGCCAGTCCAGTCCTTGCCCCCCTCCGACACCTGCTCCCGCGGATTCCTGCCTTACCACGCACACCCTACACAGCCTTACATGTGCGGAGGCCTGTGGCAGCGTGGGCGTGTGAGGCTCTGCCAGGCTGGGCAGTGAAGCCCATGCCTGAGCCATGCTCGCATGCTGCCCGCACCCAACCGTCACCGCCAGTCCAGTCCTTGCCCCCCTCCGACACCTGCTCCCGCGGATTCCTGCCTTACCACGCACACCCTACACAGCCTTACATGTGCGGAGGCCTGTGGCAGCGTGGGCGTGTGAGGCTCTGCCAGGCTGGGCAGTGAAGCCCATGCCTGAGCCATGCTCGCATGCTGCCCGCACCCAACCGTCACCGCCAGTCCAGTCCTTGCCCCCCTCCCACACCTGCTCCCGCGGATTCCTGCCTTCCCACGCACACCCTACACAGCCTTACATGTGCGGAGGCCTGTGGCAGCGTGGGCGTGTGAGGCTCTGCCAGGCTGGGCAGTGAAGCCCATGCCTGAGCCATGCTCGCATGCTGCCCGCACCCAACCGTCACCGCCAGTCCGGTCCTTGCCCCCCGCCCACATCTGCTCCTGCGGATTCCTGCCTTACCACGCACACCCTACACAGCCTTACATGTGCGGAGGCCTGTGGCAGCGTGGGCGTGTGAGGCTCTGCCAGGCTGGGCAGTGAAGCCCATGCCTGAGCCATGCTCGCATGCTGCCCGCACCCAACCGTCACCGCCAGTCCGGTCCTTGCCCCCCTCCGACACCTGCTCCCGCGGATTCCTGCCTTCCCACGCACACCCTACACAGCCTTACATGTGCGGAGGCCTGTGGCAGCGTGGGCGTGTGAGGCTCTGCCAGGCTGGGCAGTGAAGCCCAGGCTTGAGCCATGCTCGCATGCTGCCCGCACCCAACCGTCACCGCCAGTCCGGTCCTTGCCCCCCGCCCACATCTGCTCCTGCGGATTCCTGCCTTACCACGCACACCCTACACAGCCTTACATGTGCGGAGGCCTGTGGCAGCGTGGGCGTGTGAGGCTCTGCCAGGCTGGGCAGTGAAGCCCAGGCTTGAGCCATGCTCGCATGCTGCCCGCACCCAACCGTCACCGCCAGTCCAGTCCTTGCCCCCCTCCGACACCTGCTCCCGCGGATTCCTGCCTTACCACGCACACCCTACACAGCCTTACATGTGCGGAGGCCTGTGGCAGCGTGGGCGTGTGAGGCTCTGCCAGGCTGGGCAGTGAAGCCCATGCCTGAGCCATGCTCGCATGCTGCCCGCACCCAACCGTCACCGCCAGTCCGGTCCTTGCCCCCCTCCGACACCTGCTCCCGCGGATTCCTGCCTTCTCACGCACACCCTACACAGCCTTACATGTGCGGAGGCCTGTGGCAGCGTGGGCGTGTGAGGCTCTGCCAGGCTGGGCAGTGAAGCCCAGGCTTGAGCCATGCTCGCATGCTGCCCGCACCCAACCGTCACCGCCAGTCCGGTCCTTGCCCCCCTCCGACACTTGCTCCCGCGGATTCCTGCCTTCCCACGCACACCCTACACAGCCTTACATGTGCGGAGGCCTGTGGCAGCGTGGGCGTGTGAGGCTCTGCCAGGCTGGGCAGTGAAGCCCAGGCTTGAGCCATGCTCGCATGCTGCCCGCACCCAACCGTCACCGCCAGTCCGGTCCTTGCCCCCCGCCCACATCTGCTCCTGCGGATTCCTGCCTTACCACGCACACCCTACACAGCCTTACATGTGCGGAGGCCTGTGGCAGCGTGGGCGTGTGAGGCTCTGCCAGGCTGGGCAGTGAAGCCCAGGCTTGAGCCATGCTCGCATGCTGCCCGCACCCAACCGTCACCGCCAGTCCAGTCCTTGCCCCCCTCCGACACCTGCTCCCGCGGATTCCTGCCTTACCACGCACACCCTACACAGCCTTACATGTGCGGAGGCCTGTGGCAGCGTGGGCGTGTGAGGCTCTGCCAGGCTGGGCAGTGAAGCCCATGCCTGAGCCATGCTCGCATGCTGCCCGCACCCAACCGTCACCGCCAGTCCAGTCCTTGCCCCCCTCCCACACCTGCTCCCGCGGATTCCTGCCTTACCACGCACACCCTACACAGCCTTACATGTGCGGAGGCCTGTGGCAGCGTGGGCGTGTGAGGCTCTGCCAGGCTGGGCAGTGAAGCCCATGCCTGAGCCATGCTCGCATGCTGCCCGCACCCAACCGTCACCGCCAGTCCGGTCCTTGCCCCCCGCCCACATCTGCTCCTGCGGATTCCTGCCTTACCACGCACACCCTACACAGCCTTACATGTGCGGAGGCCTGTGGCAGCGTGGGCGTGTGAGGCTCTGCCAGGCTGGGCAGTGAAGCCCAGGCTTGAGCCATGCTCGCATGCTGCCCGCACCCAACCGTCACCGCCAGTCCAGTCCTTGCCCCCCTCCGACACCTGCTCCCGCGGATTCCTGCCTTACCACGCACACCCTACACAGCCTTACATGTGCGGAGGCCTGTGGCAGCGTGGGCGTGTGAGGCTCTGCCAGGCTGGGCAGTGAAGCCCAGGCCTGAGCCATGCTCGCATGCTGCCCGCACCCAACCGTCACCGCCAGTCCAGTCCTTGCCCCCCTCCCACACCTGCTCCCGCGGATTCCTGCCTTACCACGCACACCCTACACAGCCTTACATGTGCGGAGGCCTGTGGCAGCGTGGGCGTGTGAGGCTCTGCCAGGCTGGGCAGTGAAGCCCAGGCCTGAGCCATGCTCGCATGCTGCCCGCACCCAACCGTCACCGCCAGTCCAGTCCTTGCCCCCCTCCGACACCTGCTCCCGCGGATTCCTGCCTTACCACGCACACCCTACACAGCCTTACATGTGCGGAGGCCTGTGGCAGCGTGGGCGTGTGAGGCTCTGCCAGGCTGGGCAGTGAAGCCCATGCCTGAGCCATGCTCGCATGCTGCCCGCACCCAACCGTCACCGCCAGTCCAGTCCTTGCCCCCCTCCGACACCTGCTCCCGCGGATTCCTGCCTTACCACGCACACCCTACACAGCCTTACATGTGCGGAGGCCTGTGGCAGCGTGGGCGTGTGAGGCTCTGCCAGGCTGGGCAGTGAAGCCCATGCCTGAGCCATGCTCGCATGCTGCCCGCACCCAACCGTCACCGCCAGTCCGGTCCTTGCCCCCCTCCGACACCTGCTCCCGCGGATTCCTGCCTTCTCACGCACACCCTACACAGCCTTACATGTGCGGAGGCCTGTGGCAGCGTGGGCGTGTGAGGCTCTGCCAGGCTGGGCAGTGAAGCCCAGGCTTGAGCCATGCTCGCATGCTGCCCGCACCCAACCGTCACCGCCAGTCCGGTCCTTGCCCCCCTCCGACACTTGCTCCCGCGGATTCCTGCCTTCCCACGCACACCCTACACAGCCTTACATGTGCGGAGGCCTGTGGCAGCGTGGGCGTGTGAGGCTCTGCCAGGCTGGGCAGTGAAGCCCAGGCTTGAGCCATGCTCGCATGCTGCCCGCACCCAACCGTCACCGCCAGTCCAGTCCTTGCCCCCCTCCGACACCTGCTCCCGCGGATTCCTGCCTTACCACGCACACCCTACACAGCCTTACATGTGCGGAGGCCTGTGGCAGCGTGGGCGTGTGAGGCTCTGCCAGGCTGGGCAGTGAAGCCCAGGCCTGAGCCATGCTCGCATGCTGCCCGCACCCAACCGTCACCGCCAGTCCAGTCCTTGCCCCCCTCCCACACCTGCTCCCGCGGATTCCTGCCTTACCACGCACACCCTACACAGCCTTACATGTGCGGAGGCCTGTGGCAGCGTGGGCGTGTGAGGCTCTGCCAGGCTGGGCAGTGAAGCCCAGGCTTGAGCCATGCTCGCATGCTGCCCGCACCCAACCGTCACCGCCAGTCCGGTCCTTGCCCCCCGCCCACATCTGCTCCTGCGGATTCCTGCCTTACCACGCACACCCTACACAGCCTTACATGTGCGGAGGCCTGTGGCAGCGTGGGCGTGTGAGGCTCTGCCAGGCTGGGCAGTGAAGCCCATGCCTGAGCCATGCTCGCATGCTGCCCGCACCCAACCGTCACCGCCAGTCCGGTCCTTGCCCCCCGCCCACATCTGCTCCTGCGGATTCCTGCCTTACCACGCACACCCTACACAGCCTTACATGTGCGGAGGCCTGTGGCAGCGTGGGCGTGTGAGGCTCTGCCAGGCTGGGCAGTGAAGCCCAGGCTTGAGCCATGCTCGCATGCTGCCCGCACCCAACCGTCACCGCCAGTCCAGTCCTTGCCCCCCTCCGACACCTGCTCCCGCGGATTCCTGCCTTACCACGCACACCCTACACAGCCTTACATGTGCGGAGGCCTGTGGCAGCGTGGGCGTGTGAGGCTCTGCCAGGCTGGGCAGTGAAGCCCATCCCACGGGAGTCATGCATGGGGATCGGCTTTTCTTGCTTGACCTTCGAGCTATAATTAATATACAATTAGTATACTGTTGTTATATATACATATACATTACAAGTGTCAATGGTTTACCTATTACATATACCCCGCGAAACACAACTCCACGCAAACTCGACGAGCAAACTCAGAACTGCAACTGCGGAATAGGTTATCTGTTCCTGTCGTTGCTTTAAGTATTCAATAATTGACGTAATCACGCCCTGGAGCTGTTGAATAAGGGGTCAGTGCGCAAGTCAAAGCGGTCAACACTGGTCTGTAGCAGTCGCTCGGCGAGCCTGCAGGCCAGCAGCTCGCCCCGACTGGTCAAAATTTTGATTGTGGCTCATGTAGACTCAGCTGGACTACGTTGTCGCTCTGTATCGTTTCACAGGGTGCTGGCATCACTTGCGGTCGCTCGCTGTCAAGCCACAGCAGGTACGCGGCTCATCA
This sequence comes from Chlamydomonas schloesseri, assembly GCA_016834595.1. Classification (NCBI taxonomy): domain Eukaryota; kingdom Viridiplantae; phylum Chlorophyta; class Chlorophyceae; order Chlamydomonadales; family Chlamydomonadaceae; genus Chlamydomonas; species Chlamydomonas schloesseri. The sequence continues at coordinate 356,356 of JAEHOD010000009.1, read as the reverse complement.
TAGTGATTTGTACATTGACACAGAGGGCATAAGGGCATGCAATAGCTGCGTTGGCCTGGTCAGTTTCAACATTTTGCTTGTGATCGCGAGGCCTCGGGCCGTCCTCGCACCTCTATGCTTGGCAAGTCCGAGCACAGGCTAGTACAGGGATGACCTCGCACGGTAACTCTCGGCACCGGCAGGGCCCACGTTCTGACACGTCACTTTTCCCTTTGCGCTCAGGTGCTATCACATCGGCTAGGGCGGGGCTGCTCTGGTGCTCTAGGGGCTGCTCAGCTAGGCGGGACGAAGCGAGAAAGGTAAGTCATGGAGGGATATGGGATGTGGCACATATGGCAAGACGGACTCGGGGTTGTGCACCGGTGTCTCTAGACGCCATGAATGGCTGTTGGATAGTATGGGTCACGACGGGTCTGAACACCCCGTTCTGGGCGGGTCTGAAGTTGGCTATCCAGCATTGGAAACATTAGTTCGAACAGTATGGGTGGTTTGGGCGCCCAGTCCGAACCTTGGTTTGAAGGCGGCGTCCGGATTTTGGGACGGGGCGGAATGGGGCGGGGGTGTCCGAATTCGGCATCCGAAAACATTCGCTGCTATTTTGAACAGCCCATTCGGGGCGGGTCCGAAAGTTGGCATCCGAAATAGTTCGAAGGACCGTGTAAAATTTCGAAGCAGAATCGAACCAGAATCGAACCAGATTCGAACCAGAATCGAAGCGATTACTTTCGGATGAAGTGGTGCATATTCGAACAGGTTACAGGTTCAGATGGGCCATCTGAACTGAGCTTTCGGATGGGGTTTCGGACCAGGTTCGGACCAGGTTCGGACTGTGTTTCGGACACATACTTCGGACCAGGTTCGGACCAGATTCGAACCAGGTTCGGACAGTGGGCTTTCCCCGAGTGGGTGCACGTCCTGGAGCCGATGGTGTTGGTGCAGGTGGCGTCGGCAGAGCAGCCGCCGTTGCCAGTCTGGCACTCATCCACGTCTGTGTTCGGGCGGGCATGCGGCCGGCGGGCGGGCACGCACACGGTTGTGAGGAGGCAGGGCATCAGTGCGACCAAACGGACGGCTGGGGGAGCCATGGCTAGCCAGGTCCCGGTAGGAGGTCGCGGGCATGGGAAACGCGCGTGCGTGGATGGGCAAGCAATCATGCGCGCAATAATGATGCAAGCCAGCGAGCAAGTAGAGCATCCAATAATCTAGGTACCGAGTGCATGCAGCTATTGCTCGCTCAATTCGCTCACCCGTGCAGGTCACGCCGTTACCCGAGTAGCCAGGCTTGCACGTGCACGTCCTGGAGCCGATGGTGTTGGTGCAGGTGGCATCGGCAGAGCAGCCGCCGTTGTCGGTCTGGCACTCATCCACGTCTGTGTTCGGGCGGGCATGCGGCCGGCGGGCGGGCACGCACACGGTTGTGAGGAGGCAGGGCATCAGTGCGACCAAACGGACGGCTGGGGGAGCGATGGCTAGCCAGGTCCCGGTAGGAGGTCGCGGGCATGGGAAACGCGCGTGCGTGGATGGGCAAGCAATCATGCGCGCAATGATGCAAGCCAGCGAGCAAGTAGAGCATCCAATCTAGGTACCGAGTGCATGCAGCTATTGCTCGCTCAATTTGCTCACCCGTGCAGGTCACGCCGTTACCCGAGTAGCCAGGCTTGCAGGTGCACGTCCTGGAGCCGATGGTGTTGGTGCAGGTGGCATCGGCAGAGCAGCCGCCGTTGTCAGTCTGGCACTCATCCACGTCTGTGTTCGGGCGGGCATGCGGCCGGCGGGCGGGCACGCACACGGTTGTGAGGAGGCAGGGCATCAGTGCGACCAAACGGACGGCTGGGGGAGCCATGGCTAGCCAGGTCCCGGTAGGAGGTCACGGGCATGGGAAACGCGCGTGCGTGGATGCGCAAGCAATCATGCGCGCAATAATGATGCAAGCCAGCCAGCGAGCAAGTAGAGCATCCAATAATCTAGGTACCGAGTGCATGCAGCTATTGATTGCTCGCTCAATTCGCTCACCCGTGCAGGTCAGGCCGTCACCCGAGTAGCCAGGCGTGCAGGTGCACGTCCTGGAGCCGATGGTGTTGGTGCAGGTGGCGTCGGCAGAGCAGCCGCCGTTGCCAGTCTGGCACTCATCCACGTCTGTGTTCGGGCGGGCATGCGGCCGGCGGGCGGGCACGCACACGGTTGTGAGGAGGCAGGGCATCAGTGCGACCAAACGGACGGCTGGGGGAGCCATGGCTAGCCAGGTCCCGGTAGGAGGTCACGGGCATGGGAAACGCGCGTGCGTGGATGGGCAAGCAATCATGCGCGCAATAATGATGCAAGCCAGCGAGCAAGTAGAGCATCCAATAATCTAGGTACCGAGTGCATGCAGCTATTGCTCGCTCAATTCGCTCACCCGTGCAGGTCACGCCGTCACCCGAGTAGCCAGGCTTGCACGTGCACGTCCTGGAGCCGATGGTGTTGGTGCAGGTGGCATCGGCAGAGCAGCCGCCGTTGTCGGTCTGGCACTCATCCACGTCTGTGTTCGGGCGGGCATGCGGCCGGCGGGCGGGCACGCACACGGTTGTGAGGAGGCAGGGCATCAGTGCGACCAAACGGACGGCTGGGGGAGCCATGGCTAGCCAGGTCCCGGTAGGAGGTCGCGGGCATGGGAAACGCGCGTGCGTGGATGGGCAAGATATCATGCGCGCAATGATGCAAGCCAGCGAGCAAGTAGAGCATCCAATAATCTAGGTACCGGGTGCATGCAGCTATTGCTCGCTCAATTTGCTCACCCGTGCAGGTCACGCCGTCACCCGAGTAGCCAGGCTTGCACGTGCACGTCCTGGAGCCGATGGTGTTGGTGCAGGTGGCATCGGCAGAGCAGCCGCCGTTGTCAGTCTCGCACTCATCCACGTCTGTGTTCGGGCGGGCATGCGGCCGGCGGGCGGGCACGCACACGGTTGTGAGGAGGCAGGGCATCAGTGCGACCAAACGGACGGCTGGGGGAGCCATGGCTAGCCAGGTCCCGGTAGGAGGTCGCGGGCATGGGAAACGCGCGTGCGTGGATGGGCAAGCAATCATGCGCGCAATAATGATGCAAGCCAGCCAGCGAGCAAGTAGAGCATCCAATCTAGGTACCGAGTGCATGCAGCTATTGATTGGTCGCTTAATTTGCTCACCCGTGCAGGTCAGGCCGTCACCCGAGTAGCCAGGCGTGCAGGTGCACGTCCTGGAGCCGATGGTGTTGGTGCAGGTGGCGTCGGCAGAGCAGCCGCCGTTGCCAGTCTGGCACTCATCCACGTCTGTGTTCGGGCGGGCATGCGGCCGGCGGGCGGGCACGCACACGGTTGTGAGGAGGCAGGGCATCAGTGCGACCAAACGGACGGCTGGGGGAGCCATGGCTAGCCAGGTCCCGGTAGGAGGTCGCGGGCATGGGAAACGCGCGTGCGTGGATGGGCAAGCAATCATGCGCGCAATAATGATGCAAGCCAGCGAGCAAGTAGAGCATCCAATAATCTAGGTACCGGGTGCATGCAGCTATATATTGCTCGCTTAATTTGCTCACCCGTGCAGGTCACGCCGTCACCCGAGTAGCCAGGCTTGCACGTGCACGTCCTGGAGCCGATGGTGTTGGTGCAGGTGGCATCGGCAGAGCAGCCGCCGTTGTCAGTCTCGCACTCATCCACGTCTGTGTTCGGGCGGGCATGCGGCCGGCGGGCGGGCACGCACACGGTTGTGAGGAGGCAGGGCATCAGTGCGACCAAACGGACGGCTGGATGGGGGAGCCATGGCTAGCCAGGTCCCGGTAGGAGGTCACGGGCATGGGAAACGCGCGTGCGTGGATGGGCAAGCAATCATGCGCGCAATAATGATGCAAGCCAGCGAGCAAGTAGAGCATCCAATAATCTAGGTACCGAGTGCATGCAGCTATTGCTCGCTCAATTCGCTCACCCGTGCAGGTCACGCCGTTACCCGAGTAGCCAGGCTTGCAGGTGCACGTCCTGGAGCCGATGGTGTTGGTGCAGGTGGCGTCGGCAGAGCAGCCGCCGTTGTCAGTCTGGCACTCATCCACGTCTGTGTTCGGGCGGGCATGCGGCCGGCGGGCGGGCACGCACACGGTTGTGAGGTAGGAGGCAGGGCATCAGTGCGACCAAACGGACGGCTGGGGGAGCCATGGCTAGCCAGGTCCCGGTAGGAGGTCGCGGGCATGGGAAACGCGCGTGCGTGGATGGGCAAGATATCATGCGCGCAATAATGATGCAAGCCAGCGAGCAAGTAGAGCATCCAATAATCTAGGTACCGGGTGCATGCAGCTATTGCTCGCTCAATTCGCTCACCCGTGCAGGTCACGCCGTCACCCGAGTAGCCAGGCTTGCACGTGCACGTCCTGGAGCCGATGGTGTTGGTGCAGGTGGCATCGGCAGAGCAGCCGCCGTTGTCGGTCTGGCACTCATCCACGTCTGTGTTCGGGCGGGCATGCGGCCGGCGGGCGGGCACGCACACGGTTGTGAGGAGGCAGGGCATCAGTGCGACCAAACGGACGGCTGGGGGAGCCATGGCTAGCCAGGTCCCGGTAGGAGGTCGCGGGCATGGGAAACGCGCGTGCGTGGATGCGCAAGCAATCATGCGCGCAATGATGCAAGCCAGCGAGCAAGTAGAGCATCCAATAATCTAGGTACCGGGTGCATGCAGCTATTGCTCGCTTAATTTGCTCACCCGTGCAGGTCACGCCGTCACCCGAGTAGCCAGGCTTGCACGTGCACGTCCTGGAGCCGATGGTGTTGGTGCAGGTGGCATCGGCAGAGCAGCCGCCGTTGTCAGTCTCGCACTCATCCACGTCTGTGTTCGGGCGGGCATGCGGCCGGCGGGCGGGCACGCACACGGTTGTGAGGAGGCAGGGCATCAGTGCGACCAAACGGACGGCTGGATGGGGGAGCCATGGCTAGCCAGGTCCCGGTAGGAGGTCACGGGCATGGGAAACGCGCGTGCGTGGATGGGCAAGCAATCATGCGCGCAATAATGATGCAAGCCAGCGAGCAAGTAGAGCATCCAATAATCTAGGTACCGAGTGCATGCAGCTATTGCTCGCTCAATTCGCTCACCCGTGCATGTCACGCCGTTACCCGAGTAGCCAGGCGTGCACGTGCACGTCCTGGAGCCGATGGTGTTGGTGCAGGTGGCGTCGGCAGAGCAGCCGCCGTTGTCAGTCTGGCACTCATCCACGTCTGTGTTCGGGCGGGCATGCGGCCGGCGGGCGGGCACGCACACGGTTGTGAGGAGGCAGGGCATCAGTGCGACCAAATGGACGGCTGGGGGAGCCATGGCTAGCCAGGTCCCGGTAGGAGGTCACGGGCATGGGAAACGCGCGTGCGTGGATGGGCAAGCAATCATGCGCGCAATAATAATGATGCAAGCCAGCCAGCGAGCAAGTAGAGCATCCAATCTAGGTACCGAGTGCATGCAGCTATTGATTGGTCGCTCAATTCGCTCACCCGTGCAGGTCACGCCGTCACCCGAGTAGCCAGGCTTGCACGTGCACGTCCTGGAGCCGATGGTGTTGGTGCAGGTGGCATCGGCAGAGCAGCCGCCGTTGTCAGTCTCGCACTCATCCACGTCTGTGTTCGGGCGGGCATGCGGCCGGCGGGCGGGCACGCACACGGTTGTGAGGAGGCAGGGCATCAGTGCGACCAAACGGACGGCTGGGGGAGCCATGGCTAGCCTGGTCCCGGTAGGAGGTCGCGGGCATGGGAAACGCGCGTGCGTGGATGCGCAAGCAATCATGCGCGCAATAATGATGCAAGCCAGCCAGCGAGCAAGTAGAGCATCCAATCTAGGTACCGAGTGCATGCAGCTATTGATTGGTCGTTTAATTTGCTCACCCGTGCAGGTCACGCCGTCACCCGAGTAGCCAGGCGTGCAGGTGCACGTCCTGGAGCCGATGGTGTTGGTGCAGGTGGCGTCGGCAGAGCAGCCGCCGTTGTCAGTCTCGCACTCATCCACGTCTGTGTTCGGGCGGGCATGCGGCCGGCGGGCGGGCACGCACACGGTTGTGAGGAGGCAGGGCATCAGTGCGACCAAACGGACGGCTGGGGGAGCCATGGCTAGCCAGGTCCCGGTAGGAGGTCGCGGGCATGGGAAACGCGCGTGCGTGGATGGGCAAGCAATCATGCGCGCAATGATGCAAGCCAGCGAGCAAGTAGAGCATCCAATCTAGGTACCGAGTGCATGCAGCTATTGATTGCTCGCTCAATTCGCTCACCCGTACAGGTCAGGCCGTCACCCGAGTAGCCAGGCGTGCAGGTGCACGTCCTGGAGCCGATGGTGTTGGTGCAGGTGGCATCGGCAGAGCAGCCGCCGTTGTCAGTCTGGCACTCATCCACGTCTGTGTTCGGGCGGGCATGCGGCCGGCGGGCGGGCACGCACACGGTTGTGAGGAGGCAGGGCATCAGTGCGACCAAATGGACGGCTGGGGGAGCCATGGCTAGCCAGGTCCCGGCAGTGGGAGGTCACGGGCATGTATGGGAAATGCGCGTGCGTGGATGGGCAAGCAATCATGCGCGCAATGATGCAAGCCAGCGAGCAAGTAGAGCATCCAATAATCTAGGTACCGAGTGCATGCAGCTATTGATTGCTCGCTCAATTCGCTCACCCGTACAGGTCAGGCCGTCACCCGAGTAGCCAGGCGTGCAGGTGCACGTCCTGGAGCCGATGGTGTTGGTGCAGGTGGCATCGGCAGAGCAGCCGCCGTTGTCAGTCTGGCACTCATCCACGTCTGTGTTCGGGCGGGCATGCGGCCGGCGGGCGGGCACGCACACGGTTGTGAGGAGGCAGGGCATCAGTGCGACCAAATGGACGGCTGGGGGAGCCATGGCTAGCCAGGTCTCGGCAGTGGGAGGTCACGGGCACGTATGGGAAATGCGCGTGCGTGGATGCGCAAGCAATCATGCGCGCAATGATGCAAGCCAGCGAGCAAGTAGAGCATCCAATCTAGGTACCGAGTGCATGCAGCTATTGATTGGTCGTTTAATTTGCTCACCCGTGCAGGTCACGCCGTCACCCGAGTAGCCAGGCGTGCAGGTGCACGTCCTGGAGCCGATGGTGTTGGTGCAGGTGGCGTCGGCAGAGCAGCCGCCGTTGTCAGTCTCGCACTCATCCACGTCTGTGTTCGGGCGGGCATGCGGCCGGCGGGCGGGCACGCACACGGTTGTGAGGAGGCAGGGCATCAGTGCGACCAAACGGACGGCTGGGGGAGCCATGGCTAGCCAGGTCCCGGCAGTGGGAGGTCACGGGCATGTATGGGAAATGCGCGTGCGTGGATGGGCAAGCAATCATGCGCGCAATGATGCAAGCCAGCGAGCAAGTAGAGCATCCAATCTAGGTACCGAGTGCATGCAGCTATTGCTCGCTCAATTCGCTCACCCGTACAGGTCAGGCCGTCACCCGAGTAGCCAGGCTTGCAGGTGCACGTCCTGGAGCCGATGGTGTTGGTGCAGGTGGCATCGGCAGAGCAGCCGCCGTTGTCGGTCTGGCACTCATCCACGTCTGTGTTCGGGCGGGCATGCGGCCGGCGGGCGGGCACGCACACGGTTGTGAGGAGGCAGGGCATCAGTGCGACCAAACGGACGGCTGGGGGAGCCATGGCTAGCCAGGTCCCGGTAGGAGGTCACGGGCATGGGAAACGCGCGTGCGTGGATGGGCAAGCAATCATGCGCGCAATAATGATGCAAGCCAGCGAGCAAGTAGAGCATCCAATAATCTAGGTACCGAGTGCATGCAGCTATTGATTGCTCGCTCAATTCGCTCACCCGTACAGGTCAGGCCGTCACCCGAGTAGCCAGGCTTGCAGGTGCACGTCCTGGAGCCGATGGTGTTGGTGCAGGTGGCATCGGCAGAGCAGCCGCCGTTGTCGGTCTGGCACTCATCCACGTCTGTGTTCGGGCGGGCATGCGGCCGGCGGGCGGGCACGCACACGGTTGTGAGGAGGCAGGGCATCAGTGCGACCAAACGGACGGCTGGGGGAGCCATGGCTAGCCAGGTCCCGGTAGGAGGTCACGGGCATGGGAAACGCGCGTGCGTGGATGGGCAAGCAATCATGCGCGCAATAATGATGCAAGCCAGCCAGCGAGCAAGTAGAGCATCCAATCTAGGTACCGAGTGCATGCAGCTATTGATTGCTCGCTTAAATTGCTCACCCGTGCAGGTCAGGCCGTCACCCGAGTAGCCAGGCTTGCAGGTGCACGTCCTGGAGCCGATGGTGTTGGTGCAGGTGGCGTCGGCAGAGCAGCCGCCGTTGTCGGTCTGGCACTCATCCACGTCTGTGTTCGGGCGGGCATGCGGCCGGCGGGCGGGCACGCACACGGTTGTGAGGAGGCAGGGCATCAGTGCGACCAAACGGACGGCTGGGGGAGCCATGGCTAGCCAGGTCCCGGTAGGAGGTCACGGGCATGGGAAACGCGCGTGCGTGGATGGGCAAGCAATCATGCGCGCAATAATGATGCAAGCCAGCGAGCAAGTAGAGCATCCAATAATCTAGGTACCGAGTGCATGCAGCTATTGATTGCTCGCTCAATTCGCTCACCCGTACAGGTCAGGCCGTCACCCGAGTAGCCAGGCTTGCAGGTGCACGTCCTGGAGCCGATGGTGTTGGTGCAGGTGGCATCGGCAGAGCAGCCGCCGTTGTCGGTCTGGCACTCATCCACGTCTGTGTTCGGGCGGGCATGCGGCCGGCGGGCGGGCACGCACACGGTTGTGAGGAGGCAGGGCATCAGTGCGACCAAACGGACGGCTGGGGGAGCCATGGCTAGCCAGGTCCCGGTAGGAGGTCACGGGCATGGGAAACGCGCGTGCGTGGATGGGCAAGCAATCATGCGCGCAATAATGATGCAAGCCAGCGAGCAAGTAGAGCATCCAATAATCTAGGTACCGAGTGCATGCAGCTATTGATTGCTCGCTCAATTCGCTCACCCGTACAGGTCAGGCCGTCACCCGAGTAGCCAGGCGTGCAGGTGCACGTCCTGGAGCCGATGGTGTTGGTGCAGGTGGCATCGGCAGAGCAGCCGCCGTTGTCAGTCTGGCACTCATCCACGTCTGTGTTCGGGCGGGCATGCGGCCGGCGGGCGGGCACGCACACGGTTGTGAGGAGGCAGGGCATCAGTGCGACCAAATGGACGGCTGGGGGAGCCATGGCTAGCCAGGTCTCGGCAGTGGGAGGTCACGGGCATGTATGGGAAATGCGCGTGCGTGGATGCGCAAGCAATCATGCGCGCAATGATGCAAGTAATGCAAGCCAGCGAGCAAGTAGAGCATCCAATCTAGGTACCGAGTGCATGCAGCTATTGCTCGCTGAATTTGCTCACCCGTGCATGTCAGGCCGTCACCCGAGTAGCCAGGCTTGCAGGTGCACGTCCTGGAGCCGATGGTGTTGGTGCAGGTGGCATCGGCAGAGCAGCCGCCGTTGTCAGTCTCGCACTCATCCACGTCTGTGTTCGGGCGGGCATGCGGCCGGCGGGCGGGCACGCACACGGTTGTGAGGAGGCAGGGCATCAGTGCGACCAAATGGACGGCTGGGGGAGCCATGGCTAGCCAGGTCTCGGCAGTGGGAGGTCACGGGCACGTATGGGAAATGCGCGTGCGTGGATGCGCAAGCAATCATGCGCGCAATGATGCAAGCCAGCGAGCAAGTAGAGCATCCAATCTAGGTACCGAGTGCATGCAGCTATTGATTGGTCGTTTAATTTGCTCACCCGTGCAGGTCACGCCGTCACCCGAGTAGCCAGGCGTGCAGGTGCACGTCCTGGAGCCGATGGTGTTGGTGCAGGTGGCGTCGGCAGAGCAGCCGCCGTTGTCAGTCTCGCACTCATCCACGTCTGTGTTCGGGCGGGCATGCGGCCGGCGGGCGGGCACGCACACGGTTGTGAGGAGGCAGGGCATCAGTGCGACCAAACGGACGGCTGGGGGAGCCATGGCTAGCCAGGTCCCGGCAGTGGGAGGTCACGGGCATGTATGGGAAATGCGCGTGCGTGGATGGGCAAGCAATCATGCGCGCAATGATGCAAGCCAGCGAGCAAGTAGAGCATCCAATCTAGGTACCGAGTGCATGCAGCTATTGCTCGCTCAATTCGCTCACCCGTACAGGTCAGGCGACCCGCCCATACGCCAAACGGGCCGACAGCCGACGCATCCGGTCGCTCCTGCAACAGACCAAACGGCTGCGGCGCGCACTGAACCAACCCACGCCACCGGCCGCTGCGCCGTCCCCAAACCCCACACACATCCCAACTCAACCACCCGCCCCCCAAACCCACCCTGCCCCGCCCCCCCGCCCCAGTCGCTACCCCACCACCCGCGCCCACGCACGTAGAGCCCGCCACCCCCGCATCCACACGCGAACACCTCAGCTCCCTACTGGAGAAAACGAAAACTGACCTACGCACCGCCACCGCCGCCCTACGCAAACGCCATGCACAGAAGGCGATTAAGAAAATCCGCACCCTCCTTGCCACAAACCCCAAGCAAGGACACCAACGCATCCTCAACAGCTCCGAGGCACCGCGTGGCACCCCCGCCATACGGGACCCCGACCTACCCAACACCGTCCACACCACGCCGACAGGCATACTGGACGCCCTGCACCGCCATTTCTCAAACCTCGCACGCCCTATAGGAGGCCGCCGCCTTAATCACTTTAACCCACACACGACGAGAAACTACCCCTTTACCGCACCAGGCGCCCCCAGACCCCATGCCCACACTCGCCAAGGCCAACGGCACGCCCACTACTCTCCTACCGGGCATGGCCGACCCCACAAACTTTCGATGTTGCCTCAACCACCTCAGCCGCAACAAAGCACCAGGCCCCGATGGTATCCCTAATGAACTACTCCAATGCCTACCGTCCTCCCTTCAAGACGCCATCCACCAACTCATGTTGCTCATGTGGGTGAAAGCCGAAACGCCCAAACAATGGACACTATCCGACACCGTACTCATCCCAAAGCCAGCGGGCGACCCCCTCCTCATTAAAAACAAACGCCCCATCGCCCTCGCCAGCACACTCTATAAGCTATACACCTCCCTCATTACCCTCAACACCGTTCTATTCAGCGAGCAAGCAGGTATTTTTACGGAAGCCCAAGAAGGGTACCTCCGGCAACGAAACACGGAACGGCAGATTCAAAACCTTTTACACACGATTGAAGACGCCGCCATAACAGGCCGCAACCTCTTCCTCCTTTACGTGGATTTCTCCTCTGCCTTCAACACCATCGATCAAGATAAACTACTGCTCATCATGCATGATCTGGGCTACCCACGTGACCTCATCGACGCGGTGCAGAGCCTGTACAGCACAGCCCGTACACGCGTCCGCACCGAACACGGCTCCACCGCCGACATTCTTATTGAACGCGGCACCGTCCAGGGCGACGTACTCAGTCCCATTCTCTTTATCATCTTCATGGAGCCACTGCTACGGTGGCTACACAGCGGCGGACGCGGCTACCGCTTTGGATGCCTCACACACGAAGAGAATGACAAGCATAACTTCAGCTCCGGAGCCTTTGCCGATGACCTCGCAGCCGCCACATCCTGTGTCTCCGACATGCGGACCCAAGTCGAAAAGATTGAACGCTACGCCGCATGGGGTGGCCTCAAACTCAACGTCGACAAATGTCAGCTCCAAGGCGTGTTGTACGGGCAAGCGCGCACGGACCCCACGCTCGGGGGTCCGCGCACAGCCTCGCACCAGCGAGCCCTGGATCGCGTGCTCCTGAACAAGATCCGTGTCAGTGGCACCGCCATACCGTACAAGCCACCCACAGCCCCCTACAAATATCTGGGCCTCCAAATCACACCCACACTTGATTGGGGACCCCAGGTGCAACACATGCTAGACAAAATTGAGGAACGAGGCAGCAGCATTACCTCCTCCCTCGCATCACCCGACCAGAAAATCCGCATGCTCCAGCACACTGTCCACCCAGCCGTGGCATACAGCCTCCCCTTCATGCCCTACACCAAACATGACATCGCGCGCATTGATGCAATGATTGCGCGCTACGCCAAACGCTCTTATGGCCTCAAAACCAGCTTTCCCACCCGTGCGATACTACAACCCGTGGAGCAATTTGGCCTCGGGCTTGGCAGCGTACGTGTCCTATATGTGCGACGCGCCGCCAAGGCCCTGGTCCAGGCCCTGAATGACGAAGGCCGCCTTGGCACAGTGACGCGAGCCATGCTACACCTGCAAAGCGGTATGGTAGGTAGAGCGGCTGGTCAGACCCTCACACGCGAGTTCCGCTACTACACGAACCTGCGACAGCTGGCACTAGTGAAAGAAGCTGGCCTAGAGCTCACAAACAAGGGGCAGCCGTTCACTGCCGCCACCACGAACCTTACCTCACTGTGGGACCGGCTCCAGCCCCTATCCACCGACGCGGAGCAGGCCCTGCCCTTTCGTCTCATTCAGCCGCTCCTCGAACTTGGGCACCACCTGCCCGCATTGGCGCCCAACGGCACACACTTGATCAGCACTACGGATCTTAAAGTGATGGGCAAGCGGCATGTGAGGCGCCGGCACCTGCTTGCCCTTAACCGCCTCACCAAGGCACTAAACCCCACTACTCGAGACACAGCCAAACACTGGAGCTGCACGGCACCGCTGCCCCTCAGCGAGCGTCAGCTCCCTAACGAACACGCCATCACTGGTCTGCTCGGGCCCCACGCCGCCCCCGCCCCCGCCCGCTTCCACGACATCCGGCGCCTGCTGGCACAACGAGCCCCGGAAGAACATGATGCTGACGACGCTGAGCCAGCCGAGCCCGCCCCCGCCGCCGCACCCGCCGCCGCACCCGCCGCCGCACAGCCAGCTACGCCTCCACACAAGAAAACCCGCCACCAACACCACCCCTGGGCACCGCGCGGTGAGCCCCTCAACGACGAGCAACACAACCTCGACTGGAATGCGGAAATTGACGAGTTCACCCTAGCACACTGCCGCAACCTCCTGACGACACACAACTCACTGGCGAAGGGGAGAGGAATCCACGCACGCAGCTCCTTCCTCCACGCCCTGCTACTGAAGCCGGACGCCACCGAAGACGACTGGAAACACGGCACCAAACGGGCGTGTCTCGATCTCGCCAGTGTCCTGTTTGGACCACAGGAAGAGGTGCAGCGGATTGTGGCACGCGTTACTAAACAGGGAAAGACATACTTCCGTGTAGAATGGAAACCCACCATTCTTCTACCGGGAGCACTACCCCTCTACACCCGCAACAACTACATGCCCCGCGCCATCACTCCTATTGCACTCCCCAACAACCCCCAAACCCGCATCCGGGTGGACTGGGAGCCCACGGACGAACCCGCCTACGTCATTAACCACCAAGAAAACCGCCAAGCCCTCCTAGACGACCTGGCCGAGCGCCTCGCCCAACCCCCAACAGGCCCGGACCCACCACCAGCCACAGACAGCCATCTTACCACTGCCCAACGACAGGGCTGCTGGCAGGAGGAGTGCTCACTGAGCACCCGCGGCCAGCGCATCCTACGCAGCCAGGTACACATCGACGTCACCCCCTGCAACCCCGACCGAGACATTGCCCCCACAGGCCGGTATCTCATCCAAATCGGTCTTTTCGACCCAGCGGGCGCACCGCCTACGCCCTGGGCACCAGGGGCACACCCCTCTGGCGTCCAGGGGCCCCACACCGCATACGTCTACGACCCCCAAGGCCGCTGCGTAGGCTCGCTTCACGCAGGTCTCCTCGCGTCCCTCTCCCATCGCTATGAGCACGCAACACGCACCTTGCCTGCCGCCCAGCAGCTCGCCTCCCCAGGCGGCTTCCCAGAGGACGTTGCCCGCCTGCTTCTGCGGTATCGGCCAGGGAGCGGAAACAAAGAACACCAGATCACCGAAGCTGGCGAGCGTGCATACCCAGCCCGCCTGACAAAAGAGCTCCACAGAGCAATCGGCAGCACAACCGAGCTCTTCGCATCCCCCCTTAATGTGGCCGACCACACCACCACCTACTTCTCCCCCCACCCCCAGGACGTCCTATTCGGTGCCAACCACGACGCATACACACACCCATGGACCGGGATCGCGATCGCACACCCCGAACCCGACGAAGCACAGCAGCTGCGCGCCCTGCGATGGGCCACAGCCTGGGCCGCTGCCCGCCAGGACCACCGTGAACCCACAGCCACCCTGCTGCTTTTCCCCCGTGACCCACTAGCCCCCTACGCCCAATATCTGACCCATCCCAACGTCACTCACCTCGGCACCCTAAGCCGCTCCCACCTCCCAGTGGGCCTCGGCGGTAACTCCCACTCCGCCACCTACGCCCTCGGCACTGACGTGCTACTGGTGGGAAACGCAGCAGCAGCCCGTCGCGCGCCCGCCTGGGCAGCCCGCATGACCTCTATAGAGCCACCACGCACAGCCGCCGGCCCTGTGCAAGATGCACCTGACCACACGCAATGGGTCCGGAAGCGCGTGCGCAGCATGGCGAAGCAACACGAGCAGGGCACGGCCACGCTCGCGCATGCCTCCTCCGCTCCCAAGCCCCTAGGCGCCCAGGGGCCCACCCCCACACCCGACCACAGACGCGGTCTACCGCACCTACTGCGCGACACACCCGCTACGATACAACCCCCAGGAAGGCATGTACACCGACGGCTCAGTACGCAAGGACAAAGCCGGCCGCTCCTGCGCCTGGGGAGCCGGCGTGTTCGACGCGCGTGCCAACCAGGGTTACCACATCGATGTCAACCCAGGCACCGCCGGGTGCAACACTATCACACGCTGCGAACTATCTGCTATTCACCAAGCCCTCCACCTCGCGGCCGAAGAAACCCCAACGCGACCGGACTTGGCCATTTACACCGACTCGGCCGCTTCCCTCTTCCTGATTCGGAAAATTATCAACCAGCCACATATGCTCACCTACAGCAAACACAAAGCGCTCCTCGAAGCCATCAAGCTGAAGCTCAAGCTTCGCGCGGTGAATGGGCTCACCACCCGACTGCTCAAGGTCAAGGCTCACGTAGGTGTCACACATAACGAAACAGTCGATAAAATAGCCGGGCAAGCGGCCGATAAGAAGGCGCCGACAGACGCCATGTGGCTCCAGGAAACTGCTGACAATGACCCGCGAGCACAGTATTTCTGGCTCCGGAAACCCCTTAAACTACCGCTCGATGGTCCCCAAGACCCCGACGCGGGCCACTACGTGAACGACCTCAACCGTGGAATCCAAACCCGCATGGCACCGGCTGTCAACTTAGGGTACAGCAACCCAACCCTCTACACCGAATTTGTCGCCCAGGCTATCCCTGACCTGGACATCAAATCCAGCACTCGCACCCTTAGGAGCGCAACTGGGCGCCACCACAAGGCGAAGCGCTGCCCAGACTACCTGTACGGCAACCTATGGAATGCCAAGCTGGCCGCCCGGTATGGGCGCACACTCACCGGACGTAGACGAGCACCCGCTACAGGGGACGCAACCATGGCCCCATGCCCCCTTTGCACGTGCCCCGACTCCGGGGGCCATATTCTCGGCGGCTGCCGGCACGTCCACATGCGTAAACTTTACATCAGCAGACACAACAAGGCGGTGCGAATCCTGATGCACCACATCGCACGTGGGACCAACGGAGGCTGCTTCAAAATCATGGACGCAACAGCCGAGGCTGACCTCCCTGAATACGTCTCTGGCACCCGACTTCCTAAGTGGCTCCTACCCAACTGCCCTGACCACATCCGTCGGAAGATGCGACCGGACATACTACTCATCCCTAGCCTTCCACTTGAACCGACGCACATACCCCTCCCTGACCGCAACCGTACCGTGTACATCATTGAAGTGGGGTACTGCGCGGACACCAACCACGCAGCCAAAGCGCACGAGAAGGCCAAACAACACACCAAGCTTGCCAAGTACCTACGGAGGGCCGGCTGGAAAGTCAAGTACACAACACAACATGCAATTAGCCTGGGCTTCGCAGGCACCATACGCGCCTCCCTACCCAAGCTACTCCGTAAGCTTGGGGTGTCCACGGCCGCGGCCGCCCGATGCTGCAACACGCTCCACGACCACGCAGTAGTCACCCTGAATGACATCGTGCGCACTCGAAGGCGCGCCGAAAGAGGGCTCCCCCTCACACCCATGGAAGTCGGATAGCCGGCCTCCATACGGGCGCCATGCGCCCGTCACCCCTGATTTCGGCACGGTAGCAGACGCTTGTACAGGGGGGCTTACCCTCCTCACCGCGTCGGCTCCCTTAATCCACGCCATGACTTACGGAAAGGCGTATACATTTATTTATTTATTTATGGCTAGCCAGGTCCCGGTAGGAGGTCACGGGCATGTATGGGAAACGCGCGTGCGTGGATGGGCAAGCAATCATGCGCGCAATAATGATGCAAGCCAGCCAGCGAGCAAGTAGAGCATCCAATCTAGGTACCGAGTGCATGCAGCTATTGATTGCTCGCTTAAATTGCTCACCCGTGCAGGTCAGGCCGTCACCCGAGTAGCCAGGCTTGCAGGTGCACGTCCTGGAGCCGATGGTGTTGGTGCAGGTGGCGTCGGCAGAGCAGCCGCCGTTGTCGGTCTGGCACTCATCCACGTCTGTGGTGCAGTCGGGCCCCGTCCAACCGGCGTTGCAGCCAGTGCTGGGGGCTTTGCATTTGCCGGCGGGATTGGAGCAGACGGCGCCGTTCATGCATGGGGTGGTGCAAGTGGGGACTCCGCAGGCGGGCAGTCCCATGGTGCTGACGGGGGGCCAGGTGCCGTCGGCCTTGCAGCTGACCCACACGGGGGGGGTCTTGGGTGTGTTGGTGGCGCAGTCCACCCGCACCCGGTCGCCTGGCGCCACGGAGGTCGACCACCGAGTGTTGCCGATGGTGGACACGGTGTACTGCGGTGGGAGTGGAAGCCACAACATGAATGTTCTCCTCGCCGCGGCGGCGCTCGGCGTCAATGGTCCAACCCCGGCCAGGCGCATGAGTGCATCGAGGCATGCAGGCACGCAGCAGGGCTCCCACGCATGTCCCTCGCCCAACCCTCGCACGTACATACGCACGCGTACGTGGAGCACCGCCAAGGTATGGCACTTCAGTGCCCTGTCGTCAACCCCTGTCCTCGGCTCTCTGCTGTCCCCCCAGACAGCAGCCCCCCCCCCGCACGCACACACACACGCACACACACACACACACACACACACACACACACACACACACACACACACACACACACACACACACACACACACACACACACACACACCCGTTGCTGCACGCACGGTGTCGACCCTTCCTCTCCTTGTGCTTTTCTAACACACACACACACACACACACACACACACACACACACACACACACACGCACCCCGTCCACATAGTCCACATGGATGGTTACCCCCTGGTTGTTTTGCTTTAGTTTCTGTAATGGAATCCCACCCTCTCCTTTGAAAGTCATGTGACAGTCAGGTGGGCACAAGTGGAAGACTAGAAGGGGGTGGGTCAGCGGGTGGCACTTGCCTCATTACCGATTGCCGCGCTCAGGACTGAAATGGCGCAGGATCTGCAGGCGAAGACGTGATGGCGGCAGCAGAATGTGCAGCAGCAGGCGCAAGCAGTCGTAAAGAGGGGGAACAGCACGGGGGGGGACAGGGCGACATCGGACAGGACAACGCGGTGTGAGCAGCAGGCGCAAGCAGCAGGGCGCACCCCGTATGTTGCGAGCTGACCGAGCGACATGCATCGGGCGCGTGCGTTGCTATTTCGTCTCCTGCCTGTTTGTTGCTGCCGGCCCTATTACTTACGTAACAGAAGCCGCGCTACGCCGCGCACTCTGCGACGACACGGCGGCCCCTGTTGAGAACGAACGAAACGGACCGACGATAACGACTCCCGTCGCCTACCCCAAGCGGTGCGCAAGTCGCCAATGGACATCAAATACGGCTCACCATTGAACCCCATGGATGGGTTGCGCAGTGCCAGCGCGCCGGTAGCGAGGAAAGCGACGAGCGCGATGGCCAGAACGGCGCGCGAGCGGGGCAGCGCCACGCTGGCAGCCTGTCCGTGTATCATCATTGTCACAAATTAGTGCACGCAAGTATGAGTACTTGGGGCGCTCAAGGAGAGCATATATATACTACGGGCTGCATGCTGTGCCGTGCATGTGTTTTTTAGAAAAACTGTCGAAAACGCCCTGCCAGTTGGGCGCCTTGCGCTGGCCTATGCAAACCTTATTCACATGTGCGGAGTAAATATTTAACAAATTTGTTGGCGCTGAGGCCTCGTTTCATTCTACATGTTGTCGGGCGACGTCCAACCGTGGTTGACAGACCGAAGCAGACAGACGGGGCGGCACCTCGTACGTCCGTCCAGTCGCTCGGCCATGCGTCTGTTTCTACGCCCTACCACTTAGGAGGGGTCGGCGCCTTGTGCTGGCTTTTTCATACCAAATTCACACGTGAGGAGGAACTATGTAACAATTTTGTTGGCGCTGAGGCCTCGTTTCATCCCGCATGTTGGCGGGCGACGTCGAACCAGACAGGGCCACAGAAGACGGATCAGCGCACCTCGTACTGGGGCGTCGGCGCCTGTTTACATGTAAAGATAACACGCGTCTAGTATAGTCTGGCTTTGAGGCCTTGTTGCGACGAAGCGGAGTTACAACCCAAGCAGAGGTGGGCGCGCGGCCGACCCCGTTTTACTTGACGAGCACGCACGGCGGACGAGCCAAGCAACAGTTGTGACGGGCTCTTCCGCTTCGTCACGACGACGAGGCTTGCTCTCCCGCGGCGTTTGCGACTCTTCTGCCTCATTGTGAAGGGTTTATATTGCAAAGGGGTATATGAAAGGTTAAACGCGCTGAGCGGAGGTATGCCGCGGACAGGTACGCATCGGTTCCCCCGGTAGCCCCCATGCTCCTGCCCTAACAGCGGCCTCCGGGCCCAAACGCATCGGGTGTGAGGCGGCCTGCGCTCTAGGTGCACCTAGGGGGCAGTGTGCGGCTCCGTGCGGGGGCGGACGTGGTGCCAAGGCTGAGGGGGGACTGACGCTGCGCTGCTGCTTAGTAGTGGTGTGGCCGATGGCCCAGTTACAACCCGTGCCAGGACGCCGCGGTATCAGAGTAAGTGATGCAGTGGTGTCACCCTACACCCCAATTCCCGACCTGGCGACCTCCCAACCAAAGTGCGACACGCTGACCGACAAACGGCCCTGGCGTCCTTTGCCCCCATTCGCCCCGGCTCCCCAGGATCACCCCTGTCCGACTAGGGACGTGCAGTATGATAAGAAGTAGCTGCCCTATCCTGGCGCTGCCCTACGGTGCGCTACCCGCGGTGTCCTGGCACGGGTTGTAACTGGGCCATCGGCCACACCAGCCACCACCACTACTTGTGTGCGGCTCGGCATACTCGGTGCGCCTATACACGCCTTCCCCCTTTCCTCCCTTTCCCCCCTTCCGCTCCGTGGATCTCCGTGCCCGAACCGCACCTCTTCCCAACGAATGTGAACGCTTCAGAGGACGGCGCTAGATTTTAGAGAATACAATATAATCAAAGCGCTCCCAGGCGTGCCATCCAAGACCCCGACTGGGGCAGGGGCTGGGGCAGGGACCGGGGCCGGGGCAGGGGCCGGGGCTTGAGGCAGGGGCTTGAGGCTTGGGCCGCTCTTGTCGCCGCACGGGTGCAGGGCGCGCGCCGGTGTCCCCCTCCCTCTCCACCGTCACCCGCACCGCCGCCAGCGTCACCCCCGCCGGCGCCCCCGCCGCCATGCTGCTGGCCTCCTCCACCGCCACGGCTGGGCGGCTCGAGCGCCGCCGGCCGCGGCAGACCGGCAGTCCCTCCTCAAGGCAGGCGGTGATGAGGCGGATGTTCGCCGCAGCGTTGGCATCGCGATTCCTGCGTCACAAATAGCGGAAGGCGCTGGGTGGACAGACCGGACAGGGTGGACAGGGTGGACAGCAGACCGGACAGACCGGACAAGGCAGGCACTGGTTGGACAGACCGGACAGGGTGGACAACAGACCGGACAGACCGGACAAGGCGTCCGGGTGGACAAGACAGGCGCTGGGTGGACAGGGTGGACAACAGACCGGACAGGGTGGAAAGAAGACCGGACAGGGTGGACAGGGTGGACAGCAGAACGCCGCCGCCGCCGCCTTGTTGTGTGGGATGGCCGATGGCGCATGCACAACCCGTCGACGAGGGGAGGCCTTTGGGCCGGTAGCCCCCATGCTCCTGCCCTAACAGCGGCCTCCGGGCCCAAACGCATCGGGTGTGAGGCGGCCTGTGCTCTAGGTGCACCTTGGGTGCAGTGTGCGGCTCCGTGCGGGGGTGGGCGTGGTGCCTAGGCTGAGGGGGGGCTGACGCTGCGCTGCTGCTTGAGAGATGGTAGTGGTGGTGTGGCCGATGGCCCAGTTACAACCCGTGCCATGACGCCGCGGGATCAGAGCACATGGGCGCCGGACTCCTCTCCCCTTCTTGTCTAGATAGTACAAATACCTGCGACGTATAGATGATAGCTAAGGGTAGATTGTCTTGCGCAACGCAAAAATGCGAAACATAAGCCAACTCGGAGTGTTCGTCGGGGTGTTCCTCGGGACAGTAGGGTTTCTAAATGTTCGTATGCACATTCAAAACTCGCAACACCAAACACTGCTTCAATTACAGCAGGAGCACACGCAGTCGAGGCCTGTTGCTGCAGCCTCGGCGCTTGGGCGGAAAGACCCGATCAAGCCGGCAGCTGTCCAGGCGAAAGCACAGGTAGCAAGCACTAGCGAGGAGGACTACCCCTTCAAAAGCGTTGAGGAGGTCAACATCGGTGTCCAAACCGGGCATTTCTTTGGCAACGACTTCGAGGGGTTGCAGCAAGGCTGCACGATAGGGAAGACAACAATTAATTGCCGGTATGGGGCAGGCATCAACCCAGAGACGGCAGACGCGCTGTGGTACCACATCCCGTCCATGGGTGGGTCGAGCAACATTAAGAAGCACCACCCCAAGCAGCTGCTTATAGGAATGAGGTGAGGGGCTTCACAATCCAACTCATGGAAGGGTATTCGGGGTATCCGAGGGTGAAGTGATGGGGTTCCGGGGGGAAGAGGGGGGCGGGGGAACATGCGGGGCGGCTGTCCGGACGGGCACCCAATGCATCGGCGAGGCAGCACGTGGCCCCTTTCAAGGTGCCTTGGCCATCGCCCTCCTCCCGAACCCCGTGCCCACGCCCCGCCGTGCTGCCCCCCGCGGGGGCCTGCCTCTGTGCCTGCCTGCCCCTGCCTGCCCCTCTGCCCCCCCCCCACCCCAACCCCCCAACCCCCCCCCACCCCCAACCCACACCCCGCCCAAACAGCATGGAGTCGTCCGAGTACTACCCGGCGCTGGACAACAAGGACTTCATGGCGGCGTTCGACGTGGAGAGCTCCTACCGCACCTGCTCCCAGGTGCCGGTGTTCTACTTTGACTACAACGAGAAGCAGGTGCGGCGCCCGGGCGGGCGGGTGGGTGGGCGGGTGGGGGCGAGGTTAGTGCTGGTGGGTGGGTGGGTGGGTGGGTGGGTGGGTGGGTGGGTGGGTGGGTGGGTGGGTGGGTGAGTGGGTGGGTGGGCGGGTGGGTGGGCGGGCGGGCGGGCGGGTGGGTGGGTGGGTGGGTGGGGGCGAGCTTAGTGCTGGTGGGTGTTTAGTTGAGAGGGCAATGAGCGGCTGCGGGGGAGAGGGCACTGAGCGGCTGCGAGGGCGGGGGTGGGTTGTTCATTCCAGTTCACAGTGAGGCAGCTGGGTGAGCCAGAGCCGCTGCGGGCAGCCAGTTTGCGTGCGTGATGGTCGGTGGGGCAGGGTGCCTTGAGGAGCGGGCCCGGTCGTGCGCTCGTGAAATGGGGCTGGAGGCGGAGGATGGAAGGATGGGCGGTGTTGGGCGGTGTGGGTCCAGGCTGAGTGACGGGAATACAGCCGCAAGCTGAAGGGCGGCTGAGTTCAGGTGGCGGTTGGTCGAGGATGTCGCTGACCGGCGCTGCTACTGATACTGCTGCAACTGCTGTTGGCGCTGCTACTGCTGCTGCTGCAACTGCTGTTGGTGCTGCTGCTGCTACTGCTGCAACTGCTGTTGGTGCTGCTGCTACTGCTGCTGCCGGGGGCCCGCCCGGACCGCCGCTGCTGCAGGTGCACTCGCTGTTCAAGGCGCCGGTGTCCTTTGACCAGAAGAAGACGGCGCTGGTGTACGTGAACAGCAACTGCGGCGCCAAGAGCGGCCGCTCGGACATCATGCGCAAGGTGGGGGTGGCGGCGCCTTGGGGATCGGCGGCGCCTTGGGGGTGGGGGTGGAGCTGCGGTGGGCATGGCGGGTTGAGGCCGGGTGGGTGGGGCGCGTCGGGGCGTGGACTGGGGAGTTAGGCGCGGCGGGGCGGGTGAAGGATGCAAAAGCGCTGTCGTCACACCTCGCCGGCTTTGCTTTGACTCGGCTTTGGCGCGGAAACGGCTGACATGTCCGCAACCGCTGCCCCCCGCAACCGCTGTGCCTGACGATGATGGTGTTGGTGATATGTGTCCTACCGCTGCTTGTGCTTGTGCTTGTGCTGCGCTGTGTCGCCCTGCGCCCTGCTGTGTCACCACCACCACCCGCTGCTGTGCTCACCACCACCACCACCACCTGCTGCTGCTGCTGCTGCTGTGCTCACCGCCGCCAGGTGCTTGCGCTCAAGGACGTGGAGGTGCCCACACACAGCTGGGGCAACTGCGACCGCAACATGCAGGTGCGTGCGGCGTGCAGGGGGGGGGCGGAGTGCAGGGGCGGAGTGCAGGGGGGCGGGGGTGCAGGGGGGGGGGGGAGTGCAGGGGGGGGGGGCGTGCAGGGGGGGGGGGGCAGGGGGGGGTAGTTCATTCCAGAAACCAAAGTGACTTTTGGGGGGGCGGGCCGGGCGGGCCGGTGCAGTGAAGGGGCATGAGGAATGTGATAGGACGGGTCCGCGGGAGCGACTGGGTGGGGACTTACCTTGCCTCGAGCTTGTGTTTATTCGCCCATACCGCCAAGTAGCACCCAGGCTAAGTGTTCCTCGCAAACCGCGCGTCGCCCCACTCCCCGCCCACCACCACCAAAAGGTGACCGGCTCGTTCGACAAGATGGAGCTGATCCGCGGCTACAAGTTCTGTGTGGCCATGGAGAACAGCATCACCAAGGACTACATCACAGAGAAGCTGTGGCAGGTGGGGGGCCTGGGGGCGGCGGGTGGGGGTGGGGAGGGTGGGCCCGTGGGGTTGGGGGGGGTGCGTGACCCCCGTGTGCAGTAACCCCCTCTTTCCGCCACACCTAAATGCTTACGGCGCCTGCCTGACCGTCCCTTTCCCCAACGCCTCTGCCCCAACCACTCCCCTTTTGGTCATCGGTACGCCTTCTGTGTTGCAACATCTGTCTACATCTCCCCCGTAATTACTTTAACATGCATGACATCCCCTCCCCCCCTGCCCCCCATCCCCCCTGCGAAGGCGCTGGAGGCGGGCTGCGTGCCGGTGTACATGGGCCCCCACAACGTGGCCGAGTTCCTGCCCGACCCGGACGCCATCATCGACTACAACAAGCTGGGCTCGCCGGAGGCGCTGAACAGGGTGCGGGCGGGCGGGGGGGGGGCGAGGCTGGAGGGCAGGGGAGGGGAGGGGAGGGGAGGGGAGGGGAGGGGAGGGGAGGGGAGGGGAGGGGAGGGGAGGGGAGCGGAGCGGAGCGGAGGGGAGGGGAGGGGAGGGGAGGGCAGGGCAGGGATCTGGCTGCAGGGCCACCCGCAGTCGCGTCCATTGCCCGCAAGTCATCCGCTTGTGGTTCCATGTGGCCACCTCTCCCTCCCCACTTCGCATGCATGGAACCCCTTCTTCACTTCCCCCCTAACCCTAATGCGTGTGGTCCCCCCTTCCCTTCCCACCCCTACACACACACACGCACGCACACGCACACGCAGGAGCTGCACCGGCTGGCCAACGACCGCGCCGCCTACGAGGCCAAGCTGGCGTGGAAGAGCCGCAAGTGGGAGGACCTGGCGCCCGCCTTCCTGGCCATGGTGGAGCGCAGCCACGTGCGGCAGCCGCACAGCCGCTGCCAGCTGTGCCGCCTGGCGCTCAAGAACCGCTACCGGCCGCAGAACTACACCACCTGCCTGTTCAACGCCGACTGGACCAAGGACTACCACGTCAAGTGATCATAGGAAAGGGGGGGGGAGGAGTGAAGGAAGCGCCAGGCAGGCAGGCAGGCAGGCGGAGAGCAGGAGCGGGATAGAGGACAGGGCGTCGTTGAGCTGGGCGGAGCAGAGTTGCATGACTTCATTTCGCTAGTGGTGCTGTATTTAGTGAAATTTAGTCGCGGGGCACAAGGCGTCTGGGCAATGCAGCTGCGTAGCAACAGTGACCAGCGGTGGTAACGCGGGTGATAATGGTAGCAAATAGCAAGGGAGCATATATGCAAGAGAGGATTTCTACTGAGCGGTGCACTGGTTCATGGATTAGGCATGGGGCAAGAAGGCGAGTTCCCGGTAGTGTCCGAAGCCCCCTCATGTACTTGGCAAGGGTCCGAAGCCCCCCATATCTCCACAAATACAAGCAAGCACGGCGTCGGGGTCAGAAGCAGGAGAAACGCGCTGTGACTGTACCGATGTCAGTAGCTGGTTGGAGGTTGCTGGAGCGTTTTGCTGGCGCGCATTCCTCACTCTCCGGGCGCCCGGCCAGGCGAAAGCACGACCACACAGACAATGCGACGCCACGCAGCGGGAGAGCCGGAGCATAGGTGCAAGAGAGGATTTCATACTGTGTGATCTTTAGCTGCTCTGATCCCGCGGCGTCCTGGGACGGGTTGTAACTGGGCCATCGGCCACACCACCACTCAGCAGCAGCGCAGCGTCAGCCCCCCCCCCTCAGCCTAGGCACCACGCCCACCCCCGCACGGAGCCGCACACTGCACCCAAGGTGCACCTAGAGCACAGGCCGCCTCACACCCGATGCGCTTGGGCCTGGAGGCCGCTGCTAGGGCAGGAGCATGGGGGCTACCGGCCCGAAGGCCTCCCCTCGTCGACGGACATTGTCCGGACGGCGAATAATTAATTGTTTAGCTAGCCATACGCCCTGCACTGCGGCGGCAGCAGCAGCAGGCGTTGCCGCCGCCGCCCCACCACCACCATCATCATCATCATCATCATCATCATCGCTCGCAGCAACCTTCCACGAGCACGCCACCACCCGCGCCGAACTGGCCTGACAATACACACACAGCGCCTGGGCCTCGAGGCCACCACACCTCGCATCCGTATACCGATTCCCGACACTACTATCATCCGTCCGACCACCGCTACTCCTTAGACCAGGCCACCACCTCCATGCACCTCCTTGCACCTCCGGGAGCCCGCTGCCTGCAGCCCGCTGCCCGCCATGCGCTCAGCGCTCAGCGCTCAGTGCTTGCCGGCGGCCCTGAGGCGCTCCACCGCCCGCCAGCCGATGTCGGAGCGGTAGTAGGCGTCCGCCCACTGGATCTGTTTGACCGCCTGTGGGGTGGGTGGGTGTGGGTGTGGGGTGGGTGTGGGTGTGGGTGGGGTTCCATGCATTTAGGTTAATGACGGGGTGGGGTTCCATGCATTTAGGTTAAGCAGCGTGGAGGTAGACAGGGGGTGGGGGGTTGGGTGGGGGAAGGGGGAAGGGGAGGAGGTGGTGGTGGGTGTGAGCGGGTGGGGGCGTTGGCTGGTGGGGCTGGTAAGACAAGCCCAAGCACGGACACACGAGACCGAAGTACGGTCAACTAGCGAAGCACATGCGGATGCAGAGGCGGTGGCACATACACGCCCCAGCCCAAGGTGAGGCTCCCCTGGATCATGCCCGCCAGTGCCCCCCCCCTCAACCGCTCCTCTCCCTCACCGCAGCTGCCCTTCTGACCCCAGCTCTCAGGCCCCATCTTTCCCCTTTTCCCCCTCTCCCTGTCGCCACTCCCTCCCTCTCCCACTCACCCTCCTTCTCCCCTCTCCCCCACCCAACTCCCCCACACTCAAGAGACACGCAAGCAAGCAAGCAAGCGCCCCCTCACCCACCCACCCACCCACCGCGTAGGCCTTGGCCTGCGCCTCCGCCACGTCCGCCCCCAGCGCCGTCACGTTGAGCACGCGCCCGCCCGCGGACACCACCTCGCCCGCCGCGTTGCGCGCGGTGCCGGCGTGGAACACCTTGGCCCCGGTCACGCCCTCCAGCCCGCGGATGGCGCTGCCCTTGGGGTAGTCGCCCGGGTAGCCGCGCGCCGCCATCACCACCGTCAGCGCCGCCTCCGGCCGCCAGTCCAGCCGCACGTCCGCCAGGCGGCCGCGCGTGGCGGCCAGCATGGCGTCCGTCAGGTCGGAGCCCAGGCGCGCCATGAGGCCCTGGCACTCGGGGTCGCCGAAGCGCACGTTGTGCTCCAGCAGCTTGGCCTGTTTGGGTGGGGGTGGGTGGGTTTGGGTTTGGGTGGGTGTGTGGGTGTGTGGGTGGGTATTGGGTGGGTTGGTGTGGGTGGTGGGGTGGTTGTGGTTGTGGGTGGGGTGGGGTGGGGTAGTGCGGGTGGGTTGGCGTGGGTGGGGTGGTGCTTGGGGGTGGGTGATTGGGTGATTTGGATGGTTGGGGGCGGGATTGGGTGGGTGGTTGGGCGGGTGGGGTGGGATGGGGGTTGGGTGGGCGGGTGGTTGGGGGCGGGATTGGGTGGGGGCGGCATTGGGTGGGTGGGGTGGTAACGCGGGGAGGGGTGAGCGCAGTGGGTCGTAGGGTGAGGGTCCCGGGTGGTAAGGGGGAAGTTGACCTCTCACGGTGGTGGTAGCAGGTCGCAGCCGGCGGTGTACGTACAGGCGGACCTTGTCCCGCGCCCTCGCCCACCCCCACTCCCCACTGAGCTGAATGGAGCCCCCTGTGGCTCTCAATGGCTGGGACCCAGTGACATGACGTACATACACCCACTGCCGGCATGGCCGCGTGGTGGTGTGGCACCCATGGTGGCACACCCACGTGTGCATTACCCCGGTAGTCCCAGCCCAGCACCGCAACCCGCAGCCCGCAGCCCGGACCCCCCCCCCCGAGGCACGGCCGGGCCTTGAATTATATCGGTTGGTTTGCTTTGGGTTCTGGAATGAACTGGATTCCCCCCCCCGCTGTACCACGGAGTCCAAGACTACTGAACCCAACAACCCCCCCCCCCCCCCAAACACACACACACGCGCTCACCTTGCCGTCCTTGATCATGAGCCCCGCGAACAGGGTGCCGCGGAAGGGCGCGCCCTCCGCCGCCATGCCGCGGGCGGTGCGGTAGATGATCTCGTCCATCACCTGGGTGATGGGTGGGGGATCGCGGGTGGGGTGGGCAGGAGGGGGCGGGGAAAAGGAGGGTTAAGGGCGAAGGGGTGCCGGTGGCGTGGCATGGGCGTCGCGTGGCGCGGTGTGGCGGCGGGGCGCGTGTCATACCCAAGTGTTCCAGGGCCGCAGGTGCACCAGGGCCGCACACACGCACACGCCGCACTGTGCCTAGTGCCCAGTGCTGCAACTCCTAACTTCCTAACGCTCCCCTTCCGACTCCGTAATCCGTCCGCACACACTCCTGGAACCTCACACTCAACCCCTCTGAGCGCCGCCCCTCCCTCAGTCCCTCACCCTCCACCCACCCACCCACCCCACCCACCCACCCACTCCCACCACCTCTCCCACCACCTCTCCCACCCACCTCTCCCACCACCTCTCCCACCCACCTCTTCTCCCACCACCTCTCCCACCACCTCTCCCACCACCTCTCCCACCCACCTCTCCCACCACCTCTCCCACCACCTCTCCCCACCCACCTCTTCTCCCACCACCTCTCCCACCCCGACCCCCACCTGCTTGTGGATGGTGTCGTTCATGGCGGGCGCGGGCGAGTAGGCGCCCATGCCGCCGGTGTTGGGGCCGGTGTCGCCGTCGCCCACCGCCTTGTGGTCCTGGGCCGACACCTGTGGGTGGTGTGGGGATGGTGTGGTGTGGGGATGGGGGTGGAGGTGTGGGGCAGGGGGGTGGGGGTGGAGGTGTGGGGCAGGGGGGTTTGGAAGGTTTGGGGGTGGAGAGGGCCCCAGAGGGCGCCAGAGGGCCCTTTACAGAGGGCCAGTGCACATCCCAAGTGCACGCAGTGGCCCACGTCCCTGGTCCGGGGACCCAACGGAACCCGGTCCGCATGAACCCCCCCCCCCCCGCCCCGCCTGGTCGTTGGCGTGGGCGTACATCGCACAACCGCAACGGTTAGAAGCTTCGCGGACTTGCCTCCCTTCCCACATCCTGCCCAACCCGGCCGCGCCCACCTCTACAAACTTCCACCTCCTTTTATCCAGCCCGCCCTCAGGCCCCCCCAACCCCCCCAAACCAACCCCCACGAACCCCCCACAGCACCCCCTCCCTCACCCAGCCCCTGCAGACAGGACCCACCAGCGGCACGGCGGCCTCGCCGTCCACCAGCGCGAAGAACGAAACCTCTTCGCCGTCCAGGAACTCCTCAATGACCAGCTCGTCGCCTGGTAATTAATGGTGGGTAGGTAGGTAGGTGGAGTGCGTTAGAGGTGCAGTGGGTGAGGAGTGGAGTGGGTAGGCAGAGGTGGGGAGTGCATGGTAGGGGGCAAAGGGGGCCAAGGGGCCAAGCAGCAGCAGCAGCGGTCGCGGCGCAGGGGTGGGATGGGATGGGCCGCGGGACCCAAGTCAGCCCCCCGCGCGCCTCCTGACCCCCCTTTGCACATTGGCCCCCACCCCGCCTCTCATGCCCCTTGCCCCCTACCAGCTGACGCATGACGGGCCGCCCGCGACCCCTGCCAGCTCTTGCAGGGGTGCTGCTACCCCGTAATACCTGCTACCCCGTTTCAGCTGCTACCCCGTGTTTCAGCTGCCTGCCCTCCCAGTCTTCCCAGTTCCCACTGCTCTGCCCACTGCCCCATATGCACCCCTCTGTCCTCCCCCTCCCACACACACATTGCTCCCGCACCCAGCAGTCACCCGCGCTGCCTCCCCTGCATCTCCTCCACCTCCCCCACACTCCCGCACCCGCACCCACGCCACCGCCACACCCCAGCAGCCCCCAGCCCCCACCCACCACCCCTCATCAGCATCCCTCCCTCCCTCACTCCTACCCCTACCCCCACATCACCCACCACTCACCCGCCCCGCCAAACACCTTCTTGACCAGCATGTCGTCCACCGCCTGGCAGGCCTCCTCCTCCGTGCGGGCCACCACCACGCCCTTGCCTGGGGGGGGAGTGGAGTTGGGTGTGCAGTTGCGTGTTGGTGGGTGTAGTTGGATGGGTGGATGATAGAGAGACAGAGCTATGTCCAGGTCCACGTGGGCACCAGGGCATGGCCACGCCGGCCCCACCACCACCACCACCACCACCACCACCACCCTCCGCCTCCGCCGCCAGCCCCATGGAGGCTCCACTCCAGCGCTCCAGCGTCCCGCACCCAGCGACCCCCGCGAGCTCCCTTCCCCTTCCCGTGTCTCCCAATCCCCCTCCTGAAACCTCGCCTCTTCCCGCCCTCATTGCTTTTGGTCCCTGAAGGCACCAAACCCCCAACCCACCCAACCTGCCCACCTCTTTTGACCTCCCAATCCCCTCCACCCCGCTCTACCCTGCTCCATCCCTCTCCACCCCGCTCCACCCCACTCCACCCCGGTCCACCCCCCTCCCACCCCCTCCCAAACCCACCCGCCGCCAGTCCGCTGGCCTTGACCACGATGGGCGCGCCCAGCTGCTTGATGAAGGCCTTGGCGCGGGCGGGGTCCGTGAACTTTTCGTAGGCGGCGGTGGGGATGTCGTACTTGCGGCAGATGTCCTTCATGAAGGCCTTGCTGCCCTCCAGCGCCGCGGCGCGCGCGGAGGGGCCCCAGGTGGGCACGCCCGCCGCCTGGAGTGAGGGTGGTGAGGGGGGATAGTTCATTCCAGAAACCAGAGGCGAAACGACCAAGAGAACCCGAATCAGCCAGCCCAACCCAGAGGAGTGGGTGGGTGGGGGAAGGGTTGAGAGAGTACGTGAAGGGGTGGGGCATGCTGTCAGCTGCCAGCTCCAGCGCACCCCCCCCCCCGCCCGCACCGCACCACACGTCTCCACCACACGTCGTACCCCAACGCTCGCATTGCACAACCCGCAGCCTTGCCCGCGCACATCCCCTGCTTAAAGCGCTCGTGTACGCCTCACCGCCGCCCCCCACGCACATCCTCCTACACACAACCCCCACCTACACCCACACGGTCTTCCGTTTGCCCCGACACCCACACGCACGCATGCACTCATGCACGCCCCACACGGGCCCCCACCGGCCCCTCACACCACCTGGCTCACCCGCCACCTCCCCACCGGCCCCCCCCTTCACCACGTCCGGGCCTTCCGTAGGCTGCTGAGAGGGCCACCCGCACTGGAGTGAGCGCCTCACTCGCACTGGAGTGAGCGCCTCACTCACCGCAGCGCCTCACACACACGCCCATATCCCACCCCTTCCCACCCCCCACACACAACCGATTCGGCCACTAACCCCCATCCCCCAACCCCCAGCCCCCCGCCGCCCCGCCGCCCCACCTGCAGGTCGTCCGCCAGGCCCGCCACCAGCGGCACCTCGGGCCCCACCACCACCAGGCCCACGTCCTTCTCCTTGCAGAACTGGACCACCTGGGGTGCGTGATGGGATGGGATTGCCATGTGATATGTAGATAGAGGGGAGGGTCACAGGGCAGAGGGTGAGAAGACGGGCGTGAAGAATGGGCAGGGGCAGCAAGGGGTTGCAATCGCTCATTGCAGACGCCCCATCCGCGCCCATCCCGACCGCCCCTTCATGAGCCCCCGCGCGCCAGGACTTCGATCCTTTCCTTGCTGCTGCTGCTGCTGCTGCTGCTGCTGCTGCTGCTGCTGCTGCTCAGAAGAGGTGGTGGTGGCGCATGCAGAACACCGCGGTTCCAGGACACCGCCGCGGGATCAGAGTAAGGGGCAAGGCGCGAAAGCGGTCGGCCCACGACCGGAGAGAGGTGCTGAAGTGGCTGGCATCGACCACGTTCTCCGCAACCCCCTCGGGTTCTCTTGGTCGTTTTGCTTCTGGTTTCTGGAATGAACTACCCCCACCCACCCACCCCCCACACACACAAATACCCACACACATGCACGTACGTCTTTATGCTTGGCCACGTTGACGGCCACGTTGGTGACCTTGGGCTCGGTCTCGGTGCCGGGGTTGCCGGGGGCGCAGAACAGGTGGTTGCACAGCGGCGACTGCGACAGCTTCCACGCCAGCGAGTGCTCGCGGCCGCCGCTGCCCACCACCAGCACGTTCACCTGCGGACAGGGGGGTGAAGGCAAGGGGAGAGGGTGTAGAGGAGTAGCTGGGGCGCAGGGGTCGGGTGCATTGCCGCCGAGGAGCGGCGCGGATAGGAAGGAACTGCAGCGGAAGGAGCACACGGTTGGGGGAGTCCCGCAACCGTGCGCAGTGCTGCCCGCTCGGAGAAGACCTAGTCTGCAGTGCTTGCGCGCTAAATTGCAGCGCGTCAAAAACAACACATACGAAGCAGCCGATGGTGCCTGCGCCTGCCCTCGCCCTGTTCACGTTTCGGCCAGGGCGTGCTGGCATGGCGTGCGTCGCCTAGAGCGATTGGTCGCCGCCGAGTCAAGATAAGGCGGTCTCCAGGACATGCATGATAGACGCCACTAAAGCCTCGAAAATTCACCTTGCCATTTTGGGCAGCGCACACGGCGACGCTGCTCTTTCGGCTGCCACACCCAGCACGCACGTTCTTCGCATTCAGCCCGCGAATTGACTGCATGGTATTATATGTGATGCAGGTATCGCAATTGATTATATGCGGTTGTCGAGGCGAGTGTCTACTTCCGACGAGAGCGTCTGGCGACGGAATTGCCGGCAACGAGTGTGCGACTATGGGCTTCACGCTACTATAGTAACGGATAATGCATGGACGGCTACTGAATAGCAGTATAAGGCATCGTGGTGACACCGTACGGCGACACGTTTGTCCCAAGGGCAATTGCGCGCTCTTCCACCCCCACACCCACCGCACCTGGCTCACCCGCTCATCACTGCCCGTATCTTGTAGATGCCCCTGGGCCCCCGGTGTCTACTACCGTGTAGATGCCCCCTTCTGATTTATCTACCAAAAAAAATTTCCCCCCAAAACCCCCAAAAATTTGTACCCTCCCCCCTCTTTTCCGCACCAACCCCTGAAAGCTTCTACGTTTTCGGCCGAAAAGGGGCAAATTTCTACCGGTAGAAGGAAGATACTGGCACTGCCGCTCATCTTCTGTCCGGTCTGTCCACCCAGGCCCCATCGTCTGTCCGGCCCCTGTCCACCCAGCTCCTTGTTGGCGCCAGTCATCTAAATCCCAGCGGTATCAGTTTACGCCGCGTACCTCCGCTCAGCGCGTTCAACCCTTCATATACCCCTTTGCAGTATACACACTTCACAATGAGGCAGAAGAGTCGCAAACGCAAGAAAGAGGACGTTTGGTTCAAGTGACGACGATGAAGAGGATGACTCACCGACCGCTGTTCACCCATCACCCGAAGCTGCGGCGTCCTGGCACGGGTTGTAACTGGGCCATCTGCCACACCGCCATCACCACTACTGATGAGCAGCTAGCGCAGCGTCAGTCCCCCCTCAGCCTAGGCACCACGCCCACCCCCGCACGGAGCCGCACACTGCACCCTAGGTGCACCTAGAGCACAGGCCGCCTCACACCCGATGCGTTTGGGCCCGGAGGCCGCTGTCAGGGCAGGAGCATGGGGGCTACCGGCCCGAAGGCCTCCCCTCGTCGACGGACATTGTCCGGACGGCGAATGATTGATGATTGCCTAGCTAGCCATGGTGGGCTCATGGTGTGAGGCGGCCTGCGCTCTAGCTGGGGTGCAGTGTGCGGCTCCGTGCGAGGTTGGGCGTGGTGCCTAGGCTGAGGGGGGACTGACGCTGCGCTGCCTGCTGCTCAAGAGGTGGTAGTGGTGTGGCCGCTGACCAGTTACAACCCGTGCCAGGACGCCGTGGGATCAGAGCACAGTAATGCCATGGGTGTTGCGTGATGCACCCATTGGGGGGACGGGGGCGGGGGCGGGGGTGGGGGCGGGCGCGGTACCTGGCTTAGGGGGGAACTGACGCTGCAGTGGTGGGTGGACAGACCGGACCGAAGATGGGGCTGGGCGGACAGACCGGACAAGGATGCGGCTGGGTCGGCAGCGGCGGGCTAGGAGACGGTGCGGGCGAGGCACAGAAGCAGTGACCACGGAAGCCGGTGGCGCTGCCGGCACGCAGCACGGCCTGGCTGGGCGGCAACGTTGACCATGCCGCCCGAGATAGGGGCTTGTAGGTGGCGGCGGCGGTCAGCGTCAGGGTCAGGCCGTCGGTGCTGACGGCGCAGGCTGACAGCGCGCTGGCAACAGCTCTGCCGTTGCTGATAAGGTAAATAGCGGCGGTGCAGTCGGCGGCCTTTGAAGGCACGCAGGCGGTGGTGCTGTCAGGGCTCATATCTTCCCCTGGGGGTGGCTGGTGGACCGGAAAGAAGGCACGCTTCCCCCATCTTTCCCAGGGCGCCTCAGAGCCAAAAACGTGCCATTTTTAGCGTTTGGGGACCCCCCGAAAAGGGGTATTGTGGAAGATTTGGGGCCGTGAATCTGTCTGGTACGTGACAGATGGGCCCCCCAAAACGGCCGGCGACTTCTTTCCGGGGGGCATGTTTCGGGCCAGTTTCTTTCCGGAAAGATGAAGATATGAGCCCTGGGTGCTGTCAGCCAGGGTCAGTGACCTCTGGCCGGGCACGTTGTTGAGTTTGCATTGGTTACAGGAGGCAACTGCCGACGCAGTTCACGAGCCAGGACAGCGCTTTGTGGGTGTGCGCCCTGCTCTAAACCTCAGGGGCGTGCCACCTGCAACGCCTACAGCCTACCCTATCTCCTAGTATGCCTTGCCCGCGTACGTTATTGAGCACAGGAGGACGCGGGGATGGTCACCGCCAGCGTCACGCCGTCGGCGCCCAGGGCGCAGCTGCTCACGTTCTTGGCCACGCCGCCGGCACCCAGCAGCGCCAGCACGGTCTTGCAGTCGGAGCCCGCGGCCAGGGCGCTGGCGAAGGGCAGGCGCACCGTGATGGCGGTGGCGGCCGTCAGGTTGGCGTTGGCGAACAGCGCGGGGTTCACCACCTGCGCCGCCAGCTTGGGCACGTAGCTGGGGCCGGTGGCCAGGGCGGACACACGCAGCTCGGCCTGCTGCGGCCTGATGTTGACGGTGTCGCCGGCGCTGAAGTTGGCAGCCGCCAGCAGCTTCACCTGCAGACCCAGGCGGTCGGGCAGCAGGCTTCAATCTAATACCCAAGGGGGATAAGGCACGGGGGTAAGGGGGATTTAGGGGATGCGGAGCCAAACGTCAAGGAGCAGGCCAGGGGCTCTATACCGGTACCTGGAACCCGCCCGCCGCACCCATCCCCTGGCCCCTGTAACCGCCACAACCGCCACCCCCACCACCCCCTTCCCCTGAGCAGGACGAGTCGTTGGAGCGCATCCGCGGCGAGGTGGCGGCTGGGCTATGTGACCGCATCTGCGGCTAGGGTGCAGTGTGCGGCTCCGTGCGGGGCCGGGCGTGGTGCCTAGGCTTAGGGGGCACTGACGCTGCGCTGCTGCTGCTCAAGAGGTGGTGGTGGTGTGGACGATGGCCCAGTTACAACCCGTGCCAGGACACCGCGGTGTGAGCAAAGAGACCAATAGTCCGAGAGGGGGGAGCGGGAGTGAAACGTGGAAGGGCAAGGGGGGAGCGGGGGTGGAAACGTGTCGACCTCGTGCGAGAGCACCATGCAGGTCCATCCTGTCCACCCTGTCCACCCTGTCCGAGCACACAAAGAGAGCAACTTGCTTCCTTGTCGGTATCGTTTGTTTCGGCTAGGATAGAGTCGGGGCCGCGAGCCGCCCAACGATTTCGACAAATAGGAGACGCAGAAGCTTGATCGCTCTTCAACGGTGACATTGATTTCGCTTGCTAAACGTAGGATTTCTGGGTGTTTGTTACATTAGGGTCAGGGCAGCGTAAGGAACAATGCTCGCCCAAAAGCAGCTCGCGCGGGCGGGTCTGGAGGAGCGTCGTGCATTTGTTGGCCACCATGTCAACCAAAGCCAACGGCGCGTTGTTGGGCGTGTCGGAAAGGTGGCCCCGCACGTCTCCGGGGCTCCGGCGAATGCCAGTCGCCAGACCTCGGTGTCGCGCACGCCGCTGCGTGTTGCAGCTGCTGCCAGCACTGTTTCGGGTGCTGCTGTGGAGAAGCCCACTGGCATTCGCGGGGCGCATTGGCAGGTGCACAAATTCGGCGGCACTTGCATGGCCAGCGCCGACAGGATTCGCGCGGCTGCAGAGCTAATGGCATCGACCGTCAACGCTGATTCCTCGACCTGCGTTGTGGTCAGCGCCATGGGCAACCACCCGACCAGCCCAATTAAGGTCACGGACCTCATCCTCAACATGATCAAGAAGGCGTCCAAGCAGGACGCAGCCTTCCTGGTTGATCTGGCGGCGCTGCAGGAGAAGCACGTGGAGACGGCGAAGCTGCTGCTGGGCCAGTCGACTGAGCTGACCCAGTTCGTGGCCAGCCTCATGGACGATATCACCAACCTGAAGGCCATGCTTCAGGCCATGAGCATTGGTGAGAGGGGCTTGCGGGCGGTGGCGGGGTGGCGGGGGGAATGGGCGCGGGGGGGGGGGTCTGGCTGGCGGGGGCCGTGAGGGGGGGGGTCGGTGGGTGGGTGGGGGGCGCCCAGGGCGCCCGCAGCCGCCGACATGCGCCGCACGGGGTGCAGGGGATTGCCTGGCTGGGGCGGTGGTGAGCCAGGGAGCTCAGCTGTGGTGGGTAGCGGCTGAGGCGCCTGGTGGGCGCCCTCGGACCTGGCGGCAGGGGGCCGCATGCGGGCCATAGCGGCTCTTCAGCTACCGGCGCACCATACCTACATAGCAGGGGGTGCCGCCGCCGCCGCCATCGCCGCCATCACCGGCTCCCCCAAGCAGCGCACGTGCCCGCACTGCACTCCTTCCTGCACCCTGTCTCTTCGACCGCCCGCAACCTCCTCCCCCGCCTCCCCCACCCCACCCCCTTCCAACCCCCACACCCCCACACAGCCGGCATGTCCACGGACGCCTTCAGCGACTTCGTGGTGGGCCACGGCGAGCTGTGGAGCGGCCGCCTGTTCGCGCTGTGCTGCAAGCAGGTGCGTGGCGGGGGGGGGGGCGCGGGAGAGGGGGCGCGGGAGAGGGGGCGGGGCGTGTGTGGGGATAGGGGGGATGATGGAGGCGTGGGCAGGAGAAGGGGGGGGGGGAAGGGTGGGAGTGAGGGAGGTGGGAAGGGAGGAGGGGGAGGGCTGGGATGAGGAGAGAAGGGAGGAGGGAGTGGAGGGAGCAGAGGGAAGGGAGGAGTGGCAGGCGGAGCGGGTCAGCCTGGGTAAGGGTGCCTGGGCCGGGCGGGCAGTGTGCAAGGGGAGGATGTGGTGTGTGTGTGTGTGTTTTTGGAACGGAGTGGGTGGAGCCGTACTGCCGCACTACCACGGGCACTGCGGGAGACGAGTGGGGCTGCGCGAGCCAGCGTGAGGGGCGTTGAGGTGGAGGGCGGGGCAGGCGGTCAGGGTGGCAGGGTGAGAGGGGCGCGGCATGGAGGGAGTGTCTCGTGGGTTGGCAGGCGTGTGGATGGCGTTGTGGCAGGCCCGCGGTAGGCTGGGGAAGAAGGGGGTTCAAAGTATGATTAGTTTTGGGGGTTGTTTCCGGCCCATGAAGCCATAAAGAATGGGGGAGGGCGTAAATGCGTGGTGTGTTGGAAAGGTTTATGGGAACGGATGCGGTGCGTGCGCAAGCCGGGTGTCGGGCGGCCATGGGGGCAGCGCTGGCAGGCGAGCAGGCGAGCAGCGGGCGGACCTGGCTGGCTGGCTGGCTGGCTGGCTGGCTGGCTGACTGACTGTGGCTTGGCAATGGCGCCATGTTTATTAGGGGGACACGGGAGGGCCGTACTGTACGGGAGGGGACCGGGGGTCCAGGCTGTTGGTGGGTTGCGACAACGCGGGGGGGGGGGGGGGTGCAGGGGGGCCGGCGGGGGGGGGGGGGGCTGACGACGAGACAGCTGTGTCAGCATCCCCCGCCTTTGCGCGCTTGTCTCTTAGCCCTCCGTCCACGCCTCCACGCCTTACCTAACCCACCCCTCTACATCTCCTTCTTCATTAATTTAACATGCATGGAACCCCCCTCCACCTCCCGCTCCCCCCGCCTCCTCCACCCTCCTACCTCCACCCTCCCTATACCACCACCGCCCCACCACCCCCTACCCACAGCTGGGCGCGGACGTGGAGTTCATGGACACGCGCGACGTGCTGGTGGTGACTCCCACCAGCGACGGCGCCAGTGTGGACCTGGACGAGGCCGCCAGCAACGCGCGCATGGACGCCTGGTTCAAGGCCAAGGGCAACAAGAAGGTGGGCGGGCGGCGTGGGCGGGGCGGATGGGGTGGGCGGAGGGTGGGCGGAGGGTGGGAGGGGGTTTGGGGGGTTTGGGAGGGGTTTGGGAGGGGTGAGTGGGTGGAGGGATGCAGATGCGGGAATCACCGGTTGGCGTGGCGCTGCCTAGGCAGGAGGGAGGGAGGGAGGGAGGGCAGTGACGGGGCCGCGGGTGTAGGGCTGTTGTGCGGCAAGAGCACCGTGAGGTGGGGAACGAGGGGGAGGGGAGGGGAGGCGCCCAGGATGCGCAGGAGCCTGTGAATGCGATATCATTCCGCACGTGATGTGTTGGGCGGGAGCACGGTTATCCCCGCATGGGATGCGCCTTGCTTGCTTACCCGCCCACCCAGCTCCTTACCCGCTCTCCCCCACCTCCACCGAACCGTCTACACCTCCTCCGTCAAGAAATTTAACATGCATGGAACCTCCACCGAACCCGCTCTCCTTTAGTAGCCTTCTGACCTCCTGCCCTCCCTCCTGTCTCCCCCCCTACTCCACTCCACTCCACTCCTATCTCTCCCCGCTCGCAGCTGGTGATCGCCACCGGCTTCATCGCGCGCAGCCCCGCCGGCACCGCCACCACGCTCAAGCGCAACGGCTCCGACTTCTCCGCCACCATCATGGGCGCGCTGCTGCGCTGCCGCCACATCACCATCTGGACGGACGTGGACGGCGTGTACAGCGCCGACCCGCGCAAGGTGGGGTTGGGGTGGGGGGGAGTGGGGGGAGTGGGGGTGGGGGGAGTGAGGGTGGTGGGGAGGGGGGAGTGAGGGGAGGGGGGAGGGTGGGCGCGGGGGTGGGGGGTGGAACGGGTGGTTGGGGTGGTGGGGTGGGAGTGGGGTGGTGGGGAGTGGGTGGTGGGGAAGTGGTTGGGGAGGGGGGACGTGTGGGCGGGGGAAGGGAGGAGGCTGGGGTGGTGGGTGGATGGGATGGGCAGGCTTGTGGATGGGGTGCTGGAGGAATAGGGGTTGGGTTGGGTAGGGAGCGGGGCCGAGTGGGAGCGGGGTGGGGTGGGAGCGGCTGGAAGTGGATGTGGATGGGGGGCTGGGGCTGGGGCTGGGGCTGGGGCTGGGGCTGGGGCTGGGGCTGGGGCTGGGGAGTAACCACGAGCAAGGCAGGATGTAGCCGCGGGTGTCTAGCCGTGGGGATGTATTGGGCAGCACACGGTGGCCCAACCCCCACTCCACCTCCACCCCACCCTCACCTCCACCCATCCCTCACCTCCTGCCAACCCGCCTCAACCACCCCCACCCCCGCACCCACCAGGTGCCCGAGGCGGTGTGCCTGCCCTCCATGACCTACCACGAGGCCTGGGAGCTGAGCTACTTCGGCGCCAACGTGCTGCACCCGCGCACCACCCTGCCCGCCATGAAGTACCACATCCCCATCACCATCCGCAACTTCTTCAACCAGTCCGCGCCGGGTGAGGGGGCAGGCAGGCAGGGGGGGCAGGGGGGGCAGGCAGGGGGGCAGGCAGGGAGGTAGAGGTAGGGGCTAAGAGCGCGAGTGGGTGAGGGTGTGTGGGCGCTGCAAATGGTAGTTTTGGGGTTTGATGGTGGAGGCCCTACCCACACCCCTTCCCATACCCGCCTCACCCGCCGCATCCCCCCATCCTCCCCCAAAACCGCCCACCCTCCTACCCACTCCAAAACACGCAGGCACGCGCATCAGCGACGTGGCCTCCGACGCGGAGGTGTACGGCGGCAAGAACACCATCAAGGGCTTCGCCACCATCGACAACGTGACGCTGATCAACGTGGAGGGCACGGGCATGGTGGGCGTGCCGGGCATTGCCAGCCGCATCTTCAGCTCCGTGCGCGACGCGGGCATCAACGTCATCATGATCAGCCAGGCCAGCAGCGAGCAGTCCATCTGCTTCGCGGTCAAGGGCGCGGACGGCGACGCGGCGCAGCGCGTGCTCAACGAGCGGTGAGGGGCTGCGGGGCGCGATGGGGGGGTGGGGTGGGGTAGTTTATTCCAAACCCAAGCATGGGGGTAGCCATCCATAGGATGGTGCAGGGAGAGGGGAAAAGGGCTGGGCTAGGCTGTGGGGTGGAAGGGACCGTGTTTGGCCATCCATGCGGGCGGGGGCGTATCAGTGGGGGGGGCCGTGTCGCAAGCGCATGGTTGGCACCCGCGCTGGGCTACCGCACCGTGTGTCCAGGCGCGTCCCCCCCCCATCACTCACTGCTGACGTGTGTGGCCTTGTGGTATGTGCCCACCCACCCACCTGCACGCGCATCGCTGGCAGCTTTGCGGATTCCATCGCGGCGGGCCGCGTGAGCGCGGTGCAGGTGATCCCGCACTGCTGCGTGCTGGCGGCGGTGGGCCAGGGCATGGTGGCTCGCAAGGGCGTGGCCGCCACCATGATGTCGGCGCTGGCCAAGGCCAACGTCAACATCAAGGCCATCGCGCAGGGCAGCTCCGAGTACAACATCACCGTGCTCATCGACCAGGTGGGGGATGGTTTGTTTTGGGGGGGGTGTATTTGGGGAGATGGGGAGCCGTGTGCACGTGCGTTGGAGCGTTGTAACTAGGATGGAGGCAGGGCGCCCCCCACCCCTGAATTGTGGTCGGCTCGCCTGGCGTTCTACCACTGTCTCTCCCCGGTCCAAACCCCCAACCCGCTCACCGCACCCCCCCCACACACACACAAAAACACATACCCACAGACCGACTCGGAGCGCGCGCTGCGGGCGGTGCACTCGCGCTTCTACCTGTCGGACGTGCCCATCGGCGTGGGCATTGTGGGCCCCGGCCTCATCGGCGGCACCCTCATCGCGCAGGTAGCTAGGGGGCGGGGCGGGGCGGGGTGGACGGGGTGGGGTGGACGGGGTGGCGTGGCGTTTGGGGGGGGAGGGAGGGCGGAGCGGGGGAATGGGTGGAGTAGGGTGGGGGCACGGGCGTGTGCCGGCTGTGCCGGCTGTGCCGGCTGTGCTGGCGGGCTGGCGGGCTGGCGGGCTGAGGGAGCCGGAGGCAGCGGGAGGCAGGTTTGTATGTGCAGTGGGAGCAGCATTGGGCGGGTTGGATGATGCTTGGGGCGTTGCCGGGAGACAGTGAGGCTACCCGATTCTGAATGGCCCTGGTACCGATTGCAAACTCGCCCGAAGCCCAAGCTCTGCATTCCAAAACTCCGTTCTAACACACGCCTCTACCACCTCGCCGCCCCACCCCCACCACCCCCACCACTCCTCGCCGCCCCCCCACCACCACCACTCCTCTCAACTCCACACAGCTGCGCGAGCAGCGCGAGCAGCTGAAGAAGGAGTTCGGCATCGACCTGCGGCTACTGGGTGTGGCCAGCAGCGGCAGGATGCTGCTGCGCGAGACGGGCGTGGACCTGGACAACTGGAAGCAGGACCTGGAGGACAAGGTGGGTTACAGGGGGGTGGGGGGGAGGGGTGGGGGGGGGGGCGGTGTGTGTGGGGGGCGGTGCGTGTGTGTGGGTGGGTGGGTGGGTGGAGGGGGGGGCGGGCGGGTAGCCATCCATCCGCGCGCGCTGGCAGGGGATGAGGAGGAGTGGGTAGTGGGGTGTGGGGCCGGGGCGTGGGAAGGGAAGGACGGCGGCGTTGAGGTGGACTGTACGTGTTGCCACAGAGGTGTGCGGGTGGAGGTGGTTGAGCCGCAGGTGGAGGTGGTTGCGGTAAGCTCCGGGGTGAGCTAGTGACTATTGACTACTGGCCGACGGAAATCACAACACTGGAACAACCAGCCCCCATGCCGCTCTTGCTCCGCCCACCCTCCCACCCACCCCTTCTTACCAACCCCTCCTTACCCCCCTCTCCACCCACACCCCTCTCCCTCCCCTCCGCCCAACACCCCCCTGCCCCCACACCACCCCCCGCAGTCCGTGCCCTGCGACCTGGACAAGTTCGGCTCCTTCCTGTCCTCCCACTACATCCCCAACCGCGTCATCGTGGACTGCACCGCCTCCGACGTGCCCGCCTCCAAGTACATGGCCTGGATGCAGCACGGCATCCACGTGGTCACGCCCAACAAGAAGCTGGGCAGTGGCCCGCTGGAGCAGTACCAGGCGGTGCGGCGCATGCAGC
Source organism: Chlamydomonas schloesseri (assembly GCA_016834595.1). Taxonomy (NCBI): domain Eukaryota; kingdom Viridiplantae; phylum Chlorophyta; class Chlorophyceae; order Chlamydomonadales; family Chlamydomonadaceae; genus Chlamydomonas; species Chlamydomonas schloesseri. Next base: position 314,829 of record JAEHOD010000009.1, on the reverse strand, counting down.
GAGAGGGCTACATCCACTTCTTCTACGAGGTGGGCGGGGGGGGCGGGGTTGTGGTTACCAGCCCAAACTAAACCAAGCTAAAGGAAGGAGTCAAGCAATGCAGGCAAGGCGATACAACAAAATACTCGTTGTGATGTTGAAGTAGTCGAAGAAGACGTGTTGGGTGCGCCGACAACTAGAAATGCCACCCGAGCTCGGCGGCCAGACATAGACAAGGCACGCACAGGCAGGGGGGGGGGGGGCGGGGAGGGAGGCGGGGAGGGGGGGAGATGGGGAGGGGGAGGGAGGGACGAGGATGTGGAGGGTGTGGTTGGAGGGGCGGAAAGAGGTGTGGCAAGGAGTGATATGGGGGCAGGGTGCAGGCTTGGCAAAAGTGGAGAAATGGATGGAGGCGCACGGGGCGCACCAGTAACCCCTGATCACCACCACCACCCCCACACACACCCACATCACCCCCACCTCTACACCACCATGTCACCCACACCCACTCACCACCCCACACCCCACACCCACCAACCCAACCCCAACCCCAACCCACACCCACACCCACCCACAAACCCGCCGCCACAGGGCACGGTGGGCGCGGGCCTGCCGGTCATCGGCACGCTGAAGCACCTGCTGGAGACGGGCGACAAGATCATCAAGATCGAGGGCATCCTGTCAGGCACCCTGTCCTACATCTTCAACACCTACCAGTGAGCGCGGCGGCGCGGTGGCGCGGTGGCGCGGTGGCGCGGCAGGGGGGCGGCCGCAGGGGCGGCCTGTAGCGCAGTGCGGGCTGGCGGGCCCCGTGAGGTGCTCCTGCACAGCCTGCACACGCACATGCGCCCTCCACTACGCGCCCAACAACCTCTCTAGCTGGGGGTGGCCCAGCTTTTAAACGCACCACTCGATCCCACCTCCCCATCCCCCTCCATCTCCACCCCCCAAACCCGTACCCCCCCACACACACACAGGCCCGGCATGAAGTTCAGCGAGGTGGTGGCGGACGCCCGCGCCAAGGGCTACACCGAGCCCGACCCACGCGACGACCTCAACGGCACCGACGTGGCGCGCAAGGTGGGGAAGTGCGGGGAGGGGGGGACGGGTGCGTGCGGGGGTTACTGGTAAACAGTCCCGGTGCGTGTGTGTGGGGGGAGGGGTTGTGGTTACCAGCCCAAACTAAACCAAACCCAGGGGGTGCCCGACAGGGGAGGCGAGGCAGGGGGAGGAATCCGAGGGTGGGTAATGGGACGGCCGGCAGGATGATATTATTGAGGCACTAGCGCTAGCGCCCGCACTGCCTCGCATACCGCCAGGTGAGGCCGGTCTGCTGCCCACAGGGTTCCAACCCACCACCCTGATGATCCATCAACCGTTCCCCAAACCCCCCTCTCACCCCCACCTCTCCCCCACCCTAACCCCTTCACCTCTACACCAACCCCTGCACCAACCCCACTTACCAACCCCTACACTAACCCCTTACACCAACCCCACCACCCACCCAGGTGGCCATCCTGGCTCGCGAGTGCGGGCTGCTGCTGGAGCTGGACTCCATCCCCGTGGAGAGCCTGGTGCCGGAGCCGCTGCGCGCCGTGGCCTCCAGCGCCGAGTACATGGCGCGGCTGCCCGAGTTCGACGGCGACATGGACGCCAAGCTGCGCGAGGCGGAGGCCAGCGGCGACTGCTTGAGGTGGGGGGATGAGGGGGGGGGCGGGGGAGGATGGGGGGGGGGGATGAGGGGGGGGGTGCCATGCATTGAAGTTAGTGACGAAGGATATGTAGACAGCGTGGGGGGAGGATGAGGGGGCGGGATGGAGTTGGGGGAAGAGATGGAGACGGGAGGGGGTTCCATGCATGTGAATTAATGACGAGGTAGACGGGGCGGGGGCCGGGGCTTGGGGCGGGAGAGGGAGGGCTTGGGGTTTTGGGGGCGGCTGAAGTAACAGAGCTGGGGGGCCGGGCTCATGTTGACGCTGGATGGGACAGGTCGTGTACTTGACTTGACACGGCGGCGCCTCCAGACACTCGACCTGGTGCATGCACGCCCTTCCCACCGGCCCCCTTCCCATGCCCCTCCTCCTTTCCCTCCCCCCCGTCGGTATGTGTGTTGCAACGTCTGTTCTACGTCTACCTCGTCATTAATTTAACATGCATGGCACCCCCCCCCCCGCCCCGCCCCCCCCCCACACACACACACTCCCAGATACGTGGGCGTGGTGGACGCCCAGAACGGCAAGGGCAGCGTGGAGCTGCGGCGCTACCCCAAGTCCCACCCCTTCGCGCAGCTGCAGGGCTCCGACAACATCATCTCCTTCACCACCGCCCGCTACTTCAAGCAGCCGCTCATCGTGCGCGGCCCCGGCGCCGGCGCGGACGTGACGGCGGCGGGCGTGTTCTCCGACCTGCTGCGCCTGGCCGCGTACCTGGGCGCGCCCTCGTAAGCGGATAAGGAGCGGCATACATGGAGGGAGGGAGGAGAGGTGGATGGTGAGGATGCAGAGGGGTGGTGATGATTGAGGTGGAGCGAGGTGGACACAGGTGGATGGAAGGTGGAGAGCCGGGCTATAGTGGCGCTGTTCAACAGTGGACTGTGGGCTGTGGACGGCGGGCTGCACCGCGCGGCTGCAGCGGGGCGTGCGGGGGGGGGGAGGGGAGGAGGGCTGCAGACGGTACAACGCCGCAGCGTTTGTGGCATTTGCGGGGCTTGACAGTGTGGCAAGGCTTTCCAGGTCAGGACCCACATGCCAGGGTTAATTGGAGTCGGAAGCCGTCTGACCGGCTGAGCTGGCAAGCGGCACGGTTTGTGTGGTGCGGTGCAATCTTGCGGCAATGTCGCAAACCTCAGCTGCCTCGGCGATGGTGGTGGTGTGGCCGATGGCCCAGTTACAACCCGTGCCAGGACGCCGCGGTACGAACATCGGGTGTGACGGGCGGGCGAACATGGGGCTTGACTCGCACAGGGTGTGGGACCTTGGGGGTTGGTGCGTGACCTTTAGTTGGACTGTGTGGCGCGTGTGGCGTGCCCTTGCGCGCACAGCAGCAGCGGGGCGCCACAGGTGTGTGCGAGCGTGCATTGCGACCACTGTTGGGCGTTGGCGTGCGGGAAGAGGAGGTGTAAGGCCAAGGCATGGTGTAATGAGCTCGTCGCCGACCCTGGCCCGGCCTTTGACCACGCGGCACCCACATTCCGCTTATGCCGGTGCGCTAGAAACACCTGGGAGCCCACCGAGCTCGAGGCTGCCCTCGAAATGGGAGCTTACTGACGGCGGGGCAGAGGAGCGGCCCACCATCACCAGCATCACACGCCTATGCCTCTCAAGTCTCAACAGCCTCCAACACCCAGCCCATCCAGCCGCCAGCCCATCCAGCCGCCAGCCCATCCAGCCGCCAGCGCCCCTTGTCCCTCGTCACTGGCCTCTGCGCCCCGTGCTGCTGTGGCTCTGCCTCGCCCAGCCGTGGCGGTGGACGAAGAGGCCAGCAGCACGGCGGCGGGGATGGCGGCGCCGGCGGGGGTGACGCTGGCGGCGGTGCGGGTGACGGTGGAGAGGGAGGGGGACACCGGCGCGCGCCCAAACGCATCGGGTGTGAGGCGGCCTGTGCCCTAGGTGCACATAGGGTTTCAGTGTGCGGCTCCGTGCGGGGGCGGGCGTGGTTCCTAGGCTGAGGGGGGACTGACGCTGCGCTGGTGCTGAGTGGTGGTGTGGCCGATGAGCCAGTTACAACCCGTGCCAGGACGCCGCGGTATGGGCAAGCAGTTAGTAGGGACAGGGACAAGGGACAAGGTGGGGCCGGGTGGACAGGGTGGAGACACCGGACAAGAAGGTGGGGCTGGGTGACCGACCGGACAGGGTGGACAGAAGCAGGGGTTGGGTGGACAGAGCATTGAGCATTTACATGGCTTGAGGTCCATGCAGGCCCCACTAACTCCTTTCAGTCCGGGGGCGCGAAAAAGGCAGAACAGTGAGGTATAGCCTCAAGTCGCTGTGTTCAGTGCGCGCGACCTAAGCACCGTGACTGCGTGCAAGTACGCCGCTAGCTTCTGAACTGGCGTTCTCAGCATAGCCTGCTTCATATCACCGCCTGTAATACCCACAGCTAGTCTAAGCCTTGCATAACTGGTGCATTCTAGCAGCACATGCTTCTCATCTTCAACCCCACAGCCGCATAACCGACACACTCGTTGCGTGCGCGGGCGGTAGCTGTTCCCCGCTATGGGGCGGTTCACCTCTAGATTCCAGCAGCCAAGCCTGAAACGAACCAACGCTATCAGGTGCTTGTACGTAACGTAATCGCTCATATGGGCAAGCCTGCCTTCTTCAATCATAGGGTTTATCTATGGCAGCCCCATCCATTGCACGTAGCGGCACATCTTGACACCCGGTGCGCCGTGGTTGGCTTGCCTCCCCCCTGACTCCGGGAAGTCACGGGGATCGGTGGTTATGCATCCTGCCTTCCATTCGTGCAATAGTTTGTCGGTGAAGTTCGCTATCAGCGATCCAACCGGCAAATCTGTGCGCATCAGCCAATCACACAGTGCGTCCGTGCCCTGAGGCCCCTCCACACACCAATCATACCCTAGCACCTTGCAAATGCGATAGACCTTGCTGACCCAGCACATTCCTTCAAAGCCGACAGCGGCAGCAACCGCTACAGCGTCTGCTAAGAAGGTGTGTGCCAGGGACTTCTCTTGCTTAATAATGCGGTTCCAAAACCCCAAGATCATCCGCGCCCAGTGCGCTTGCATCGGGTGGGCTGCGAACTCGGCGTAAAGTAGCCTGAGCGTGGGCCTTCCCACTACAGCTGCTCTCGAGAAGAAACGCGTTTGCAGTGCAACCATGGGGTCCGTCAATGCCTTGTCAAACATGGTCTTAGCTTTTCTCCACTTAGACGTCATGACGTTGCTTTCCTCTCGGCTGTAACCGCCATACGCAACCCCTTCAAACAGGTAGCACAGGGCATCTGGCCCCCAAACCTCCACGCCATAGGACAACACAGATCTCACTTGGACGTCGAAACACGTATGCATGATGTCGGGTGCGCGGCACCCTCTCTTGTCTAGCGCAGCTATCAAACCCAACGAGGCGCGTTTTCCTGCTGCAATAAGCTCCTGGTAGCAGGGTGGACAGGGCAGACAGAAGATGGGGGCTGGGTGGACAGACCGGACCAGTCCGGAACCGATGCGTACCTACCTGTCCGCGGCATACCTCCGCTCAGCGCGTCCAACACTTAATAAAACTCTTTGCAATATACACACTTCACAATGAGGCAGAAGAGTCGCAAACGCAAGAAAGAGGACGTCGGTTCGAGTGACGGCGAGGAGGAGGACTCCCCTTCCTTCTATTAGTGTCATGCGCGGCAAAACTTCCGAAAACGCACCCGGGCCGCCCTGGCCAGCCACAGCCTCGATCTCGTGCTCCAGCAGCTGCTGGATGTCCACATCGCGCTCCTCCGGGGGCGCCGTAAGCACCGCGATGAAGACCGTAGCCGTAAGCACCGCGCAGCGCCTCGAACGCCAGGTGGTGAAACGGCGTTACCCAGCGCCGCGCTACGAAGTCTATGACATCTATGGTTTTTTCATTGTCACACACATCTCTAAGCGTAGTCTTTATTGTAAAGGAAGGGGAGTCCTCCTCCTCGCCGTCACTCGAACCGACGTCCTCTTTCTTGCGTTTGCGACTCTTCTGCCTCATTGTGAAGTGTGTATATTGCAAAGAGGTTTATTAAGTGTTGGACGCGCTGAGCGGAGGTATGCCGCGGACAGGTAGGTACGCATCGGTTACGGACTGGTCCGGTCTGTCCACCCAGCCCCCATCTTCTGTCTGCCCTGTCCACCCAACCCCTGCTTCTGTCCACCCTGTCCGGTCGGTCACCCAGCCCCACCTTCTTGTCCGGTGTCTCCACCCTGTCCACCCGGCCCCACCTTGTCCCTTGTCCCTGTCCCTACTAACTGCTTGCCCATACCGCGGCGTCCTGGCACGGGTTGTAACTGGCTCATCGGCCACGCCACCACTCAGCACCAGCGCAGCGTCAGTCCCCCCTCAGCCTAGGAACCACGCCCGCCCCCGCACGGAGCCGCACACTGAAACCCTATGTGCACCTAGGGCACAGGCCGCCTCACACCCGATGCGTTTGGGCGCGCGCCGGTGTCCCCCTCCCTCTCCACCGTCACCCGCACCGCCGCCAGCGTCACCCCCGCCGGCGCCGCCATCCCCGCCGCCGTGCTGCTGGCCTCTTCGTCCACCGCCACGGCTGGGCGAGGCAGAGCCACAGCGGCACGGGGCGCAGCAGAGGCCAGGGACGAGGGACAAGGGGCGCTGGCGGCTGGATGGGCTGGCGGCTGGATGGGCTGGCGGCTGGATGGGCTGGGTGTTGGAGGCTGTTGAGAGGCTGTTGAGAGGCATAGGCGTGTGATGCTGGTGATGGTGGGCCGCTCCTCTGCCCCGCCGTCAGTAAGCTCCCATTTCGAGGGCAGCCTCGAGCTCGGTGGGCTCCCAGGTGTTTCTAGCGCACCGGCATAAGCGGAATGTGGGTGCCGCGTGGTCAAAGGCCGGGCCAGGGTCGGCGACGAGCTCATCACACCATGCCTTGGCCTTACACCTCCTCTTCCAGCACGCCAGCCCAACAGTGGTCGCAATGCACGCTCGCACACCTGTGGCGCCCCGCTGCTGCTGTGCGCGCAAGCACGCCTAACGCGCCACACAGTCTAACTAAAGGTCACGCACCAACCCCCATGGGGCTTGAGTCCCACACCCTGTGCGACTCAAGCCCCATGTTCGCCCGCCCGTCACACTCGATGTTCGTACCGCGGTGTCCTGGCACGGGTTGTAACTGGGTCATCGGCCACGCCACCACCACCACCACTTGGGCAGCAAGCAGCGCAGCGTCAGTCCCCCCTCAGCCTAGGTATCTGCTTGTGTCCGCTTGCCAGCTCAGCCGGTCAGACGGCTTCCGACTCCAATTAACCCTGGCATGTGGGTCCTGACCTGGAAAGCCTTGCCACACTGTCAAGCCCCGCAAATGCCACAAACGCTGCGGCGTTGTACCGTCTGCAGCCCTCCTCCCCTCCCCCCCCCGCACGCCCCGCTGCAGCCGCGCGGTGCAGCCCGCCGTCCACAGCCCACAGTCCACTGTTGAACAACGCCACTATAGCCCGGCTCCTCACCTTCCATCCACCTGTGTCCACCTCGCTCCACCTCAATCATCACCACCCCTCTGCATCCTCACCATCCACCTCTCCTCCCTCCCTCCATGCCGCTCCTTATCCGCTTACGAGGGCGCGCCCAGGTACGCGGCCAGGCGCAGCAGGTCGGAGAACACGCCCGCCGCCATCACGTCCGCGCCGGCGCCGGGGCCGCGCACGATGAGCGGCTGCTTGAAGTAGCGGGCGGTGGTGAAGGAGATGATGTTGTCGGAGCCCTGCAGCTGGGCGAAGGGGTGGGACTTGGGGTAGCGGCACAGCTCCACGCTGCCCTTGCCGTTCTGGGCGTCCACCACGCCCACATCCACGACACCCGCGTATCTTCGCGGGTCTGCTGCAGCTCGTATGTCAGCCTGCTACACGAATGTTGGCAGCCGGTACGAATCCGCAATCGCCCGCAGGCGCACTGCCGGGAGGTTTCCCTCCGGGTGCTGCGCGTTGATCTGCAGGTCAGCGGTCACCAGCAGGTGGTCGCTGTACTGGGCGATGGCCGCGTTCATGTTGTTCAGCGCCACCAGGTGCGCGGGCAGGGGCCACACGATGCCGTTAACCAAGCTTGCGAAGCCACCCGCAGCGTGCTCCTTCACGCCCATGTTCTGGACAGGGTGGACATTAGGACCGGACAGGGTGGACATAAGACCGGACAGGCCGGACAGACCGGACAGACCGGACAAAGTATTGTTCAGAAGGTACTCACGTCTAAGTGCAAGGGATTCAGGCTGTACACATGAGCAAACAAGCTATCACGCTCCCCAATCAGCAGGTACAGCAAGCGCCCACCTTGAGGAAGATGTCGTCGTAGTGGTTTTGATCGATCACGTTAGTGTTGAGCTCGCGCGGAATGCCGCGCTGCCAGCCGTTGGCCACGAAGTGCTCCATTGCGGCCACACGCGGCCTGGACAGTGGGACGGCCGGTCCGTGCAGTCATCAATGGACAATTAGGCAAATGCGCGCCTTTGTGCTGGCCAGCACAAAGGCGCTGGCTGTATGTACAAAGTCTCCAAGGAACCCAATCAACATCATGCTTTGCCTCGCTCACTCTTTGTTGAAGTCACCAAGCACCACGACGGTCAGCTGCCGCCAGAAGTGCACGGGCATGTGGCACTGCTCCTCCGCGGCATGCACGAGCTTGAGCAACGCGGCGACCTCCGCGTTGCCGTTCTGCCGCAGGTGGCAGTTGATGAATAGCACGGGGCGCCTGCGGATGGAGAGCAGCGCGTACAGGGGCGAGCGCAGGAAGCCCGGGTGCTGCCACAGCTGGCCGCAAAGGCTGCGCCCCTGGGGGTCCCTCATCTCGTCAATGACGCTGCGGCCAGGGGGCCCGGAGGCGCGGTAGATGATGGCGGCGTGCTCCACAACACCTCCGGGCGCCGGGCCCCCCACGTACAGCGACTCGGTGCTCACGCAGGCCCTCCAGGTGTCTGCCAACATGTGCGCAATGGGTGGAGAAGGGCCTTGGAGGTATTGTCGATTCCGCCCCGCCCTCTCAACCCCCACCCGAAATCTTTCTTCGCACACCCTCCTAGCGGAGTACAAGCTATCACGCTCCCCAATCAGCAGGTACAGCAAGCGCCCACCTCGTCTGTATCAGGCCTGCGATACTCACCAAGTGAGGTTTTCCTGCCCAGCAGGTCCAGCTGGGCGCAGAGGTACCTGACGCCCTGCGCGTGACGCACAGGCATGCAGCATTGTCACACACGCATTCTCACAGATCTATTGCCAGCAGCACATGCAGGGAGGGCCTGGCTGCGGATTACAAAGACAGCTAGACAGCGTGTGGGTTACCTCGATGCTGGATATCTCCTGCAGTGCCACGATCTTGGCACCGCTCTCAATGATTTGCCGGGCGAGATGCTTTAGCTTCCTCCTGTGCGTCTCGGCACGAGTGAACGTGAGCTTCTTGACGTTCCAGCTGCCCACGCGCACCCTCGCCGCCGCTGCGCCAGCCGCGCCGCCGCTGTTGCCCCCGCCGCTGTTGCCCCCGCCGCTGTTGCCCCCGCCGCCGTCCGCCCCAGCGTCTTCGCCGCCGGCGTCAGCCTTTTCGGCACCGGTATTGTTGCCACCGACCTGCTTGCCATCTGCCGAGCTTGCAGCAGCTCTACTGCCCGCCGATGCTCCGGCAGCTGGTGGGGGCAGCGCGTCACCACTGTCGCCCTCACCGAACTCGAGGTTGAGGCTGGCGAGAAGGGCAGCCACGTCCTCGTACTCGGCCTCTTCCTCCTCAGAGCTCATGCTGTCTCCGCCATCTTGTGCGCCGTAATGCTGGCCGCTGCTGCTTGCGACGCCGTCAGCAGGGTTCGCTGCCAGAGGGTCAGGGGCCACTGGCGCGGGCCAGTCGTGGCAGCAGTAGTAGAAGCGCAGCACGTGCCGCTCCAGGATGTGCGTCACGGCGGCCAGTCCCGACATGTCCTCGCTCATTGGCTCCGTGCAGCGCTCCTCATCGCACCATGGGCGCGCCCCGCGCGAACAGGTCGGCGCAAGACATCTCGTCCAGTCGGCGCGCCGCGAGCAGCACGTCGGTGTGGTGAGATGCCTGTAGGTGCTCCAACCACCTGGACCTTTTGCTGCCGCAGAGTTGCTTCGTTGACGTTAGCAGGCAGCAGGGAGGGCCTGAAGGACAGACAGAGACACACAGTCAGAACACTAGCTATTGCTTGAACAAATGAACATTTGCTGCTGACTGGATGGACTCACGCTGTTGGCCCTCCGCATGCGGCATTTCCCCGCACACTTGTGACAGCGCGTCTAGCATAGATGATTGGATGAGGCAGAGAGGAGCATGGTGCTCCCACATGTGAAATAATGTGAGCGCATCCTGAATGGGCAGGTGCCCCGAATCTTCGGGCAGCTCCACCGTGCACCCGATAGGGCACTCAGTGGCATCTGAAGCAGCCCAGGCTGCCCCCTTTATGAAGGACCAGAGCTCTACAGGCCGGCGGCGCAACACCGACCCCGTCCGGTTGGCGTCAGTTAAGGTAATGCGAGGCATGACTGTATGTACATAGGTTTTGGACGCGCGTTTTGCGTAAATGTGCTCGTCGTGGCACTATTGAAGCTGCTCATTCGGCATTCGTAATGGCCTTATTAGGACATGGATGTTGGCGTGGCGGATGGCCAATCCTGGCCATTTTTACAACCCGCATTCCCAGACCTTCACGCAGCGCTCCTCTTGAATGCACACATTGCTAAAGCCTTCCCGCGCTGTCTCAGCTGCCAGCAACATGCACCAAACGATGCCGCCGTCGTGAAGCTTAGTCTGGACCCATTGATCCTGGCAGCGACACGACCCGTGCACGGCCTTCACCCCTGATGCCACAAGCACCGCCGTGCATGCCGCCGCCACTCCAAGCATCCGTTCAAAGGAACAAAAGTCTGTGTTCTGGTGAAAGCGTAGAGGAATAAGCATTAGCTACATCCCGACCGCCAAACCGCAAGTTCGCTAGAGTGGGTTGGGGTGGCGTGTGGCGGTGTGGGTTACGCGTATGGGGTGTGGGGAGGGTTTTGAGGGGACGGTGTGGCGGATGGCCCATTCTCTGTGTGTGTGTGTGTGTGTGTGTGTGTGTGTGTGTGTGTGTGTGTGTGTGTGTGTGTGTGTGTGTGTGTGTGTGTGTGTGTGTGTGTGTGTGTGTGTGTGTGTGTGTGTAACAACGGGTTTACAGGCGACCTGACGAGTCTCGTGAGCGAGTACTCGGGACAGCCAGCGACAGCGAGGCATTTAGGCCACACGCTGCCGCTATCACGCGTCTCCCCTGCCCAGAGCGCAGCCAAGCTCTGGAGTCCACCCGGGGGACGCTCCAACCAACCTGGACCACGCCAGTAGCCTCAGAAGGGTTACTGCTGGTACTACAACGCAGGGCCCAGCGGGCTCACAAAGCTCTAGGCTGGAGGGCCAGCACCGCAGCAACACGAGCACCGGACAGACGACACACCGCACGAAACAGCACAGCGACAGGTGGCTACGGGGCTGAGTCCAGCGACCCCGCAGCCTTTCACAGCCTCGACAACAACCTAACCAGCACTCGACGCCAGGGCAGACTATGCCAAAGGGCAGCCACAAACGCGTCAGACTACCAGGCCGGTCTTGGCCGAGAAACGCCCGGGGTGCTCCGGCACCCAACCCACCCTCAGCTCCGTTGACCCGAAACCCTGGCGCACACTCCCCTTGACCCTCCCAACCCTTCCCAACCCTGCTGGTCCCTAGATTCAGCCGCTATGTCCGCGGCTCATTGCTATGGCGATTCTTCTACTCGAGAAGGCTGATCCCGGTCACTCCTCCAGCTCCAGCTCCATAGCTTGCGGAAGCGCGCAGAGCAGCATCCCGTCCACCACCGCTAGGATCGGGTGGGTGGCGTCAACACCTTCCCAGCCCTTTCGGGGCACACCGAGTTGCGCGAACTGCAGCAGCCGCGACCAAAAGTCCGCGACTGCGCGAGCGCACGCAAGCTCGATGAGGTTGACGCCTGGCTGCGGCGGCGTCAGCTGTGTCGGCGGGACCTCATCTGGGTCGGCGTCCGCCCCCGCTGCTGCCGCCGCCGCTGCCTCGGTGGGTGCTGCCGCCGCTGCCGCCGCTTGGTCTCCCTGGGCCGCTGCAGCGCGCGTCATCCCGCGCAGCCGCACCCGGCCGTGTTCTATGGCGGCAAGCGCCGCCATCACCACCACATCCCACACGCACTGCTGGATGCCCGAGGGTGCCTGCACTAGCCACAGCTGGGCTTGGCTGACGGGCTGGGGCCCCGGGGTGTGTGCGTTGATCTGCGCCACCACCGCCTTTGCCACTGCGCAGCCCCAGAAGTGGTGCTGCCGCGGCGCAGACGGGGTGGCGGCGGCTGGCCCCGTTGTGGCGCTGCCATGGCCGTACTGTCCACAGCCGCACGGCTCACGTCGAGCCGTGGGCATGTGAGTGTTGCCCGGCAGCGGCACGGCGTCGATGGCCAGCCGCCACAAAGTCTCGAAATGGCGCCGCTCCCACCGGACGCGCTGCCACAGGCGCGCAAGGGTGCCCCGAAAGGCGCCGAGCGCCGCTGCCGCAGCTTCAGGCAGGTCCTCACGCCGTGCCTCCGAGCGGGGCGGCAGGCCAAGGGCCGCCCGCTCATAGTCCTCGTGGAGTCCGGCACGGCGTGCCGCTATGCTGTCCAGCTGCAGGGCTGTGGCCATGCGGACGGTCAGCTTCTCCAGGGGAATTTTGACGGACTCGGTGCCGGGCAACACCCATCCCATGCGCGGCATGATGATGGTGCTGATGACGGAGGAGGTGGAGGGGGCGGGGGGCGGGGCGGGGCCGGGGCCCGCAAGCTGTGCGGCGTGGGCCCGTGCGGCGTTTATCCACGCTGGTGGGATGTCATCAACCAGGCCCTGGAGGGCGGCGAGCGCGGGGCCGCGGCGACGCTGGCGTGCGTCTGTTGGGCCCAGGTGGGCTCTCAGCCACCCTGCCCAGTCGACGATTGCGGCCGTGTCGAGCGGGCGCGCGTCGTATGCTCGTACCAGGTCGCCAATGGTGAGCAGCCGCGCACAGGCACGTAGTGCCCTGTGGCGGTAGTCAAGGCCGCGGCCCTGCGTGTACTGCGCGGCGCTGGCAAGGGTAGCTTCTGGCGCCGGCTCCTCCTCGGCCTCCAGGTCCGGGTCTGCCTCGCCGCCCTCAGCCGGGGGCGGAGGGCAAAGGAGCGGGTTGCCCCACAGGGGTGCCGTGAGGCACCAGGCCCCTGGCTCTGGTGCGGGTTCCAGCGCCCGCACCGGCGGCAGCCAGCCTAGCGCCGTCACCGTGCGCTCGGCGTCCTCTCCGCTGCTCTAGCTGCTGCTCAAGAGGTAGTGGTGGCGGTGTGGCCGATGACCCAGTTACAACCCGTGCCAGGACGCCGCGGGATCCAGCAAGTATAAGCATTGGATGGGGCTAAGTGCGACGGGCGCCGCGCTGCTGGTTTTGCATGACCACTGTCGGGCTTACATCCCTGTTGCGCAACATAAGCTTCTGGTGCGATTTCGACTATGCTGTTGGCCAATTACTGCTAATCGCGCATGGGATAGGCCTAGAGAGGAGAGGACGTGCCCGCCAGGGGGGGGGGTAAGGAAACAAAGTGCCAGACCCCATGCCCCGAAACCCCCCGGGAGCCCCCTGGGGGGGACGACCGAGTCCCCCGCGGACAAAACCGTCTAAACAAGGGGGTTATACCCCTCCATTTAATACCAAAACGGTGCCAATCGACTCCTCTCAGCGTGCTCTATCACGCCATGCCATCGGCGGGCCTGTTCCACAACTTCGACACGAGCGGGATTCCATCCATTGAGATTCCCGGCCCAACCCCCGCCACGTAAACGGACCCGTATTCACTCCCAAATGCATTACTTGTTGTGTTAATGCTACGATGATACCTGATTGTGTGTTACCAGACCGCTCTGGGTCTCAAGTCCCCCGCCAGTGTCATGCGCATTTGTCGGTGTGTGTGAAATGTGCCGACATGTCCACGTCCAGGCGTCGAGTTAGGCCTTCCCAGCGCGTAATCGTGTGAGGCGTTGCACCAAAATCATATGTGCATCATATCCTGCTGCGTCTGGGCCCCGTAGGACTGAGTTAGGGCATGTTGGGGCTCCTCCCGAAATCCCTGAGGTCAGGCTCCCGAAACCCCACGGACCCCCGGGGGGGACGACCGACCGTCAACTTTGGGGGCCCAGAACTTCCTCACCAGACACCCCCTGAAAACACTAAAAGCACGTGCGTTACTATCTCGTTGAGATCTATCGTTTTAGAGCATGGGGTAAGAAACTTTGTTTCCTACCCCCCCCCCCTGTGCCCGCTGTGCACAGCCAACGAAGTAGAGGACAAACATCACGTTTTGATGACATGTACGGCTTACGACCAGCAGATGAGGACAGACAGCGGCCTCGACTTTAGCAAGGGCATGCAGGAAGTGATGCAGAATGCGGCCAGACTTGCTGCGCTGCTTGACACCGTATGGGAACTTAGGAGCAGGAATGAGAGAGCTGAACAACCAAAGTTAGTTAGGCGTTATAAGGGCCACCCCGGCCCAGGCCTTCGGTTTTCGCGAGGCAGAAAGGCACAAGAAGTGCGCACCACCTTGTAAACACACACACACACACACACACAGAGCTTGGCTGCGCTCTGGGCAGGGGAGACGCGTGATAGCGGCAGCGTGTGGCCTAAATGCCTCGCTGTCGCTGGCTGTCCCGAGTACTCGATCACGAGACTCGTCAGGCCGCCTGTAAACCCGTTGTTACACACACACACACACACACACACACGCACACACACACACACACACACACACACGTATCCGTCAGTAACTGCGAGCGATTGCGGGGATTCCTCTCCGTTTCCGTTTACCAACACACACATCAGCCTACCCGCGGACGCAGACACGTCGGTGGGCGCCGTGGAGGTCTCGGCGGGCGAGGTGCGGTCGGCGCTGGGCAGGATGGAGCCGGGCAAGGCGCCCGGCAAGGATGGCCTGCCCATCGACCTGTACAAGGCCTTTCGGGGCCCCCTCAGCCCAGTCCTCGCCACCCTCTTCAGTGCAGTCGGCAAAACGGGCCAGGCGCCCGTAGGCTTTCTGCATGGGGTCATCTCCGTGCTGTACAAGAAGGGCGACGTCACGGAGCCGGGCAACTACCGCCCCATCACCCTACTCGGCACCGCCTACCGCATCCTGGTATCACCCCGCGTCGCTGTACCTCTTCGTAGCTCAGGCGCTACTATGCTGGTTGCAGCGCCAGCAGGTGGGCATCCGCCTGCACCCCGACAGCACCGAACTGACCACGGCAGCGCAGTTTGCTGACGACACGAAAGTGCTCCTGGAGAGCGACGCGGCCGTGCCCAACTTCCTGGCGGCCATGGACACCGTCAGCCGCGCATCAGGGCAGCGCCTCAACCTCACCAAGGTGGAGCTGCTGCGGGTCGGCTGCCTACCGGCCGCAGCCGGGCTGGGCGCCGCAGCCGCGGACGGCGCTACTGCTGAGGGCGCCGCCACGGCCGCAGCACCAGCTGCAGCTGCCGGCCCCCCCGCCCCCGGTACGGCCCCCGCACCCACGGCCCCGGCGGCCGCCACCATACACGCCGCGCCCACCCCAGCCGCCGCCCACCCCGGTGCCGCGCCTGGACCCGGCCCCACGCCAGCCCCTGGCGCCACTGTGCCAGATGCAGCCGCACAGGACCGCATCTGCGGGCTGAAGGTGGTGGCGGCTGCCACCGCGCTCAGCGTGCCGTTCAGCAACGACCCTGCCCGCCTGCAGCTGGACTGGACCGCCCGCCTGCGGGAAGCCAAGCGGCGCCTGCGGCGCGTCGCCCACCTGGGGCTCTCGGCCTTCGGCCGTGCGAGCAACGCGTCCGCCTACTGCACCTCTATGGTCACCTGGCACATGGAACACAGCGGCATGCCTGACGGCGTGGCTCGGGAACTGGAGCGGCTCGTCGCACGCGTGGTGGACCGGCGCCTAGCCCCGGAGGCCGCGGAGCAGCGCCTGACGGGCATCCCAACCGAGCTGCTGTACGGACACCCCACCGCCGGCGGCTTCGGAGCCCTGCCCCTCATACAGCACGTGCGCGGCCGGCACGCCACGTGGGCCGCCCGCCTAGCCGCCCACGATGCCGCCCCCGCCACCACGCTGCCGCAGCCCTGGTGTGTCGCGTACGCCACATTCCTCCACCATCACCACCCCTCCATGCGGCCTAGCAGCGCTCTGACGGCAGTGCCAGCAGCGACGGGCGCGGGCGACGTTGTCCCCAGCCTGCCCCTCCCTGAGGACGCCGAGCGCACGGCGACGGCGCTAGGCTGGCTGCCGCCGGTGCAGGCGCTGGAACCCGCACCAGAGCCAGGGGCCTGGTGCTATACGGCGCCCCTGTGGGGCAACCCGCTCCTCTCCCCGCCGCCCCTGGCGGAGGGTGGCGAGGCAGACCCAGACCTGGAGGCAGAGGAGGAGCCGGCGCCAGAAGCTGCACTTGCTGGCGCCGCGCAGTGCACGCAGGGCCGCGGCCTTGACTACCGCCACAGGGCACTACGTGCCTGTGCGCAGCTGCTCACCATTGGCGACCTGGTGCGAGCATACGACGCGCGCCCGCTCGACACGGCCGCCGTTATCGACTGGGACGGGTGGCTGAGAGCCCACCTGGCCCCAACAGACGCACGCCAGCGTCGCCGTGGCCCCACGCTCGCCGCCCTCCAGGGCCTGGTTGATGACATCCCACCAGCGTGGATAAACGCCGCACGGGCCCAAGCCGCACAGCTTGCGGGCCCCGGCCCCGCCCCGCCCCCCGCCCCCTCCACGTCCTCCGTCATCAGCACCATCATCATGCCGCGCATGGGATGTGTGTTGCCCGGTACCGAGTCCGTCAAAATTCCCCTGGAGAAGCTGACCGTCCGCATGGCCACAGCCCTGCAGCTGGACAGCATAGCGGCACGCCGTGCCGGACTCCACGAGGACTATGAGCGGGCGGCCCTTGGCCTGCCGCCCCGCTCGGAGGCACGGCGTGAGGACCTGCCTGAAGCTGCGGCAGCGGCGCTCGGCGCCTTTCGGGGCACCCTTGCGCGCCTGTGGCAGCGCGTCCGGTGGGAGCGGCGCCATTTCGAAACTTTGTGGCGGCGGGCCATCGACGCCGTGCCGCTGCCGGGCAACACTCACATGCCCACGGCTCGACGTGAGCCGTGCGGCTGTGGGCAGTATGGCCATGGCAGCGCCACAACGGGTCCAGCCGCCGCCACCCCGCCTGAGCCGCGGCAGCACCACTTCTGGGGCTGCGCGGTGGCAGAGGCGGTGGTGGCGCAGATCAACGCGCACACCCCGGGGCCCCAGCCCATCAGCCAAGCCCAGCTATGGCTAGTGCAGGCGCCCTCGGGCGTCCAGCAGTGCGTGTGGGATGTGGTGGCGATGGCGGCGCTTGCCGCCATAGAACACGGCCGGGTGCGGCTGCGCGGGATGACGCGCGCTGCAGCGGCCCAGGGAGACCAAGCGGCGGCGGCGGCAGCAGCACCCACCGAGGCAGCGGCGGCGGCAGCAGCGGGGGCGGATGCTGACCCAGATGAGGTCCCGCCCACGCAGCTGACGCCGCCGCAGCCAGGCGTCAACCACACCGAGCTTGCGTGCGCTCGCGCAGTCGCAGACTTTTGGTCGCGGCTGCTGCAGTTCGCGCAACTCGGTGTGCCCCGAAAGGGCTGGGAAGGAGTTGACGCCACCCACCCGATCCTAGCGGTGGTGGACGGGATGCTGCTCTGCGCGCTACCGCAAGCTATGGAGCTGGAGCTGGAGGAGTGACCGGGATCAGCCCTATCGAGTAGAGTGATCACTATAGCAATGAGCCGCGGACATAGCGGCTGAATCTAGGGACCAGCAGGGTTGAGAAGGGCTGGGAGGGTCAAGGGGAGTGTGCGCCAGGGTTTCGGGTCACGGGAGCTGAGGGTGGGTTGGGTGCCGGAGCACCCCGGGCGTTTTTCGGCCAAGACCGGCCTAGTAGTCAGACGCGTTTGTGGCTGCCCTTTGGCGTACTCTGCCCTGGCGTCGAATGCTGGTTAGGTAGCTGTCGAGGCTGTGAAAGGCTGCGGGGTCGCTGGACTCAGCCCCGTAGCCACCTGTCGCTGTGCTGTTTCGTGCGGTGTGTCGTCTGTCCGGTGCGCGTGTTGCTGCGGTGTTGGCCCTTCAGCCTAGTGGTTGGTGAGCCCGCTGGGCCCTGCGTTGTTGTACCAGCAGTAACCCTTCTGAGGTTGCTGGCGTGGTCCAGGTTGGTTGGAGCGTCCCCCCGGTGGACTCCAGAGCTTGGTTGCGCTCTGGGCAGGGGTGACGCGTGATAGCGGCAGCGTGTGGCCTAAATGCCTCGCTGTCGCTGGCTGTCCCGAGTACTCGATCACGAGACTCGTCAGGCCGCCTGTAAACCCGTTGCTACACACACACACACACACACACACACACACACACACACACACACACACACACACACACACACACACACACACACACACACACACACACACACACACACACACACACACACACACACACACACACACACACACACACACACTCACACACACAGAATGGTGCAAGGCCCCCTGCCGCCGCCTCCGTCCCTCTTCGATCTGACCATTTTCTACCTCGCCGACCTTCCCGCCCACGTCTACGCCGTCGCGCTTCCATCCACGACCAAGGGCAAGATCATGCGGCCGTGAGGAGCACCGCTTCTGCTGCGCCATCGTTCGGAAGGGGGGTACTTGTTTGCGTGTGACGTGACGAGTGCCGTCGGAAGGGGGGTAATTGTTTGCGTGTGACGTGACGAGTGCCGTGTGCTACGTCGGTGCTGGGGGCACGTGTTAGTTGGTTCGTTGGTTTGTTCGGTTGTTCGGGTGTGTCGTTTTTCTGCTGTTGGTAGCTTTGCTCTGTGGCTGTGGCCAGGGCCTGGTGGGCTTTGTGCGGTGCCGTGGTCCGCTCTGCGCTGTAACGGTAATGGGGCACCTTCTTTCCTTCCATGTCCCAATGCCGACACGGCCCTGCCCCCCCCTGTGGGGCCGTGACCATACCTCGTCGGCACCGCCGTGGAGCGGGGAGCAGAGGGTCAGCCTTTGCCAGCCCACGGTCCGACCCACACATGCGCTCGACCAGCCACCCCGTTCAGCTTGCCGTGCTGCCGCCCAGCCTTTCTCTCCCCTTGCCGCTTCCCCTTTCGGACTTGCCCCATGCATGTCCGCATCCAGCCCCATGCCGCTCTTAACCCTGAGCAGCCGCTGACGCCTCCCTCTTTTCCCTCTCGCGTAACCCTCTCGGGCGGGCGGGCTTATCTAGCTTATTGCTTTGTGCACGCCGTCCCATTGCTTCTGATCGCCGACCAGACACTTACATGGCCCTTGCCCCATTGCCGCCCTCCCTTTTCCCTTGCTCTCAGGTGAGCATAAGTGGTGGTCATCCGCGCTGGACCTTAGCTGTGGCGGGGCTGGGTTGGGCGGGCGACTTTTGGCGCATATCACGGTGCATTGGGACAGCAACACCGGGGCGCGGGCCGTAGCCCCACCCGGTGACGGTTACGCGATAAGGGTAAGTATCGGGTAAGTATGTGGAGCTCCTTCGGCCCGATGACATGGTAAAGAGGTAACCCGAGGTAATCCGAACGCGGCGCACTGTTTGCTTGTCGCATGACGCACGCACAGTGTCGACCCTTTCCCTTCTGCTTTTCTAACACACAGAATGGGCCATCCGCCACACCGTCCCCTCAAAACCCTCCCCACACCCCATACGCGTAACCCACACCGCCACACGCCACCCCAACCCACTCTAGCGAACTTGCGGTTTGGCGGTCGGCATGTAGCTAATGCTTATTCCTCTACGCTTTCACCAGAACACAGACTTTTGTTCCTTTGAACGGATGCTTGGAGTGGCGGCGGCATGCACGGCGGTGCTTGTGGCATCAGGGGTGAAGGCCGTGCACGGGTCGTGTCGCTGCCAGGATGAATGGGTCCAGACTAAGCTTCACGACGGCGGCATCGTTTGGTGCATGTTGCTGGCAGCTGAGACAGCGCGGGAAGGCTTTAGCAATGTGTGCATTCAAGAGGAGCGCTGCGTGAAGGTCTGGGAATGCGGGTTGTAAAAATGGCCAGGATTGGCCATCCGCCACGCCAACATCCATGTCCTAATAAGGCCATTACGAATGCCGAATGAGCAGCTTCAATAGTGCCACGACGAGCACATTTACGCAAAACGCGCGTCCAAAACCTATGTACATACAGTCATGCCTCGCATTACCTTAACTGACGCCAACCGGACGGGGTCGGTGTTGCGCCGCCGGCCTGTAGAGCTCTGGTCCTTCATAAAGGGGGCAGCCTGGGCTGCTTCAGATGCCACTGAGTGCCCTATCGGGTGCACGGTGGAGCTGCCCGAAGATTCGGGGCACCTGCCCATTCAGGATGCGCTCACATTTCACATGTGGGAGCACCATGCTCCTCTCTGCCTCATCCAATCATCTATGCTAGACGCGCTGTCACAAGTGTGCGGGGAAATGCCGCATGCGGAGGGCCAACAGCGTGAGTCCATCCAGTCAGCAGCAAATGTTCATTTGTTCAAGCAATAGCTAGTGTTCTGACTGTGTGTCTCTGTCTGTCCTTCAGGCCCTCCCTGCTGCCTGCTAACGTCAACGAAGCAACTCTGCGGCAGCAAAAGGTCCAGGTGGTTGGAGCACCTACAGGCATCTCACCACACCGACGTGCTGCTCGCGGCGCGCCGACTGGACGAGATGTCTTGCGCCGACCTGTTCGCGCGGGCGCGCCCATGGTGCGATGAGGAGCGCTGCACGGAGCCAATGAGCGAGGACATGTCGGGACTGGCCGCCGTGACGCACATCCTGGAGCGGCACGTGCTGCGCTTCTACTACTGCTGCCACGACTGGCCCGCGCCAGTGGCCCCTGACCCTCTGGCAGCGAACCCTGCTGACGGCGTCGCAAGCAGCAGCGGCCAGCATTACGGCGCACAAGATGGCGGAGACAGCATGAGCTCTGAGGAGGAAGAGGCCGAGTACGAGGACGTGGCTGCCCTTCTCGCCAGCCTCAACCTCGAGTTCGGTGAGGGCGACAGTGGTGACGCGCTGCCCCCACCAGCTGCCGGAGCATCGGCGGGCAGTAGAGCTGCTGCAAGCTCGGCAGATGGCAAGCAGGTCGGTGGCAACAATACCGGTGCCGAAAAGGCTGACGCCGGCGGCGAAGACGCTGGGGCGGACGGCGGCGGGGGCAACAGCGGCGGGGGCAACAGCGGCGGGGGCAACAGCGGCGGCGCGGCTGGCGCAGCGGCGGCGAGGGTGCGCGTGGGCAGCTGGAACGTCAAGAAGCTCACGTTCACTCGTGCCGAGACGCACAGGAGGAAGCTAAAGCATCTCGCCCGGCAAATCATTGAGAGCGGTGCCAAGATCGTGGCACTGCAGGAGATATCCAGCATCGAGGTAACCCACACGCTGTCTAGCTGTCTTTGTAATCCGCAGCCAGGCCCTCCCTGCATGTGCTGCTGGCAATAGATCTGTGAGAATGCGTGTGTGACAATGCTGCATGCCTGTGCGTCACGCGCAGGGCGTCAGGTACCTCTGCGCCCAGCTGGACCTGCTGGGCAGGAAAACCTCACTTGGTGAGTATCGCAGGCCTGATACAGACGAGGTGGGCGCTTGCTGTACCTGCTGATTGGGGAGCGTGATAGCTTGTACTCCGCTAGGAGGGTGTGCGAAGAAAGATTTCGGGTGGGGGTTGAGAGGGCGGGGCGGAATCGACAATACCTCCAAGGCCCTTCTCCACCCATTGCGCACATGTTGGCAGACACCTGGAGGGCCTGCGTGAGCACCGAGTCGCTGTACGTGGGGGGCCCGGCGCCCGGAGGTGTTGTGGAGCACGCCGCCATCATCTACCGCGCCTCCGGGCCCCCTGGCCGCAGCGTCATTGACGAGATGAGGGACCCCCAGGGGCGCAGCCTTTGCGGCCAGCTGTGGCAGCACCCGGGCTTCCTGCGCTCGCCCCTGTACGCGCTGCTCTCCATCCGCAGGCGCCCCGTGCTGTTCATCAACTGCCACCTGCGGCAGAACGGCAACGCGGAGGTCGCCGCGTTGCTCAAGCTCGTGCATGCCGCGGAGGAGCAGTGCCACATGCCCGTGCACTTCTGGCGGCAGCTGACCGTCGTGGTGCTTGGTGACTTCAACAAAGAGTGAGCGAGGCAAAGCATGATGTTGATTGGGTTCCTTGGAGACTTTGTACATACAGCCAGCGCCTTTGTGCTGGCCAGCACAAAGGCGCGCATTTGCCTAATTGTCCATTGATGACTGCACGGACCGGCCGTCCCACTGTCCAGGCCGCGTGTGGCCGCAATGGAGCACTTCGTGGCCAACGGCTGGCAGCGCGGCATTCCGCGCGAGCTCAACACTAACGTGATCGATCAAAACCACTACGACGACATCTTCCTCAAGGTGGGCGCTTGCTGTACCTGCTGATTGGGGAGCGTGATAGCTTGTTTGCTCATGTGTACAGCCTGAATCCCTTGCACTTAGACGTGAGTACCTTCTGAACAATACTTTGTCCGGTCTGTCCGGTCTGTCCGGCCTGTCCGGTCTTATGTCCACCCTGTCCGGTCCTAATGTCCACCCTGTCCAGAACATGGGCGTGAAGGAGCACGCTGCGGGTGGCTTCGCAAGCTTGGTTAACGGCATCGTGTGGCCCCTGCCCGCGCACCTGGTGGCGCTGAACAACATGAACGCGGCCATCGCCCAGTACAGCGACCACCTGCTGGTGACCGCTGACCTGCAGATCAACGCGCAGCACCCGGAGGGAAACCTCCCGGCAGTGCGCCTGCGGGCGGTTGCGGATTCGTACCGGCTGCCAACATTCGTGTAGCAGGCTGACATACGAGCTGCAGCAGACCCGCGAAGATACGCGGGTGTCGTGGATGTGGGCGTGGTGGACGCCCAGAACGGCAAGGGCAGCGTGGAGCTGCGCCGCTACCCCAAGTCCCACCCCTTCGCCCAGCTGCAGGGCTCCGACAACATCATCTCCTTCACCACCGCCCGCTACTTCAAGCAGCCGCTCATCGTGCGCGGCCCCGGCGCCGGCGCGGACGTGATGGCGGCGGGCGTGTTCTCCGACCTGCTGCGCCTGGCCGCGTACCTGGGCGCGCCCTCGTAAGCGGATAAGGAGCGGCATGGAGGGAGGGAGGAGGTGTGGGGTGGTGAGGATGCAGAGGGGTGGTGATGATTGAGGTGGAGCGAGGTGGACACAGGTGGATGGAAGGTGAGGAGCCGGGCTATAGTGGCGCTGTTCAACAGTGGACTGTGGGCTGTGGACGGCGGGCTGCACCGCGCGGCTGCAGCGGGGCGTGCGGGGGGGGGAGGGGAGGAGGGCTGCAGACGGTACAACGCCGCAGCGTTTGTGGCATTTGCGGGGCTTGACAGTGTGGCAAGGCTTTCCAGGTCAGGACCCACATGCCAGGGTTAATTGGAGTCGGAAGCCGTCTGACCGGCTGAGCTGGCAAGCGGCACGGTTTGTGTGGTGCGGTGCAATCTTGCGGCAATGTCGCAAACCTCAGCTGCGTCAGCGATGGTGGTGGTGTGGCCGATGGCCCTGTTACAGCCCGTGCCAGGATGCCGCGGTACGAACATCGAGTGTGACGGGCGGGCGAACATGGGGCTTGAGTCGCGCAGGGTGTGGGACCTTGGGGGTTGGTGCGTGACCTTTAGTTAGACTGTGTGGCGCGTTAGGCGTGCTTGGGCGCGCACAGCAGCAGCGAGGCGCCACAGGTGTGTGCGAGCGTGCATTGCGACCACTGTTGGGCGTTGGCGTGCGGGAAGAGGAGGTGTAAGGCCAAGGCATGGTGTGATGAGCTCGTCGCCGACCCTGGCCCGGCCTTTGACCACGCGGCACCCACATTCCGCTTATGCCGGTGCGCTGGAAACACCTGGGAGCCCACCGAGCTCGGGGCTGCCCTCGAAATGGGAGCTTACTGACGGCGGGGCAGAGGAGCGGCCCACCATCACCAGCATCACACGCCTATGCCTCTCAAGTCTCAACAGCCTCCTACACCCAGCCCATCCAGCCGCCAGCCCACCCAGCCGCCAGCCCACCCAGCCGCCAGCCCACCCAGCCGCCAGCGCCCCTTGTCCCTCGCCACTGGCCTCTGCGCCCCGTGCCTCTGCGGCTCTGCCTCCCCGCTCCCCCCTGTCAATAGCAGCTGCCCCGCTCGCCCCAGCCCACCTTCCGCCCGACCCCGTTACATGCGCATGCTCGGATCCCGCGGTGCCCTGGCACGGGTTGTAACTGGGCCATCGGCCACACCAGCCACCACCTCTTGAGCAGCAGGCAGCGCAGCGTCAGTCCCCCCAAACACGCCCGCCCCCGCACGGAGCCGCACACTGCACCCTAGGTGCACCTAGAGCACAGGCCGCCTCACACCCGATGCGTTTGGCCCCGGAGGCCGCTGTTAGGGCAGGAGCATGGGGGCTACCGGCCCGAAGGCCTCCCCTCGTCGACGGACATTGTTCGGACGGCGAATGACTAATGATTGCCTAGCTAGCCGTACGCGCCGCCGCCCTGCACCGCGGCGGCATTCGCGGCAGCTGCAGCAGACGTTGCCGCCGCCGCCGCCGCCGCTCTTGTCGCCGCACGGGTGCAGGGCGCGCACCGGTGTCCCCCTCCCTCACCCTCCCCGCTCACTAACTATGCGCCCGCCCCCACCTGCCCAACTTGTTACTAACAAACCCTCACGCCGTCACTAACACCCCCTCCCTGCCTCATGGGTGTGTCGTGCTTCGCCGCGCCGCGCCCCACCGACCGCGAACTAACGCCGGCTACTGCCCCGCCCGCCGGCCCCCAATTAACGCCGACGCGGCTCCCTTGCCTGATACCGCGGCGCCCTGGCACGGGTTGTAACTGGGCCATCGGCCACACCACCACCATCGGTGACACAGCGTCAGTGCCCCCTCAGCCTAGGCACCGCGCCCACCGGCATTCCGGCCAGCCCTCTTTCCACCCGGGCTCGCGCGCGCTAGTTTAGGCTTTAGGCTTTGACTTAGATTTAGCCTCCTCCCGCTCTTGAGCTTTACTTTCGCGATACTGCCCCTGCAACCCTCCCGCATGTACGCCTCCGTGGCCGGCGCTCACGCCACGGCGCCGGCACTGCTCTGGTATCAAGCAGGTGAGTATCGCGATTGAATCGCACAATTTAGCTAATGGGATGGGTCTTCACGCGCGCGAGCCTGGGTGCCATCCATGACTAGTTGACTACCGACAACACCGACGACAAGACTGAAGATTCCAGGTCAAGGGCGCCCGAGACCCACAGGTTAAGGCCACACCACCTCCGCGCTCTGGGTTGGGCTGGCTGGTTCGGGTTCTCTTGGTCCTTTCTTTCGCTTTTGGTTTCTGGAATGAACTACCCCCCTCCCTCTCCACCGTCACCCCCGCCGGCGCCAGCGTCACCCCCGCCGGCGCCGCCATCCCCGCCGCCGTGCTGCAGGCCTCTTCCACCGCCACGGCTGGGCGGCTCGAGCGCCGCCGGCCGCGGCAGTCCCTCCTCAAGGCAGGCGGTGATGAGGCGGATGTTCGCCACAGCGTTGGCATCGCGATTCCTGCGTCACGAGTAGCGGAAGGCGCTGGTTGGTCAGGCCGGACAGCAGACCGGACCGGGTGGACAGGGTGGACAGCAGACTGGACAGGATGGACAAGACAGGCGCTGGGTCGACAGGCGCTGGGCCGCCTTACCCTTGCTCTGATCCCGCGGCAGCGCAAGGCGTCAGTGCCGTACCACTCACGAGCCACAAACGACTGCTCATACCGCGGTGGTCTGACCAGGCAATATTGGGACAAACAGGAGTGCGCTCTGATCCCGCGGCGTCCTGGCTGCACGCTCTACTTGCTCTGATCGGGCACGGGCACGGGTTATGAATGAGCCATCGGCCACACCACCATCATAGCGCGACGCAGCGTCAGTCCCCCCTAATAAGCCAGGCACCACGCCCGCCCCCGCACGCAGCCGCAAACTGCACCCCTGAGGTAGAAAGGGCGGCAGGGTGGACAGACCGGACAGAAGAAGGGGCGGCAGGGTGGACAGACCGGACAGAAGAAGGGGCGGCAGGGTGGACAGACCGGACAGAAGAAGGGGCGGCAGGGTGGACAGACCGGACAGAAGAAGGGGCGGCAGGGTGGACAGACCGGACAGAAGAAGGGGCGGCAGGGTGGACAGACCGGACAGAAGAAGGGGCGGCAGGGTGGACAGACCGGACAGAAGAAGGGGCGGCAGGGTGGACACACCGGACAGAACTTACAAGGTGACCCAGTTACAACCCGTGCCAGGACGCCGGGATCAGAGTAAGGTTGTGCAGGTCTGTGCAGCTCCGCCGCGATCACGTGGGCAACACACACGCACCAACACCTCCTCGCCAGGGCGTCTGCCAGGCAGCCCCATACCCCCGCCTGAGGCCTCCGCATTCGCACTCGTGGTAGTGGTGTGGCCGATGGCCCAGTTACAACCCGTGCCAGGACGCCGCGGTATGAGCAGCACATGTCCATGGGCCGGTATGTCCTCAGCTTCCCTCAGCTTCCTGTCCAGCCGCACGCCACGCCCCCAACCCGCAGGGACAAGGCCGCGCCCCCCCCCCCCCGGCTCCAGACCCACCACCCCGGACGGCCAATGATCCCCGGGACAACAGCCGGGCCAGGCTGTGCTGCCCTATGACTTTGTATCCAACCACCTGCACCTCATGCCGCATCCGCACTGGACAAGAACATGGGGGCTGGGTGGACAGACCGCACACAAGAGGCACCCGGCTGTGATACCACCATCACCACCATCGTGTCAGTGTCAGTGCCGGCGAGGGCTGCGGCTCCGCCCCCGCCCTGCGGCACCACGCCACCCGTCCCGCCCGCCGCCACCGCCATAGTCTCTCCGGTCCTCTCTCCGCTCCTCGCGGCGCACTGGGCTGCGGCTACGGCTGCGGCTGCGACTGTCGCGCCGTGCCCTTGGCACCGCCGCCGGCGCCGGCGCCTCCCGCCGCGGTGGGCTCCTGCTATCGTGCCGTGCCCGCGCCGGCGCCGGCGCCTCCCGCCGCTGTGGGCTCCTGCTATCGTGCCGTGCCCGCGCCGGCGCCGGCGCCTCCCGCCGCTGTGGGCTCCTGCTATCGTGCCGTGCCCGCACCGGCGCCGGCGCCTCACCCCGCCGCGGTGGGCTCCTGCTGTCGTGGCGGCCCCGGGGCGCCTCACCCCGCCGGCCCGCCTCCGCAGCCGGTGGGCTCCTGCTGTCGTGCCGCCGCCGGGAGGACGGGCCCGGCCCCGCGCCGCCCGCCTCCCGCCCCCGGCCGCTGCCCCGGTCCCTGCCGCCCTCGTCCCCGGAGGAATCGCTGCCGCTGCCGCTGCCGCTGCTGGACGAGGAGGAGGGCGAGGCCGACCGGCGGCGCCGCTTGCGGTCTGCACCACAGACACACATGAGGGAGAACGCTTAGGCATGAATGCATTGAGAAAGGCCTTCGACCAGTGCGTGCGTTAAATTATGGATATTGCTGCCGACCTACCTTCCCCTGCGCCGCCGTGCTTGTGCCCACCAGCCTCCTTGGCAGCCTTCTTCGCCGCTTTCTTTGCGGCCTTCTTTGCCTGCAGCCAGCAGCAGCAGATGCACGCACGCGTATGTGTACATAACCGCGATGCACCCCGGTGGCGTCAAACCGGCGAGGCAAGCTGCAAGCCGACACACGTTGGGAATGCGCCCGCAAGGGCAACTGCCGCACCTGTTCCCCCCCCATCCTCCTGCGGCGTAGTCATGTTCTTCGCAGTTTGTTTCCCACTGGGCCTGTTTACCAGTAACCCCCCATCCTCCCAAGTTCGGTAGTCCATTGTCAAAAACCCCGCTTCCGGGATAAGGCGCTGGAGCCACCGCTAATGTACACGCTGTTCCTCTGGGCATCGGCACTTCACAAAAATTTAATACACACCATCCTATGGATGGCTACCCCCCCTAAGTACCTTTTTGGCCTCCTTCTTGGCGCGCTTCTCCGCCTTGCGCTCCGCCCTGCGCAGGCGCCTGAGGTCGTCCAGGCTCATGCCCGCAGCCACCGCCGCCGCCACGCCGCCCGGCGCGCCGCGCAAGGGAGGCGGCGGCGGCAGCGCCCCCGACTGGTGGTGGTGCGGTGGCGGTGGCGGAGGGGCTGCGCCACCAGCCCCCGGCGCCGCCACGCCCACGCCCACGCCCGGCAGCGTCATGCGCACCGCCTGGCCCTGCGCGCCCGCGGTCCTGTGGCGATGGCGTGTGCGTGTGGGCAGGTGGTTGGGCAGGTGGTCGGGTGTGGTGGGGTGAGTGCCGTACCGTGTACATGTAGGCGGCAGCGCAGTCCATGCATTCCCTGAGGACCCTGAGCAGTGAGCAGCCCCTGGTGTGCTCCCAAACCAAACAGCCTGAACAGGGGTTGGCCGCCAGCCATGGGTTCTCTTTGTCAGCCGAAACAGGCAGCTTGGTGGCACCAATATCAAATCCGTGGCCTCCATGCCCCCCCCATGCAAATCGTGTACGCCGTAAACCGTGTACACCTTATCACCATCCCCCCCTACAGACGTCCTCAAGCTGATGATGTGCGCCCGCCCGTCCTACATTACGGCGATTCACTCACCCCGCAATGAAGCCCAGCCCCTTGACGCGGTCCGCCTCGCCCGCGGCGGCACCAGCCGCGCCCGCCTCCGGCCCGCCCGGGCCGCCCTCTCCGCCGCCACCACCACCAGCTGCTGCCGCCGCCGCCGCCTCCCGGTCCTCCCGCTTGCCCCGGATGAGCTCGTCCAGCTCGTGCTTGTCCAGCTGCGGCGCCGGCTTGGCCACCGTTTTGGGCTTCAGGCCCAGCGCCTGTGGTGTGGTGCCGGCAGGTGGTGCAGAGTGCATGTGGCTGTGTTTGTGGCTGTGTGTGGCTGTGTGTGGCTTAGCGCGAGCGGGAGAGGAGGGAGGGGGGGCCCGCTCCATCAGCCGCCACCAGCCCCCCCCCGGAGCGACCTGCGCTCTTTCCCCCTCAGCTACTCCACTCAGCTCCGCTACTCAACCTCAGTGCAAACGTCTCTCCCCCCATAAGCAGTCTTCCACCTCCCGGTCCCTCTCCCCCCACTCAAGACCGCCGTGCTTTGCCAGTGCCAGACCCCTCAATCCCCCCCACATACTCCCCCCCCACACACACACAGCCCCAGCCCCAGCCCCCAGCCCCCCGCCCCCCCCCAGCCCCCACCTCCAGCATGAGCTCCTCCTCGCGCTGCTTCACCGCCGCCACCTCGTCCTGCAGCGCACTGCCGCCGGCGCCCTTGTCGCGTGTGTACCAGTACACGTCACGGCCTGGAGGGGTGTGGGGGCAGGGGGGAGGGAGGGGGAGGGGCAGGGGCAGGGGGTGTGGGTGCAGGAGGAGTGGGTGCAGGAGGGGGCCAGGGGTTCGGTGGTAGGCGATGTTGGGCGGGGGAGGGCAGGGCAGGGCAGGGCAGGGCAGGGCAGGGCAGGGCAGGGCAGGGCAGGGCAGGGCAGGGCAGGGCAGGGCAGGGCAGGGCAGGGCAGGGCAGGGCAGGGCGGTGCGCCGGAACAACAAACAGCAAGGAGCCGGCCGCTAGCTCCCACCGAGTGCCAACCCAGTGTGCCCAGCACCCACCCTTCTGCCAGCGGCCCGCCAGCGCCTTCACCGAGTGCCCCAGGTAGTACTCCCTGTCCTTGTCAGCCTGTGGGTGGGGGTGGGTATGGGGGTGGGGGGTGGGTGTTGTGGGATAAAGATTGCGTGTAGCAGTGCTAGCGTGTTTGGGTGTGTGGGCATGCACGCCAAGCACCCAAGTACGTTCCCGCCCCCCCCCCACGCCCCATCAGTTGATTGATGCCCATAGCCGAGGATGGCAGACCTCCTCCGCGCTCTATGGTTCTGGGTTTTTGGGTTGCAATGGTCGCTTTAGTTTCTGGAATGAATTCCCTCCCCCTCCCACGCATGTGTGTCAAGTGTCCTGGGCCGGCAGAGCCCTACACCCGCACCTTCCCCCCCCCCCACCCCACGTCCAGCGTCACTTGCAGCCTACAGCCACTGCCAAATGTGGCGAGCCCCAGTGAACTGACGCTGTGCTGCTTGATGCTTGAGTGGTGGTGGTGGTCGCGGTGTGGCCGATGACCCCGTTACAACCCGTGCCAGGACCAGGTCAACCCATCAACTGCCTGCCAAACCAGCACCGCCCCAGGGCCCTTTCCTCAGCCTTGGCACGCGTGGGGAAGCGCTCCTGCACTCCTCCCCACGCTCAGCGCCGGAAACTGCCCCACTCCAGAGAAGGTTTCGGAGAATGGCGAGCTCCGCCGGAGCTCGCAGGGCCGTGCCGGCAGCCGGCCGCACCGCCCCTGTCAGTCCCCGCCCGGCCCCGGGCGCACCTTGACGTTGTCCCACGAGAATTGGTCTCTCCCGCCTCTTGCGCCTGGGCGCGGCGGCCCATTGTATAGTGACATCGATGTAGTGCGGCAGAGTCAGTAGGGACAGCCCGTAATGCGAGACTGAGGACAGATGTGGACGAACAAAGTCGTTTCCTTAGCGTTTATCGGTAGCAGTCACAACAATGGCGTCGTAAAGTTGGAGATAAGGAAAGCGGGGCGACAGGCACAGCGAAGCCGAAGGGATTGTCCCATTGGGGCACCCATCCGCCCAGCATGCAGTCGAGGAGCTGGCAAGTTATCGAACCATCTTCATTATAAGCTTACAGCCCCGTCCTTTAAGAGACTCAGGCTGACGAGAAACTGAGCACCCACAAAGATCCATCCTTCGTTTGGCGCCAACTTGGGCTGCAAAAGCCCCTCTTGCCACCAAACAGCGCAAGAGGAGATCTAAGAGAGCATCAGTGGGACAGAATATGGCAGAAGGCAGCCCCCCGGGGACCGGGGCCGGCCCTAGCCCGGGAGATGCTACCGCAGGTGCGGCGGCCCCGGCGCTGGCCGCACCTGCCCCTGCCCCTGCCCCGGGGCTCAGCCTGCCCGCCGCCCTGGCGCTGCTGGGCGACTCCAAGCACCTGCAGCGCGAGAAGGGCCTCAAGGCGCTGAGTGCGCTGCTGCAGGCGGAGCCAGGTAGGGAGGCAGCAGTGGAGGGGTGAGCACGAGGGGTGAGGGAGGGCAGCGGTCTCACGGTCCTTGGAACCAGCCCATGGCTCATACCGCAGCATCCTGGCACGAGGTGAAATAACTGGGCCATCGGCCACACCACAACTACCATCAATGAGCAGCAAGCAGCGCAGCGTCAGTCCCCAGCCTAGGCACCACGCCCGCTGCCCCGCACGGAGCCGCGCACTGCACCCTAGGTGCACCTAGAGCACAGGCCGCCTCACACCCGATGCGTTTGGGCCCGGAGGCCACTGTTAGGGCAGGAAGGTCTTCCGCTCATTGGATTGTCGGCCTGAGATCAATCTGGGGCGTGCTCTTGCACGTGGCGACCACCACTGGCCACCACACCGAACCATGCGCCACACAGCCAACCTGCCACTGCCCACCCCCCCGCAGCTGACGCGGCCCAGGCGGCTGCAGTGGAGGCGGCGGTGATGGAGCTGCTGGCGGCCGACAGCTGGGAGCGCAAGCTGGGCGGCCTGATGGGCGGCAAGGTGCGGTAGCGGGCAGCTGTGGGCAGCTGAGGCAGCAGCTGAGGCAGCAGCTGAGGCAGCAGCCATGTGAGGCGCTTCTCGTGCTGCTGCACCCCCGGCTGCCTTGGCTGCCTGGGTGGTGCTGGCCAGCCGCTGTTGCCCTCCGCCGCCTGCCAGCGTGCTGCAGGGGCCCCCTTACACTCCAACTGGTGTGTGCACCACTTGAAGCGCCGCCCCCTCACACACCCGGGCCTTACACACCCAGGCCCGCACCGCCCCCACCCGGGCACACTGCCGCCTACCGACCACCCCTACACTGCTGCACCACTGCTACACTACCCTGTTACAGGCCTACGTGTGCCTGGCCGACTACCGCGACCTGTCGCAGCCCTTCCTGGAGCCGCTGCGGGGCGCGGCCATGGGCCTGCTGGAGGACGGCGAGGTGGGGCGGCCTTGGGGCTGGCGGGGTGGGGCTTTGGGGCTCTTTCTTGGGGGAAAGGGAGGGGGCAGCGGGTAGCTGACAGGTAGCTGACAGGGCAGAGGGCAAGCGCGCAAGAGGGTAAGAAGGCAAGGTGGTAAGAGGGCATGGCCGCATGGGCAGAAGTCAAGAAGGGCAAGAGGGCAGTGCGCCAGCCAACAAGGCGGGAGGCAGGGATGTGGTACCGACATGTCGAGTGGCAGAGCCGAAGCAGGTGGGTGATATCAGCGTTCGTGCGCCTGATATGTCGTGACTTGTCGCTCAATGCCTCTCCCGCTGCTGCTGCCGCTACTGCAGGTGCGGGTGCGCATGGCGGTAGGCGACGTGCTCAAGGTGAGTGCGGTGCTGTGGGCGGTGCTGTGGGCGGTGCGGTGCGGTGCTGTGGGCGGTGCGGTGCGGTGCGGTGCTGCCGGTGGGATTGGGGGGCAGGGCGACTGCGGGGCGATGCTGCAGCCGTGCAGTGCGTGGTGCATGCGGGTGGTTGAGACTTCTGGGTGGACGCCCTCCTGTCGGCTTTCACCGGTGCGCATTACAATCTCATTGCACACATACACCTGTCCGCCTTCTCCTCCTCATCCTCATCCGGGCAGTGTGTGGTGTAGGCGGGCGGTTGAGACGTCTAGGTGGACGCCTTCCTGTCGGCTTTCATGTCATTGGGGTGTACTGGCAACTCCAAATTAACACACACACACACACACACACACACACACACACACACCCTTCCATTTACTAACTCACACACTTCCTATCCTTGTGATTTTCTAACACACACCTGTCCTCCGCCGCCGCCGCCGCCTCATCCTCGAGCGCAGGCGCTGGCGCAGCGCGGCGGCGTGCCGGTGTTCGAGGCGTGTGCGCCGCAGGTGCTGGGCAGCATCTCCCGGAACTTCGTGAGTGGCTGCTGCCCATCAGGTGTTGCCTGGTGTTTACCAGTGTGTGGGCGTCACGTGCACATCCCCTTCAGGTTCTTTGTCCCAGTCGGCGGCGTACTGTGTGCGTCAGTCCGCAGCCACACGTGCTATCAGTGCTACATCACGTGTTGAGTCGACTTGCTACTGGTGCTGCTGCCCTCCACTGCCCTCCACTACCCTCCACCGCCCTGCACTGCCCTGCAGGACCGCACGGACGCGGAGGGCGAGGGCGGCGGGGCGGAGGGCGAGGGCGGCGAGGGCCCTGACGGCCAGACGGCGCGCGGCCTCAACCCCATGCGCGAGTTCCTGACCGAGTCGCCCGCGCTGCCCGGCTCGCCCACACCCGAGCCCGCGGAGCCGCAGCCGCGGCAGGCGCCTGCAGACGCCGGCGGCGCGGCGGCTGACGGCGCTGACGGCGCGGCGGCTGCAGGTGCTGCTGCTGCTGCGGCTGCAGGTGCCGGGGGCGTGAGTGCAGGCAGCCTGGTCAGCGCCCTGCTCAAGGTGGGTGGGATGGGTTGGGTTGGGTGGTTACTGGTAAACAGTATCGGTGAGACAGAAATTGTGAACGACATGACTGCGGCTTGGTGGGGTGTAGTGGGGCGGCACATGGCAAACCATGGGTCTGCAGCCACGCAGGTCCCTCGCGTTGTCAGTCTTGTCAACACGGCCCTCTCCCTCTCCCTCCTCCTGCTCTCCCCCAACACACACACACAGAGCACGTACCGCCAGGTGCGGCCGGGCCAGGGCGAGATGCGGCACGGCACGGAGGGCTGGAAGTGCCTGGAGACCAGCATGAAGGCGCTGCAGGTGGGGGGTGAGGGGGAGGGAGGAGGGAGAGGGAGGGAGGAGTGAGGGGGAGATGGGGGAGTGGCGTGAGGAGTGGGGCTTGCTGTGTTGCTGAGGTGCGCGTGTTCCAGGCAGTTGCGTATGTCGCTTTGTTAGGTTGTTAGGCTGTTGCGTATGTCGCTAGGTTCGGCTGCCCCGTGTAGTAACCTGACGCTGCCCCACACGCTGCTCCCCAGCCCTTGCATCATCTATCCCGCCCCTACCCCCTACCCCCTTCTCCCTTCCCCCCCTCCCACCAACCAGGCGCTGGTGGAGGGCTGCGGCGCGGCCATCGGGCCGCTGCTGGACGAGCCGCTGCGGGAGCTGCTGTACCGGGCGCTGCACCACCCCAACAGGTGACTGGGGTGAGGGGTGAGGGGTGAGGGGTGGCGGGGCTGGGTGACCGGATGACTGGGCTGCGGCAGTCAGGTTGTTGGCTACGGCGTCATTCCAATCCGCGGACAACGGCCTGGCTGGAGGAAAGCACCGCAACCGCACGCTGCGCACTGCGGCCGCGACCGCAGCCGCATATGCGCCCACATCCGCCCACGTCCGCCCACATCCGCCCTCACACAGGTTCGTGCGCGAGACGGGCCACTTCACCATGTGCACCGTGTGCGAGGCGCTGCGCGGCCCGGGCCTGGTCGCCATCTCACCGCGGGTGGCGGAGCTGCTGTCGGACGGCATGGGCGACAACTGGAGCCAGGTGGGTGGGTGGGTGGGTCAGGTCTACATCCGGGCGTGGGCCGCATGGGGGCGTTGCCATGCTTGCTCAAGTCAGTGGTTGTGCGGTGGTTGAACGGCACCACGCCGGCATGCGTGTGTTCAAGCCACCACCGTAAAGAAACAGCAGCACCGCTAGTTACCTGTAATCACGCCTGTGACATCCCATCACCATCACCATCACCACGCCAAAACATGCTCACCTGCTGCCTGCTACTGCCTGCCTGCCCACGCCTGCCTGCCTGCCCATGCCTGCTACTGCCTGCCTGCCTGCCTGCCCACGCCTGCCTGCCTGCCCACGCCTGCCTGCCTGCCGCCCAGGTGCGCTACGCGGCCTGCGTGTCCACCCGCTCGCTGCTGGAGTGGCTGGGCGAGGGGCCGGACCGCGAGGCGCTCATGCCCACACTGCTGCCGCCCATGTGCCTGAACAGGTACGCGTGTGTGTGCGTGTGTGTGTATGTGTGTGCCCTCAGGTCGCACAGCACTGAACTGTACGCCTGGCGAGGCGTTGCTTGCCCTTGCGGGCACTGATGCCCGAACGTGTGGGCGGCGTTGGGTCACACTTCATGCATGTCACGTACCATGTTTTCGGCCCCCCTCCCTGCCCCACTGAAGGATATCCGTGCCAACCATTCCTCACTGCCACTCTCTCACCCCTTCCCTACACCCTCTGCACCCAGGTACTACGTGGCGGAGGGCGTGCGGCGCTACGCGCAGGAGACGTGGCGGCTGGTGATGGGCGAGGGCGGCCGCGCGGCGGTGGCGCGGCACATCGGCCCCGTGGTGGGGCACTACACGGCGCAGAGCCGCGCCAACAACCACGCGGTGCGCGAGGCGGCGTGCGCCTGCATCGCCGAGCTGCTGGAGAAGGTGCGGGCGGGGCGCTGGGGCTGGGGACGGGCGCGAGGGTGCCGGGTGGGGCTGGGCGCTGGTGTGGGTGAGTGTGGCTAGGCGGGAGAAAGAGGTTGCAGCTTTGGAGCGTCTGGGGTCTGATGGTGCAGAGGAAGGGACGACGGCAAGGGGTTGATACCGGTGAGACGAAATGACGGGAGGCGTCTTGTGCCTGATCACATCGCGCGCGGCCTGTCGTGGCGGGGGCACCGGCGGTCACAGGTGGACCGGGCGGCGGTGTCGCCGCACGTGCCCGCGCTGCTTCGCTCGCTGGTGGTGTGCTTCAAGGACATGAGCTGGCCGGTGCGGGACGCCGCCTGTATTGCGGCCGGCAGGTGAGCTGGGGGAGGGGAGGGCGGGCAGGGTGTTGATTGGTGAGGCTGGCCCGGTTGCGGGCAACTGGCTGGCTGGCGACGTGCCGGCAGGCTGCAGGTTCTCCGCAGCACGCTCCACCATTTGCCATCTACTCCGTCCTACACTGTCTGCCGTGTGTCCGTCGTCTTACGCACCCACACCCAGGGCTGTGCTGGCTTACCCCGAGGAGATGCGGCCGCTGGCGCCCGAGGTGCTGTCGCTGTGGCTGGCGCACCTGGCGGACAACATCCCCACCGTGCGGGCCAACAGCGCCGCCGCCGCGGCCAAGGTGGGTGTTCCATGTGTGGGCAGTGGCTCCCTCTTCAAGCACCCACCGCTCAGCTGCATCCCGGCCCCAACCTTGTTGTTGCCCCTCATTCCGCAGGCCCTGCGCGCCTACGGCGACGAGGTGCTGCCGGCGCTGCTGGCGGCGCTGAACGACATGCTGCTGCGCGCGCGGGAGCAGCCGGCGGAGAGCAGCCGCTACTCGGGGCTCAGCAACGAGACACGGTTCGGCGTGGCGGAGCGGCACGCGCGCGACCAGGACCCCAAGGTGCACGCCGACCAGGAGATGTTCAGCTGCGGCTCGCTGATGGCTCGCTTCTCCACCTCCTACCTCATCAAGAGCGACGGCTGCATGGACCACGGCTTCAGCAGGTGGGCGCTAGGGAAGCTCGGCAAAGGCAGCAAACCCTGAGGTGTGTGGGAGTAGGCTTCAAGTGTCTTGTCTCATCCAAGAAGCCGGCCGCCGGTCTTGCGGGCCTGTGCTCCGTGCCTCCTTTCCCTACACCAGAGTGACTTGTGACTGGTTCACGCTGGGTTGCTTCTGACAGAGACAAGGAGCCGTGGGAGGTGTCAGACGGTGCTGTACACATGCTTCGCGAGCTTGCGGCGGTTCGCCCCACCGCGGTAACTGATGAGCACTTGCAAGGTGGGTACAAAATAATGAAAATATGCACAAGAATAGAGGTGAGCTTACAAAGTCCCCAGAGTGCGGCGTTCTGGAGAGCTATGCCGGGGCGCGATCGGGGTTTGGGGGGGGGGGGGGGGGGAGAGGGGAGGGCAGAGGGGACGTGGGGCGGAGCCACTTGGACGGCGGTACCCGGCGAATTCGGCAATCTCATGCCCGCACGTCATTTGTGCTCACCGAATCGTCTTTCAAAGTAAGCTGCATTCCATTCCGATGGCTAAGCATTGGTCCCTGGTGCTAGGTGTTGCTTCTTAATGTGCCCGTCGGACATTTAATGTCGCTAAACATTGAGTATCATTTGCCTTCGCCAAGAACTCAAATATTTATTTTCAACAATATTACCAGATACAGTGATTATTCAGCTATGTGGAGATGTGAGTTCAGTGCAGCGGTCCTGGCACATTTGCACATTTCGCATTTCTCACACATTAGTCCCATCTAACACAGTCGCTAGTGTCAAACCACATCAACATGCACAAGCTTATTTTATCATGTTAATTTGCATTACAATATGCCATATTTTTTTTGACTGCCTGTATTTAGAGGCAGGGTGTAGGTGACATTAATAGGCGACATAATTCGGCCACATTAATGCGTGCCCTGCTCGGGCACGCCACCGGGCAGAACGTCCTGCGTACGTACCTTGTCCTGTATTCTATTATATTCTCCTTGTGGGAGCTTCATAACTAACATTTAACCTTGTGCGGATCAACGCATAGACAGAGCCTGGTCCGATCGCTTTGACAATGCCCGGGTGGGCCGGTGGGGGGAGGGTAGGCGAAGTAGGCGAAGTTGCATGCGCAGGGGGCTTCTTGTGCACCGCGGCACACCACTCAGATCTGTAAACCGCACAGATCCATTCTTCCGCGGATGGGATCTAGGTGGGCTGGTGGGCACGGGGCAAATGGGGGACGTGCCTGTCCACCAGCATGTGTTCCTGGCCGGTCTGGATGGGCGGTCACGATGGGCGCCCAATGCATGACGGGAGCTTGTCTGGTCTGTCCACCCAGCCCCTTCTTGTCCGGTCTGTCCACCCAGCCCCTGTCCAGCCCGCCCCCTTCTGTCCGATCTGTCCACCCTGCCACCTGCTTGTGCAGGCTTGGCCGAGATTGGCGGGATGGCGTCGTTCCAGCACGCCTTCAACCTTCACGAGACTGTTTGGCGGTCGCTGCTTCCGATCGGCCAATCCATAGGTGCGCCTCGATCAGCTGCCCTAGTACCACGGCAACAAGCTGCGGCCCCCCCACGCCCCCACCCTGTCCACACTGCCCCCTTCTTGTCCGTTCCGTCCACCCAGCCCATTCGTGCCCATTGTAAACTTGAGCAACACCATAAATTCCGTTGATATCATGACAGGAAAGCCGCGCTTTAAGCGCCACCTCCGCGCACTACTGGTTCCGCTGCTGGCGGACTGCCGCTGCGGGCACCAGCTGGCGGAGGCGGCCGCGCAGGCGGCGGTGGAGGGGCTTCGTGCTTGGATCGGACCCAACATATTCGCAGGTGCGCCTGTGCTCCTAGCCATGGCACGGGTTGTAAATGGGCCATCGGCACCACCACCACCACCACCACCACCACCGGGCGACGCAGCGTCAGTCCCCTTAGGCCAGATACCACGCCCGCCCCCGCACGGAGCCGCACTCTGCACCCAAAGCCGCCAGACTGCAGGCTGCCTTAGACCCCATGCGTTTGGGCCCGGAAGCCACCAATGGGGCAGAAGCATGGGGCCTACTGGTCCACTTCTACAGTGGTCAACAACGTCTGACAATAGCAACTTAGGGCCTCTGCCCACGGCCTCTGCCTCGTCAAAACGAAGGCCCGGGCCGGGTGACCCTTATCATGGCTAGGGGCCTCTGCCTCGTCAAAATCAATTCTCTTTTCCTCGCCTTCGAACAGGTTACTTACCTGAAGGTGTCGACGCGGCGGCGCTCTTTGGTCCCGGAGACAAGCTGCTGGTGCCTCAGCGACCAGCGTTGGTGGGGCTACTGGGTGTATTTGCACAGCGCCCCCCGGCGCTGCCACCGCCAGAGGGGCGGCCAGCTTGTGCGTGAAGGGTGGACAGGGTGGACAGGTGGTCGTTTAAGGGCTAAGGTGGACTGACCAGGCAATATTGGGCTGGGTGGACAAACAGGGAGCGATTGAAGTGGTTCACGGTGGTTCACAGGCTTCCTTGATCCCGCCAGGCAAATGCCGCCAAGCAAATGCCGCCAGGCAAATGCTTTTCATGCCTGGGTCATGCTCTGATCCCGGTGCCCTCAGTGCTCGTACCTTAAGAAGGCAGGCGCGCCGGAATTCGCAGATTTTGGGCGGTGCAGCAGGCGAATGTGTAAGAGATGTTCGGAAGGCGCTCATTTGACACTGTGCTCTAGGTGCACCTAGGGTGAAGTGTGCGGCTCCGTGTGGGGGCGGGCGTGGTGCCTAGGCTGAGGGGGACTGACGCTGCGCTGCTGCTTGCTGCTCAAGTGGTGGTTGCGGTGCGGCGATGGAGCCGCACACTGCACCCTAGGTGCACCTAGAGCACAGGCCGCCTCACACCCAATGCGTTTGGGCCCGGAGGCCGCTGTTACGGACATGCTCTAAATTGCGAAACGAAAACGTAAGCACGCCACCAGACGTGGAAGTCGTGTCTCGCAAGCAGCAGGAGACGGGGGTGAGCGGTAAAGCGAAATGCGCGGCCACATTACCTCCGAGAGACGGTAACCGCTGATATGAGCCGGCCCAAGACCGCCAGGAGGCTGTAAGCTATACTGTTTGAACTGCTGGGCTGACGGCGCGCTGGGCTGGCGCAGCCTGGCTCGAGGTGTGACCAACCTGAAAATCGCCAGCGCCACCGGTGTCCAGCACGACATGTTAGGGCAGGAGCATGGGGGCTACTAGCCCGAAGGCCTCCCCTCGGCGACGGACATGGCGAATGATTGATGATGCCTCCGACGACAAGAATGGGCGGGCTGGACAAGAAGGGGCTGGGTGGACAGACCGGACAAGCTCCCGTCACGCATTCGGCACCCATAGCGACCGCCCATCCCGACCACCCAAGAACACATGCTGGTGGACAGGCACGCCCAGCACAATCCATGCCCCCAGTTGCCCCGTGCCCACAGCTGTACCACCCCATCTAGATCCATTCCGTGGAAGGATGGATCTGTGCGGTTTACAGATCTGAGTGGGTCTGCCGCGGTGCACAAGAAGCCCCCTGCGCATGCGACTTCGCCCACTTCGCCTACCCTCCCCCACCGGCCCACCCCGAAGTGATCGGACCAGTGCGTTGATCCGCGCAAGGTTAAATGTTAGTTATAAAGCTCCCACAAGGAGAATATAATAGAATACAGGACAAGGTACGTACGCAGGACGTTCTGCCCGGTGGCGTGCCCGAGCAGGGCACGCATTAATGTGGCCGAATTATGTCGCCTATTAATGTCACCTACACCCTGCCTCTAAATAGAGGCAGTCAAAAGACATATGGCATTATGTAAGGCAAATTAACATGGTGAAAATAAGCTTGTGCATGTTAATGTGGTTTGACTCTAGCGACTAATGTGTGAGATGGGACTAATGTGTGAGAAATGCGAAATGTGCAAATGTGCCAGGACCGCTGCACTGAACTCACATCTCCACATAGCTGAATAATCACTGTATCTGGTAATATTGTTGAAAATAAATATTTGAGTTCTTGGCGAAGGCAAATGATACTCAATGTTTAGCGACATTAAATGTCCGACGGGCACATTAAGAAGCAACACCTAGCACCAGGGACCAATGCTTAGCCATCGGAATGGAATGCAGCTTACTTTGAAAGACGATTCGGTGAGCACGTATGACGTGCGGGCATGATATTGCCGAATTCGCCTGGGCATTAATTTGCCGAATTCGCCGGGTACCGCCGTCCAAGCGGCTCCGCCCCACGTCCCCTCTCCCCCCCCCCCCCCAAACCCCGATCGCGCACCGGCATAGCTCTCCAGAACGCCGCTCTCTGGGGACTTTGTAAGCTCACCTCTATTCTTGTGCATATTTTCATTAATTTGTACCCACCTTGCAAGTGCTCATCAGTTACCGCGGTGGGGCGAACCGCCGCAAGCTCGCGAAGCAGGTGTACAGCGCCGTCTGACACCTCCCACGGCTCCTTGTCTCTGTCAGAAGCAACCCAGCGTGAACCAGTCACAAGTCACTCTGGTGTAAGGAAAGGAGGCACGGAGCACAGGCCCGCAAGACCGGCGGCCGGCTTCTTGGATGAGACAAGACACTTGAAGCCTACTCCCACACACCTCAGGGTTTGTTGCCCTTGCGGAGCTTCCCTAGCGCCCACCTGCTGAAGCCGTGGTCCATGCAGCCGTCGCTCTTGATGAGGTAGGAGGTTGAGAAGCGAGCCATCAGCGAGCCGCAGCTGAACATCTCCTGGTCGGCGTGCACCTTGGGGTCCTGGTCGCGCGCGTGCCGCTCCGCCACGAAGTAGCTGCCCTATCCTGGCGCTACCCTACGGTGCGCTACCTGCGGTGTCCTGGCACGGGTTGTAATTGGGCCATCGGCCACACCACCACTACTAAAGCAGCAAGCAGCACAGCGTCAGTCCACCCAGCCCCCATCTTCTGTCCGCCCTGTCCACCCAGCCCCACCTCCTGTCCACCCTGTCCACCCAGCCACCCAGCCTTCTCCCTTCTGTTAATGTTACAGCTGTGGGCCTGCCTCCGACCCGGGCCCGACACACGGCCTCTGCAGCCTACCAGTCTCTGGACTGGCGAGAGCGCTCACAAAATCAGCGCTAGAAACCCAAGCCCACGGCTGACCTGCCCTACCCGCGCACAGCAAGCCTAGCCGCGAAACGAGAAACGCCTCCCTGTGCTCTCCTGAGCCCACAGGACCAGGCGGTGTGGAGACAGCTCGCGCACCTAATACCTCAAACGAAACCCCCGACAAGAGACAACCCGAAGACGAGCAACCCACGCTCCCCTGGGGGCTACCAACGCCTGGGAACACATGCGTCACCCTTCTGCTACTCATCAGCAGGCCATACGTAGCAAGAGGGACAGGGCCGGCGAGAACGCTCAAAGCCGCCGCACCTAGCCGCCAAAGCTACAGCCCAAACCACCAACTCAATCGAGTCACCTACCGCAGAGGGGACAAGCACGCAACCGAGCGCCTACCCGCCACCACAAGGGTCGCGAACATACGTCACCGTCAACGGTACCACCCACACACACACGTACACACACAAACCGCGTCTCATCTACACTCTATCTAG
This sequence comes from Chlamydomonas schloesseri, assembly GCA_016834595.1. Taxonomy (NCBI): domain Eukaryota; kingdom Viridiplantae; phylum Chlorophyta; class Chlorophyceae; order Chlamydomonadales; family Chlamydomonadaceae; genus Chlamydomonas; species Chlamydomonas schloesseri. The sequence continues at coordinate 273,220 of JAEHOD010000009.1, read as the reverse complement.
CACCGCTTATAAGCAGCAGTTGCGAGCTGACAAGACTTGACTAAGCAGGTTGCTGAACCTTAATGCGCCCGCCCTGCACGGCTAGCAGGGGGTGCGCTGTGCCTACCTCCCTCCACCCCTTCCTGGGCACCCCTAATCTTGCGAAGTCCTGCAGCCGCCTCCAAAACCCTGTCACCGCTTCCGCTTTAGCGATTTCTACCGGCTCAGTCTCCATACCCTCTGGGGGCCCTGCGTTGGTAACTGCCCTCAACCTCGTCCGGGCGCGTTTCATGGCCGAGAGGGCGGCTAGTACCACCACGTCCCACACTGCTTGCTGCACTCCGTGAGGCGGTTCTGCTAGCCATAGCTGCTGCCGAGTGATGGTGTTCGCCATCGCCGCGTTAATCTGCTCCAGCACTGCCTGCGCCACGGGAAACTCCCAGAAGTGATGTGCTCGCGGCGAGCAGGGTGCGCCGTGCGTTCCTCCGTGGGCGCCGCATCCACACGCTTCCTGCTGCTGGGATCCACTGACGTGGCTGTTTCCAGCCAAAGGTACTCCATCCCTTCTCTTCTCCCTCCAGTACTACTCCCCCCCCCCCCCGCGCACGCCGCCGTGCCACGTCCTTCTCCCACGTCCGCCGCCACCACCACCCCATGATGGATGCCGCCGGGTGGTAGGCACCAAGGGCGGTGGCTGTCAGTCAGGGGCAGCTTTTGTTTGGGAGAGTCGGAGGGAATGGTGGGACTAGGGTGGCCGCTGATTGCCGTGGAAGGGCCGGTGTTTATGCCGGCCGGTGTTTATGCCGCCCGAGTCACCGAATTCGCTGGGACGAACAAGTGCTCTGATCCCGCGTTGTGCTAGGTAGGACTTCTGCAGGGGTATCTGTTACGAGTAGGGACCAATTGTTGTCCGTTGACGAGGGGAGGCCTTCGAGCCGGTAGCCCCCATGCTCCTGCCCTAACAGCGGCCTCCGGGCCCAAACGCATCGGGTGTGAGGCGGCCTGTGCTCTAGGTGCACCTAGGGTGCAGTGTGCGGCTCCGTGCGGGGGCGGGCGTGGTGCCTAGGCTGAGGGGGGACTGACGCTGCGCTGCTGCTCAGTAGAGGTGGTGGTGTGGCCGATGGCCCAGTTACAACCCGTGCCAGGACGCCGCGGGATTAGGCAACCCTGATGCTGCGGGATTAATGCTGCGGGATTAAAGCAACTCATGCACAGCCCACATCAGGGTTTCTTATACACACATGGCGTTGTTGGGCCGATGGGCGGATAGGGAAAATTTTGGCCGGCCATCTACGTCTGAACCGCAGCAACCTGCGTATGAATGCCTCACCATGTCTGTCAAGCCAGCCCCACCTTCTTGTCCGGTGTCTCCACCCTGTCCACCCGGACCCACCTTGTCCCTGTCCCTGCTTTCCGCGCGCATAAGCACGCCAAGACCCCCAGTCCACATTGCCTGGCTTCAGGCGTTTAGTAAGGTAATAGTGGTCCTTTTTCTCCTCCTTCTCCTTCTCCCTCCAGTCCTGCCCCCCCCCCCCGCCGCCGCTCTTGTCGCCGCACGGGTGCTGGGCGCGCGCCGGTGTCCCCCTCCCTCTCCACCGTCACCCGCACCGCCGCCAGCGTCACCCCCGCCGGCGCCGCCATCCCCGCCGCCGTGCTGCTGGCCTCCTCCACCGCCACGGCTGGGCGGCTCGAGCGCCGCCGGCCGCGGCAGTCCCTCCTCAAGGCAGGCGGTGATGAGGCGGATGTTCGCCGCAGCGTTGGCATCAAGGGCACGTGGCTAATCCAACTTAGGTCGGGCGGAGCGCACCAGTGCCATGCAAGTGACAGTCCCCGCTATCAGCCCTGTACGCATGAACCCAGTTTGCCTTGGTCTGCCACCCTGTCACTGTGTCATCAGGTATCCATCGGCTACAACAACGCCAGCACCGGCCACAACTCCACGACCATCAAGCGCCCCAGCCGCGGGCCGCACAAGGCCATGCAGCGGCTGCTGCGACGCTGCTACGCGCGCAGCGTGACAATGATTGACAAGTACTGCGCGTCCCAGGTAGGTGGGCGCCTGAGGAGTGAAGGACTGAGGGTGCACGCAGATGGGCGCGTGGCATGTAATGAATGGGCCAGGGGAGGGCAGCAAACCTCCATACGCGTTTCTGCGCAAGCAATGTTCGTATGCCACACACCACACACAGGTCTGCTTCAACTGCGGCCTGCGGGCGCTGCGCAAGATCCTGCCTCACAACGGCACGCGGCGCTACACTGTTCTGGCCTGCAACGGCTGTGGAACCGTCTGGTGCGAACCGCTTGCGGTCTGCTTGCAGTCTGCTTGCAGTCTGCTGTCCACCCTGTCCGGTCTGTTGTCCACCCTGTGCACCCAGCGCCAGTCTTGTCCACCCGGGGCCTGCCTTTTCTGGTCTGTCCGGTCTGTTGTCCACCCTGTCCGGTCAGTCCACCCTGTCCGGTCTTCTGTCCACCCTGTCCGGTCTGCTGTCCGGCCTGACCACCCAGCGCCCTCCGCTATTCGTGACGCAGGAATCACGATGCCAACGCTGCGGCGAACATCCGCCTCATCACCGCCTGCCTTGAGGAGGGACTGCCACGGCCGGCGGCGCTCGAGCCGCCCAGCCGTGGCGGTGGGGGAGGCCAGCAGCACGGCGGCGGGGATGGCGGCGCCGGCGGGGGTGACGCTGGCGGCGGTGCGGGTGACGTTGGAGAGGGAGGGGGACACCGGCGCGCGCCCAGCACCCGTGCGGCGACAAGAGCGGCGGCGGCGGCGGCAACGTCTGCTGCAGCTGCCGCGAATGCCGCCGCGGTGCAGGGCGGCGGCGCGTACGGCTAGCTAGGCAATCATCAGTCATTCGCCATCCGGACAATGTCCGTCGACGAGGGGAGGCCTTCGAGCCGGTAGCCCCCATGCTCCTGCCCTAACAGCGGCCTCCGGGCCCAAACGCATCGGGTGTGAGGCGGCCTGTGCTCTAGGTGCACCTAGGGTGCAGTGTGCGGCTCCGTGCGGGGGCGGGCGCGGCGCCTAGGCTGAGGGGGGACTGACGCTGCGCTAGCTGCTGCTCAAGTAGTGGTGTGGCCGATGGCCCAGTTACAACCCGTGCCAGGACGCCGCGGCTTGAGCAACACACACCATGCAGGTTTGCTCCATACGCGCCGCCGCCCTGTGATACCCCGCCCCTGTACTTCCAGGGCTTTCTTTGCCCTGATACCGCGAACACTCCTGCTGGCCGATGGCCCACTTACAACCCTGATGAATAAAGCAACTCATGCACAGCCCACACCAGGGAGTGGCGCATGCGCGTTTCTTATATACACGTGGCGTTGTGGGCCGATGGTGGGCCTCGCGCCGTGGTGCCCGCACACCTGCACCCCCTGCTTTCCGCGCGCATAAGCACGCCAAGACCCCCAGTCCAAAGTTAATAGTGGTCCTCCTCCTCCTCCACCCAGTTCCAACCCGTGCCAGGACGCCGCGGGATCAGGGCAGCTTGAGCGCCGCCTTGACCCGCGCCATGTCCTTCCCCAGCGGCCCCACGTCCGCCGCCACCTCGCCGCGGATGCGCTCCAACGACTCGTCCTGCTCAGGGAAAGGGGGTGGTGGTGGGGCGGCGGTTGTGGCGGTTACAGGGGCCAGGGGATGGGTGCGGCGGGCGGGCGGCAGGCAAGCGGAGCACTGGTCCGGGTTCCAGGTACCGGTATAGGGCCCCTGGCCTGCTCCTTGACGTTTGGCTCCGCATCCCCTAAATCCCCATTAACCTCCTTGGGCCTTGGAATAAACTACACCCCTCGCTCTGCCCTCGGCCCCCCCTCCCTCGGCAAATGCATCCCCCTCTTTCCCCTCCCCTCGCCCTCGCCCTCACTCCCCTCCACTATGAATGAAACACCATCAATGGACGGCTACTCCCCCCCTCCCCCTCCCCCTCCCACCCACCAGCGCCGCGTGCATCTTGCGCTCCAGGTCTGCCACCGCCGCCTCCTTGGCGAACTTGCCCGCCGCCTCCTGCGCCGCCGCCAGCTTGGCGTCCGTCTCGCGCCCCACCTGCGCGCGCAGCTCGTCCAGCTGCCGGCCCGTCTCACCGCGCTCCTCCGTCAGCCGCGCCTCCAGCGCCTCCTCGTCCAGGCCGCCCCCTTTGGCCTGGTCCTGGTCCCTGGCGGCCCTGTCCGCCTCCTCGCGCTCCTTGTCCCGCGCCTCCCGCGCCTTCTCGCGCGCCGCCGCCTCCTCCGCCGCCTTCTTCTGGGCCGCACGCAGCTCCTCCAGCTGGGGGGGGGGAGGGGTACATGCATCCGAGTTAGATGGAGGTGGGGAATGGGAGATGTGTGCGGGTGTGCGGAGGGTGGAGGGGGGCTATTGTTTCCAAAAGCAGCAGATAACGAAAAGGAGAGCAGTGGGGGTGGCGGGGAGCACGTCTGTGGGACGTGTGCGGGCTGTGTGCCTGCAGTGGGGTGATCCTGAAGCCCAACGCCCAACGGGGTCCCCCGCCCTGCGCCGAACCTGAAGCGCCCCGCCCCCCCAACACCCGACGACCCTTCCCCACCCAGCCGCCCACCTGCTTGTGCACGTCGGCCTGCAGCTGCTCCAGCGCCGAGCCCACCTCCGCCTCCACCTCCTCCTTGGACAGGCCCGCGGGCTGCTCCTTGATCTGCGTGCGTAGTATGGAAATGATTGTAATTGTACTGCTGATGGTTTAAATATACTGCTATTAATACATGCGCTGCAGCTGAAGTGGTGGTGATGTGGCCGATGGCCAAATTTCAACCCGTGCCAGGAGCGCGGGACCAGAGCAGGATGAAGGTTCCGAGCCCCCGACACGCGCACGCACCGACATTCCAAGGCAGCCGCCTCCTCCACAATCCTTCCCCATCTCCGCACCCAAGCCCCATCCCCAGCACCGCTCTACACCTCACAACCCACACAACCCTCACAGCACCCGCCCCCTCCCCCAACCCCACAGCCCCCCAACCCCTCACCTCTTTGAGCAGCGCCTCCTGCTTGCCCAGCATGCCGTCCACCGAGGCGTTGTGCTCCTCCACCCGCCCCTGCAGCGCCTCCAGCCGCTGCCGCACCGCCGCCACCTCCGCCGCCACCTCCTCGCTGGCGCCGCTGCCGCCCGACGCGGCGGCCTCGGCCAGCTGCGGGCAAGTCCCGTCAGTCAGTCAGGCAGGCGGAATAGTTGTAAGCAGGCCAGCTCGTTTACGCCCACCCGAACTCTCGCCCCGCCCCCCGCCCCCAGCCTAAGACCGACCTAAGCCCAACGACCCCCACGCCAAGCATCCATCACATACCCCCACGCCCGACCCCCCACCCCCCACCCACCCCCCCGCCCAACCCGCCCACCTCGTCCACGCGCTTGCCCAGCGCCTCCAGCGCCGCCCGCAGCTCGGCCGTGTCGCGCACCGCCGCCTCCACGTTGCCACCGCCCTCCTGCAGCGCCTTCTCGCAGCTGTCCAGCGCCCGGCCCTGCTCCTCCAGCACCCGCCCCTGCTCCTCCAGCTGCCGCGCCGCCTCGTCCAGCGCCAGCGCCTGCTCCTCCAGCCCCTTGGCCTGCTGCTCCAGCGCCGCCGCCTGCGCCTCCACAGCCCGGCCCTGCTCGTCCAGCGCCCGGGACTGCTCCTCCCTCAGCGCCGCCACCGCCGCCTCCAGCGCCGCCACCTTGGCGCCCGCCTCCGCCGCCGCGGTCACCGCCGCCGTGTCCGCCTCGAGCTTGTCCAGCCTGCCCGCCGCGCCCGCCGCCGCCTCCGCCGCCTCGTCGGACTTGGCCTTGGCCGCCGCCAGCTCCTGCGCCAGCTGGTCGGCCTGCGCCTGCAGCGCCGCCAGCTGGCCGCCCTTCAGGGCCTCCAGCGCCTCCTCCGCCGCCGCCAGCCGCGCCTCGGTGGCCTTGCGGTCCGCCGCCGCCGCGTTGTCGGCCTCCACCAGCCGCCCCGTCACCTCGGCCCGCAGGCCCTCCAGCGCCGCCGCCGCGCCCGCCCGCTCCTCCTCCAGCGCCGCCGCCACGTCGGACTGCACCTTGCCCACCGCCTCCTCCAGCTGCGACCCCAGCTCGGCCTTGGCCGCCTGCAGCGCCGCCGCCTCGCCCGCCTGCAGCGCCGCCAGCTCGGCGCGCTGCGCTTCCAGCGCCGCCGCCAGCTCCTTGCGCGCGGCCTCCATGTCGGTCTGGGCGGCCGCCACCGTGGCCTGGCGCACACGTACGGTAGGCGGTGGGCGCACACACCGACAAGAGGGGCGTTGGACAAGTGTGAGAAGGCAAGTGTGTGTACGGCATGCGAGTGAGGAAACGAAGGCAAGTCCCAAGTACAGCATGCCTCCCAAGCACATCAATCAACGCGGCTCCTCTCACCTCAATCTCGGAGCGCTGCTTTTCTTGGGACTCCGCCATGGCTGCTTTACCGGCCTCCAGCGCCTGGTGTGCACCAGGTAGGCAGGCATGTGTGGAGTGGCAGTGCGGCGGACTTCCACCCCGGGCTTCACCCTTGTCCCGCACCTCGTCCTCCATGTGCGCCCCAACCCCCTCTCTGTCCTGTTCCCACAACCCCGCGCACCACCCCCCCCACCCCACCCCCCACCCACCTCGGTCAGCTCTTCCTGCGCTGCCTCCAGCTCCGACCGCTGCGCCGCCAGCGCCGCCTCCAGGTCGGCCTTGGTCCCCGCCACCAGCGCCGACAGCTCGCCCCGCGCCGCCTCCGCTTCCGCGACCGCCTCCTCCAGCCCCGCGCCCAGCTCCCCCTTGGCGGCCTCCACCGCGCCCAGCAGCTCCGCGCGCGCCGCGTCCAGGTCGGCCTTCTGCGCCGCCAGCGCCGACCCGATCTCACCGCGCAGCCCCTCCGCCTCCGCCGCCAGCTGGGCCTGCGCGGCCGACAGCTCGCCGCGCACGGAGCCCAGCGCAGCGCCCAGCTCGGCCTTCTGGGCCTGTGCAGGGTGGGTGGGTGTGTGTGGGGGGGGGAGGTTACGGTAAGGGCGGAGGATGGGCAGCAGCGAGTTGGGTGGGGTTGATTTGACACAGGGTCTAGATGCGAGTCGCTTGCGCAGGAGTGTCGCGGGCAGCACGAGCATGCGCATGAGCACGAGTGCCAAGCCGGTCGCGCAGTCCAAACAGCCGCTGACGGCGCCGCAGGCAGGCCCACGCCGCCCTCACCTCGGCGGCCTCTGTCAGCTCCGCCCGCAGGGTGTCGGCTGTCTGGCCCAGCGACACCGCCGCCTCGTCCACACGCTTGTCGCACGCCTCCAGGCCGCTGCGGCGGGTGGTGGCAGAAGGTGGGCAGGGTGTGGTAGGGATTGGGTCTGTGCCGGCGCCCGGTACGATAGATGTGGTGACTTACTAACCCATCAGGCGCTCCTAGGCCCCCCCCTCCACCCCTTCGCCGCATTCCCTCCACCCCCACCGCCCGCAGCACCACCGCCCTCAACACCACCACCAACCTCACCACCCCCAGGCCCACCCGCACCCGCACCCTCACCCTCACCTGCGCAGCTCGCCGCCCAGCGCCACGAACGCCGCCTCCAGTTGCGCCGCCGAGGCGCCAATGGCCGCCTCCAGCTCCGACCGCTGCGCCGCCGCCGCCGCCGCCGCCTCGGCCGCCGCCGCCTCCTGCCGCGCCCGCAGCTCCGCCGCCGCCACGTCCAGGCGCTGCCCCGCCGCCTCCAGCCCCCCCTCCAGCTCGCCCTCCAGCTCGCCCAGCTGCCCGCGCAGCTCCTCGCCCAGGGCGGCCGCCGCCTCGGCCGCCGCCGCCGCCACCTCCTTGGTGCGGGCCGCCAGCTCGGTGGCCAGGGCCGCCAGCGCCGCGGCGGAGGCGGCGGAGGCGGTGGTCAGCGCCTCGTTGGTCTCCTGTGGTGGTGGGGTTAGTGTTGGTGGCAGGGAGGGTGGAATGGCGGTGAGCGTGTAAGGGTGGAGCAAGAGCCAGGCGGTGCAGAGCCAGGCGTGCTGACTGCCCGTGACCCCCCAACGTTGCACACACACACACACACACACACACACACACACACACACACAGCTGCACGCACCTTCTTGAAGGTGTTGACCTCCTCCCGCAGCTTGGCTTCGCGCCCCGCCGCCGCCTCCTCCGCCGCCGCCTTGGCCGCCTCGGCCCGCTCCTCCAGCCCCGCCACCTCGTCCTCCAGCATGCGCGCCAGCTCGTCGCAGCGCGCGGTCAGATCGTTCACGTGCCCCGCCGCCTCCTCCGCCGCCTGCGCCATCACGTCCTCCAGCACCGACTGCTGCCGCGCCAGCTTCTCGTCCAGCGCCTTGGCCGCCGCCGCCGCCGCCTCCGCCGCCTCCGCCAGGCTGGCATCCAGTTGGGACCTGAGGCCGGCCAGCTGGGCGCGCAGCTCGCCGGCCTCCTTGGTGGACCTGTGGACGGAGTGGGCGTGGCGGTTAGGAGGCGTGGGCGGGGTGATGGATGGCGGTGGGAAGGTGGGAGTGTCCCGATGCCACTCTCCCAAGTGCCCCAATCCTTTGCCCCCACCCCTCCCCTTCTCCCTCTCTCACCATCCCTCCCTCCCCCCCAAGCAACCCCCCTTATGCATTGGGTTTGGTTTAGTTTGGGCTGGTAACCACAACCCCCCCTCCAAACACACACACACACACACACACACACACAAACACACACACACACGCACACGCACACACGCTCACTTGGCGCCCGCCGCCTCCAGGCGCTCGCCCAGCTCCTCCACCGCGTTGGACAGGTTGGCCTCGCCCGTCTTGGCGCGCTGCTCCAGGCTGCTCAGCTTGCGCTGCACGTCCACAAACACCTCGCCGTGCACAGCCACCAGCCCGCCCAGCGCCTCCAGCTCCCCCCGCAGCACCTCCGACGCCTTCTTGCGCGCCCGCTCGCCCTCCGCCGCCGCCGCCGCCAGCCGCGTGTCGACGCTGCTGCCCAGCGCGTCCAGCTCCGCCCGCAGCGCCTCCTCCGCCACCTTGGCGTCCACCTGGTTGGCGTCGAACCAGCGCTTCAGCTCCGCCAGCGCGCGCCGCCGCTCCGCCGCCTCCGCGCCCAGCTCGCCGCGCAGCGCCTCGGACGCCGCCTCCGCCGCCTGCCGCGCCGCCGCCAGCTCGGAGCCCAGCCCGGCGGCGGTGGCCTTGAGGGCGGCGAGCTCCGTGCCGTGGCCGGCGGCCTGCGTCTTCAGCACCGCCAGCTCCGTGCCGTGCCCCGCCGCCTGGGACTTGAGTGCCGCAAGCTCCGCCCCCTGGCCCGCCGCCTGGGTCTTGACCGCCGCCAGCTCCGCGCCCTGGCCCGCCAGCTGCCCGCGCGCCGCCACCAGCTCCTCCGCCGCCGCCGCGGCCGCGGAGCGCACGGGCGCCAGCGCCGCCTCCAGTCGCAGCTCGGAGTCGCGGACGACCTGCGCGGGACGGCGTGGGACGGCGCAGCCAGGCAGCCAAGTCGGCCACATGCAGTGATGAGGTCACTACCTTCCAGCCCTCAAGCCCCCTTAAGCTTTATTCCCCACCTCCGCCAACTCCCACCCACCCACCCACCCGCCCACCCACCCACCCACCCACCCGCGCCGTGAGGTCCTCCTGCAGCCGCCGCGCCTCCGCCCGCGCCGCCTCCGCCGCCGACGCCGCCTCGCGCCGCCACTCGTCCAGCCCCTTGGCCAGCTCGGCGGCCCTGTTGGCGGCCTTGCTGTGCAGCCCCTCCAGCGAGTCCACGCGCCCCGCCACCTGTGTGTGTTGGTGGAAGGAACGGGAAGACGCGCTCGCAAGCTGCCCTGCCGCGTATGCGATCTCCATCACCCGCTCCACGTCCCACCGCATCAGCCCCTCTCCCCACTCCTTCCTTCGAAACACACGCCCCGTCGGCCCCAGTCCCCCCAGTCCCGCCCCCAGTCCCGCCCCCGCCCCCGGCGCGCCTTGGCAATGCCCGCCTCCAGCGCCTCCCGCAGCGCCTCGCCGCTCTGCTGCCGCGCGCGGATCTCCAGCTTCACCACCTCCTCAAGCCGCAGCCGCTCCTGCTCCAGCCCCTCCTCCATGTCGCGCGCGTACGCCCGGATCTTGCTCAGCGCGCCGTTGATCTGGGCCCGCAGCGCCGCCTCGCGGTCCTCCACGCCCGCGCGCGCCGCGTCCACCGCCGCCGCCACCTGGCCCAGCCCCGCGTCCAGCCGGGACTGCAGCGCCTCCAGGCTGGCGGCGCTGGCGGTGGCGATGTCGCTGCGGCGGGGAGGGGGGGGGTGGGTGGGGAGGTTAGGCGTCGGGCGGGTGGGCTGGTGGGACAGGGACAGGGACACGGGGCAAGCAAGAGGGTTTAGGCGAACGACAGGGCGGCGTGCGCCCAAGCTCCCCTCCACACGGCCCAAGTGGCCGCATGTCGAATAGACGCCACCCATACTGCTGCCCCACCACCTCTCTATCCCTGGCCCCACCCATCCCTCCCTCCCTCCCTCCCTCCCTCCCTCCCTCCCTCCCTCCCTCCCTCCCTCCCTCCCTCCCTCCCTCCCTCCCTCCCTCCCTCCCTCCCTCCCTCCCTCCCTCCCTCCCTCCCTCCCTCCCTCCCTCCCTCCCTCCCTCCCTCCCTCCCTCCCTCCCTCCCTCCCTCCCTCCCTCCCTCCCTCCCTCCCTCCCTCCCTCCCTCCCTCCCTCCCTCCCTCCCTCCCTCCCTCCCTCCTCTCTCACCGCAGCGCGCCCTCCAGCACCATCATGCGCTCCAGCCCCATCTTCTCCTTGCGCGCCGCCGCCTTGACGAACGCGCCCAGCTGCTGCTCGCCCGCCGCCGCCGTGGCCTCGTCGCGCGCCGCCGCCGCGCCGTCCACCTCCGCCACCAGCCGCATCAGCTGCCCGGCCTTGCCCTCCAGCATGCCCACCACCCGCCGCGCCACCTGGTCCTGCGCCGCCAGCAGCGCGCCCTCCATGGCCCGCATGTTGCCGTCCAGCGCCGCCGTGTCCTGCCGCCGCATCGCCGCCTCCGCCGTGAACTGCTGGTGCATGCCCTGTGGAGCCCGGTGGAGGGGGAGGAGGGGGAGGAGTAGGTGGAGGAGGGGGAGGAGGGGGAGGAGGGTGTGTGGAGGGTGTGGGTGCGTGGGTGCGTGGAAGGAATGAAGGAAGGAAGGAAGGAGGGGGTGAGGGAGGAGCGGCGGCGGCGGCGGCAGATGAAGGTCATGCCAAGCCATGTGCGGATGCGAGGTACAAACCCAAGCCCCGGTGCTTTGCTTGCATGAGGCTAAAACCCTTACAACACTACACACAACCAAACTGGCCACGGCGACGCCAGCGGCCCCCACCAACCGCCGCTACCACACGCACATTGAGCAGCCCCTGCAGCTCGCCCACTTGGCCGCGCAGGTTGCCGATGACCGCCGCCTCGCCCGCCGCCGCCGCCGCCGTCTCCGCGCGCAGCCGGTCCAGCGCCGCCTCCTCGCCGTGCAGCCGCGCGTTGAGGCGGTCCACCGCGTGGTGCAGCGCCTGCCCCGCCGCCGCCGCCTCGCCGCGGTAGGACTCCACCTCGCGGTTCAGCGCCGACATCATCTGCGCGGGTGTGTGTGAGTGTGATGGGCGCGTGTCCAAGTGGCGTGAAGGTAAGCCCTTGTGCATGCGGTGCTTCCCACCCTCCCTTGTTGCCTTTGCCTGTGTGCTTTGCTCGCTAGTTTAATTTAGAATGGGCTGGTAGTTCCAGCCAGAACCCCCGCCCCCCTTGCATGGCACCCCTCCCCCCCCCCTTACACCCCCCTACACCCTTACGACCCCCACCCCACCCCGTCACCCCCGTCACCCACCTCCAGGTGCTCCTGCTGCCGCCGCATGAGCTCCGCCCGGAACGCCGACGCCTGCTCGTCCATCTGCCGCCGCGCCTCCAGCGCCGACGCCGCCTGCCCCTCCGCCACATGCCGCCCCAGCCGCTCGATGGCGCCCGCCGCCGCCGCGCGCTCCGCGTTGGCGCGGCCCAGCTCCTCGCCCAGCGCCGCCACCTGGCCGCGCAGCTCGGCGCCCAGCCGCACCGCCTCGTGCAGCGCCGCCTGCGCCGCCGCCAGCTTGGCCTCCTGGCTGCGCACCTCGCCGTTCAGCGCCAGCAGCTGTGCGGGGAGGAGGAGGAGGAGGAGGAGGAGGAGGAGGAGGAGGGCGGTGGGTGAGGGCGGTGGGTGAGGGCGGTGGGTGAGGGCGGTGGGTGAGGGCGGTGGGTGAGGGCGGTGGGTGAGGCGTGTGCAATCATGTGGACGGCGATGCAGGTGCTGCCGTTTCACACAGCCCTGCCCCCCAGCCGCATGCCACCGCCCCCCCCGCCTATGCTCCACCACCGAAGCTGCAGCCTCGCAGCCGCGCCCGGTTTCCCTCTGCCACCCTGCCTGGGCCCCTCTACCTCTCTGGCCCCCTGCCTGCCTGGCCCCCTACCATTCCTACCCACCACCCAGCCCAACCACCCGACCCCACTGCCCCCCTTCACCCAGCCACTGCCCACTGCCCCCGCCCACCTGCTGCGACACCGCCGCCGCCGAGGCGTGCGCGCCCTCGTGCCGCAGCCGCAGGTCGTTCAGCTCCGCCGCCGCGCGCGCCAGCTCGCCGCTCACCGCCGCCAGCCGCTGGTTGGCGATGTCCTGGCCGCGCGCCACCTCGCCCGCGCCCCGCTCCAGCGCCGCCGCGCGCTGCTCCGCGCTGGCGGCCCGCTGCTCCGCCACCGCCGCCCGCGCCTCCAGCGCCGCCAGCCGCTCCTCCATCCGCCCGCCGTCCGCGCTGGCGCTCTGCCGCAGCAGCACCACCGGGCCCAGCTGCCCGTTGCCGCCGCCGGGCGGCCCGCGCGGCGGCAGCGCCAGGGGCTCAAGGTAGCCGCCGCCGGGCAGCGGGGGGCGCGGCGGCATGGCTTCTAGAAGCGCCATCGCGGCCTGGTTGTTGTTTCCGTTGCCTCCACCCATCATCATGCCTGGGCCTGGGCCGGGGCCGCCCACCTGCACGCCGCGAGGGCGCGGGGTCGGGGCCGGGGGTTTCAAGATGTGTGCCCTCCTCGCCCCAGACCCTTCGGACCCTGCCGCTTTGGATGCGCCTCCCCCTTCATACACACTACATATGCACGCGCACGCATGGACCGCATGGATATGGAGCAGTCCGTTGCTCCCCAGCCCCCCAAACCCCCCGGCCCCATGGAACCCCTCCCACCTCCAGTGGTGGCAGCCGCGGGCCGCGCTGCCCCGCCGCCGCCTCGGGGCCCCAGGCCGGCCGCGGCATCATGTCGCCGCCTCCCCCACCTCCCCCGCCTCCTCCCCCGTACATGCCGGGGTCCATCATCATGGCGCCCGGGCCGCCCCGCCCGGGGCCGCCCTGCTGCGGGGGCGAGCTCTGCGCCGGGCAGTTGAGTTACGCGGGGGGTGTATGCACGTCAGTTGTGGCACTGCGGACAGCTGGACAGCGATAAATTTCCCCTCTTCCCCGTGTGATGCTGCGTGTCCCGGCAGAAGCCCTCCAAACGCCCTGCGACGGCCCCAGCGGCCGCAGCGCCGGGAGGGCGCCCAGAAGGGTGCGCACCCGTCCCAACCGCCAGCACGGCGCACCTGCGCTGCGCCCCCCGCTCCGCCACCCTCCGAGCGACTCGCGGCCGGATATGAGCGAAGTGCTTGCCAAACGTCGTCACTGCGGTTGTTCCGCATTCAGCGCTACGCCGCGACAGGCCGCGCGCAAATTAAGCTTGGCCTTTCACCGCGGGCCCCCCTTCCCAGGGTCGAGCATTGCACTTTCGCTTATATTTCCCAGTGACAGCAAATGTTTTAACTTTGAGGTTTCTGCGTATGGAAAAGCAAGGGAGCGTCTTCGAAACTGCTCGTTTTGACTCCAATCAGAGTTAATTGTTAAATTGGTGCGTGTGCGCTATATCTTTGTGCACGCACTGGTCCAAAGCAACGCAACTGGCACACACGGGATTGCGTCCCATGCACGGAAGCCGCTTCAGGCTGCATCTCGCAATTTGCTAATTGTTAATTGTTGATAGCCGTGCTGTGAGTCAACCTTGCCGCTGCCCATCAGCTAGCTTCCCTGCACACCTGTTTCGGAATCGCTTGCGATGGCGCAAACGCTGTGTAGCGTCGGTGCCGCGCGCCGAGGTGGGCGACAGGCATACGGTTTCCTGGCGTCACTGCTTTCGCAGCAGCGCGGCTTTGCCGCTGCGGCCGAGAAGGTGCGTGCCAACGTGTAGTAATCTGATTCGCGCGACGTCGCTATGCAGTGGCCGATCACGGCGGGACATTGCTCATGGAGGGTGTAATCATGTGCAGGATGTGGTGGTGGTGGGCGGAGGGCCGGGCGGCTACGTCGCGGCTATCAAGGCTGCGCAGCTGGGTCTGAGCGTCGCCTGCGTGGAAGGCCGTGGCTCGCTGGGCGGCACCTGCCTCAACGTGGGCTGCATTCCCTCCAAGGTGGGGGCTGGCTTGAGGGCCGGTTGCGTCCGTCCGTGGGGGTGGGTAGCGTGTGTATGTGTGTGCGTGCATGTAGCAGCGGGAGGCAGGGGCAGGAGGTGGCCAGCCTGGCAAGGATAGGAGGGGGGGGGGTCGTAGTAGGCTTTCAGAGCAGTGGGCCGGCGAATGAGTACGAAGGGGCAGCAAGCGCGCGCCGGCACGCACCCTGCGGATGCTCATCGGTGTGTCTGTCCAACGGGGGGGGAGGGCGGAGGCAGGACGGACGCAGGGCCAATGGCCCAGCACAATCCTGATGAGGCCGCCCTCGCCCTGCACGCCGCCTCCCTCTTCTCCCGCCACTCCTCCCCAAACCCCCCAACCCCAACGCCCAACTCGTCCACCCAAACAACCACCAAACCCCATCGCTCCCTCCTTGCCCGTCCGCGTCTCCTAACTAAACTCATCACACCTGCAACCACCCACCCTCACCATCCTATCGCCATCCCACCCAACCCACCCCCGCGCCACCCAACCCCCCAGGCGCTGCTCAACAGCAGCCACATGTACATGGAGGCCAAGCAGCACTTTGGGTCGTACGGCATCAAGGTGGGCGACCTGTCGTACGACTTCGCGGCGGTGCAGGCGCAGAAGGACGGCGCGGTGGCGGGCCTCACCAAGGGCATCGAGGGGCTGTTCAAGAAGAACAAGGTGGGAGGGGGAGGGGGCAG
The DNA here is from genome assembly GCA_016834595.1 of Chlamydomonas schloesseri. Classification (NCBI taxonomy): domain Eukaryota; kingdom Viridiplantae; phylum Chlorophyta; class Chlorophyceae; order Chlamydomonadales; family Chlamydomonadaceae; genus Chlamydomonas; species Chlamydomonas schloesseri. The sequence goes on along the minus strand of JAEHOD010000009.1, from coordinate 258,211 downwards.
GTGGAGGGGGGGCGGCGAGGGGAGAGGGGGGCAAGGGGCGCAGGTGCAGAAGGGCGCGCAAGTACGCAGGCGGAGTGGAGGGCGGAGGGCGATGCCCGATGGTGGGCAGGTTGGTGGCTGCCTGTTGGGGCAGGGTCCCGGACGTCGGGCGGGAGGTACCGGTACGAGACAAGCGGTTAGCCACGGGGGCGGGTTTCAGGTTGTGGACAAGGTGTGCCGCCCGCCGAACTGAACTGCGCACCACCCCGCCCCTCCCCTGCCCCCCGGCCCCCCCCCTTGCAGGTGGAGTACGTCAAGGGCTGGGGCAAGCTGGTGTCGCCGCACGAGGTGGAGGTGGCGGGGCTGGACGGCTCCAGCAGCACCCGCCTGCGCGCCAAGAACATCCTGCTGGCCACCGGGAGCGAGGTGACGCCGCTGCCGGGCGTGCCCATTGACGAGGAGAAGTGAGCGGCGGGGGGGAGCCGGGGGGGGGCTGGGCTGGGATGAGCCGGGGGCCGGGCCCGGGGCCGGGCCCGGGTGGCAGAGGGCTGTGGGGCTGTGGGGCTGGGGTCCGGCAGAGGGTTGGGAGCACAGGTCACACGAGACCAAGGGGTCGCCGAGCGGGGCGAGGGCGGGGGCAGGGGCGGGGGCGGCGGGGCGGGGGCGGCGGGGCGGGGGCAGGGGCAGGGGCGGCGTGGCGGGGGCAGGGCAGGGCGTACGAGGGAGAACCCGGGTGCGCGTGCCAGTCACAGCATCCTGCAATCCCGTCATCATGGCAACGCCGCCCCACCTGCCCAGCTCAAACACCCAATGCCCCAATCCAAGGACCTCAACCGTCCGCCCGCCACCAACCACGCCCGCCCAGGATCGTGTCGTCCACGGGCGCACTGGCCCTGAAGCAGGTGCCTGGCGAGATGGTGGTCATCGGCGGCGGCTACATCGGGCTGGAGATGGGCAGCGTGTACCAGCGCCTGGGCGCCAAGGTGACGGTGGTGGAGTTCCTGGACAACATTGTGCCGTCCATGGTGAGGAGGACAGGGGAGGGCCTTGGGGGGGGTGGGCAGGGGAGGGCGGAGGGGGCGGGGTGGGCAGGGGTGGGCAGGGACAGGGAGGGCGATGAGGGGAAACTTGGGAGAGGAAAGGGAAGGGGTACGCTTCGGCAGAGGCAGGCAGGGAGGGGGGAAGGGTGGGGCGGACGAACATCAATTGGAGACATGGGCGGGGCGGGGGGGGGGGGAGAGGCGGGGGGTTACTGGTAAACAGTCCTGGTGAGAAACAAAATGCGAACACGACTGCAGCGGGGCGGGGGGTTGTAAATACCAGCCCAAGCTAAACCAAACCACATGCATACTAGCGAGGAGGAGAGCGTGGCCTATGATAGGAGGAGAAACTCCCAACCATTTCCGCGACCCGATGAGTCCCGGACGGAACCCCAAATCCCCAGTCGCTTCGCCCAGGCTTATCCGAGTACCGAGTTGGTGATGACCACGGTCTCGGGCAGGGTTGACGCCAGCCGCCTTCGCAATTGCCACCCAGGCTCGCACAACAAAAAACGTCACGTCCTAACGAGCAGTGCACGCTAGACATGCATTGTATACCCACCTGACAGTCATGAATGAAGCCCGGGCGCCAGGCCGGGGACCAGCGCCAGCGCCAGGGCGCGACGGCGGCAGGCGCAAAAAGGGAGAAAGGCGAACGGTTTGAGCGAAAAGGCATGTCGGCGAGAAAGCAACACGATATCCTAAGAACACGAGCCTGGGTGGCAAAAGGGAAAGGTCGGTTAGCTTGCAACACGAGAGCATGCATGGGGGTGTGGGTGGCTGACTGCATCACTGGATGGCCCACACCGCTGCCGCCGCTGCCGCCGCTCCACTGGCCCTGACTCACTGCCCCCCCAACCCCCCCACCTTAACCCCCCCCCCCCCAGGACGGCGAGGTGCGGCGCACCTTCATGCGCACGCTGGAGAAGCAGGGCCTCAAGTTCAAGATGGGCACCAAGGTGGGGACAGGGGTGGGGCGGGGGACGCTGGGGCTGGGGAGTGGGAGGAGGGGGGGATGGCTTGGTATGGGGGGGAAGGTGCGCGTTAGGCTGCCAGGTGGATGTCACACCGGTGTGGCACACCAGTGTGGGCAGCTGCCTGCCCGCGTCGCGCCTTGTACGCACCTTGCTGCCCCGACCTCACCGTCTGCCCTATCCACACCAAACCACCCCCCACCCACCCACCCACCCCCCACCCCCTCCTACGCCAGGTGACCAAGGGCGAGGTGGTGGGCGGCCGCGTGCACCTGACCCTGGAGCCCGCCAAGGGCGGCGCGGCGGAGAAGATGGAGTGCGACGTGTGCCTGGTGTCCATCGGTGCGTGCGTGAGGGGTGTGGGGTGTGGGGGGGGGGGGCGTGTGTGGGGGGGGATGAGGCGGGTTCCTGTGCCAGGGCTGGCCGGCAGGCACTAGGCATGTGCGTCACGCCTCGCGCCCGCCCAACCGCCCCCCGTCATTTTTTAAATGCATGGCACCCCCGCCCACACACACACACACACCTGCACACGCCCTGCACACACCTGCACACACAGGCCGGCGGCCGTACAGCAAGGGCCTGGGCCTGGAGGCGCTGGGCATCAAGACCGACAACCGCGGCCGGGTCATCGTGGACGACCACTTCCGGTGAGGGGGGGGGGAGGAGGAGGGGAGCGGGGGAGCGGGGGAGGGGAGGAGGGGAGGGGGAGGGGGAGGGGCAGTTGGGGTGGGGTGATGGTCACATGGCGGGGGCTCAGGTGGTCACGCAAGCTGGGATATGCACGGTATGCCAGTCGCCCGCGCCCCCACCTACCTGCCCCCATCCACCTGCACCTCCCCCCAACTACCACCTTCACCTCCTACCTGCCCCACTCCTACCTACCCACCTGCAACCACCTTTATCTCCTACCCACCCCACTCCTACCGTGCCCTCCTACCCACCCTCCTACCCACCCCCCACAACGTCTGTTCTACGTCTACTTCTTCATTAACTTAAATGCATGGAACCCCCTTCCCACCTCTGCGGCCCACGCCAGCACCAACGTGCCCAGCGTGTACGCCATCGGCGACCTGGTGCCGGGGCCCATGCTGGCGCACAAGGCGGAGGAGGACGGCGTGGCGGCGGTGGAGATCATGGCGGGTGAGGGGGGGAGGGGGGGAGGTGGGGCGGGTGAGGGAGGGGGGTGGGGCGCGTGAGGGAGGGAGGTGGGGCGGGGCATTGCGCGGGTGCGGGGTGCGGGAGGTGCAGAAAGAGCCATGGATTGAGGTGGACAGACCACGGCGGGCTGGTTGTGTGGTGTGCAGACAGCGAGGCGACCTGAATTCAAACATGGTGGTTGCACCTATCCTCAAACCTGAAGGACGCACCACCAACACCACTACCACCACCACTACCAACACACAACCACACCGCACTGCACACCGCACACTGCAGGCAAGCACGGCCACGTCAACTACGCCACCGTGCCCTCCATCTGCTACACCCACCCCGAGGTGCGGGCGCCGTGTGTGTGTGTGTGTGTGTGTGTGTGTGTGGCGCCCCGTGTGTGCTAAGGATATGAGTGGAGCTATGATTGTTGTGTTGCAGGCGGCGGGCCGGGACTCCGGGGCGGTGTGTGTGCTTGTTGGTCCTACCTCACACACACGCAACTGACCGGCTGTCACGGACCCTGCCTTCACCAGGTTGCCAGTGTGGGCCTGACGGAGGAGGAGGCCAAGGCCAAGGGCCACGAGGTCAAGACCGGCAAGTTCAGCTTCATGGCCAACAGCCGCGCGCGCGCCGTGGGCGACACCGACGGCATGGTGGGTGCGGGGGCCAGTACGAATGGGGGGGCCCGAGGCTGCCAGTTATTCCAAGGGGAGCTGGCAGGAGGGCATGCAGTGATGCAGCGCCGGTACAATGGTGCAATGGTAGCTCCTGCGCACTCCTCTTAAACGATGTTGCCACACCCCGGCGCCCTTTGTTCGCCGGCGCCCCTTCCCCGCCTCCACCACCCCGCCACGCGCCACTTATCACACCACTCCCTGCACCACCCCCACCCCGCCCCCCTCCTGCGCACCAGGTCAAGATCGTGGCGGACAAGAAGACCGACAAGCTGCTGGGCATGACCATCATGGGCCCCAACGCCGGCGAGATGATCCACGAGGGCGTGCTGGCGCTCGAGTACGGCGCCAGCGCCGAGGACATTGCGCGCACCTGCCACGGCCACCCCACGCTCAGCGAGGCGGTCAAGGAGGCGGCGCTGGCCACCGCCTTCGGCAAGCCCATCCACATGTAGATGGCCAGGCGGGCAAGTCCCGGAATTTCTCGGCATGGCGGGAAGTGGCAGTGCGCTGACCTCACCAAGACACGCTCGACGTCTGCGCTGGTGCTGGAGGTGTGGTGAAGTGAGCCGATGACTGTATTCGTGTGAATTACGGAGGGGACAACCCGAGTGTGCAAGCACATAAGGAAGCTGCTGCAAACCCTCCCGCCAAGGTTTATGGATGATCTCGTTGTTGGTGGTGAGACGTAGAGTGGCGGTGTAGCTCTAGAGCGACTTCGCAGTTGAGGTGCTCTGGGGCTGGAGGTTATTGATCAAATGAAATTGCCTGATTCCGCGGCTTCCTGGCACGGGTTGTATCTGGGTCATCGGCCACACCACCACCACCACCTCCGAGCAGCAATTACACTACGACTTGAGCAGCGCATGCAGCATCAGTCCCCCGTCAGCCCATGCCCATCCCCGCACGGAGCCGCACACTGCACCCCGGAGAGCGCAGGCCGCCTCACAACCGTTGCGTTTGGGCCCGGAGGGCAGGAGCATGGGGACTGCCGTGGACGGACACGGCCCGGACGGCGAATCATCAATCAACCCTACCTATTCACCACACGACGCAGACACACGACAGGACCACGTCAGGTGATTAGTCACCATTAAATGTCTTTGCTCCGGTCCCGCGGCGTCCTGGCACGGGTTGTAACTGGGTCATCGGCCACACCACCACTCAGCAGCAGCGCAGCGTCAGTCCCCCCTCAGCCTAGGCACCACGCCCGCCCCCGCACGGAGCCGCACACGGCGCCCTAGGTGCACGTAGACCTCATACCCGATGTGTTTGGGCCTGGAGGCCGCTGTTAGGGCAGGAGCATGGGGGTTCCATGCATTTAATTTAATGACGAGGGGGGGCTACCGGGCCTCTTACAGGCCTCCCCTCGTCGACGGACATTGTCCGGACGGCGAATGATGAATTGTCTAGCTGGCCATACGCGCCGCCGCCCTGCACCGCGGCGGCATTCGCGGCAGCTGCAGCAGACGTTGCCGCCGCCGCCACCGCCGTTCTTGTCGCCGCACGGGTGCAGGGCGCGCGCCGGTGTCCCCCTCCCTCTCCACCGTCCAATCTACAATGCGTCTAATTGTCTTCTTAAAGGCCCTACTTCAGAAGGGCGGCTCGATCTGGAGCGTCTGCGCCAGCAGGTGGTGCCGTGCGCGGAAGAACGTGTCGACGCAGGCGCGGCCCTCGCTACCACCATCACCTGCGCCCTCGCCCGCCGCTGCCGCCGCCGCCGCCGCGCCGCCGTCCGCGTCCGCCGCCAGCGCCCAGGCCGCCTCGAAGTCGGCGTCGGACAGCGCCAGGCCCGCCTCCTCCACAAGCTGCCGCAACTCGGCCTTGGGCCTGCGGGGTGGTGGTGGTGGAGTGGTGGTGGAGTGATGGTGACGTGATGTGGGTGGCGTGCGTGGCGCGTGTGGGTGCAGCGTGTGGGTGGGGCCAAACGTCCAAGGAGTCAAGTCGTGATGCATGGAGTGAGGCTTGCGCTGATCCCCGTCCCTCCACCATCCCTTCCAACAGCCCTCGATACCTGCCCACCAATGCAGCCCACCAATGCACCCTTGCAACCACCCACCCCAGCCCAGCCCACCCTAGCCCAGGCCAGCGCACCCACCGTCGCATCCCCACCTCACACACGGCTCCCAAGCCATCCCCCCCCCGCGCCCCACCAGCCCAGCCCCCTCCCCGCCCACCTGAGCGCCACGAACGCCTCGTCGCTGATGCCCAGGTCGGCGGCCAGCGGCGGGCGCAGCACCTGGCCCGCGTCCGGCTCGTTGCCGTAGTTGCAGGCGTTGGCCACGGAGCGCAGCTTGGGCAGGCGCACGTCGGTGCGGATGGTGGGCACGCCGAAGGAGCGGCCCTCGTCGCCGGGCTTGGGCTGGTTCCTGTGTGGGTAGCATGGGGGCGGACGGAGGAGGGGGGGAAGGGGATGTGGTCATGGGACAGAGGCAGGGGGTATCAGCTATACCGGTATCAGGGCGGGCGGCGGAGTGTACTTGTAGTGAGTGGTCCGGTCCAAGCGCCGTCACAGAGCCGCCTGGGCACAACATTAGTGCAACCGCAGCTCTATCCAGCCGCGATCACTGCACACTGCGGACATACAGAGCCTGCTTCACTATCAGCGCCGCGTCTTGCCCTGTTTGAACCCTGCCAATAATGCACTGAGCCTACAGCCCCCTACCTCCCCTGCGCGGTGCCTAGGCTTCGGGGAGGGGAGTGCCGCTGCGCTGCTTGCTGCTTAAGTGGTGGTGTGGCTGATGACCCAGTTACAACCCGTGCCAGGACACCGCGGGACCAGGGCATTCGCTCCCGCCCTCCTTGAGGTGCGAACGTGCAATACTGCCGCGCTGTTCCCCAGCCTTCCCCAGCCAGCCCCATCAGCCCTCCCCAGCCCGCCCGGCACGTGCCTGAAGCCCTCCCGCAGGCTCTTGCCCAGGTCCGCGTCCGGCGCCTGCTCCTCCGCCGCGAAGCGACCCGTCAGCAGCTCGCCCACGCCTGGGGAGAGCCGGGAGCGCGGGGAGCGGGGGGGTGGGTCAGGGGGGAGGGAGCGTGTCAGTGGGCAGGTTCCATAAACCTGCTTAGGTATGGACCCTGTCATAGCCGCCCCTCCTCCAGCCAGGTCGGCGCCAACTGCCCACCAAGCCCCACCCACTCAGGCTTTCGCCACCCACCCACCCACCCGGCTCCCGGCCCTTGCGCATGGAGGGCTGGCCGAAGGCGTGGTCGGGCCCCAGCTGCGGCCGGTCGCCGGTGCCCAGCTGTCGCGGGCGGCCCAGGTAGTCGGTGGCGGTGGCCTTGAAGTCCTCGTGCAGCTTGGGCAGCACCTTGGGCGGCTGCGTGTGCGTGCGTGTACAGGTGTGTACAGGTGTTTGGCAGGTGAAGGGGCGGGGCAGGGCAGTGCGGGGCATTGCGGGGCAGGGCAGGTGAAGGGGTCGGGCACGGCTTGCCTGGGTCTCTGCCACCGGCGAACTACGGTGCTGCAGGCACACCACACCACGGTACCTGTTGGCGCCCTCCGCCTCAGCCGAGATGCCTCCCCCTGCAATGCCCCCTCCATCTCCTGCCGTGCTCTTTGTCCTTCTCCCCCTCCCCCATCCCCCACCACCACACCCACCTGCAGGCTGGGATCCAGCCCCGGCTGCAGCGCCTTGCGCACGCCGTCGCCCACCCCGCTCTTGTCCACCGTGCCGAAGCGGTGCTGCGCCGGGTCGATGCCCGCCGCCGCCCAGTTGTAGTCCCGCCGCCGCTGCTCGCCTGCAGATGAGGGACAGCGGGTACAGAGGAGGGCGATGGCCGTCGTCCGGTCAGTCAGGCGTTGAGAGCCATGGGGGGCAGGTGTGCGCGCCTCCGCCCCCACGCCCAGTGTTAGTTTGACAGGTCAACGCCAAGAGTCCTTTAACGTGTCCTGCTACCCCACAGCACCCCCTCAGCACCCCCCCCCCTCAGCGCCCCCTCACCCGGCTGGAAGTCCTGGTGGCTGCGCGTGTACATGGCGCGGGTGGCGGGGTCCTCCTCCGCGGGCCGGTCGGTGGGGAAGATGACGGTGGCGGCCTGGCGGGACAGGTCCTTGCCCTGGTGCCGGTAGGGGGCGCAGGGGTGGTGGTGGTGGTGGTGGTGGGGGTTATATTGGTGATGGTGGTTGTGGTGGACGGTGCCCATTGGCGGTGAGGCCAGCGATAGGTCAACGTGAGATGTGGCGTTACCGTAGCAACCACCATCACCCCCGCCGGTCTAAGCGCATGCCCCCGCCGCAACACCTCCCCCGCATACACGCACACGGCAGCCCTGCTTTGCGTTACTGTCGCTTCGCACGCACAAGCCTTTCATTTGTTCTCTCCCTTGTGATCTCTAGCACACGGCAGCACAGCCGCCACCGCCTGCCCACCAGCGCTCGCCCCCTCACCCGCGCGTCGTAGGTGACTCCGAACGGCCGCTCGCTGCCCAGCCCCTCGGGCATCTTGTGGCCGCGCACGTAGCCCGCCCCCAGCGGCTCACGCTGGGCGCTGCGCAGTCAAGGGTGGCAGTCAACGGGGCGTGTTGCTGTGTTAGATGCATTCGCCGGGGCCGTCAGGTAAGCCCTATGCGCCCCCCCCCCCCCCCACACACACGCTACGGACACAGCACTCTGGCGCCCAACGCCCCGAAGAGGCCGTGCGCCTCCGGCACTGGCGTACCTGGCGTAGATGCCCTCCTTCTGCTCTAGCTGCCACCGCGCCAACTCCGAGTCAGGATAGTTCTTCAGCGCCTCGTTGATGTTTTGGCCGCCTGATGCCGCGGACTTGACGCCAAAGGGGCCCTGGGGTGTGGGGTCATCGGCTTGCCCAGGGTGGCGCACGATTTTGCCTGGCTCGTGCACCGTGCTCTGGCGGTACTTTTTGATTTCATCCGGAGTCGGTGGCCGCTCAGCATTCCATGTAAGGGCGTCCCTAGCGGTCTCGTGCAGTTTACCAGTAATGCCCGCGGGCGGAATTTGGGGCTGCGTCATTTCGGCTTCATAATTAGTCCGCCTCAACGATTGCGTGGTGAGCGACATAGTTGGAGAAGCTGTCAAGGCTAAACGCGTCAAGTTGAGAATGGGTTCTTCGCGGAAGCACAGACCAAAGCACAATTGTAGCAAAGCGATAGAAGCTATATAAAATGAAGTAAGGACATGCAGAGTTAGGAAAATAGAAGTCCTTCGAAGAATTTGGCGCATGGGCGCTCTGATCCCGCTCATACCGCGGTTGTCCTGGCGCGGGTTGTAACTGGGTCATTGGCCACACCACCACCGCCTCTTGACAGCAAGCAGCGCAGCGTCAGTCCCCCCTCAGCCTAGGCACCGCGCCCACCCCCGCACGGAGCCACACAATGCACCCTAGGTGCACCTAGGGCACAGGCCACCTCACACCCGATGCGTTTGGGCGCGCGCCGGTGTCCCCCTCCCTCTCCACCGTCACCCGCACCGCCGCCAGCGTCACCCCCGCCCGCGCCGCCATCCCCGCCGCCGTGCTGCTGGCCTCTTCCACCGCCACGGCTGGGCGGCTCGAGCGCCGCCGGCCGCGGCAGTCCCTCCCCAAGGCAGGCGGTGATGAGGCGGATGTTCGCCGCAGCGTTGGCATCGCGATTCCTGTGTCACGAATAGCGGAAGGCGCTGGGTGGACAGGCCGGACAGGGTGGACAGGGTGGACAGCAGACCGCAAAGGGGGCCGGCGTTGTCCAGGTCTTGCACGTACTGGCCCTGCTCCGCGCAATGGGCCATAAGCAGCAGCATGCCTTCGTCGTCCTGCGGCCAGCCCTGCTGCTCGTTGGCCTTGACCACGCGCACCAGCTCCGGCAGCACGGCGCGCTCCAGCTGCAGCGCCTCGCGCATCACCAGCTCCTGCACCGCGTCCGACACGTGCCAGGCCAGGCCGTCAGTGGGCAGCCGGCCGGCCGTGATAGGGCCACCGCAGGCTGCGGCAGCGCAGCCAGCCCGTAGCTTGTCCACCAGAACCCGCCAGCCTGATGGGGGCTGCTGCAGGAAGGGAAAGGCCGCTTGCGCAACAGCCTCAGGCAGCAGCGCATTCGTGATCAGCGGCATGTACAGCCAGCTGTCCGTGCGCTGCCGCCGCCGCCTGACCGAGGCACACAGCCGCTCCCAGGTGGTGAAGTCGTGGCCCCAGCGACGTGCAGGGTTGGCATCCGTAGGAGCTGCTGCCAAGGCCGCCAGCGTCTGCTGCCGCTGCGGTGGGGCTTCGCCTGGCGCAGTGTCACTGGCGGCTGCGGGCGCAGCTGCAGGAGCCTGTGCTGTGATGGCACTGTCAATGCCAGGAGCACGGCCAACTTTGGCTGTGTGCAGCACGCGTGAGCTGCCGCCGTACAAGCCAGCAATGCGGGCGATAATACCGCCTAGGGCCGCAGTCCTGCTGAAGAGGAGGCGTGACTGGGCGGTCCGCAGCTCCGGTCTGACGTTGAGCTCTACCTCCTGCCACTTCTTGTGGGCTGTCTGCCCGGTAAGAAAGCGGTGGGAAGCGCCGGAGATGTGGTCCACCGCAGCACGCTGTTCTGCACGTTCACGCGTGGGAGGGCATGGCAGGTGTCTGCGTGTGATCACCTGACCCGGCCAGCCTGTGAACTTGCTGCGTGCCTGCCTGTGTCGGCCAAACTGCCGCGGCCCCTCCCCCTGCGCATCGCAAGGCTGCTGCTGCTGCTGCTGCTGCTGCTGCTGCTGCTGCTGCTGCTGCTGCTGCTGCTGCTGCTGCTGCTGCTGCTGCTGCTGCTGCTGCTGCTGCTGCTGCTGCCATCGAAGCCGCCTCTCCTGACGACTGCCGTTGCTGCACATGTTGCTCCTGAGTGTCATCGTGTCCGTAGCGCCCCTGGTATGCACGCCTGCACACCGTCCAGATGTCCCCTGCACCTGGGTCAATCCCAATGGTACTCTGGCGGCGAAGCTGCACCCCAAGCTCCAGGTCCCGATACACGCTGCCGCCACCGCGCCCCGCACGCCCCGGCGACGCGCCTGCGGCACGGCCGCTACTGCCGCTGGCGCTGACAGGCCCACGCTCCTCACTGGCGCCCCCAGCAGCAGACCCGGTCACGCCACGCTGCACCCTGATCATCAACACACTGGCTGCATAGCCGTCGCTGCAAATGCTGAAGGAAACGCGCTTGATCCGCGATTGGACGTGGGCCACGGGACGGAAGCCAAGGCAGTGAGAAAGGCTTCCAGCGCTCGGCGTCAGGCGCACGCTTGCGGCCACCACGCCCGCTGCCGCGAGCACTGGCGCCCCCGTCAGCACCAGCTGCCTGCTCAGCATGGCCACCGCGCCTGACGGCGTTTTCAGACAATGGGCTGAGCCCCAATACGGTATTGTCACGGGTTGGGTGGCTGCTTCACGCGAGTGAGCTTTAGGCCCATGCCGATGATGCGCAGCTAGCTCGGGTCCACCCAGGGCCTGTCCGGTGTGTCCACCCTGTCCGGTCTTTTGTTCAAAGTTTCTTACCCCATGCTCTAAAACGATAGAGCTCAACGAGATGATAACGCACGTGCTTTTAGTTTTCTCAGGGGGTGTCTGGTGAGGAAGTTCTGGGCCCCCAAAGTTGACGGCCGGTCGTCCCCCCCCCCGGGCGTCCGTGGGGTTTCGGGAGCCTGACCTCAGGGATTTCGGGAGGAGCCCCAACATGGCCCAACTCAGTCCTACGGGGCCCAGACGCAGCAGAATGCTTTGGTGCAACGCCTCACACGATTACACGCTTCCAGTATTAGTTCCTTTAAACCCCTCCATTTTTGTCCAAAGTAGTGTCAATCAACTCCTTTCACCACCCTCTATTGCATGGCACGGTTGGCGGGCTGGTCAGCCCAAGGGGTGCGGAGGCAACCGACGCATCCATGGCTACAGCCATCCATCCCCCACACCCAGCAACGGTCCCAGACCCCGCAAAACTTCTCCCTTACATGGCTGGTGTATCAGACTTAGGTTAGGTGCTCTGTAAGAGCCTTTCACGATGGTCGGTGCGCGTCGTTACCTATAGTACCGAGTGACATCTAGGCGACATGTACCGGACAACAAACGACCCACAAACGTGCTCTGATCCCACGGCGTCCTGGCACGGGTTGTAACTGGGCCATCGGCCACGCCACCACCACCACTTGAGCAGCAAGCAGCGCAGCGTCAGTCCCCCCTCAGCCTAGGCACCACGCCCGCCCCCGCACGGAGCCGCACACTGCACCCTACGTGCACCTAGAGCACAGGCCGCCTCACACACGACCGCATCCCTCGTGCCTTCCTGCCTCGTGAAAACCGAAGGCCAGGGCCCGGGTCAGTACATTCGCCAGACTGTGGGCGCCGCCAAACCATCACATCGGCTTTTGCTTGCCGAGCTAGCCCAACTACCGCTTCACTTTTTCAATTTCGCGGCGGTGGCGGTGGAGCAGCAGCGTGCGGGGGTGGAGCGGCGTGCTGCCATTGACGCCGAGCGCCGCCGCGGCGAGCAGGTGGTAGCGGCGGCGGTGGCGGCGGAGCAGCAGCACGCGCAGGCGGTGATGGCTACGGAGGCGGTGGCTGGCGCTGATAGTCGCCGTTGTGAGGAGACGGGAGCGGCGGCGGTGGCGGCGGAGCAGCAGCGTGAGCCGTCAGACCGGCGTGCGAAGCCAACACCTGCGCCGCCGAGCCACCGGCTTGCAAGGTGTCCGGGATGCGGCCAGTGCAGACAGGGCGGGGTGGGCTGGACAGGCCCCTGCTGCTTCCCCAGGCACCAAACCGCATCGGGCTGTCTGCGTCGCGCCCTAGCTCTGTTGGCAGCGGCTCGAGCAGTGCTACGGGCGTAAAGCGCCCCGCTTCTGGCAGTGGCACCACATGCACCCCCAAGCCCAGCAGCCTGGGCGATGACAGCAATGACAGCGATGATGACGACAGTGACTTTGAGACGTCACAGCCACCTCGCTTCCGGCTCAAGCGTGCGCTTTGAGTGAAGGGTAGGGGGTAAATATGGGCCCGAATATGTATGTCCGGCTTGTCCGGCCTATCCGGCCTGTCCACCCCGCTACCGTCTGTCCACCCTCTTCTGTCCAGCGCTGCTCTCATGACTCTCCCTAACAGCGGCCTCCGGGCCCAAACGTATCGGGTGCGAGTCGGCCTGTGCCCTAGGTGCACCTAGGGTGCAGTGTGCGGTTCCGTGCGGGGGCGGGCGTGGTGCCTAGGCTGAGGGGGGACTGACGGTGCGCTGCTGCTGAGTGGTGGTGTGGCCGATGGCCCAGTTACAACCCGTGCCAGGACACCGCGGGATCAGGGCATCTCAAAGTCACGCTTTAAAGCCACGCCTTGTCCAGTCTGTCCACCCTCGACAAACCAAACACGGCGTATCCCCTCCAACCTATCTATCTGATGCTGCTGCTGCTGCCGCTCCTGCCTCAATGCCCTTCGCAATTGCTGCTGCTGCCGCTGCCGTTGCTGCTGCTGCTCATTCTGGGGCTGCTGTCGCTGCTGATGGGGCAGTAGCTGCCGCCCTTGACAATGCCAGGGGCGGCCGGGGCCACAGGGCCCCCTGCAGCTACTGTCACCTCAGCCGGACCTAGACACGGGCTTGTAGTTGACCCCTGCCGACGCTTAGGGCCGCCTGCAGGCCCCCTCGCAGGCCCGGAAGCCTCCGGTGAGCCCCACAGGCGCGACAGCGCGTCCGTCAGCACCTCCCGCACCCCCTCTACAGCACCCACCATGCGCTTTGCCAGCTGCTCTACCGCGGATTGCTGTACAGCTGAAGCGGTGGCAGCAACGGCCTCCGCTGCTGCTGCCGCTGCAGTGGCTTGGTTGTGACGGTCCTCACCGTCTGGATGGGAGCCCGCCAGCCTCCGCTCCTGCCCGCCTTCCCCACCCTCCTGGCCCTCGCACCAATCTTTCCCCTCGCCGTATCTGTCCACCTGCTGCCCCGCCGCCGCTGCTTGGCCCTCCTGACACCCGTCCTGCCCCTCGCCCCCCTGTCCAACACCCAGCCCACCCTCCTCCGCCGCCTGCAGCTGCTGCGCCTGCTCCTGCTCCAGCCACTCCGCATCCTTCTCCGCCGCGTCCGCCAGCACCACATAGCAGTCCGCCACGGCTACCGACGCCGCGTGCAGGTAGTGCGCGGCGGAGCGCCAGCAGCAGCACGGCACGGCCGGCACGGCGGCCTTGCCACCCGCCGTCTGCTGCAGGGCACAACAGCAGCAGCAGGCTCCCACGCCGCTGCTGCCGTCGCCACTGCTTGTACCGCTCCCACCACTGCCGCTGCCACTGCTATCAGTAGTGCTGCCACCACTGCCGCTGCCAATATGATGACTTCCGCTAGTGCCACCGCCACCGCAGCTGAGCGGGGTGGTGGGCAGCGAGGTGACGACCCGGGCACGCAGCAGCAGCGCCACCACCTCCCGCAGGCTGGACCTGAAGCTGCTAAGGGCCGGGCCGTCAGAAGTGACTGCCGCCACCGGGGCTCCCACGGCCGCCGCCAGCGCCGCCTGCCTCCTGTTCAGCGCACGCGCCGCCCGCATCTGGGCGGCCGGCACTTGCAGCATCACCCGCCACAGCGCCTGCAGCTCGGGAGGCTGTTGCTGACGCGGGCTATGTGGCGCAGCACGAGGCGGCCGCGGTGGTGGGGAGTGCGGTGAGGGCCGCGGCGGTTGGGACTGCTGCCGTGAGCCGGCCGCTGCACGCGCTGTTGCCGCCTGCGTAGGCGCAGCGGGAAACTGCTTCACAGCTGCTGCGTGCCCCGCCTCCTGCTCCTGCAACTCATCCTCGCCATCCCTATGGTGTTGCTCCGCTGCCGCAACCTGGTCACGGCGGCTGTGGACCACTAAGGACGGCGCGACCTGCACATCTGCCGCCCCATCAGCAGCCGCAGCCGGGCTGCTGCGGCGGCAGTGCCGCTTACCCCTCGCTTCCTCACTAGTCTCTTGCCACAGCTTGCCACAGCTTGCAGTGTCGCCATGGCCCGTGCAGGTGCTTGAGGCCTCACGCTGCCTCCGGTTTTGAGGCCGCACCCTGCCCACCTGTTTCTGGTGATGGCCGGTCAAGCGCTGCTGCTGGCAGTGGGCTCCCGTTGGGTTTCGCCCCGCACCGATGGACATCTGCTCATCTTCCTGCGTTGCCTGCTCTGTTTGCTGCTGCAGATGTGCCGTTGGCGCCTCTTCATGCTCGTCTGCTCCTTTGGACCATCCAGTTTTGATGGTGTCATGAGGGGCTGCTTCGTCGGGCTGCGGCCCCAGCGCCAGCTCCACTGTGAGGTCGTGCCGCAGCCCCACGTGCAGCAGCGGCCGCATGTGCATGCGCGCGGACACGGGCACCTGCAGCGCCAGCGCGCCGTGCGAACCGGTGGGGCCGATGCGGCAGCGCAGCAACTGCTCGTCCCCGTGCCCGGCCGGGAAAACCGCCGCAACGCGCGCAGGCACATCACCCCGACGCTGTTCCGCCGGAAGAGCCTGTACATATGCAATACAAAACGTCAAGTGCGTATCCAACATTCAGTTCGCCAAGTGAAGTCAAGCCAGACTCGGTGCGCCACGGAACGCGGAAACTGCGCCACAGCGGGTGTATCGTTTCTAGCATCTCTAGACATTGTGACTGACGCACCCAAAGAAGTGAAGGTGACAGCGCGATGTGCTTCGCATCGCCCAAACGACCCGACCGCGAGCACATCACGGACGGCCCACGAACTGTAGTTAATCTCTTGTCAACGCATGTGACTATACAGTTGCTGAGGGCGCTGCCTGGTGCAACGAGTGCATAGGGCTCGCTTGACATTTTATGGAAACACGTAGCAAGTCGACATCCGGCTAACCAGTGGAAATGCGGAATATAGGAAATGTCTCAGCATCAATGTCGTGTTTCCATGCTCTGATCCCGCGGCGTCCTGGCACGGGTTGTAACTGGGCCATCGGCCACACCACCACCATCGGTGACACAGCGTCAGTCCCCCCTCAGCCTAGGCACCACGCCCGCCCCCGCACGGAGCCGCACACTGAAACCCTATGTGCACCTAGAGCAAAGGCCGCCTCACACCCGATGCGTTTGGGCCCGGAGGCCGCTGTTAGGGCAGGAGCATGGGGGCAACCGGCCCGATCAACGGACATTGTCCGGACGGCGGATGATTAAATGTTTAGCTAGCCGTACGCGCCGCCGCCCTGCACCGCGGCGTCAGCAGCAACCGCAGAAGACGTTGCCGCCGCCGCCCTTGTCGCTCTTGTCGCCGCACGGGAGCAGGGCGCGCGCCGATATCCCCACCCGTCAGTCCTGTTACATCCGTTCACGGACCAGCAAATCCTACCCCCCCTGGTCCTGGCACGGGTTGTGCATGGGCCATCGGCCACACACCACCATCGGTAACACAGCGTCAGTCCCCACGCCCGCCCCCGCACGGAGCCACACACGGTCCTCACACGGTCCTCACCCTCCCCTGGTCCTCACACCCGATGCGTTTTGGTCTGGAGGCCGCTGTTACGGCAGGAGCATGGGGGATTGGGGGCCCGAACATTGATTGGGTTGGAGGATTGGGGGATTGGGGGCCCGACTTATATGCGACAGTGGTGGCACTTTTATCAGCTGAGCAGCAAAATTTCCTGCACATTAAACAAACCCCTCCACATATATGTAACTTAAAATGTCTGTTTTTATTTCGACACACAATGTGATGGACTCTGGAGGCGCAAATGAATGAAATATTTATACTTATGAATAGCTTTCATGAATTTGGAACACATTCTATCGGTTTCAAGTTGGATTTTGCATGAATTTAAATAGATAATAAATACACAATGGTAACGTTGTTAAGAAATGATAGCCAACCTTATGGAAACATTATCATAGCCAGATTAAGTTACTTCGATCTCCGGTCCTTAGATTTTCCTCTCCGCCTGCGCGCTCCGCCTGCGCGCTCGCGCCCGGCTCCTCTTGACTGCAGTGAACGTGTGAAATGCGAACAGCGATAGCAAGGCTTGATCATTAATCTAACACTGCATACGCTAGCTCACCTCAGCTCAGCTCAACACATTTCTGAGCCACGCATGCCTTGCAACTCCCGTAGCCGCTGACCAGACTTGTACGCACCAACGCACCTTATCCCTAGGTCAGCCACCATGGCGGCGACATCGCCCCTGGTCCGGCTCAGGCGGCTCGCGCTGCCGCTAGCTCTCGTAGCGCTGTGTGCGGCCGCGGCACATGGCCAGACCTTGTCGTCTGCTGTGCTCACAGCCTCGAACACCATTTCAGCAACACTCAGTAACAGCACAACTTCTGCAGATTGTCGCGCGGCCTTCGCTTACCTAGACAGCAACAACGCCACGAAGGCCGCGACGCCCTTTGCCAACTGCACGGCGTCTGGCACCGCAGTGACTCTGATCCTGGCTAGCGGCGTCAGCTATGCCGCTGGCGACCAACTGAACATCAAGGTCAACCAGACCACGCTTAACACCACAGCAGGCGCTGCCTTCGTGCCAGCGGCCGCGGCAGTGGCGGTGCAGCCGGTGCTGGTGTCGGCGACGCTCACTGCCGCCAGCACTCTGGCCGTGAAGCTGCCGCTGTCTGGAAACAGCGTGCCCACCGACTTTGGCACAAACATGACGGTGTGCGGCGGGGCGCTGCAGCTGCTATCGGCGGCGGGCACTGCCAAGAGCAGCCCCTTCACGGCGTGTGCGCTGTCTGGGGACGTTGTCACGCTCACGCTGGCTGGCGCCTATGCCTCGGGTAAGTTCCTGCCGGGATTGTTCCGGAGTGGGCAAGAGCAAGGTGCTGCGATGTGCCTGACATGCGTCCAAATGTTTGCATTCAGGTGACACGGTGAATGTGGTTGCCGGCCAGACGTTCCTCAAGTTTGGCACCACGGCTTATGCGCGCAACGCCACGTCCATCACCATTGCGCCTACCCTGGTGTCGGTGACCCTGGCCTCCACCACCTCCATTGCCGTGGGCTCGTCCGCACCCGTGGCCCTGCCCGCCAATGCAAGCGCCGCCGTGTGCAACAGCATCTTCGACTTCAAGCTGTCCAACGGCACCCTGCTGCCGGCGGCCTTTGCCAGCTGCTCGGTGGGCCCCGCGCCCACCACCGTCACCGCGGTCTTTGCCAACGGCACCAGCTATGTGGGAGGTAAGGGGGGGTGGCAGATTGATCTGTTGTGCCCAGATTCCGTTCTTTTCAAGTTCGCATTGAAAATGACATGCGCATTCTTGTGCATACCGTGCAGGCATGACCATCAACCTACGTGCCAACCAGACCTCGCTGGTCGCGGCTCCCGCTGGCCCCCTGGTCATTCCGCTGGCAACTCCGCTGGCCATCTCGCCCACCATCCTGTCCGCCTCCCTCACCACCGGTGCCACCATCGTTGTTGCACTGCCTGTGGCCAGCGCGACGTCGGGCACTTTCGATGCCGCCGCATGCAACAGCGTCTTTGAGCTGCGCAGCGCTGGTGCCGCCACCGCCACCGCCACCCCTTTCACCGACTGCACGCTCAGCACCAACGGCCTTACTGTCACCCTGACGCTCGCTGCCGGCAAGTACAAGGCTGGCGACAACCTTAATGTCAAGTCCACCAACACCATCCTCAACGTTGCCGGCACCAACTACGTGCCCAAGGCCGTCCCCGTCCTACCCTCCATTACCGCTGCCTTCCTTATTTCCTCTACGGTTGTCAGCGTGTCCCTGCCGGTGCCCTCCGCGCTTCCCGCCGTGTATGCGGCTTCGGACTGCGCCCGGTCCATCATTATCGCTGCCGCCAATTCCACCGTCGCTAAACCCATCGCCTCTTGCGCTCTTGGTGCTGGTGCCACATCGCTGCTGGTGACCCTCGGCTCTGGAGCCACCTTCGCCTCAGGTGAGAATGCATCTGATGCTCTCTGGCGTTTGTTAGTGCCCGTCCTAATAGCAAATAGCCTACGCACATATATAGCCCTCAAACTCGGAAGCTTCGTAATCTTGACGTTCACATGGCCTCACTTGCAGGTGACACGGTGAATGTGCAGCCCGACCAGTGGACTCTGCGTGCCGGCCAGACCGTGACCGTGGGCCCCACCTACGTTCCCAGCCCTGCACCTGTTGCCATCATGCCTGCCTTCACCTCCGCCGCCCTCACCGCCGCAACCACCATCGTGGTGCGGCTGCCTGCGGCCAGCGCCCTTGCCACCGGCGACTGCAACAACGCCTTCCAGCTGGTCAGCGGCGGCGCCTCGCCCTTTGCCAGCTGCGCCCTGGGAGCCGGCAACACGACTCTGACCCTGAACCTCACGGCCTCAACCGAGTACACCGTGGGCTACCGCGTGTCGCCCAAGACCACCAACACCCTCCTCACCGTTGGCAACACCAGCTATGCCTACCTGCCCGTTGCCATCAACCCCATCCTGCTGCCCTCCACCACCGCCGTGCTGGTGTCGCCCACCAGCATCGTGGTCACGCTGCCCTTCACCAGCTACCTGCCCCCGAGCGCCAACGCCACCCACTGCAACGCCGCCTTTGAGCTCAAGTCAGCTGCCGGTACTGCTAAGACTGCTCCCTTTACTGCCTGCGTGGTCAGCGGTGGCACCACCCTGACCCTGACTGTCGCCGCCGGCACCTACACCGCTGGCGACACCCTGGGCGTCAAGGCCAACAACACCATCTTCCTCGGTGCCTCGTCCTCTGGGCCCGCGTACGTGCCCGCCACCGCCCCCATCACCATCACCCCAACCATTGTGTCTGCTGCGCTGGTTGGCACCTCGACCGTCTTCGTGACCCTGTCGGCCCCTGCCACCCTCAACACCTCGGCCTGCAACTCGGCCTTTGTGGTCACCGGCAAGACCAACGTGTTCGCCAACTGCACGCTGAGTGCCGACTCGCTGTCAGTCACGCTCATGCTCACGACCCCCAGCTCGGTGGTCGATGGCGACACCATCAACGTGGTCGCCAGCCAGACCTCCCTGATGGCCGGCACCGTGGCCTTCATCCCCGCCAGCCCGGCTGCAACTGTCAGCAACGCGGTGGCTGTGAGCGCACACCTGACGGCGATCACAACCGTTGTGGTGAAGCTGTCAGTGGCCTCTGTGGCGTCCTCCAGCTTTGCCTCCTCGTGCAACAGCGTCTTCAGCCTTGCCCTCAGCAATGGCACTGTCAAGTCGAACCCGTTCTCTGCCTGCACGCTGACCGACTCCAAGACTGTAACTCTTACCATCGGCTCCACCACCTGGACCGCGGGTGACGTCCTGAACGTCAAGGCCGGCCAAACCGTCCTGACCGTGCTGGACGCCGCCGGCCCCGCCGTCCCCGTGCTGGCCGCAGCGGTCGCCGTGGCGCCCGCAATCACTTCTGCAGTCGCAACCTCCTCAAACACCATTGTGGTGCCGCTTCCTCTTGCCAGTGACATTGGCGGCGCTGGTGTGACCACCATCACCACGGCTTGCGCCTCGGTGCTCTCCATCACCCCTAGCACATCCTCCACTACCAAGACTGTGCAGAGCTGCGTCCTCAGCAACAACGGCACCATCCTTACCGTTACCATCGACGGCAGTGGCAGCGTGGGCACCGCCGCCGCACCCTTTGCTGCCGGCGACAAGATCGCCATTCTTTCGGGCAACAGCATTCTGAAGGCCACCACCACCGCCGGGCCCTACCAGCCCTACGTGGCCGTGACCGTTGTGCCGTCCATTGGCAACCCCCTGGTCACCAGCGCCACCACCGTGACGCTGACGCTGGCTGGTACGACCACCACCGACCCCAGCCCCATCACCGCCGCCGCCTGCAACACCGCCATCGGCATCTTCGCTGCCGGCTCCACCTCGCCCCGCAGTAGCGCCGTGTCGGCCTGCGCCATTAGTGGCACCACCATGACCCTCACGCTGGGCAGCTCCTATACCGCCGGCGACACCGTCAATGTGGTGCAGTCGGCCTCGACCAGCTCGCCCGTTATGTCGGTTGGCAGCGCCCCCTACGGCCCCCGCGCCGCCGCCGTGACGCTGCAGCCCACGCTGGTCAGCGCCAAGGCCATCTCCAACCGCGTCATCCTGGTGACCCTGCCCGCCGCCAGCACGTTTGTCAAGTCCGCCACCGCCACCGCCGCGCTGGACAAGACGGACTGCGACACCGTCCTGGCGCTGACGCCCACTCGCACCCTGAACGCCACCACCACTTGCAACCTCAACTCCACCTCCAGCTCGCTGCTGACCGTCACCCTGGACACCGGCGCGTACGTGCCCGGTGACGCCATCAACATCCTCTCCGCCCAGGCCCTGCTGGTCGCTGGCAGCACCACGGGCCCCGCCTACGTGCCGCGCTCTATCACTATTGACCCCGCATATGTGATAAGCGCGGTGGCCACCGCTCCCAACACCGTGGTCGTCACCCTGCCTCGCACCTCGGTGTTTAACGACGGCTCCGCGAGCGTCGGCTCCACGCTCACCCAGGCTCAGTGCGCCGCTGCGATTGAGATCAAGAGCGGCTCGGTGACTCGTGCGCTTGCCGGCACCACCCCCTGCTCCATCAGCGGCACCGCCCTAACCATTACCCTGAATGGAACTGGCTCTGACATCGTTGCCAGTGGTGAGTCGGTATGGCAACGCATGA
Organism: Chlamydomonas schloesseri; assembly: GCA_016834595.1. Classification (NCBI taxonomy): domain Eukaryota; kingdom Viridiplantae; phylum Chlorophyta; class Chlorophyceae; order Chlamydomonadales; family Chlamydomonadaceae; genus Chlamydomonas; species Chlamydomonas schloesseri. The sequence goes on along the minus strand of JAEHOD010000009.1, from coordinate 236,905 downwards.
TCTAGGTAGTTTCGCATTCATGTGATCCATGGATTGCTGCTTGATTGCTGCTTGATCCGCGCGTCTGTCTCATTTAACTCATTCAAATCAATGCCGCTTCATTTGTACCTTGAGATGCTGTCCTTGCGTTGATCTGTCCTCGGCAGGCGACACGTTCAACTTCAAGGACACCAACACCCTCATCCGCGACTCGGGCAGCAGCCTGGCCTACAAGGCCGCGACCATCCCCACCACCATCGCGCCCCAGATTGTCAGCGCCACCGCAACCGCGGCCGACACCTATGCCATTACCCTGGCGGTAGCGGGCACCTTCGGCGGCAGCGCCTCCCCCACAAACGCGCAGTGCGCAACTACCAGCGCAACCGGCGGCGCCTCTGGCGGCGCCCTTGTGTTCGGCGGCTCCACTAAGACGCTTGCCGCCAACGCATGCAATGTGACGGGCAGCACCGTGTACGTGAAGATCACTAATGCCCAGGCCTTCACCGACAGTGAGTAATGCAAAGCCATTCAGGGGCCTCGTCGCGTCGCGTCGCGTTGAACAACACGACTTACCGCTCCTGTTCTGTCTCGTGCTGCAGGCGACACGTTCGACGTGGCGAGCAGCCAGACCATCCTCACCGCCACCGGCACCAACGCCCCTGCCTTTGTGGGCAGCAGCGTGCAGGGCACCGCCGTGGCCGTGTCGCCCGCCTACCTGGTGTCGGCCAAGGCCACCGCCGCCCGCACCATCGTGGTGACGCTGCCCGTCACCTCCTCCATCAATGACGGCTCGTCCAATGTCGCCGCGCCCACCAAGACACAGTGCGACTCCATTATTGAAGTGCTGGCCGGTGGCTCCGCCACCTCGCCCCGCACTCTGGCTGCCTCGGGCTCCTCGCCCTGCACCATCTCGGGCACCACCCTGACCATCACGCTGGACAACACTATCTCCACCAACGTCTTCACCGCTGGCGACACCATCCGTGTCAAGTCCGGCAACACGCTGCTGCGCGCGCGCAGCGCCACTGGTGGCCCCGTCTACGTGCAGGCCGCAGCCGCCACCCCCATCTCTCTGGGCTACCTGGACACCACCAACTCGCCGCCCGCGCTCAGCACCTACGTGTCCGCCACCAAGACCCTCACCATCCAGATCACCTTCCCCACCACCGTGGTCATGGTGAACGCGGCCGGCAGCGCGATCACCAGCGCCACTAACACCGACTGCACCAACATGGTCACCGTGTCTGGCGCCGGCACCGTCACTGCCAGCAGCACCAACCCCACTTGTTCGCTGGCCGGCAGCGTTATGACCTACACTGTTGTGGTAGGCACCGGCTACACTGAGGGGACGACCAAGGTGGACTTCGTGAGCTCACCTTCGGCTAGCCTGGCGCAGCTGAAGACGGGATCTGCCACCGGCCCCCTGGTTGTGCCGCTGGCGTCTGCCGCCAATGTGGCGCCAGCTTACGTGACTACGGCCGTGCTGCAAAAGCGCTCTGCTGCTCTATATGTGGACGTGACCTTCCCTTTCGACCTGGCCGCATTGACCATGGCCGACCTGGCCGCCTGCCAAGCGGTCGCGGACGTGCGGAATGCGGCGGGCGTCTCCATTTCGGGTGCCATCGAGCCCACTGGAGCCCCCTGCGCAGTGAACACGGCCACTGCCGGATCGCACCGCCTGATGATTCAGCTGGCCTCGACTTACACCTACACCGCCGGTGACCGTGTTGTTATTCTTGCTGGCCAAACGGGCATCAAGACCTCTACGGCCAGCGTGCCCTATGCTTACATCTCCACGGCCATCCGCCCCGCCTACGTGTCGGGCGCTGCCCAGGTCACCACCACCTCTATCGTGGTCACGCTGCCCTACGCCTCGGCCCTCAACGCCTCGGGCACCACTTGCCCCAACTCGGTGTCGGTCGTTGTCACTGGCGGCGGCAGCGAGAAGGCCGGCTCCTGCACCTGGAGCCTGGACTCCACCGGCACCTACCTGACCATCGCCGCCCTGTCGACCCTGGCCAATGGCGACAAGTTCACCTTCCTTGCGACCCAGACCGCCCTTTCTGCGGGCACCGCCGGCTCCGCGGGCCTGTACACGGCCCTGGTTGACGGCGCCACGCCCGCCGCCGCCACTTTCCAGTCCGCCGGCGCAACCGCCTTCCCCGCGTCGGTCACAGCGATCGCCACCAGCTCCAAGACCATTGAGGTTGCCATGACCATGGCTTCGACCCTCAACTCCGCCACCTGCCCCTTCATCACCCTGACCAACTCTGGCACCGTCTCCAGCTGCAGCCTGAGCGGGACACCGGCGCAGTACATACAGGTCAACACGGCGGCCGCCTACTGGGACGGTGAGTTGCATCACGGGGCTTGCCTGAAGCCTCTGCCTGATGCTTGCTTGAAGCTTGCCTGACTAACTCCATAACTGTTTGTCGCAGGCACCGGCACCGCCACCACCCTAAGTGTGGCCTCCAGCTCCAGCCTGCTGGCGGGCACCGCCACGCAGTACGGCGCCGCCAACACCATCACCGTCAGCCCTACGGTCGCATCGGCCATCTACATCGGCAGCAACACCCTGCAGGTTCAGCTGCCCGCCAACAGCGCTACTGCTGCCCCGACGGATCCAACTTGCACCACGCCGTCCATTTCTACTTGCAGCGCGGGAACGGCAACCTGCATTAAAGCTGGGGACATGGCGGGAGCTGCACCTGCCTGCAGCGCCGCCACGCTCAATGGCTTCGCACCTCCATGCGCCAACGGCGGCTCCCTGGTTTGCTATTCGTCCACGGCGACTACCGGCGCAGACTGTACCAGTGGTTCCTATACATCTGGGAAGACGTGTGCCGCACTTGTGGCGAACACTGCCCCTGTGTGTGTTGGTGCAACTGACGGCGCAACTCCCGTCTGCGGCGCCAGTGGAGCCCCGACTTGCACCACTGGAGTCTTTGCCTGCATTGCCGCAGCATCGCCGACTTGCACAGTGGCTACTGCGCCGTCATGTTCCGCCGACACAATTTGCGTCAACAGCGCAGCTGCGGGCTCCACCCTCACTTGCGGAGGCACCGGCTTGACCTCGCCGATTTGCGGTGACGGCTCTGTCGCCAAGTGCTCAGCTGCCGTTTCTTCTCCCACCAACACCTGGACGTTGACGGGCGGCACCACAGTATCATCTACTGTGAACCCCTCGTACGGTAACATTGCCACCATCACCCTCGGTGGCGCGTACACGGTCGGCGACACGCTCAACATTGGCTCTACCCCTGTGCTCAAGGCCGGCAACAATTATGCCTCGGGGGCGGTGACCTACACGGCGCGCCGCACCGCAGTGACTGTGCAGCCCGGCATCCAGTCGGCCATGCTGACCGGCGTCAACACCATCACCGTCACCCTGGCCGCCAAGGCCGCCGTGCCCAGCACCGCCTGGAACACCAGCGCCAGCTGCAACGCCGTGTTCGCGCTCTACGCCAGCACCACCGCCACCACCGCCCGCACCAGCCCCTTCACCGCCTGCTCGCTGGCCACCGACCAGCTGACGGTCACGCTGACCCTGTCGGCCGGCGTGTACCAGGCCAAGGACTACATCAATATCGTGGCCGGCCAGACCACCCTGGTCACCTACGCCGCCGCCTCAAACGTCCGCACAGCCTTCGGGGCCCGGCCGCTGCACCTGCAGGTGGTGCCCACCATCGTGTCGGCTGTTGCGACTGCCGCCGACACAATTGTGGTGGCGCTGCCTCTGCCCAGCTTCATCCGCTCCAGCACGCCCGGCAAGGACGCCTGGATGACCGGCGGCTCGTGGGACTGCGCCGCTAACACCAAAATATTTGTGTCTACCGATGGAACTACCGGCGGCACTGTACGAACTCCTTTGGCCAACACAGCCTGCACCCTTGTCACCGCTAACGGCATGTCCGTGCTGGTGTACAAGCTTGCTAGCGGCACCTATGCGGCTGGCGACCAAATTCAGCTAGTCAGCGGCTCGCTGCTGGGCCTGTACGGCGCCCAGGACCCCGCCTTTGCCTACGGCACCGCTACCACGCGCACCGTGTACAGCCTAGTTTCCACCGCCTTCGCGGGCACCATCGCCTCCGCCACCGCCATCTCCAGCTCTGTGGTGGAGGTGGCCATGCCCGCGCCCGCCACCATTACTTCCGGCTCCTCCTGCACCGCCTACCTCACGAGCAGCACCGGCACTCAGACGGCCTGCTGGTTGGACGGCACCTCGTCGATCATTACCATGACTCTTGGCGGCGCGTATGCTGACGGTAGGTCTTGGCGGGTAGCTGCACCGCACGTTAAGCGTATGCCTGCCTAAGGTGGTAAGAATGACTGACTAGCGGTTTGATTGACCCACTTCTTTTCGCTTTCCGCAGCGAGCACCGTCAACGTGGTCTCCAGCCAGAGTGTAATGAAGTACGCGGACGCCACCGCCACGCTGGCGTCGTTCCCCACCGCCACCACGGCCATCGCCGTGAAGCCCACAATTGTTTCCGCGGTCGCGACCTCGGCCACCACACTCGTGGTGACGCTCCCTGCCGGTAGCCTGTTCTTCTCCAGCACAGTGCAGCCCGGCCTTGGTGACTCCAGCGCCACACTCAAGTGCACGGACGTGTTTTCTATCAAGAACGCCGCCGGCACCACCAAGAACCTTGCTGCCTCGGCCGCTTCTGCTTGCACGCTGACCGCGGGTGCCACCAGCATCACCATCACCCTGGCCACGGGCCACGAGTTTGCGGCCGGCGACTACATCAACGTGGTGTCGGGCCAGACCATCCTCAAGCTGGGCTCCTCCGGCAGCTCCGGCACCAACTACGTGCCGCGTCGTGTGCCCGTCATTGTGTCACCCACCATCGTGTCGGCTGCCGCCATCTCTGCCACCACCATCCGCGTGGTGCTGCCGGCCGTCAGCAGCCTGTTCGACGCATCCAACACCAAGCTGAGCCGCTCGCTCACCTCCACCGAGTGCGCCACTGTTTTGGCCATTGGCACCAAGGCCTACAACGCCACCGCCTGCACGCTCAACAGCAACATCCTTACCGTGGAGCTGGGCTCGTCCACGCCCTTCGCCCCCGGCGACACCATCAACATTGTGTCGGGCCAGACGATGCTGCGCGCCGGCTCCTACTTTGACGGCCCCAGCTATATCCCCGCCTCGGCGGCCATCCCCATCACCATCAACTTCTTCAGCTCGGTTGTTGCCTCCGACAGCAAGACCATCATCGTGACCCTGCCCTTCCCCTCGAAGATCTATGACTCGGTGGGCGGCAGCGCGACCTCCTCCATCACCACGACTGTGTGCACCAGCATCATCAAGGCTGTGACGACCGCCAGCTCGTTTGCCACCGCCATCGCGCTGGACGGCACCACGCCCTGCGTCATCTCGGGCACCACGTCGCAGACCCTGACCATCAAGATCGCTTCGGGCTCGGACATTGTGGCGGGCGATAAGGTGGACCTGGGCGTCGGCACCAACGCCGTGCTCATGGCCGCGACCACAGCAGCAGGCCTATCCTCCACGGTCGGCGCCACCACCGCGCAGTACCTGGCCGTTGCAACCACGCCCAGCGCCGGTGCCACCCTCATCAACCCATCCATCACCTCGGCCGCCGCCACCAGCACCAGCAAGATTATGCTGAAGCTGGCGCTAGCCGGCAACCTGCCAACCATGACCTTCAACGCCAGTGACTGCAGCAACATGGTCTCCTTCACTCCCTCCAAGACGTTGGCCACCACGGACGCCTGCAAGCTGGTCACGCTGGGCGGTGTCAGCAACGGCGGTCTGCAGGTCACCCTCTCGGGATCGGGCGCTACGGGTGTATTCGCTGCCGGTGAGTCGATGATGCGCCGGTATATATGGCAATCCTGACTAAAGGCGGCTCTGCGCATCTGACTGAAGACTGACACGTGATGCGTGCCATTGCCTGCAGGCGACACGGTCAACATTGGCACCGGCAACGCTGCCGCCACCATCGCGCTGCGCGCGAGCTCCTCCACGGGCCCTCGCTTTGGCCCGCTGCCCACCGCCGTCACCGTTGACCCCAACATCTACTGGGCCACCGCCATTAGCACCAGCAAGGTGGAGATTGGGCTGGTGGCCGCCAGCTTTGCCGGCGCCAGCGCCCTGACCACTGCCAACTGCGACTCCATTTTTGACTTCAACGCCGGCGGCACCAAGGTGTACGCTTCTGCCAACCCTTGTGTGCTGAACGCCGCCAAGACCATCATGACGGTCAGCTTTGACGGCACCACCACCACCACCGGTTTCTACCAGCCTGCCGACACGGCCAACATCAAGAGCGCCCAGACCCTGCTCCGCGCCGGTGCTGACAACACAGGCACGCTGTACAAGGCCTCGACCACCGCCATTGACGTCAACCCCACATTTGCCTCCGCCACCGCGACCGCCGCTCGCACCATCGTGGTGACGCTGCCCTCTGCCAGCAGCTTCTACTCTGCTGCCTCGGGCGGCACCGCGGCAACGTCGCTGACCGCCACGGAGTGCGCCCAGGTGCTGGCTGTGTCCAGCGCGGCCGGCGTGACCAAGGCCCTGGCCTCGTGCGCGCTGGCGGACCAGGCCACCTCGCTCACCGTGACCCTGGCCACCAATGAGACCTTCGCGGCCGGCGACGTGATCAACGTCCTGGCCGCCAATGTCGACTCGGCCACCAAGCCGCTGCGCGTGGGCGCCAACACCGGCCGCAAGTACGTGGCGCGCTCCAGCGCCGTCAAGATCTCGGGTGGCTACATCCTGGGCGCCTTTGCCATCAGCACCAGAGACGTCGCCATCCAGCTGCCCGTCGCGTCCTTCGTGTCCGGCACCGACTGCAGCACCGCGCTGCAGGTGCAGTCTTCTGACGCCACGCCCGTCACCAAGACACTCGCTTCCTGCGCCATTTACAGCGACAGCACCGGCTACTATCTGGTGGCCACTCTGACCTCAACCTTTGCCTTCGCCTCTGGCGACACCGTTGCCATTAAGTCGACCAACGCCGTGCTGTACACCGGCTCCGACAACACCGGTTCGCTGTACACGGCCGTGGCTGCCACCAACGTCTACGCCACAATTGACTCGGCCTACCTGGTCGGCCCCGCCGTCGTGATTGTGACCATGCCCGCCGCCGTCACCTTCACCGGCGGCGTGAGCAAGGCCGCCTGCGACGCCGCGTTCATCTTCACCTCGGCGGTGGGCGGCGCCAACATGACCAGCCCCATCATGGAGTGCACGCTGGTGGACACCACCACCGTCAACGTCACCCTCAACTCCTCGGCGCTGTACACCCCGGGCATGGCCATCAACATCAAGAAGGACCAGACCAACGCCAAGGTTGGTGGCGCGGGCGGCACCAACCTTGTACCGTATCCCGCTGACACACTGGTCGAGCCCACCATTTTCGGATCCAGCGCCACGCTGGTTGCGCCCACGACTATTGCCGTGCCGCTGCCCGGCGCCAGCTCTCTGTCTTCCTCAACCGCGGCAGACTGCTCCGCCGCTGTCCGCATCACCTCGGTGTTGGGTGAGGATGCCGCCAGTCCCTTCGCTTCGTGCGCCCTGTCTGCCAGCGCCTCAGTCCTCAGCCTCTCGCTGGCTTCGCCTTCGTACGCGCCCGGCCAGTCGCTGAACGTCAAGTCCTCCAATTCCATCCTGCGCCTGGGCCCCTCGAGCGGCCCCCTGTACGTGCCCAACACGGTCTTCACGCCGGACGTGCCCATCCTGGCCTCCATTGCCACCGCCGTCCTGGTCAGCCCCAACACCGTGGTCGTGAACCTGCCCGCGCCCGCCGTCGTGCCCACCAACTTCACCCTGGACGAGTGCCTGAAGACCCTGGACCTGACCACTGCCGCTGGCGTTGCCAAGAACGGCTCTCTGCTAGCCTCGTGCACGCTGTCGTCCAACAGGCTGGCGCTCACGCTGAACCTCGCTTCGCCGCTGTCCGTAGCGGGCGGTGACCGCGTCAACGTCAAGCCCCAGCAGGCCGCGCTGCGTGTGGCCGCCCTGGACTCGGGCCCCTCGTACGTGCCCAAGGCGCTGGCGCAGGTGGTTACGCCCGCCTTCTTCGGCGCCGCCAACCTGACCGCCGCCACCAGCGTGGTGGTCAAGCTGCCCTTCGCCAGCGCCCTGGCCTCGGGCGCCGACTGCAAGTCCGTGGTGTCTCTGATCTCCACTGCCGGCGCTGTCAAGAACGTTAGCAGCTGCAGCCTGGCTGCCGATGCCATGAGCCTGACCGTAACCCTGGCTGCCTCCACCTACGCCGCCGGCGACATCGTGAACGCTGTGCCCGGCCAGGCCGCGTTGACTCTGGCTGACGGCACCACGCCCTACGTGCCCAGCGAGAAGGGCATGCTCATCAGCCCCAACCTGGTGTCGGCCGCGCTCACCAACGCCACCATCATCTCCGTCACCCTGCCCACTGCCTCGGTGCTCACGGGCACCGCCGCCGCGGACTGCAACGCCGCTGTGGTGATTACCCGCAACGGCAGCGCCGTCGCCAGCCCGCTGTCTGCCTGCGCCGTCAGCACTGACGGCCTGACCCTGACGCTGACCGCTGCCGCCACCTACAAGCCCTCGACGGGTGACATGGTGGATGTTGCCGTCAACCAGACCGTGCTGCGCGCCGGCAGCGCCACCGGCCCTGCTTTCGTGCCGCGCGCCACCGCCGTCCTGGTCACCGTGCCCTCGCCCCCGCCCTCGCCTCCCCCGTCGCCCGCGCCCTCGCCTCCGCCCAGCCCCCCTGTGTCGACCGCCAACTACTCCGCCCGCGGTCTGGCCACCGGCCCGCTGTCTTGCAACGTGCTCATCGGCGCTGACACCGTCACCACCACCTCCGGCAACTTCACGTGAGTATTGAGGCGCAGGTATTGTTTGGCTATGTCGGAAATGCTGCCTCGGTGTCATACACTCGCACACTTGCTTACCCCTCTTTCCCCTCACCCATTCCCCAAAACCCACCACACACAGCGGCCTGCCGTCCTACGCCGGCAAGGACGCGTCATTCCGCGGCTCCTGCAAGGACGCCGTGACCGGCGCCGTCTACACCGACGACACGGTGGCCTCCACGCTGCCCGCCGGCCTGACCGGCCTCATCCTGTCGCCCGTGACCGCGCTGGCGTCGGTGTGGGACATCAAGAGCGTGGCCGACCTGGCCGACACCAACAAGGAGTACCTGCGCCTGCTGGGCGTGCCCGTCAACGCCTCGGCCTACGGCAGCGCCACCAACCTGCTGGCGTACGACTACTACGTCAAGGGCTTTGTGGCGCTGGAGACGCCGGCCGTGGCGGTGCTGAACGTGGAGGGCATGGTGGCCGCCAACCTGCTCATGTACACCAAGTTCTTTGACGGCCTGAACGCCTCCGTGGCCGGCCGCGACATCAGCGCTGCCGAGGCGCTGGCCGCCGCCCAGTACGTCATGGCCATGGGCCTGGAGATGGCCGAGGTGCCGCTCAATACCAGCAGCCCCGCCGCCATCCTGGACCTGCTCAACGCCACCTACAGCATCCTCACCGCCAAGAACACCTCCGCTGGCGGCCGCCGCCTGATGCAGGGCTCGGCTGTGTCCTTCACGCAGCTGCAGGCGCAGGCCGCCGCCCTGGCCGCCGCCGCCGCCGACAGTAACGCGCTGGTGACTGTGCAGCAGCAGAAGCTGATTGCCGCCATCAACGCCGGCACCAGCATCTCGGCCGCCGACCTGACCAACATTATCACCGAGGCCAGCAAGGTCATTGTAACGCAGTCGACCGTCATTGCCAGCGCCGCCACCGGCCTTGGCAGCGGCGCGATTAGCCCCGCCAGCTTCACCAGCAGCTACACCGGCTCGGCGCTGACCACCCTGGTGGCCCAGCAGCAGCTGGCGGCCCCGCCCGGCACCGACGTGACTGACACGCCCTCGCCGCCCTCGGATGACAAGAAGAGCAACACGGGCCTGATTGTGGGTCTGGTGGTGGGTCTGGTCGGCGGTGCCATCGTGATCACCCTCATCGTGGTGTTCATTGTCATGCGCCGCCGCAAGCAGAACGTGGCGGCCGCGGGCCAGGCCACCGCGTAAGGGTGGAGGAGTGAAATGATTCGCATTGATCAATAAAGATGTCGGTAGTTTTTTGGAATCCAGAAATATCAGGTACATACAATAGGAAGGAACAACTTTCATGTGCGTGCTGGGCGCAATGTGCCCCCGATATTCATCATGTGTCCTGTCTCTTGACTTTTGACTTCAGTCACACATGACAAATATTCATGTTTGAAGGTCCGGCAACTTTGGTTGCCGGCTGATTGACAAATACCTAGACTGACATGAGACTGCTGGCCCCAAAAGGGCACTTCTGTAACTGCGTGCGTTCGGGTGAAACTTTCCCAGACCTCACAATCAATTGGTGGCAGCCAGCATAAAGCAGAACGATGGCAACCTTGTAGAATTACAATAGCGAACTTAATGAAAGCATTGCCATGCATGCCAGTTTAAGTTACTTCAATCGGCGGTCCTTAGATTAGCCCCTCAGCCTGGCTCCTCTTGACTGTGAGCAAATGGATGCATGGATGCAGCAGCAGCAGCCTGTATCTTGTAGATGCCCTTGAACCCTCAGTGTCTACTACCGCGTAGGGCACAGGTCAAGTATTGGGGTAGACGCCACGTGCCCACAAGGGGGCGGCCCCATGCAGAAAAAGTGCAAATTTGACCCCCCTGGAAAACATAGTTTGTCAACGGGCCCAGTCACCTTCAGACTCTTCAGATACAGCCATCATAGTGTATTAATGTATGTCTTTCAATCCGGGGTGCAAATTATTAAGCTGGCTAGGAGAAAAAGCTGCGTGTCGCTTCGCACGGGTGGGCACGCGTGTGCGTAGACACGTCCTAATCGACGAGCAGCTTTTGACCCGCCGATGCGCTATACTATATCTTTTACGCAAATAAAGCTTAAAACATGTTGCCAATGCCCTTCACATGCTAGTTTGCCACCAATTGCAACGCATATTTCCGGGGAGGCCGCGAGTAAGGTCCACGTTGATTGCCGTCAACAGAAAGGGTGTATCCAAAGTAAATGGATAACTCGCTGGGCCAGAAGCGTGCTTCCTTGCGGTCGCGACATTCAAGAATTGCTAGTCGCGTACGCGCCTTTTTGCCCTCGGCGAGCACCATTACACATTATAAAGATGTAAAGGGATGTCCTATGTTGGTTTGCAGCGTCTCTAACGCGGTTCGTGTCGAGCATTCAGCTTCGGTTTACACGCCGTCGCTGAATCATAATGGCCTGTTGACGTATGTAGTGTATGTATCATGCAAAAGCAATTGGAATTTGTCCGGGCTTCTAACTCGCAAAGATGAATGAGGGCACCATCTACCGACCCCTCTGTATGGGGCCGCCCCCACAAGGGGGCGGCGCCATGCAGGAAAAGTGCCGTTTTTGGCCCCCCTAGGAAACATAGTTTGGCAACGGGCCCAGTCACCAAACCTTGGCAGGGACACTCAATGGTCCCATGACTGGGCCCGTTGCCAAACATGTAGCATTTTGGCTCCAAAGTTGGGGGGTGTGAAAGAGGGGAAATGAGGGAATCACACGATGACAACCTCTGTGGATTCCGACCAGACTCTTCTGGTACAGCCATCAGAGTGTATGAATATATGTCGTTCAATCCGGGGTGCAAAATATTTCGCTGGCTAGGAGAAAAAGCTGCTTGTCGCTTCGCATGGGTGGGCACGCGTGTGCCGAAACCCGTCCTAATCGACGAGCAGCTTTTGACCCGCTGATGCGCTATACTGTATACTTGATGCATATAAAGCTTATACCATGTTGCCACTGCCCTTCGCACCCTCGTTTGCCACCGATTGCAACGCATGTTTCCGGGGAGGCCGCGATTAAAGTCCAAGTTGATTGCCGTCAACATAATGACAGTGTACAAAGTATTTGGACTACTCGCTGGGGCAGAAGCGCGCTTCCTTGCGGTCACGACATTTGAGAATTGCTAGTCGCGTACGCGCCTTTTTGCCCTCAGTAAGCGCCATTTCATATTAATATCATGTTAAGGGATGTCCTATGCTAGTTTACAGCGTCGTCAACGCGGTTCGTGACGAGCATTCAGCTTCGGTTGACACGCCGTCGCTGATTTGTAATGGCCTGTTAACGTATGTAGTGTATGTAGTATGCAAAAGCAATTGCAACTTGTCCGGGCTTCTAACTCGCAAGCATAAATGAGGGCACCATTTGCCGACCCCTCTGTATGGGGCCGCCCCCTTGTGGGCCGCCCCCTTGTGCCACGTGCCCTTAAATTACAACCCTTCTACACTAAAAAGTTTTCTTGGGGGGCAAGCCCCCCAACCCCCCCAAAACACGTCTACACTTCCCCTAATTTGCCCGCCAAAACGTCTTCCGGCCGTAGACGTGCGCCCCACCAACCCCTGAAGCTTCTACGTTTTGAGATAGGCGGCCCGATGACGGAGGCAATGACGCGCGGACCGTTGCAACCCCCTGTCCCACCAGCAAGGTCCCCGCGCTGGTCTCGCCCGAACCCAAAGAGGACAGGCCGGACAGACCGGACAGGCCGGACAGACAGGACAGGCCCGGACGTCTGCCAAGCAATCCGTTCATGAGCGTCCGTTCTTCTCTCGATGCTAGCCCGGGGTCAGGCAAATGAGAATTGGGGGATTGCGGCCTGGCCTTGTTCGCCCTCGCAGCTAGCGCCCTGGCCCGCCGCAGCTCCTCTGGCTGCGGCCCTTACGAAGGTGTTGCAGGGAGTAGCCATAGGGTAAGCAAAGGAAAGCCAACTCGAGCCCTTCATTCACTTCAGATGCGAGTCCCCGCGTGAGACGCCATGGTAGCAGCTGTTTCAGTCAATGCCATTCAGGGCTCCACGAGCTTCCTACGAGGGCAAACAGGCGAATCGTGCGAGTCGGTGGGCCGAGACAGATGCAAGCGCATATTTCACGCCAGGCACAGCCATCTGCAGCGGCGCCAAGCTTGGTCGTGTCTGCCTGGCGGCCCCACTCGCCGCCGCCAGGCAGAAACCTTTCCCCCACCCCTGATCCTCACATCTGCGCCACCAGCTTCTGCCGGCTGCGGGCCGACTTCTTGATGTACGCCAGTACCGCGTCGGACCGCCACCGGCCCTGCTCCCGGATGTCCTCCTGGGACACCCCCGCCTCTGCCGCTGCTGTTGCGCCCCCGCGCCGCAGGTTGTGTGCGGAGTATCGCGTCACGTCCAGCTGCTCTGGCTGCGCGGCCGTGGCCTGCAGCAGCAAGCCCCACAGCCGCGGCGTGAACCACGCCCGCAGCGTGGCGGTGCCCCGCACGCGACCCGCCGTTCTCACGAACAGCGGGTCGCCCTCGCCAGCGCCCGCCGCCTGGCCGAGGCGAACGTGGCGAGTTACGATGCGCCAGTGCACAACGGCGCCCACGCTGCACTGCACCAGGACCGCTAGCGGCCCCTCCGCCTCGGGCTGCGTCACGTCCCCCAGCCTGGACGCCGCCAGCTCGCTGCGCCGCATCATGCCGAACAACCCCAGCGTCAGCCAGCAAGCGTCTTGGGAGCACTCCTCCAGCGACGCCGGCTGCCTGGCCGCGCGCACGGCTAGCCAGCCGATCGGGTCGGCCAGCTGCTCAATGCTCAGCGGCGACTTTTGCTTAGGCCCCCCGCTCCCCCGCTCAAGCTGCCCCAGCGTCTGCTTCACCAGCGGGTGCTGGCTGATGAGATCTGCCCCGCTGATGCCCTTGGCGCGCTGCCAGTCCGCCAGCGCGCTGATGGTTCCCTCCAGTGTGCTGAATGCCAGCCGGCGTCCATCGTGCGTCAGATACAGGCACACGACTACTGGGTTGACGTCCAGGCCCGGCGCCTGCGGCAGCACGACCTCGGCTGCCAGCCCCAGCCGCTCCCGCCTAAAGTCCACTACACGCCGCCGGGCCGACGCGTAAGTTACGGCTGAGCTCTCCGCCACTGAGCTGCCAACCAGCTCCACTAGCTGCTTCGCCAGCGCCAGTGCCCCCGCCGCGGCTGCTCTCGGCGCCACGCCCGCCGCCGCTAGCACGCAGGGCGCGCAGCGGAACAGCCCGCTTGGGTAGGCGGTCGGCGGAAGCTTGGCGTACCGGCGGTGCAGCTCCAGGCCGCACTCGTAGCAGCGCGTACAAGTCGCCGTGCCCGCACGGCCCAGCGCACACGTGGCAGCCGTGCTCACCCGGGCCCCAGTGCTCTGCTTGCAGCGGGCGGCAGGTGTCAGTTCATGCGCAGCACTAGCAAGGCGTATGGCGCCGGGTCCGCCTCCTCCCCCCACGGCCACAAGCACACCCGGCGCCCAGCTGCCAGCTCGCGCACCACCTTGAACACCCCACTGCCCTTGCCCTGGTGGCCTCGCACCCAGCGCCGGTACCAAGGCTGCTGCTGCCAGTCGGGCACAATCACCGTGGCCCTGGTTGTGTTGCTGATCGCCGCCGCTGCATCGATGGTCTCCAGCACCCGCCCGACTAGCGCGGTTGGCGGGAAAGTCCACAGAACCTCGCCCGCCAGCTCTCGCTCCTTCCCCAGCAGCGTGTTATGGGGGCTGTAGAAGACGGCGCAGCAGGGCTGGGCGTTCTGCCCGAACACGTCGGCGCAGCAATCGACCGTCGGCTGGTAGCTGCCGCTGCCCACAAGTTCTCAGAAGATGCTGGGCTTGATGCGCAGGTGCTGGCTACGTGCGGTTGCCAAATCGCGGCTGAGCTTGTCCGCCCGGACGTTTTCCACGCCGGCAATGTGCTCGGCACGCACCTCGAAGCTGTGGTGTATGGCTAGCTCTGCCCATACCGCGGCGTCCTGGCACGGGTTGTAACTGGGCCATCGGCCACACCACTACTTGAGCAGCAGCTAGCGCAGCGTCAGTCCCCCCCTCAGCCTAGGCACCGCGCCCGCCCCCGCACGGAGCCGCACACTGCACCCTAGGTGCACCTAGAGCACAGGCCGCCTCACACCCGATGCGTTTGGGCCCGGAGGCCGCTGTTAGGGCAGGAGCATGGGTCTACCGGCCCGAAGGCCTCCCCTCGTCGACGGACATTGTCCGGACGGCGAATGATTGATGATTGCCTAGCTAGCCGTACGCGCCACCGCCCTGCACCGCGGCGGCATTCGCGGCAGCTGCAGCAGACGTTGCCGCCGCCGCCGCCGCCGCCGCCGCCGCTCTTGTCACCGCACGGGTGCAGGGCGCGCGCCGGTGTCCGCCTCTCTCCCCACCGTCACCCGCTCCGCCGCCAGCGTCACCCCCGCCGGCGCCGCCATCCTCGCTGCCGTGCTGCTGGCCTCTTCCACCGCCACGGCTGGGCGGCTCAAGCGCCGCCGGCCGCGGCAGTCCCGGCAGATGCTGCGGCCGTCCCGCACGCGCGTTGCGCCGTGGTTGACTGCTGCCACCGCCTGGGTGTTGTCGCAGCGGATGAGCACGCGCAGTCCGCGAAGCCGTGGCGCCCACGTCTCTAGCGCGCGCAGGATGGCTGTGAGTTCGAGCCATGCGATGTGAAGCTGCTTCTGCTCCCGCGACCGGCCCTGCGGCGCCGTAGGCTGCTCCGAAGGCTGCTCCGCTGCTGGCATCTGTGAAGATGACGTACGGCGCCGCTGTCGGCGCTGGTGAACTCCCCCCTCACCAATTCCAGGTCCGCGACGGTGCAACGGTGCGCGCCGTCCCAGATTGAGGATTCCACACGCAGCACCTCCCACCACCAGGTTAGATCGGCCAGCGCCTCCGCAGAGAGCTGGCCGGTCATCGCCTCCAGGTCCCGGCGCGCGACGGGCCCCTTCGCTGCTGCGTCCAGCAGCGTGCGCAGGCCGGCGGCGTAGCGCTGGCGCTTTGCCGCTGTAATGCGCATGGACATGCTGACCGTGTCGAACTCCATGCCCAGGAACTCCAGCTGCTGCAACGGCTGGTCCCGACCCCGGTCCTTCGCCTGCTTCCACCCAGCTGCGCCCCCACCTCGTCCAGCACAGCAAACGCAGCCTGCACGTCTGCGTGCGACTTACGCTTGCCCATCAGCATAAAACCGTCGCAGTGCGTGAAGACCTGCACCTGCACGCCGCGGCTGTCGCGCTCCCTCTAGGAGATGGTGGTCGCCGCCCGCGTGAGCTCGCAGGAGATGGCGGGGCTCTGCTGGCTAGCGCCGAAGGGCAGGGCGACGAAGCGGAGTCGGGTGTCGGAACGCCATGTAGCGGCGATCGGCCGGCGCCAGCACGCAGTGGTGGAAACCGGACGCCAAGTCGCGCTTGCCGAGGTAGCCGCCGGCCGGCAAGTTCTCCAGGAGCGTGGTGAGGTCGGGCAGCGGGCACGGCAGGCGCGCCATGCAGGCGTTGACGCCGGAGCGCGACGGGTCCAGGATGGGCCGGATGTCACCGCCGCTCTTCAGCACGACGTGTAGCGGATTGATGACGGCTGCGAAGTCGGTAACGCTGCCATGCTACGAGTAGCTGGCGTCGTGCTCCTCCGTAATGCCGTCCGCCAACAGGGCGTCAAAGTGCGCCGCCATTTCGGCGAGGTGCGGCTGAATGGTAGGTGGGGTAGTTGCGCAGCGACTGATCTGGTGTCGGTAACGCTTCCACCGGACAGGGAATGCACCCAGAGCACAGGCCGCCTCACGCCCAATGCGTTTGGGCCTGGAGGCCAAAATTAATCGAAAGCAGCGCGGGTGGGTGGGAAACCAAAAGATAACTCCTAGCCTCGAGACACGCTAAACAGTCAGCACTTTGATACTAAAGTTGCACCGCTGAGGCTTGCGTTAGCCGTTCCGGAAGCTCGCTCTCATGCTCCTTAAAAATGCTTTCTAAATACAATTGGTATTAAAATAGGAATTTCGGCTGAAAACAGGCAAATTTCTACGCGGTAGAAGGAAGATGCAGGCACTGCTGCTGCTGCTGCTGCTGCTGCTGCTACTGACGCCACGATGCACGGCGGCGGCGCATATAGCTATCCACACAATCAATCATTCGCCGTCAATGTCCATCGACGAGGGGAGGCCTTCGGGCCGGTAGCTCCCATCCATGCTCCTGCCCTAACAGCGGCCTCCGGGCCCAAACGCGTCGGGTGTGAGGCGGCCTGTGCTCTAGGTGCACCTAGGGTGCAGTGTGCGGCTCCGTGCGGGGGTGGGCGTGGCGCCTAGGCTGAGGGGGGAACTGACGCTGCGCTAGCCAGACCTTGCTGATGTTGTAAGGGATCGACAAGGAGTGATGGGAGGGATGGGGGCCGTTGGGGGGAATGGGGTGGACAACGGTGGGAGCAAAGTAGATGTGCCGAATGCCGTTGAGAACCCGGGAGACCACCACTCACCCCTGCATACCCAGTCCAGGTGCCACGCCGCCCGCCCCCGCACGGAGCCGCACACCACACCCTAGCCGCAATAATGCACCTAGAGCACAGGCCGCCTCACGCCCAATGCGTTTGGGCCTGGAGGCCACTTCTTGGGCGGCCGAGTAAGAACCGTTCACGCGCACAACCGAGATCCATCTCTGAGCCGGTTGATCACAAAAGCTAGCAAAACCCGCAAAGCTCACCGCAGCAGCAAGGAGAGGACCGATTCTTAGGCACGCGGGGCTTTTTGAGCCGCGGTCGGGATAGGCGTGGACGGGCTGTTTCTTTTGGTGCTGGTTCTCACGAGGCGTGAATGATGGGTGGGGATGAGGAAGGGCGGGTGCGGAGCGGGGTAGGGCGGGGCAGAGCGGGGTAGGGCTTGGCGGGCGCGAGGCTGGACGAGCAACTTTTGCTATTTGCGTCGCTGTTCCTCGCGTAGTGGCTATGTTTCTCCCTGCGCATATAGTATTTAGGTTGAGATCAATAATTCACAAGCGATTTGGTGACTGCGAAGCCGGGAATCGGCGGCACCATCACTCCGCGTCTTGAAACGCCATACACTGAACTGCCGGGGGCTTGTGGATAATACATGAAATAATCATTTGTGTACTTATCGTGAGGTGAGGCCACCGCAGAAACGGTTGAGGAGGGATACGTGCCAAATCAAATGCTTACTGCGCTCATCGAGCCAACACTTAGACGATATAAGGTGTGCAAAAGACTTAAACATGAATATCCCAATGCTAGAATCGGCAAAGCTAAATCAATGCTCCGGTCCCGCGGCGTCCTGGCACGGGTTTATCTGGGCCATCGGCCACACCGCCACTCAGCAGCAGCGCAGCGTCAGTCCCCCCTAAGCCTAGGCACCACGACCACCCCCGCACGGAGCCGCACACTGCACCCTAGGTGCACCTAGAGCACATGCCGCCTCACACCCGATGCGTTTGGGCCCGGAGGCCGCTGTTAGGGCAGGAGCATGGGGGCTACCGGCCCGAAGGCCTCCCCTCGTCGACGGACATTGTACGGACGGCGAATGATTGATGATTGCCTAGCTAGCCGTACGCGCCGACGCCCTGCACCGCGGCGGCATTCGCGGCAGCTGCAGCCGACGTTGCCGCCACCGCCGCCGCCGCTCTTGTTGCCGCACGGGTGCAGCAGGGCGCGCGCCGGTGTCCCCCTCCCTCTCCACCGTCACCCGCACCGCCGCCAGCGTCACCCCCGCCGGCGCCGCCATCCCTACCGCCGTGCTGCTGGCCTCGCAGCAAGCAGCGCAGCGTCAGTCCCCCTTCAGACCACGCCCGCCTCCGCACGGAGCCGCACAATAATGCACCCCGGAGAACGCAAGCCATCCGATGCGTTTCAACAAAAATGAAGGCAACATGACTTGATCGATTGGCTGGCGCGTCATTACGGTGACGTGAAGGGCAGGGCTTGGGGGGGGGGTTGTGGTTACCAGCCCAAACTAAACCAATCTAAAGGAAGCGGAGGGGGGGGGTCGGGGGACACGATGGCGGGAAGGGCGTTTCGCGGTAGGGCTGGGCGAGGTAGGCCCGGTGAGGGCAGGGTGACGGCGCGACGTGGCGGGCGTCAACTCGATTACAAATTTCGTCGCTTTTTCCAGTCTAGTGGCTGTCTTTCTTGTTGTCGTAACGTTTCTTAGGGTGGCTGACGCTGAGCTAGCTGCTGCTGCTCAAGTGGTGGCTTGTGGTGGTGGTGTGGCCAATGACCCAGATACAACCCGTGCCAGGAAGCCGCGGAATCAGCGCACTTGCCTCAATAATCCTCCCGCAAACGCCTGGACCCACCCCCCACTCGGCCGCGCGGCGAACGCGCTGAACTGCACGTAGCCGGTCTCACTTCCCCTGACTGAGACAGCGCCAGCCCAGCTAACGGCCCACTTCTCAAGTGCAGCCAGCCACATCCTTGTCCTGCATGTCAACCTCCTCCTCTACACAGCGCTAGATGACGTTACAGCGCGCCAGATCTAAATGAAATTACAGCTAGCTCTGGTTACTGCCACTGCTGCCGCTGGTGCTGCTGGTGCTGGTGACAAGAAAATTGCTGCTGCTCGAACTCGCTTGCGGTGGCTGGCTTGTAGCTAGTTGACCGCTGCCGCCGCTGATGGCCGCCTGTGCCGCCATCCGCAGCGGGCCCGGCCGCCGCAGTAGCCGCCGGTGAGCCCCATAGGCGCGACAGCGCGTCCGCCAGCACCTCCCGCACCCCCTCCACCGCACCCGCCATGCGCTTCGCCAGTTGCTCTACCGCAGATTGCTGTACAGCTGAAGCGGTGGCAGCAACGGCCTCTGCTGCTGCTGCCGCTGCAGTGGCTTGGTTGTGACGGTCCTCATCGTCTGGATGGGAGCCCGCCAGCCTCCGCTCCTGCCCGCCTTCCCCACCCTCCTGGCACCAATCTTTCCCCTCGCCGTATCTGTCCACCTGCTGCCCCGCCGCCGCTGCTTGGCCCTCCTGACACCCGTCCTGCCCCTCGCCCCCCTGTCCAACACCCAGCACGTCCTCCTCCGCCGCCTGCAGCTGCTGCGCCTGCTCCTGCTCCAGCCACTCCGCATCCTTCTCCGCCGCGTCCGCCAGCACCAAATAGCAGTCCGCCACGGCCACCGACGCCGCGTGCAGGTAGTGCGCGGCGGAGCGCCAGCAGCAGCACGGCACGGCCGGCACGGCGGCCTTGCTACCCGCCGTCTGCTGCAGGGCACAACAGCAGCAGCAGGCTCCCACGCCGCTGCTGCCGTCGCCACTGCTTGTACCGCTCCCACCACTGCCGCTGCCACTGCTATCAGTAGTGCTGCCACCACTGCCGCTGCCAATATGATGACTTCCGCTAGTGCCACCGCCACCGCAGCTGAGCGGGGTGGTGGGCAGCGAGGTGATTACCCGGGCGCGCAGCAGCAGCGCCACCACCTCCCGCAGGCTGGACCTGAAGCTGCTAAGGGCGGGGCCGTCAGAAGTGACTGCCGCCGCCGGGGCTCCCACGGCCGCCGCCAGCGCCGCCTGCCTCCTGTTCAGCGCACGCGCCGCCCGCATCTGGGCGGCCGGCACTTGCAGCATCACCCGCCACAGCGCCTGCAGCTCGAGAGGCTGTTGCTGACGCCGGCTATGTGGCGCAGCACGAGGCGGCCGCGGTGGTGGGGAGTGCGGTGAGGGCCGCGGCGGTTGGGACTGCTGCCGTGAGCCGGCCGCTGCACGCGCTGTTGCCGCCTGCGTAGGCGCAGCGGGAAACTGCTTCACAGCTGCTGCGTGCCCCGCCTCCTGCTCCTGCAACTCATCCTCGCCATCCCTATGGTGTTGCTCCGCTGCCGCAACCTGGTCACGGCGGCTGTGGACCACTAAGGACGGCGCGACCTGCACATCTGCCGCCCCATCAGCAGCCGCAGCCGGGCTGCTGCGGCGGCAGTGCCGCTTACCGCCGCTCATCACTTCCTCACTCTCGCTGCTGGTCTCTCGGCCACTACCGCCGCGACCGTCACCGCCGCCACCAGCGGTATCTGCTGCGACGAGGCCGCCGTCGCTGCTGGAGGCCGCGTGCTGGTGAAGGCCAACCTCGTGATGGCCCTCCTGTTTTCGCTTCGTCTGCAATAGTCTGCTGCCTGATGCGGCACTGGGTCTTGCAGCCGCTGGTGTTGGTCCGTCAGATCGCGCCTGGGCCGCCTGCTGCTGTGAATCGGCCGCATCTGCCTCACCAGCCCCCTGCTGGGCCCCGCCAGCAGCTCCCAGCTGTAGATCCGGCCCTGCTGCCGGTCCTGTGACTCCGTGCTGCTCCGCCCACTCATCAGCGGCTTCCCCCACACACTTTATTATTTCCGCTGCATTCCCTGCCTCCGCCGCCAACGCCCCCGCCGACTCCCCCTCCACCCCCAGCTGCGGCTGCTGCTGCTGCGGCTGCGGCCCCAGCGCCAGCTCCACTGTGAGGTCGTGCCGCAGCCCCACGTGCAGCAGCGGCCGCATGTGCATGCGCGCGGACACGGGCACCTGCAGCGCCAGCGCGCCGTGCGAGCCGGTGGGGCCGATGCGGCAGCGCAGCAGCTGCTCGTGCGGCCGCTGTCGTCCAGCAGGGGCCGCGCCCTGCTGCGCTGCTGGTGCTGGTGATGCATGGAACACCACCGCGGTGCGCACGGGCTGGCTGCCGTGCCGCTGGTCCGCCGACAGCTCCTGCAATGGCCGGATTAAATTAGATTAAATGAAGGGGTGTTTATGTTCCTGGGCGCTCAGATTTGGTGGATTGGAGCGCTTGAGCGCGGGGTACACATATATGAGAGTGTGCTGCCGCCTGAACAGGTCTGGCGACGACGCGAGCGGATGCGGCTCACCCAGAGCAGGGGCCAGGGCAGGACCAGGTGCTTGTGCCGACCAATGTCGCCGGTGCAGGAGCGCATGACCGTGGCTTTCTGGCCGCGCTTGCTCGAGCTCGTCAGTTGCTCAAACAATAGCTTCATCAACGGGGGCGAGCCGGCCGGCGCCTTGTCGTCTTGAAGCACTGTGCTTCGGCTGGGTTTATGGATATCCGCGGCTGGCGCGTCCATCTGAGGCCGCGGTCGCCGTGCTCGAGGTTTACTGTCCGTTAAGCTCATGTCAGTGCAACATACAGCAGCAGCAGCACTAGCCCTGTCAAGACGTCGTCGATCGGCACTTATTGTCGGCTGTTTGTTGAAGTCGCTCGTAATTATCTCTTTTGACCAAAGCTGTTTCTAATATTTTGGAAAAAGAGTCTGGGACTACAATACAGCCAATATCGTAGTGTGGCGCACGAGCAGCAGCCCAGCACTTGTTACGCGAGAAATGATTGCCACTAGTTAGTTAGTATCAGTTTCTACCCTGCAGAATAAACAGAGAACTTTAATTATTATGGATGTCTAGGTCTGACTATACGTACGGTTGCCTAATCAAGCAGGCAAGTGATACTTGGAAACATTACAGGGCCTTCCCCCTGCTGCAGCCTTTTCAATGATATGAAGCTTATAGTCTTAAAGTTAACGAGTTGTGCAGAGCCTGGAGATGGGAGGAAATTTGAACAGAGTGGAGGATCCAAAGTTGGCTACTCATATCCTCCTCTGCTCGCGGTCACATCTGCCCAAGCGTCTGCCCGCGGTCAGTCGGTCACATTGAATGGCAAGAAGATGTATGCCTATATTATGTATAATGTGCGCCCTATATTTGTTCTCGTTGCGCCCTTCAATGCTCTGATCCCGCAGCAGCGTCCTGGCACGGGTTGTAACTGCAGCAGCGTCAGTCCCCCCTCAGCCTAGGCACCGCGCCCGCCCCCGCACGGAGCCGCACACTGCACCCTAGGTGCACCTAGAGCACAGGCCGCCTCACACCCAATGCGTTTGGGCCCGGAGGCCGCTGTTAGGGCAGGAGCGAGCATGGGGGCTACCGGGTGGTCCCTGTTGTAACAAATGCATTCTACTGCCGGCATGCTGGGTTCAGGGTTGCTGGGTTGGCGTAGTTGGCGCAGACACACATAACTGGGGGAGAGGGGCACGATGCGGCATTCTCGGGCATTCTGTCATGGTGTGTGTGTGTGTGTGTGGAGGGGGGGGGGCACAGCGTGCTCAATTTCCTGGGATGGAATACGGCAGCAGGAAACTATTGTTTGCTAGCAATCAGAATGGCGCAGGAGACGTCAATGCACCGTGCATACAATCAATTAATACACGTGTGATAGCTGATTTTTGGGCTAGGATACAAGCGTGAAAACTGTGTAGTGGTGGAGCCCGTACACGGGCAAGGCCTACTAGGAGATAG
Organism: Chlamydomonas schloesseri; assembly: GCA_016834595.1. Taxonomy (NCBI): domain Eukaryota; kingdom Viridiplantae; phylum Chlorophyta; class Chlorophyceae; order Chlamydomonadales; family Chlamydomonadaceae; genus Chlamydomonas; species Chlamydomonas schloesseri. The sequence continues at coordinate 213,890 of JAEHOD010000009.1, read as the reverse complement.
AGTAGGCTGCTGTAGGCGTTGCAGGTGGCACGCCCCTGAGGTTTAGAGCAGGGCGCACACCCACAAAGTGCTGTGCTGGCTCGTGAACTGCGTCGGCAGTTCCCTCCTGTAACCAATGCGAACTTAATGTCCTGGGCCGTACGTGACGTGGAGGGACAGTGTTTACAGGAGCCACCACCCAGGTGCTATGCATATTGCTTGTCACGGTGCACCGAGTAGTCATAGTAACCAGGTTGCGGTGGGCCGTACGCAATACATAGTAAGCTATAAGCAAGGGGCCTGTTCGCGTGGGCGAACATCCGCTTCATCGCCGCCTGCCTGCTGGAGGAGGGGCCGCGGCCGGCGGCGCTCGATCTGCTTAATCTGCTCATCAGTTGCTGCGCCCGTGGAGGAGGGCAACGTGGAAATGGCGCGGGGGTGCAGCCGGCGGCGGTGCAGGGTATGGCTGGTGGAGAGGGAGAACACAGGCGCGCACCCTGCGCCCGTGCGGCGACGATGTCGGCGGCTGCTGCTGCGGCGGCGGCGGTGGCGGCGGCGGCGGCGGTGGCGGCGGCTGCGGCGGCTGCGGCACCCGCGGCGGCTGCTGCTGCTGCGGCCGCGGCGGCGGCGGTGGCGGCGGTGGCGGCGGCGGCGGCGGCGGCGGCTACCGGTACGGCAACCTATGGAACGCCAAGCTGGCCGCCCGGTATGGATGGGCGCACGCTCACTGGACGCAGACGGGCACCCGTCACTGGGGGCGCCACCATGGCCCCATGCCACTTCTGCGCGTGCCCTGACTCCGGGGGCCACATTCTCGGCGGTTGCCGACTACTCACCCCCAGCCTTCCCCTTGAGCTAACGCACGCACCTCTCCCTGACAGCAACCGTACCGTGTAAGTCATTGAGGTGGGGTACTGTGCGGACACCAACCACGCAGCCAAAGCGCACGAGAAGGCCAAACAACACGCCAGGCTAGCCAAGTACCTACGGAGGGCTGGAAAGTACACAACATGCGATCAGCTTGGGCTTTGCAGGCACCATACGCGCCTCCCTACCCAAGCTACTTCGTAAGCTCAGAGTGTCCACGGCCGCAGCCGCCCGCTGCTGCAGCATGGTCCACGACCACGCCGTGGTCACCCTGAATGACATCGTGCGCACCGAAAGAGGGGGGGCGTACGATATGTTACGCCGGCCTCACCGCCACCGAATTTGCGTGCTGCTGCCCCATCATCAGCGCCTCCCCCGCCCGGCGCCATCGCTCCCACGGTGGGCACGGCCCAAGCCATCTTCTCCAATCAACACCATTGCCGTGCTCCTGTATGTCTGCCCGCCACCACCACTACCGCCACCGGCACGCTGACCGCCAATGCCTCCGCACCTCGGCTGCCTGTAATTCCGTAGTATGAAAGTGACAAGCGCTTTAAAAATTTCGCCGAAGTGACAAAGGGACAGGAAGTGTTTGTGTAAGTGACAAGCCGTACGGGGATTTTCCCAGACCTACCAGAACCGCCGTGATGAAGATCAGCAGCCCCGCCTGCCTCGCCATGGCCGCCATGGTGCTTCGGACCCCGGGCGACGGACACCCTCACGGACAAAACCCTCCTGTACAGGGGGTTATACACCTCCATTTAATGCTGTGCCAATAGACTCCTATCATGGAGCCCTATCTTTCCTTGCCACTCATGAGCGTGCGCCGTGACCTCAACCTGGCCGTGATTCCATCCATTGGAACCTAACCCCCGGGCCCTCTCCATGACGCGCCATCAACCACCACCATCCACGCTCAGGCATGCTAGGAAAGGTTGATTACATCATAACACGTTGCCGAGTACGTGTCCGTGCCTACTATGGCTACTGTCAGTTCCGCTCTTCTGTGTTGACGCGCCGAGGCATCCCGGGGACATGAGGGGACATGTCCCTGCCAGGGCACACAGGCGGCCCTCTGATCGCTGTACAGCCGTTGGATGTTGCTTGGAATGCTTACGTGAGCTGCATGTCACTGCGAGCTCTTTGGCGCTGTAGCCGCCTGTGGGGCCCCTCCCGAAATCCGCCAGGCCAGGCTCCCGAAACCCGGACGTACGACCCCAGGGACGGACGACCGACCCCCCAACTTTGGCCCCCCAGAACTTAACCCTTACCAGACAACCCCTGAAGAAACTAAAAGCACGTGCATGATTATTTTGTATGTATGTATTCGGGCATGGTGTAAAGTTTTGACATTCTTACCCCCCCTTGGTGTGTGCCCGCGCCCGTCTAACCTAAAACAGACGTGGATGAGTACCAGACCGACAACGGCTGCTGCTCATTTTGACATTCTTACCCAGCTCCTTGGTGGATGCCTTGTATGCGCGTCTTGAACATTTTTTAGGTGACTTGCAGTGGGTGTCAGTGAGTCCCAACCAGAGGTGCCGTGCTGCAAGCCGCTCTGCTCCGGGGACTGCCAAACATCAACTCATTTCGAGATTCACACTTAGTGCCTTGTGGCGCGGCGGCGGCGGCGGTGGCAGTGGCAGTGGCGGTGGTGGCAGACGGAGGACACGCGCAGGGCGGGCGACGGAGTAGACGGAGGACGGGCGGGCGGTGGGGGCGCGCGTGTGCCGCGCGCCTGCTTTCCTGCGGCGCTGTGCTAGTACTCCCGGCAAGCGTGCACAAGAATGAGAGAGCTGAGAGAGAGGGAGAAGGAGAGGGAGGCCCTGTGCCGATCGACTGAGCCCTACATTTGTGGCGGTAACTGGGTAGCAATCTGTGTAGCTTGATTTGGCTACTCTTGGATGAGCACATGTTTGTCAATGGTCCGGAAGAACAGCTATTGTTCCAAAGATTTTTGTTCTGGTAAAAGAACGTGACATATCATACCGGAGAAGTAGAGCGAAATTGTGATCAATAAGTTTACATACTCCATACTTACATACTATCAAGGGACTAAAGTACCTAAACATTATTAGCGTCTCGGTACAGCGAAATTTACTGAATTGTAAGCTTCAAACAATACCTGAATAGCGTGGTGCACTACCTTAGATAGGCTTAGATCGGCAGCTCTCGCTCGGCTCCGCGCTGCTCCCGGCGCGCTGCCCCGGCTCTGGCTCACTTGGTTGAACTTCAGCTCAGTGCTTCTTAGTGTATTTGAGGTCAATCAGATCTAGAGGCCAATCCAATAGTAACATTTGAAAGCGGATACACCACACCGACTCGGCACACATACACATGCAACACGGCCGTCGTCAGTGAAACAAGCCCTCCTTGACAACTCAGGGCAGCTCTAGGGCGCCTCGCAACATGGCGTGGCGGTGTCGGGGCACCCTTCTTGCGGCCCTGCTGGCCGCAGGGCTGGTAGCGGTGTCGCACGCGCAGCTGCAGTCTGCAAATGTGGTCAACTCCTCGGCCATCGTCGTGACGCTTTCAGCGAGCAGCGTCATTGCTGGCGACTGCTCTTCGTCATTTAACTATACCACATCTGACGGGACTCTCAAGCCCACTTCGGGGGCGTCGTTTGTCAACTGCACAGCGACAGACGCGACCACCCTGACGCTCTTCTACGCCTCCGGCGTGTCTTTCGCGTCTGGTGACAAGATTAACCTGCGCGTCAACCAGACAGCTGTGCGCAACGGCACCAACACCACGGCGCTGCTCCCCATGGCTGCCGCTGTCGCGGTGCAGCCGGTGCTGCTGTCGGCCAAGCTGACGACCGCTAGCACCCTGGTGGTGGACCTGCCGCTGTCCAGCACGTTCAGCCCGGCCAACGTCTCGGTCTGCAACAGCGCTCTGGTGCTGCAGACCCCGGGCGCAGCAACCGCCAAGGCCGACTCATTCACAGCCTGCACAGCCAGCTCCTCCACGCAGCTGACCCTGACCCTGGCTGCGGGGAAGTACCAACCAGGTAGGCTTGGGACCAATAGTAAATGCAAATGCTGCAGGGGATACTAGTGCTGAATTCAGGCAGTTGTTAACACATCTCACACACCTGCGTTTTGCAGGTGACGGCGTGCAGGTGGTGTTCAACCAGTCTGTGCTGGTCGTTGGCACCACCGGCTACGCGCCCAGCAAGTCGCCTGTGGTGGCCTCGCCGGTCATCCTCACCGCCTCGCTCACCTCCAGCACGGGTGTGGCGCTGTCGCTGCCCACGGCTGGCTGGCTGCCCGCCGGCGCCAACGCGTCGGTGTGCAACTCGGTGTTCGTCATCCGCAACGGCACTGTGGTGACCGCGAACGCCCTGTCCGCCTGCGTCATCGCCCCCGATGGCCTGGCGGCGCTGCTGACCCTGGCCAACTCCACCTATTACGGTGCCGGCGTGACCGTTAACCTGAACACGAACCAGACCAGCTTCCGCGCTGGTACCGCGACCGGACCCCTCTTCCTCCCCGCCACCAGCAACGTCGCCATCAACCCCACCATTGTCTCGGCCGCCCTCACTGGCACCAGCACTGTTGTGGTGACCCTGCCCGTTGTCAGCGTGCTCAGCGGCGGTGGCTCCACTCTTGCAACTGCCGACTGCGCCACCACATTTGCCATCAAGTCGCCTGGCGCCTCAGTGAGCAAGGCCGCCTTCACCGCCTGCAACCTCGCCAGCAACGGCCTCAGCATCACCCTGACCCTGGCTGCCGGCGCCGCCTACACCGCCGGTGACAGCATCGACGTGGCTAGCTCTTCTGGTGCTCTGCTGGTCGGCACCACCCCCTACACGCCACGCGCCCAGCCGGTGGTGATGCGCCCCACGCTGCTGGGCGCCACGTACTGGAATGCCTCGGCGCTGCAGATCAACCTGCCCACCGCTAGCGCCCTCGCGTCGCCCTTCACGCCGGCGGACTGCAACTCGGTCTTCATCCTGCGCTCTGGCAACGCCACCACTGGCACGGTCAAGCCGAACGCGTTTAGCGCCTGCTCGATCTCTGGCACCACTACCATCTACGCCACCCTTGCCACCGGCACCATCATTGCTCCTGGTGAGTCATGTCACAGTTTGGGTGCGTTTGACATTGGAATAACTCTGATTGTTTTACTGCAGGTGACACCATCGATGTCGCTGACGGCCAGTGGAAGCTTCGCGCGGGCAGCATTTCCACCGGCCCCGCGTACATCCCCACTGCAGCGTCCATCTCAGCGGGCCTCGGCCTGGCCACCCTGACCAACGCCACCACCGTTGTGGTCTCGCTCCCGGCCGCGAGTACCGGCATCTCTTCTCTTGCTGACTGCACGGCCGCCCTCGCCATCTATGCCGCGGACACCACTGCCAAGTCTTCCGCGATCAGCGCCTGCTCCATCGCCGCCGATGGCAAGTCCATCACCGTCACCCTGGCCTCCGCCACCACCTACGCCCCGGGTGACTACATCGATGTGGTGGCCAGCCAAACCAAGCTGCGCGTCAACAGCACCACGAACAGCACCATGTACTACGTGCCTGACACGTCCACCATCGACCCCCAGCTGTCCGCTTTTTCCACCGCCGCTGCCGCCGTGCTCACCAGCGAGACCAGTCTGCTTGTGACCCTGCCCACTGCAAGCAGACTCGCCTTCACCCCCAGCACCAACGGCTCCGACTGCAACGCTGCCTTTGAGCTGCGCTCCGGCACCACCGCCAAGACCAACCCATTCACTGCGTGCTCCCTGCTGGCCTCAAGCACCAGCCTCAGCCTGACGCTGGCTGCTGGTGCCTACACCGCTGGCGACACCTTCAATGTAAAGCCTGGCAACGCACTTCTCGCGGCCGGCACTCCTTCGGCCAATGCCTTGTACGTGCCCGGCACTGCCATCTCCATTGGGCCCCAGCTGGTGTCAGCTGCCATTTCCAACGTCACCGTTTTCGTCAAGCTGCCCTTCGTCTCATCTCTGGCCGCCACCTTCGACTGCAATGCCACCATCCTGCTCATTCCCTCGGGTTCCACCACCCCGAAGACCAACCCCTTCGTCGCCTGCTCCCTGTCGTCGGACAGCAAGGCTCTCATCCTAACCCTGGCGTCCGCAAGCACTTATGCGTCAGGTGAGATTGGTCAGATAGAATAAACCGGCCGGTAATTTCCGTTACTTACCCGTGATGATGATGTTTGCCACCGTAACCGCAGGCGACATGCTGCAGGTCAAGGCAAACCAGACCACCTTCCTGGCTGGCAGCACTGCCTACGTGCCCGGCACCGCCATCACCATCATGGTGCCCGCCATCAGCAGCGCCATCATCACCAGCGCGACCAACGTGGTCGCCACCCTGAACGTTGACGTGGCCATGACTGGCACCTCTGCCGACGACTGCAACAATGCTTTCGGCCTGTACGCGTCCACCTCCGCGACCACCGCCAAGGCAGGCCCGCCCTTCCTGTCGTGCGTGGTTGGCACCAACAAGCGCACCGTCACCTTCACGCTTCTTAACGCCACTATCTTTGCATCAGCTGACGCGATCAACATCAAGTCGGGCAACACCCGCCTGCGTGTTGACAACGCTGACACCGGCGTCAGCCTGGTCCCCGGGGCATCCAACATCGCCATCAACCCTGTGGTCAGCGCCGCTGTGGCTACCTCTGCCACTACAGTGGAGGTCACTCTGCCGCTGGCATCTTACGCCGTCGTTGGCAGCTGCTCTAACTTCATCAGTGTCACGTCGAGCACTGGCAGCTCTCGCACTGTCAGCTCGTGCACACTCACCACTCCCTTCACCGTGCTGGCGGTCACCATCTCTGGCTCCTCCCTTGCCTCTGGTAAGATAATGAGGGCGCATGATGAACTCACACGTTTAGTGAACTGACAACACCCCTTCCTAATCGCAGGTGACGTGGTGAATGTGATGGTTGGCAATAGCGGACTAGGCAGCTCGGCTCTGCGTGTTGGCGCCGACAGCACCGGCAATCTGTACGTGCCTTCGTCAACGGCCGTCAGTGTGAACCCGTCCGTTGCGTCCGCCACGCTCACCTCCAGCACCACCCTGGAGGTTGCGCTCTCGATGGCCGGCACCCTGTCAGCAGGCGCTGACTGCAACGCGATCCTGGCTATCTTCCCCAACGCCTCCACCACCGCCAAGTCGTCTGCCATCACGTCTTGCTCAATCGCCGCCTCCTCGCCTTCTGTCCTCACTGCTACCCTGGCCACTGCCTTCGCTATCGGCGACAGCCTGAATGTCCGCAACACGAACGCAGCCCTAACAGCTGGTTCACTGGCCTTCACAAACCGCACCAGCGCAGTGCCTGTGCTGCCCGCCTTCGCGTCCGCCCTGGCCACCAGCTCCAAGACAGTAGTCATCACATTGCCGACACTGAGCGCCCTGGTCGCCCCCCCCTCCAGCAACCCGACGGCCGTTACGTCTCTCACTGGCTCCGACTGCGCTAACATCCTGACCGTCACCAACGGCGTCACAAGCCGCACGATTAGCACCTGCACCATGGCCACCAGCACGGGCGCCACGGCGCTCACCGTTACCTACACGACTGAGGGCATGGCGGCTGGCGAGGTGACCAACACGATTGCCAGCCCGTCTGCGTCGCTGAACACCCTGCGTGCCGGCAACACCACGTCGGGCACCCTCTACACTCAGCGCTCGACTGCTGTTACAATTCACCCAGCTCTTCAGTCAGCCGTCGCTGGCGGCCCAACCACCATCCTGGTGTCGCTGCCCATGGAGAGTTCTTTCTACTCTGCCGGGTCCAACCCTTTGGCAGTTTCGACCCTGTCAGCTTCGGACTGCGCCGACATTTTCGTGGTTGCCGCTGGGACAACCGCCAAGACCATCACTGGCTGCTCGGTGGCTGCTGGCCCGTCTGCCGTCGCGCCTTCGGTTGTTACGATCACCCTCGCGTCCTCGACCCCCTTTGCCCTCAGCGACACGGTGAACATCGCGTCTACCCACCCCGTGAGCGGCAAGGCGACCCTGCGCGCCTTCCAGACCGCCTCCAGCACCACCAACACGGTCGCCTTCTTGCCCCTCAGCACCGCAATCACAATTGGCGCGAGTCTGACATCCGCGGTGGCCATTAAGTCGGACACCATTGAGGTCAACCTGCCCGTCAACGGCTATGTGTTTGCCAACCAAGGCACATCGCCCACGACTACGGCGCTGGATGCCACTCAGTCGGGCACTGTCTTCGACGCGACCCTTGCTGGCGGCGTGTCGATCAGCACCGCCACCATGGCCAGCGCTTCGGGCGCTACGCTGGTGACCCTCGTGCTGACGGGCGGGTCCGGGTACACCGCAGGTACCAACAAGATCAACATCAAGACCGCCGCCACGCCTGCTTCGTCCAACACAGGCAACCTGCGCACCGGCGCGACCACAAGCTCTGCCGCGTTTGTGCCCAGCCCCACCACTGCTTCAAACCTGCTGGTCCTCCCTGGCATTGTCTCGGCGGTCGCCGCGTCAAGCACGCGCATCGTGGCGACGCTGGTCATCAATGGCAAGCTTGTGGACAGCACCGGCATCGCCACCCTGACGCTGACCGGTGCCGACTGCTCCAACATCCTTCAAGTCCTGCCATCGGGCTCCACTTCTGCCAAGACCCTTGCCACCAAGGACGCCTGCACCATGACCGCAACCAGCGGCACCACCACTCTGACTGTCAACCTCGCTGGAGGCACCGGCAATACGTTTGCTGCTGGTGATACCATCAGTATTCTATCCACGCACGGCACTGACAGCACCAAGGCCAAGCTCATTGACACCACCAGCAGCCTTGCCTTCGCTGCCGGCCGTACCGCTGTTGCTATCTCTCCAGTCCTTGGCAGCATCACCACCACCACCGTGGCGCCCCTTGGCCAGCAGGTTGTTATCACGCTGCCAGTGGCGTCGAAGCTGTATGATGCCAGCGGCAATGTGGCGACCAATGACCGTCTGGGTGCCACGGCCTGCACTCAAATCCTCACATGGACTGACGCTTCCAATTCCGCCACCAGCAAGAATCTTGTGGACGTTAGCAGCGTGGCCTGCAGCCTCTCCACTGATGGCACTAAGCTGACCGTCAACCTAGCTACCGCGATCGCTGCTGGCGACAAGTTCACCGTCAAGAGCTACACAGCTGGCCAGGCAGCTCTGCGTGCGGGTACTTCCAGCAGTGGGCCCCTTTACATCGCTGGTGCAGTTACCATTTCGCCATCGCCCTTCACGGCGTATGCGACGGCATCAGATACGATTGTGGTCGTCTTGCCAGTCAACTCGGCGCTGTACGCTGGTGACAACACCCCGGTGACCCAGTTGACCGCGACGCAGTGCGCCAGCGTATTCCAGGTGCTTCCCTCTGCCTCTACCACACCAAAGGCTTTCAAGACTGCGAGCAATCCGTGTTCTATGCTAGATGCAACGGCTTTGACCCCTCTGAGCGGCGGCATTGGGTCTTCCACGACTCAGCTACTTCAAATTACTTTGGAGACCGGGGTTGCGTATGCCAGCGGTGACACCGTAAGCCTTGTCTCCACACATGGCACTGACAGCACCAAGGCTTCGATTCGTGCTTGGTCCTCCACATTGGCTGCTGGTGCAATCTACGCGGCTGGCAGCACGGCCATCACCATCAAGCCCGCCCTTGCTACCGCTGCTCCTCTCGCCGACACCATCATCAACGTAACTTTGCCGGTGCCAAGTGTCTTCTTTGGGGCCGACGGCGGCGCGGCGACGGCATCAATCAGCCAGGCTGGTTGCCAGAATATCATCTCTTTCTCGGGCAGCACCGCGATTGATTCCGCTAGCACGCCTTGCGTCATGCCCTCAACTGCCACCACATCGGGCTCTTACTCTTTCAATGTGACCCTCGGGTCCAGCACAAAGTATACTGGCGCTAACATCAACGACAAGCTCAACATTGGCGCGCAGGCCAGCACCCAGACTATGCTTCGCGCGGGGACGGCAACCACCGCCGAGGCCTACGCTGCATTCGCCGCGCCCTTGTACACTGCTACGACTGGCATCAGCATTGTACCTAATCGGGTTTGGTATGCTGTGGCTCTCTCATCGACATCCATTAAGGCAAAACTATATGTTGCCAGCGGGTTGTACACCAGCGGCACAACGGCAACGGCCTCCGGAACCAACTCAGGTTTTGTGTCCGATTCTAACTGCCAGGAGGCTGTCAATATCAAGGCAGCAGGAAGCAGCACTGGAAAGTCCTTCAGTGCATCGGCCTGCAAGTGTCTGCCCAACACGGATGTCCTCGAAGTCGCCATGGCGGCGGGTGCTACTTACGCGGCTGGTGAGTACAAATGCGTCGTGCATGACCGTCATAGTAGTCATAGCGGGATTCTGACTACCATGCATATGCAGGTGATACTATCAATGTTTTGAACAGCGCCCCGGCGGGAACGGTGTTGCGTGTGTACCACGCCACTGCGTCAAGCTCGCTTGCGTACACAGCTGGCGCACCAGTGGTCATTCGCCCCACGATCAAGTCTGCCACCGTCATTGGCCTAAAGCAGCTTGCTGTTCAACTGCTCGTGTCGGGTTCGCTCTACACGGCGAATGCGCCTACGGTGCCCGTTTCGGCCCTGGACGACTGTTCTGCCATTTTCAAGGTCACACGCACTGACGGTGCTGGCACGCCTGCTCTAACGGCGGTGACAGTGAATGGCTGCAGTATTTCAGCGGATGGCATTACCGTTATTGTGAACATCGCCACCAACTACCAGTCCACGCTGATGGTTGACATCAATCCTGACCATCCGAACACGGTGGCGACCAACACGCTCCGCACAACCAGCAATGACGTGCCGTTTGCGGCAAAGAGTCTAGTTGGCGATGCCATGGTGAACGTGGTGCCGACGGTCTCGTACGCCCTGTTCGCAACCGATCGCCTGTCCATGAGCGTTCAGCTTCCGGTCCCATCATACATAGCCGCGTCTAATGATGCGACTACCACTGCCGGCGGGACTGTTAATGCCGGTTTTGGTGACTACTTCACGGTGACGGGTCTGGGCATTTCATCTATCAATCAGGGGTCAGCCACGACAACGTCCGGCACGACAGTACTGAGCCTGACCACGACGTCAAGCACTGGCACTGTTACCATTCAAGTCGGTACTAATAGCGGGACAGCGACTAGTCTTCGCACCGCTGGCTCACCGTTCACGCTTTACGGCGCGAACGCATCGGTCGTCACTGCGTATGACCCTCTCAAACTTATCAGCGCCTACGCAACATCGTTGCGTACTGTGGTGGTTAACCTGCCAGTCCGCAGCGCCATCTTCTCCGCAAGTAGCGGCGGCAGCAACGTCACGACCAATCCCTACACATCGTGTGGCACAGTCCTGACTACGGGCAGCACCAACAAGGTGACATCGTGCAGCCTGACTCAGCCGAACTCTACACACAGCCTGCTGACTGTGACACTGAATGCTGACTGGGCCCAAGGTACGTATTTAATTTAGCTGGTCATGCGCAGTTTTCACTTTGCAAATATGTTTGCAGGCGATACTATCAACATCGAGGGCACCACGACGGATGCCATCCTGAAGAGCGCTGGCACTGACACGACGGGTGCAGCTATCACGGCGACGTCGGCTGACTACACGAACGGTGCTGTGACCATCCGTCCCTACGTGGTGTCTGCGCGTGCCGTCGGTGTCCGCACTGTCGAGGTGGTGCTACCAATTGCCAGTATTGTAACGGTGGATGGTGCCACTAAAACAGAGAGCTTGACCAAGACCCAGTGCGACAATGTCCTCCTTATTGCTGCGGCCTACTCGTCGGTTGCGAAGGTTCTCGACTCAACGGCGGCTTGCTCCATAAGCACCTCGGGCGCTACGGTACTGACAGTCAGCCTCGATAGCGCAGCTTCTATCGCCCCAGGCGACGTTCTCAACATGCTTCCCTCGGGCACGACCTCGGGAGCTGCGGCTCTCACAAGCTACCTTGCGGCCGACTCAGCAGCAAGCTCCGCCGCTAATGCCTACCATCCCACCCTGGCACCTATCCCCATCGCCCCGACAATTGTCAGTGCCATCGCCATCACCTCTACCAGGATCCTGGTGACCATGCCCTTCCAAGTCAGCTTCTGGACTGCAGGCGGCGCCAACACCACAAACCTCAACAAGGATGACTGCGACACCATTCTACAGGTCACCTCGACTGACGGCGCCACCACGCGTGCGCTGAAGGCTACCGACGCCTGTGTCGCTGTCAGCGGCACGACCTTCTACGTGAACCTGGCGTCTGACTACTCGGATACCGATGTCATCAACTTCAAGTCCACTCACCCGGCTGCTAGCTCTGCCTCGCTGCGCGCCGGCACCCGCTTGACTGGCACAGCCGCGGCTCCTGCTGCCGGCTTTGGCGTCACCATCCGCCCCACCATTTTGTCGGCCTACGCGACTAGCACCACTTCGGTGACTGTTGTACTGCCTTACTCCTCAATCATGTACAACACTGGCGGCAACACGGCGTCGGCCACCCTTTCTGCGGCCAACTGTGCAGCCATTCTGACTCTCTCTGGCCCAACTAGCCCATCCATTGCAGCCCCCGGCTGCGTCATGACCGACACGAGCGGCCAGACCACCATCGCTGTGACGATCGACGCCTGGGCCGACTCGATGACCATCAACATCAACGCTGCGCACGCCCCGGCCGCTGCGTCCTATAGCCTGCGGCGCTCTGGCACTGCCACCACCGCCTCCTGGTACATCTCGTCGCCCACGGCCCTCAAGGTTAACCCCACCTTCCAGTCCGCGACCCTGGTGTCGCCCACCCAGGTGGCTTTGTCCCTCTTCTCGACCACCAACCGCCTGCTCAACGCGGCTACCCCGCCGGTCGCCCAGACGGGACTATCGGGCACCGACTGCGGCAAGATCCTGGAGATCAAGTCATTTGACGGCGCTGCCGGCCGCGACCTGCTTGCCAACGCCTCGGCCTGCACTATGCCTGGCACAACCAGCACCCAGGCGACTGTCACAGTGAACCTGGCATCCGCAACCTACGCCTCTGGTGACACAATCAACGTGGTCAGCGGGCATCCTATTGCCGGCTCGCCTGCCCTGTACACGGGTGATTCCACCACCGCGAACATTCCTTACACGAGGCTGCCCACTGGTGTCACCATCCGCCCGGCCGTCCTCAGCGCCGTGGCCATTTCCGCCACCCAGGTGATTATCAGCCTCCCGACTACTAGCGTCATCTACGACGGCTCGTCTACCCCCGCTGTCGTCACCACGCTGTCTGGCACGGGCTCGCCCACAACCCAGCTGTGCACCGACGTCCTGGCGGTCACGCCTACGGGCTCTTCGACGGCCAAGACCCTCGCCTCAAGCACCTCGGCGTGCGTGGTGTCGGACGCCAGCGCCGGCTTCACCACTGTTAACGTCACCCTCGACTCTGCTGCCGCATTCACCGCTGGTAAGTTGAGACTGAGACATCGCATTCGGACATCATGTCATTCGCATTCATACACATACTGTCAACCACCAAGCGTCAACCGCTGAACGTGCAAACATATTTTAATGCTGCAGGTGACAAGGTCAACATCATTGCCACACACGGTGACAACGCCGCCAAGGCCTCGCTGCGCGCCAAGGGCAGCAACATCACGCTATCGGCGAAGTACGTTGCGCTGGCCACGGCCATCATGATTGACCCTGCGCTGGGCACCGCCGTGGCCACCTCGGCCAACACCATTGAGGTCACTCTGCCCTCCGAGAGCTCCCTGTGGACTGCGGCCAACTCGCGCGCGTCGGTCGGGGGCACAAACGACCGCCTGAGTGGCGCTGCCTGCACGGACGTCTTGGCCGTGACGTCTGCGTCCGGTGCTGCCAAGAACTTGTCTGTGGTAGTGTCGCCCACCGACTACACGTGCAGCAGCTCCACCACGTGCCAGTTCACCACCAACGCGTACGCCTGCAGCATCACCTCTTCCGGCTCGCCTGCGGTCTACAAGCTGACCGTTACCCTGGACGGCACTGGTGGAAACGTTTTCGCTGCCGGCGACTTCATTGACGTCAAGGCATACGCCGCTGGCAAGCCCGCGATGCGCGTCGGCTCTTCGAATGGCGGAGACAACCGCGTGTATGTGCCCCGCCGTGTCATGATCGCTCCCAAGTGGATTGTGTCGGCTCGCGCCGTCAGCACCAAGATCATCCACGTCAAGCTGCCCGTGGCTGGCTTCCTGGGCACCAACCCGCTCAACGCCACTGCATGCGCCATCGTGGTGGCCGTCACCCCGACTGGCTCCGCGACCGCCAAGGCCCTGGACACCACGTCTGCCTGCCGTGTGGACGCTGCGGACCCGACCCTGCTAGTGGTCACCCTGGGCGGCACCGACGTTGTGGAGGTGGCGGACTCAGTCGCCATCCTGGGCACCAACACTGCCCTCAAGGCCACCAACGCCGACGGTGCCCTGTTCCAGGCCTCTTCCGCAACAGTGTCCCACTCGCTTGCCTCTGCCACCCTGGTCGCCGCCGACACCATCTGGGCTGTGTTCTCGACCTCGGCCGTCTTGGCAACCAGCGCCAGCGCCGGTGGCCTCACCACCGCGGTGTGCGACTCGGTGTTCCAGTTCTTCGACGCGTCCGGCACTGCCAAGACCGTGAGCCCCATCTCGAGCTGCTCTATCCCGTCGGGCATGCCCACCTACGTCCAGATCAAGCTCAACTCCAGCACATCGTACGTGACTGGCGACAAGATCAACGTCAAGTCGAGCGGCGTGCTGCTGGGCCCCTCGGCCACCGTTGCGTTCCAGCCGCGTGCCGCCGCCCTCACCATCGCGCCCGCCCTCTTCGGCGCATCGGCCATGCTTACATCTCCCAACGCCGTGACCCTGCGCCTGCCCGCCACCAGCGGCCTGGCTGAGGGCGCCACCGCTGCTCAGTGCAACGCCGCTGTGGTCTTCACCTCGGTTGCCGGCGTCACCCGCACGTCGCCCATCGCCTCGTGCGCCCTGGCCTCCGACTCGACAACCGTCAGTATTGCCATGGTGCCGTCCTACCAGTACGGCAACGGCGAGACCCTGAACGCCGGCGCCTCCAACGCGGTCCTGACCTACGGCTCCGCCACTGGCCCCGCCTACATCCCCAACCCCACGGCTGTGCCCGTCTTCTCGACACTGTCCGAGGCCGTCCTTGAGTCCTACACCGCCCTGCGCGTGCGACTGCCCACCGCCTCCTCCGTGCCCGCCAACTTCTCCGCCACTGACTGCGCCAACGCCCTGGTCCTGACCTCGGCCAGTGGCACCGTCAAGAACGTCACCTTTGCCTCGTGTGCCCTGTCCGCCAACCGCGACAGCCTTCTGGTCACCCTGCCCTCCAACTCCACCTACGCCGCTGGTAAGCAATCTGTCTTGCACGAGTTGTTGCGTGTCCCAAAAGGTTCGTGTGCTGCCTGGGCGCAGCTTCACGTGTGCGCCCTAAACCCTATCTAACCATGGCCGCAGGCGACAAGCTGGACGTGAAGGCGGGCCAGGGCGAGCTGCGCGTGCAGGACCTGGGCGTTGGATCCAGCTACGTGGCCCGTGCCGTCACCGTCACCCCCACCTTCTTCGCTGCGCCCGCGGTCCTGACCGCGGCCACCACTGTTGTGGCCACCCTGCCCTACGCCAGCGCGGTGGGCAGTGGCAGCTGCAGCGCGGCCCTGACCCTGATCAGCGCCGCTGGTGCGCCCAAGAACAACAGCGTGGCGTCGTGCAGCCTGGGCGCCGACAAGGTGACACTCACGGTGACCCTGGCTGCGTCCGTGTATGCCGCTGGCGATGTGCTCAATGTCATCCCTGGCCAGACCGTCCTGACCCTGGACGGCTCCAGCGTCGCCTACACACCCAGCCTCACCGCCCCTGTTATCACGCCTACATTCGTCAGCGCGGCCCTCACCAACGCCACCATCATCTCCGTCACCCTGCCCACCGCCGCGGTCCTCACCGGCACCGCAGCCGCCGACTGCAACGCCGCCGTGGTGATTACCAGCAACGGCAGCGCCGTCGCCAGCCCGCTGTCTGCCTGCGCCGTCAGCACCGACGGCCTGACCCTGACGTTGACAGCCGCCGCCACCTACAAGCCCATGGCGGGTGACACCATCAACGTTGCCGCCAGCCAGACCGTGCTGCGCGCCGGCAGCGCCACCGGCCCGGCCTACGTGCCGCGCGCCACCGCCGTCCTGGTCACCGTGCCGTCGCCCCCGCCCTCGCCTCCTCCGTCGCCCGCACCCTCGCCGCCTCCCAGCCCGCCCTTGTCAACCGCCAACTACTCGGCCCGCGGTCTGGCCACCGGCCCGCTGTCTTGCAACGTGCTCATTGGCACTGACACCGTCACCACCACCTCCGGCAACTTTACGTGAGTTATTAAGGCTCAGATATTAGTTGGCGATGGTGTTTGCGGTACTGCTGCCTCGGTGTCATACATTCGCGCAGTTGCTTACCTCTCTTGCCCTCCTTCCCTGCTCTGTCGTATCTCTACACACACACACAGCGGCCTGCCGTCCTACGCCGGCAAGAAAGCGTCCTTCCGCGTCTCATGCAAGGACGCCGTGACCGGCGCGATCTACACCGACGACACGGTGGCCTCCACGCTGCCCGCCGGCCTGACCGGCCTCATCCTGTCGCCCGTGACCGCGCTGGCGTCGGCGTCGGTGTCGGACATCAAGAGCGTGGCCGACCTGGCCAACACCAACAAGGACTACCTGCGCCTGCTGGGCGTGCCTGTCAACGCCTCGGCCTACGGCAGCGCCACCAACCTGCTGGCGTACGACTACTACGTCAAGGGCTACGTGGCGCTGGAGACGCCCGCCGTGGCGGTGCTGAACGTGGAGGGCATGGTGGCCGCCAACCTGCTCATGTACACCAAGTTCTTTGACGGCCTGAACGCCTCCGTGGCCGGCCGCGACATCAGCGCCGCCGAGGCGCTGGCCGCAGCCCAGTACGTCATGGCCATGGGCCTGAAGATGGCGACAGCCCCGCTCAACACCAGCAGCCCCTCCGCCATCCTGGACCTGCTCAACGCCACCTACAGCATCCTCACCGACAAGAACACCACCGCCGGCGGCCGCCGCCTGATGCAGGGCTCGGCTGTGTCCTTCACGCAGCTGCAGGCGCAGGCCGCCGCCCTGGCCGCCGCCGCCGCCGACAGTAACGCGCTGGTGACTGTGCAGCAGCAGAAGCTGATTGCCGCCATCAACGCCGGCACCAGCATCTCAGCCGCCGACCTGACCAACATCATCACCGAGGCCAGCAAGGTCGTTGTAACGCAGTCGACCGTCATTGCCAGCGCCGCCACCGGCCTTGGCAGCGGCGCCATCAGCCCCGCCAGCTTCACCAGCAGCTACACCGGCTCGGCGCTGACCACCCTGGTGGCCCAGCAGCAGCTGGCGGCCCCGCCCGGCACCGACGTGACTGACACGCCCTCGCCGCCCTCAGACTCAGACGACAAGAAGAGCAACACGGGCCTGATTGTGGGTCTGGTTGTGGGTCTGGTGGGTGGCGCCATCGTGATCACCCTCATCGTGGTGTTCATTGTGATGCGCCGCCGCAAGCAGAACGTGGCGGCCGCGGGCCAGGCCGCCGCGTAAGGGTGGACAAGTGAAATGAGTCGCAATGATCAATAAAGATGTCGGTAGTTTTGTGGAATCCAACAACAAGGTACATACATTAGGAAGGAACAACTTTCATGAGCGTGCTGGGCGCAATGCGTCCCCGATATTCATCATGTGTCCTGTCTCTTGACTTGTGACTTCCATTCACACATGACAAAATATTCATGTTTGAAGGTCCGGCAACTTTGGTTGCCGGCTGATTGACAAAGACCAAGACTGAAAAGAGACTGCTCGCCCCAAAAGGGCCCTACTGTAACTGCGTGCGTTCGTTTGTGACTGTCACAGACCTCGCAATCAAATCCTGACTCGTGCATGGGTCGCAGCCAGCATGGGGAGGGCAGGTTTGCTCCGGCATGCACCTTCAAACGGCCAGAAACGTAGAAGCAGTGTGGGGCTTCTGTGGCACCCTTCTACGGCGCGTAGCCGTTTTGGGGCGCAGATGCGGGTCATTTTACGGTTTTTGGGGGGGAAGGGCTGGGGGGCTAGCCCCAGGGGGGAGGGGGGATCCTATGAAACACACCCCATGCTCCAAATTACAAGAGCTTAACGAGAGCGTTCACAATACGCTTTCAAACCTGAAAACGGTTTTCTAGGTGCAAAGATATGGGGCCTCAAAGTTGGGGGACGCACCCACCCCGCCCCCGAGGCGTCCGCACGGTTTTGCAGGCGGATTTGCTACATTTCATCTTTGGGCCTCAAACGCTATCAAATGCACATAGAAGCTATCCACAAGTAATGAGAAAGGTATATTAGGCCCGGGGGCACGTGTCTGCATTGGGTTTACGTGCGTCTTCAGCTGTGGGTCGTGACATGTCATCGTGACATGTCTCCGGCATGCCACACCCAGCACCCTCCAGAACAGCGCAAAACACATCCAAGAACACCGCAACCCCAGTTTGCAGTTGCATGAGGCTACACATGCATTTTGGTGGCCAGTTCAGGGTGCGCACGGTCACCCCTGGTCAGAAGCATTGGAATCCCGGCAGGGCTATTACCTTAAAGATGTTGAGCTTTATTTGGCCATTTTGGCCGGTTTCTGAGCTTTACGACTGGCCCTTAAAGCTCAGATTTTAGCTTTGTTACGCGTCCACGGAGGCGGGGGAAGCTTGGCCCCGGTGGGGTTGGGGGCCACAGAACCATCAGACGCCAGTGTTTTCAGCTGTTCCGGGGCCCAAACAGCTGCGTGTCAGCGTATGCGACGATTCCCTGACCACTTGATGCCCCACTGACCATCAGAAAGCCTATCCACAAGTGCCCGGGAGTCCGCCCAAGTCCGCCCCCTGAGCTAACTTCTGGGCATTTTAGCTTGCTAAAGCTCAGGCTGAGCTTTCCCCCCAAAACAAGATAAGAGCCCTGAATCCCGGCCTGACCCAAACGAGGCGCACACAGCGCGATATAGCTCACTAAAATGAGTGCACTGACACCAATCCGACCAAAAATAGACAAGTTTGAAGGGCTGTACGACGGGGGGGGGGCGGACTACCCCCTTCCCCCCCTACGCGGGTGCAGACGCCAGCGGCCCAAGGGCATCTACCAGATACGGGCACTGGAGTCCGCACCCTCCACGCCACCCACCATCGTCGTGCCTACAACGCCGCTTACGCGCTCTCGCAACTACGCAGCGCCCTGCTCCTCCTCCGCCGCCCCAACGGTCGCTACGCCTCTCGTGACGTACTACAAGCACTGCAGCGGCTCTGGGCGCGGCCGACGCCGCGCGACCCATACCAGCCCGCCCGCCAGCTCCCCGTTATTCATCTAGCCCCATTCCAGACCGCCACTCTGCAGCAACTCCAGTCCTATATATCTCATCTACTGTAACCCAGCTGCGCGGATGTCGCCACGTGGGTGTGCGCCACCGCCGTTGGTCGGGAGCTCCACAGCCGCCGTGCCGACACGCCCACCCCCAACTTCATGCTCCAACTATGGCTGCCCGACACCCTCGCTCCCCACACATGCCGTACACGCCACAGTGGACTTCAGCGCCAAGGTCTCCGCCCGCCCCTTCATCAACTCCCCCAATCCCCCACTCCACTACACCAAGGGCCAAACCGTGCAACAGCGGTTTTGCAGCTACCCTGACCTCGCCCGCACCCTCACCGCCGCCGACTGCCGCCACACTGCACCCTGTCCGATCCCTGCCAATGCTCCCGGTTCCCGCCGCACTTATGCCACGCCGGCCTCGGCGGTCACGTTGCCACCATCCACCGACCCCGTCGGCCTGGTCTCCCACCCGCTGCTGGACCGTTTCTTCTACAAGTAAGGGCGCGCGCCGCTCCACCCTTCACCTTCTCCCCATCCGCCGCCCCCGCAACCCAGCCCCTGGCGCTCACCGCCGCCACCGCCGCCACCGCCGCCGCCACCGCCGCCGCCCAACCCTTCCCCTTCGCCCCATCCGCCGCCTTCGCCACCCAGCCCCCACATCACGCCGCCACTGTCCCCGCCCGCCCCCACCTCGCCGCCACCCCTGCCACCTTCGCCCCTTCCCGCCCCGCCTTGTTGCCCGCCCATGCCACCGCCGCCGCCCAACCCTCGCTCCCCATCCGCCGCCTTCACTACCCAGCCCCTACCGCCCCACGTCGCCTTCGTCCCATTTGCCGACGCCCTCGCGGCGGCTCGAGGAATCGGCACGCGCGTCCGGCCACCTATGCCAGTCGCCTGCTACACGGCCTACCGCCGTTGACGGTGATGGCCCCCTCCATCCCTCCCAACCCGTCGAGTCCGCCCATACACGCCAGCTCCTCCCACCCACCTCCGGCCCCGTACACCGCGCTCAGCTCTGCTGCTGTGCACTTTGCCGTCCGGGTCCCTGCTGGATTCAACACGCCCGGCACGTGCCGCCCCAGCGCTTACGCCAGCGCTAGCACCGTCGCCCCCGCCCCTGCCCTCGCCCCCGCCTTGTCTCCTGCCGCCAACTCTCTGCTGCCACAGCTCCCGCCCCCCCCCGCCCCCCCCGCCCCCGCCCCCGCCCCCGCCCCCGCCCCCCGCCCCCGCCCCCGCCCCCGCCCCCGCCCCCGCCCCCGCCCCCGCCCCCGCCCCCCGCCCCCGCCCCCGCCCCCGCCCCCGCCCCCCCCTCTCCTGCCGCCAACCCTCTGCCGCCACAGCTCCCACCGCCGCCCCCCTCCACCGTACGGCCGCCGTGACCCTGCCCGCCACCGCCCCGCCGCTCCCCTCGCCACCTCCTTGCCCGCCCCTGCTCCTACCTATGCTCCTGCCCACCCTCAGCGCCGCCCCCACACCTGCCCCTGAGGCCGCGCGCCCCCCGACGCCTTGCCAGACGCCGCCCCACTGCCCCCCCCCCCGCCGCCCCTACCTCCGCCTCCCGCACCCCCGCCCCCACCCACGCCGAAGCCGCTGACCCCATCCACGCGTGACGGGCGGCCGCCACCGCCGCCGCCGCCGCCGCCGCCCCGAAAGCCGCCGCCCCCCGCTGCCGCCGCCGCCCCGAAAGCCGCCGCCCCTGCTGCCGCAGCCCCCCCTGCCGACGCTCCCGCCGCCCGAAGCCGATGCCATCAACGCCCCCGTCCCCAACCCCACCGCCCCGACGGCCGCCCCCGCCCACGTGCCCCCGTTCCCGACACCGTGGCGGTCACCAATCCCACGGCCGACGCCGCCGAGGGGCCATGCATCCTCCTCTGCCACCATTACAACATGCGCATGCCTGCTGGGCGCCCTGGCACGCCGACGCCCTACACGTGCTGCAACCCGGGCTGCCGCAACCACCACACACAGCCGCCCCCACCGCCGTGCCAGCGTCCACTACCCACCCCGCGCTGACCCTAACTGGTGTGGCCGCCACTACGGCGCCCGTCGCCCGTGCCAACCCGCCCTATATTCCACCACCATCCTGTCCCACGCCCACTCCACTAAGCCAAGATGCACCATTTCCTCACATAGCAGAACGCTTTGCCCGCCCAAGCCGGCCTTTCCTAGCTGCGGTATGACGTCACCAAGGACGCCGCCTACTACGCCACCACCAGGTAGGGGCGAGGTGGCGTCCCGCCCCCGGCCTCCCCCATCGCCCTTGGCAAGATATATAGACCCGATGATAAAACCCTGCCCAAACCCAAGTCGCACCCTAGTCCCCAAGGTCAGCGCCCAATACCCGATATACCCGGCTCCATTGCTGGCGCTCTGATGACCTAATTTGTCCCTCCTTGTGGGAGTAGTGGGCATCGACCGGGGGGGTCTTCTGGGGCCTCCTCGGGAGGGGGGCACGGGAGGGGGGGAGGGATGGTTCATTCCAGAAAGGAAACATGGTGGCCGGGTTTGGGAGAATTATAAGGAGAGCGAGAGAGCGCTCGGATGCGTTGGGATTTCTGTCCTGGGAAACTGTAAACAAGGACATGTGGCGACGGCAGCTGATGAACTGGTGCGGCTGCGGCGGCGAAGCGGGCGAGCTCGACACCTACATCTAGATGGCGGAGGCTGCATGCCAGGATGGTCAGCGAGGTGTCGCGCAATTGACGGGTGGTCACCAGGTAGGAAGATGACACCTTGCCATGGCCGCGCATTGCTTGATGCCCCATTCAGTAAGCAAAGGCTTCCTAATTGGCTAGCGTACATTACAAACGTTGGGGGGAGGGGTGTAAATACCAGCCCAACTAAAGCATATCCATGCAAAAGAGCGAGGAGGAGAGCGTGGCCTATGCTGGGGGCTTTGACTAAACGCGCACGCTAACACGGCCGCCCGTACAATGCATAGAGGTGCTGGCATACGCCGCCCCACTCTGCGCCGCCCTTCGAAGGGGGAACAATGCTGTCGGAGTCCAGGCGTCCATATCGGCTATCGGCACAAGCCAACACCACCGCTGATATTGCCTGCGGCGGCAGCGGCGTGGCAGCGGCGGCAGTAGCAACGGCAGTAGCAACTGCAGCGGAGGCAGCGGCGGCAGCGGCAGCAGCGGCGGCAGCGGCGGCAGCGGCGGCAGCGGTGGCAGCGGCGGCAGCCGAGGCAGCGGCGGCGGCGGCGGCGATAGTGGCGGCAGCGCAGCGGCGGCAGCGGCGGTAGCGGCGGCAGCGGCTGCGGCGGCGGCGGCGGCGGCGGCAGCGGCGGCGGCGGCGGCAGTAGCGATGGCAGTAGCAGCAGCCGCGGTGGCAGCGGCGGCAGCGACGACAGCCGCGGTAGTACAACACACTTGGCCGCCCGCCCGCTGCCCACTCGCACTGCCCGCTCACTTTCTCCGCCGCCCACCACACAGCCCGTCCACGACACCCCGACGCCCCGCCCGCGTGCACCGAGCCACCATACATCCAAGGCCTTGTTCCAGGCCCTAGTTAATGATGAAGGCCGTCTCGGCCAGTCTCGCCCCAACACTTGGGCCACCGCCAAACATCAGGTGGAGCTGCACGGCACCGCTCCCCCTTAGTCTCCCCAACGAACACATACACCTTCACTGGCCTGCTCGGACCCCACGCCGCCCCCGCGCCCGCCCGCTTCCACGGCAGACGGCGCCTGCCGCCGCACAACGGGCCGCGGAAGGACGCCGTGATGACGCGACGAGGCTGAACCGGCCGAGCCCGCAACCACGCACCAGCCGCTGCACTACCTACCAGCCACCCTGCCACACAGGAAAGCCCGCCACCATCATCACACCTGCTGGGCACATGGGCACAGCGCGGCGAAGACCTTGAATGCGAACAACACAAGCAACCTCGAGTGGCATGCGGGGACTGATGACGAGTTCACCATGCACAGCACACTGCCGCAACCTCCTGACAACGCACAGCGCACGCAGCTCCTTCCACGGAAACACGCCACAAGACGGGCGTGTTTTGGCCTCGCTACAGGACCACAGGAAGAGGCGCATGCAAAGGAGTGTGGCGCAGCTAGACGACCTGGCTGAACGCCTCGCTTGCTCAGCCCCAGGCGGGCCTGCTGGAGGCCCCACCAGCCACAGACGGCCATCCTATCTACCTCTGCACAACGACAGGGATGCGTGCGGGAGAAGTGCTCAATGACCAGTCGTGGCCAGCGCATGCAACGCTGTCAGGTGCAAATAGATGTAGCTCCCTGCTCCACGACCGCGACATTGCCCCCCATTTAAGGCCGATATATATCGCATCCAAATGGGCTTGCTGCTGTTTGCCCCCACATGCACGTGCCCGCCACCGACCCCCTGCTGGACGCCCGGGGCGGAACCCCGCCCGGTGTACCCGGTGTCGGTGGGCCCGATATACCGTAACATTTGCCTACGACCCCCTACTGGCGCTGCGGCCAGGGAACGACATCAGTCACCAGTCACACCAGTGTACAAGGCGCACCTGAACACGCAACCCTAGCACTGACAGACGAACTCTACGCAGCATCACCCACCCTATCACAGCCACCATCATCATAGCACACCAAAGCCACCCATTCCATGCCATCACCCTATGCCGCTAGGGAAACGCCGCATTAAAGCTGCGGAGCACTGCCAGTTAGCGCAACTTGCCAGAGCCTGGCGCTCCTGTTTTACGACCACCAACTTCGGACTCTGCCTGCACCACGACCTATTTCATTCGTGGGATCACCGATCGGTCTCTCACCAATCTTACGCCCGTGCATAATTGGGCTTCATCCGGATTCGAACCCGGGTCCCTTCATCCTGAACACATACATGCATGCAATGAGTCCGGAAGCGCGTGCAGGAAGCGCGGCCACACCCGGGCGGCCACGCCGCCTCCGCTCCCACACCCCTCGGCGCCCAGGCCAGGGGCCCAGCCCACACCCGACCAGAGACAAAATGAGGGTATACACTTGGGTATACGATGCGGTTTTGTAGGCCTGCCTTCCGTGGGCAAGGTAACCATCGGAGGGAGTAGGATGGTTGAGAGGCATCACGACGCGCAGTAACCATGCTGGGTTAAGGTAACGACTGCGTGCAACATGGCATGGTAACCATCCCCAGCCTGCCGTTGGGGAGGGGGGGGGGTAGCCATCCATAGGATGGTGTTTATCAATTGGTTGGGGTTCGGTTGGTCGCTGGCTCCGTGGTGGGATCCGGGAGGTTTTGGGGCATGTGTAGGGTCGTCAGGAGGTTTCGTTCGTATCCCCACCCTGCGCAAACGGCAAATGCAAAGAACAGAGCACCCAGCTTCCATTCCATCCCTAGCGATGAGGTTAGCTGAAAACATACCCTCTCATTATGGTTATAGTAACATAGTATTCTATAGACTTTACACCATTTGCACTTGGGTTGCAGCGTGTCCAGGCGCGTGTCAGCCATCCATCCAACCGACCCCAGTTACAGCAGGGATCCGGAACCCCACCCCCCACCGACCTATCCCCCACATACCCCAGAAGACACATTGCTCTACGTGCACACCCAATTATACATGCTTACGAGTTACTGCCTCGGGCCCCTCCACGCCCCGTCCTGCTGCCCTCCACCGCTCCACCCCACCCCACCCCACCCCACCCCACCCCACCCCCACCCCACCCCACCCCACCCCACCCCACCCCACCCACCCCACCCACCCCACCCCACCCCACCCCACCCCACCCCACCCCACCCCACCCCACCCCACCCCACCCCACCCCACCCCACCCCACCCCACCCCACCCCACCCCACCCCACCCCACCACTATAAGGACGGGTTTGTGCGTTTCGCATGCGTTTTGTGCGTTTTGCATGCGTGTGAGCCTAGGCGCATGCGTGCCCAGAACGCAAGACGCAAGCTGGCCGCGAGGGCGCGCGTGCGTTCCGGCATGCGTGCCATACACGCATGCGCCTCGCATGCACACGCACGGCGCCGCACTTGCGCCTCTTGCAACGCAAAGCTGCATTTATCAGTTCTTCACTCCTATGTGGACAATGATATTTTGCAACGTAACTCCTTTCGGCATGTGAGCAGTTCTGTTTTATTTATACCCTCCTTCCGCTGGCTTTTATTCGGGTGTAGAGGCTATGGCAAGCGTTGCGAATTTAATCATCGCCTGTCAGCTTCTGACCTTAGGCTTTGCGCACGCAACTGGCCTGTGCTTGCACATAATCCTGGCTGGCCCTGTAAATACACATAATTGAAAGCATACCAAATGGCGGACAGCCCACCGCTGACAGCCCTGCGCCAGCTATCGGCCCGAGATGCCCCGCTGGGTGCGTTGTGCGAGGGAGGTGAATCAGGGGCTGGGCCTGGGCCTGGGGCGCCCCTATCGCATGAAGAACCCGTTGCCAACCGGGCGCGGTCGGCGACGGCCTCGGCCCCGGCTCGGTCATCGCCAAATCCGTCGACCCCACCACCAGGACACCGCGCGAGCGCGGGTACATACCCCTCACCCTGGAACAGGGGCGGCGCCCGCGGTGAGTGGCAGCCTTGTGACAATGGCCCGCCCTCCGCGCACATGCAGGCGCTGGCTCCCAGAGGGAGAGAATACGGTAAGCTTGTCCTGCGCTCACCCGCGCACGATGAGGCCTTCCCAGCCCACCTGCTCGAGGGGGGTGGCGGGGCGGAGCGCTTCCGGCTGGTGGTGGGGGAGAAGGGCAAGAAGGGCCCAGTGGGGGCCATGCTGGGCGGGCTGGTGCGGGGGCGCATGCATGCGCCCCGCTGCTGCCACCTGCCTTGGTGCTGGCCTGCCCGTGGCCTAATCATCCCCCCATCCCTGGCACCCCCATCCATGCCGCAGCATCATGGCCGAGCTCTCAGAGCTGGCCAGGTCGGATGACGAGCCTGGGGGTGGGGTGCGGCTGGAGAGCAGCGAGCATACCAGCATGCTATACATCCACCTGCCCATGCCGGAATCCACCGATACCCACGGTGTTGTGGACCTGCTGGAAAAGGGCCACCGTGGCGCCATGTCCATGACCGTCAGCGTCAAGGTGGGGGCATGGGTCATTCCACTTGCGTGGGGCCCGTGTGCGACTGGAGGGTGGCATCACACTTGCTCATGGGTGTGTGCGCCCTGTTCCAGTTGCCTTGTTGTGGCCGCCTATGGCATCAACCTTTCCAACATGAATTCATGACACCCAGCTCCAACCATGCTGGCCCTGGAAGCGCAGAACCCCGAGGAGCTGGGCTTGGCGAGCGAGTGCGGCGGCAGTGGGGCCTCAAGCTGCATGTCGGGTGCTGCGGGTCCCTCAGCACCGGCCCTTGCGCGGGCGCCGGGCGATTGGTGGTGTTGACCGTGACACGGCCAGGCCCACTCACACCCGTTGAGTTGTCTTAAGCGCGCCGCTTGCCCTGCCTCGCCCTCTCCTCCACTAGGGAGGAGAGCAGAGTCCTGGGATGGGATTGGGCGGGCTGCATGTCTCTTAGCTTGCTTGCTGCACGCCGTTCCATTGCCGCCTCTTTTCCTTTGCTATGCCCGTGACACTTTCACGCTGCCCGCCCTTTGCCTATGCTTCCTCTGCCGCCCGTAGGTGACACTACGGACAGTGGGCGGGAAGCAGGGAATTAGGCTTGCCGGGAAAACGTTTTTAGGCGCATGTCACAAGCATATGGGTGCATGCCGGGGTCGGTTCGCTTCGCGAACGCCCGACGGGTTCCAGGCTATTATCTGCGGATAAGTATGGCCACCGGGGCTACACGGCACCGTCCAAGCGGTATTTGGTAGGTATCCGTAAGTAACTGCGAGCGATTGCGGGGGATTCTCTCCGTTTCCGTTTACCATCACACCCGTTGAGGACAAGCTCATGCCGCAAAGGGTGAGCATGCTGCTCGTGCTGTGTGGGCAGGGGCCCCACAGGGCCCTGGGTTGTGTGGCTGGGGCTGGTAGGCCCAGGCGCATGCAAATGCACATTGTGTGACCTCGTGTGATTAGAGCGCAGCCCGGATTGCGGCTCAGCCCATCCCGTGCCCTGGCCTCACATGGCCCCGAAGGGTGCATGCTGATGTTCCCGAGTGCCCCCTCCACCCCCCAGGGCCTTGCTGGCTTCACCACACCCTCAGAGCTGGCACGGCGCGTGAAGGACAGGCTGGGCTTGAAGCCACCGCTGGAGGAATTCCTCGGCAGTGATGGCGTGCGCCAGGTGCCCTGGTCGCAGCTCAAGGCCTGCAATGGCCGTGCTGCCGGCTGGGCGGCAGCTGACATCAAGAGCCATGCAGCGGGTGAATTCGCTAAGCCAGTCAGTTTCATTGACACCAAAATGGTGCGTTGCAAGACGGGCGGCGAAGCTAGTTACTTCCTGCAGTACAGTACTGCGTCGCGGATGCCGTGTGATGGACTCTGCATGAAAGACGCCGTGTAATGGATTGTTGGACTCCGCATGGAAAGGCCCAGGGTGTTGCAGGGTGTAAAGTGGTGAAAGTGATATTGCCGGTTGGTTGTGTGCAAACCAAACCATGCAAGAGATTTAGGGAGCCATCACGGCTCATCGTGTAACCGCGGCGTCAAGCCACATGCACCCGCAGCCCCTTTCCCGTCCCGTCCACGGCTGTTCCCCCGCGCTACCAAGGCCGGTGCCTCAGCAGCAACCGCGGCGTCAAGCCACATGCACCCGCAGCCCCTTTCCCGTCCCGTCCACGGCTGTTCCCCCGCGCTACCAAGGCCGGTGCCTCAGCAGCAACCGCGGCGTCAAGCCACATGCACCCGCAGCCCCTTTCCCGTCCCGTCCACGGCTGTTCCCCCGCGCTACCAAGGCCGGTGCCTCAGCAGCAACCGCGGCGTCAAGCCACATGCACCCGCAGCCCCTTTCCCGTCCCGTCCACGGCTGTTCCCCCGCGCTACCAAGGCCGGTGCCTCAGCAGCAACCGCGGCGTCAAGCCACATGCACCCGCAGCCCCTTTCCCGTCCCGTCCACGGCTGTTCCCCCGCGCTACCAAGGCCGGTGCCTCAGCAGCAACCGCGGCGTCAAGCCACATGCATCCGCAGCCCCTTTCCCGTCCCGTCCACGGCTGTTCCCCCGCGCTACCAAGGCCGGTGCCTCAGCAGCAACCGCGGCGTCAAGCCACATGCACCCGCAGCCCCTTTCCCGTCCCGTCCACGGCTGTTCCCCCGCGCTACCAAGGCCGGTGCCTCAGCAGCAACCGCGGCGTCAAGCCACATGCATCCGCAGCCCCTTTCCCGTCCCGTCCACGGCTGTTCCCCCGCGCTACCAAGGCTGGTGCCTCAGCAGCAACCGCGGCGTCAAGCCACATGCACCCGCAGCCCCTTTCCCGTCCCGTCCACGGCTGTTCCCCCGCGCTACCAAGGCCGGTGCCTCAGCAGCAACCGCGGCGTCAAGCCACATGCACCCGCAGCCCCTTTCCCGTCCCGTCCACGGCTGTTCCCCCGCGCTACCAAGGCTGGTGCCTCAGCAGCAACCGCGGCGTCAAGCCACATGCACCCGCAGCCCCTTTCCCGTCCCGTCCACGGCTGTTCCCCCGCGCTACCAAGGCCGGTGCCTCAGCAGCAACCGCGGCGTCAAGCCACATGCACCCGCAGCCCCTTTCCCGTCCCGTCCACGGCTGTTCCCCCGCGCTACCAAGGCCGGTGCCTCAGCAGCAACCGCGGCGTCAAGCCACATGCACCCGCAGCCCCTTTCCCGTCCCGTCCACGGCTGTTCCCCCGCGCTACCAAGGCCGGTGCCTCAGCAGCAACCGCGGCGTCAAGCCACATGCACCCGCAGCCCCTTTCCCGTCCCGTCCACGGCTGTTCCCCCGCGCTACCAATGCTGGTGCCTCAGCAGCAACCGCGGCGTCAAGCCACATGCACCCGCAGCCCCTTTCCCGTCCCGTCCACGGCTGTTCCCCCGCGCTACCAAGGCCGGTGCCTCAGCAGCAACCGCGGCGTCAAGCCACATGCACCCGCAGCCCCTTTCCCGTCCCGTCCACGGCTGTTCCCCCGCGCTACCAAGGCCGGTGCCTCAGCAGCAACCGCGGCGTCAAACCACATGCACCCGCAGCCCCTTTCCCGTCCCGTCCACGGATGTTCCCCCGCGCTACCAAGGCTGGTGCCTCAGCAGCAACCGCGGCGTCAAGCCACATGCACCCGCAGCCCCTTTCCCGTCCCGTCCACGGCTGTTCCCCCGCGCTACCAAGGCTGGTGCCTCAGCAGCAACCGCGGCGTCAAGCCACATGCACCCGCAGCCCCTTTCCCGTCCCGTCCACGGCTGTTCCCCCGCGCTACCAAGGCCGGTGCCTCAGCAGCAACCGCGGCGTCAAGCCACATGCACCCGCAGCCCCTTTCCCGTCCCGTCCACGGCTGTTCCCCCGCGCTACCAAGGCCGGTGCCTCAGCAGCAACCGCGGCGTCAAGCCACATGCACCCGCAGCCCCTTTCCCGTCCCGTCCACGGCTGTTCCCCCGCGCTACCAAGGCTGGTGCCTCAGCAGCAACCGCGGCGTCAGGCCACATGCACCCGCAGCCCCTTTCCCGTCCCGTCCACAGCTGTTCCCCCGCGCTACCAAGGCTGGTGCCTCAGCAGCAACCGCGGCGTCAAGCCACATGCACCCGCAGCCCCTTTCCCGTCCCGTCCACGGCTGTTCCCCCGCGCTACCAAGGCCGGTGCCTCAGCAGCAACCGCGGCGTCAAGCCACATGCACCCGCAGCCCCTTTCCCGTCCCGTCCACGGATGTTCCCCCGGGCTGGTTCCTTAGCAGCAACCGCGGCGTCAAGCCACATGCACCCGCAGCCCTTTTCCCGTCAAGGTGACGCTGAACAAGTATGTTGTTAGTGGAAGTAATATTGGGCATGGGTGCTTTCGCTGCGGGGTCTGATTGCTCGCAATGCTGACCAAATCCGCTTGACTGTCCTCGTCTCTCAACTCAAACTTGTCAACTCCTTAATTGTTACAATGTTGATAGAATCACCAACGACGAGAACTGCGCGTTCAAGATGTATGAACAGGCCAAGTCAAGGCTGCGCTCGCTGGAGGCCGTCACAGCACAAGGTTAGGAAGGCAATGCCTGCCTTGCAATGCACATCAGAACTACAGCAGTATGAGGAAAGAAGAAGGATTATGGCGCCGGGGGGGGGGGTGGCGAAGGGGGAGGGGGGCGAACCGCGCGTTGACTTTGTTGATCGCGTTGTCTCCCTGCAGGCTCGCCGCCGGCTGACATTGAGGAGTTGCTGTTGAAGGCTAAGGAAGGACTTCCACGGCCCCAGGACCAGCGATGGCGTCCGGCAGCACAGCGAAGCGTACGCCGCGCAGATGCGCATGGAGCTCAGCGCTAAAGCGTGGGAGATACTGTCTAGCAGCAGCGCTGCGCTGAGCTCCAGCGCGTCGAGCTCCCAGTTTTCCCAGCGCTCGCGCGCCCAGCGTGCCTGGCGCTCGGGTCACGCCGTGTCGCAGGTGGTAAGCAGGGTCAGTCCCGTCCGTGCCCTAGATTTATCTAAGTGGCCTCCTGTCTACACCCCGCTTGCTAATGGTTTCCTGCGTCATGTATGCCTTGCTCCGCAGGCCCTAATCGCCCAGCTGCTCGCCAATGGCCGCCACCAGGCGACTTGGTTGCCGCAGCGGCACAGCAGGGCGCCGCAGCTGTCGATGCCCAGGCCAGCGGCAACGGGGCGGAGGCGAGTGGCAGCGGAGCGGGGGCTGAGAAGGAGGCGATGCTGCAGGGTGCGCTGGCGCTGCAGGACAAGAGGGTAAGCAACATGTCCTGCAGCGGCACCTGCGAATGCGAAATGCTTATGCTTGTTCTGTCTCGTGTCCTAACACATTCCTTGTGTGTGCATGCAGAAGAAGGCAACCGCTGCAATAAAGAAGGGACGGGACCAGAACGGCAAGGTAGGCATACCGACCGGGAAAGTGACAGGCTGGGTAGCGTCATTCTTTCGTCTCTCTAATGCTCCTTTTCTTGCTGTCAAAATGCAGGGCCAGAAAGCGCGCAAGGGGTGACAAGGGCGACAGCAAGGGCAAGGGCGCCAAACGCAAGGGCTGCACTTCCAAGCGCCAGAAGGCAAGTGTACTTCTCGAGGTAGCCATAGGTGCCTTTGTGGTTGGAACGCATGCCTGTGCCTTGCCATAGCCCGTGCTTTGGTGTGCGTGCTACGTCGGTTATTTATGCAAAGCATTCTTTGTGTGTATGCCCCCAGGTGGAGCCGGCGTCAGTGGAGGAGGTCACGTCTGACAGCAGCACGAGCGATGACGACGACGATGATGACAAGTAATAGTGAGTTGCTGCGGGGAATGCTGCGTGTCTGTCTTGATGGCTCTCCTCCTGTCTCTAGGTCTCTAGCCCTCTTACCGTGGCGTGTCCCCTGGCCCTGCCGTCCGCAGGATTGGCTGACTGGACCTCATTCGGCAGATTGCAATCAAGCTAGCAGCACATGTGTGAATGCAATACCTGAGGCAGACAACGCAGGCGTTAGGGAGTCAAGCATAGGTCCCAACGCAGCATGTTGGGTGCACGCACACTACTTGGGGACGGGACGCTTGGCGCCTGCGCGCACATTAGAATGAGCCATGCAAGGGATGTGTGATTGGATTAGTCGACATGAGACAATGAGACAATTGCATGCGCACCAAGCGCAATCCGTTGTAACAGACCTGGAATGCGTCCATTCATGCGTCCGTGCCTGCGTTCGGGCCTGCGTTTGGGGGTGCGTATTCGACGCCGGGCAGTGGCTTGCGTTAGGTAACGCAATGCGAACAGCATGCTTTGGACCTTGCTTTTTGCTTAACGCAACCGGCATTTGTGCGATTCGCATGCTTTATTGTGCGTTGCGGTACGCATGAAACGCATGCGTGCCAGCCAGAGTTGAGCACGGGGACATGAGGGTGTTGGAGCATTTGCGTTAGCAACGCAAGTGATTGTGCGTGACGCATGCGTATGATGCATGCGGAGCATGCTTCCCGCACGTGCTTTTCATGCTTCCCGCATGCGTACAGGCCCTGCTTTTCGCACGCTAACGCACGCCCTAACGCACAAACCCGTCCTTATAGTGCACCCCACCCCACCCCACCCCACCCCACCCCACCCCACCCCACCCCACCCCACCCCACCCCACCCCACCCCACCCCACCCCAAGGGTTTTGGTTTCTGGAATAAACTACCCACCACACCCCACCCCAAGGTAAGGGTGCAAGGGTGGACGGATGGATTGAGCCAGGGGTCGCTTCGCCTGCTTGGGGGGCTCAGCCCCCACCCCCATAACCCAGGCCCTTGTCAGGAGGCTCCCTTTGCTCATTTCCCCTACCTCTCCGTCTGCCCTTGCCTGAGCGCTCTACCCCCACACCACCCCTGCTGTTGCCCACCGTTGTGATTGGTGTGCCGTGTCAGCAGCTCCATCCGCGGCACCCGCCAGCACGTGCCCCATGTATCCCTCGCACGCAACACGCACGCACACACAAATGCACGCACGCACGCGCACACGCACACAAGCACGCACGCGTGCGTGCGTGCAGCCACGGACAGGTAGGGCTCGCTGATGATCCTGGCCAGGCGGGCCCCCTTGGGACGCTTCACTTGGGGGGCTCGCTCAGCCCAAAAATGGGTGTCAAGATACAGCGGCAGCGTGCGTCTGAGAACAACCGAAGTCGTTTCCCTGAATCCTGTCACTCACGCTGGCGCTGCGTTCAGTAGTCAGAGGTAACCACTATCGTTACCCGGATGTTACGATGCGCGCGGGGTAACAATCGTCGTAAGATGGTTGTGGGGATCGTAACGATCCTTTCGGTGCCATAGGGAAGCAGTGAGGATTACGAAAGCATTACAATGTATTACGAAATTACTTGTATGTCCACGAACATGCATCGATTACGACAATTATTGTGTGTACGTACGTATGTACCATGCGTCCATTTTGGGCAACCTCTCTCCTTGCATAAGGTCATTAATATATGAACAAATTGCAATTGTAAACATCGATTATGAGTAAGGCAGATTTTGTGCTACCTAGCTACCTGGATATATAGGGGCCTAAACGAGCTAGCAAGTCTACCGGTGCACCGTAGGAGCATGCTCCGAGTTATTACCGGTCACCGTGCTCTCCATGCTCCCTGCACCGATTGGCGCCAAATCTTTATAGTGTATTAAGCTCATTGAGCATATGCCATTTCCACTTTGAAATTCGCGAAACGTGCGCTGGGGTGATGTTTGTCTCGCCAATCAGGCGCGGTGGCCTGCAGAAACTGCCCCCCGGCGCCGGGGGATTTCACACATGAAAATCATACTGTTTTAATAAACGCAACGTGCTATATATATTCCTGAAGCCGCATGTGAAATTTCGAGGCGAGCACGCCGGAGCATGCAACCGCAGGTGTTGTACGGCACTGCCGTACAAAACCGGCAAAGCCATGCTCCGGTCGCTCCCCAACGCATTTTCGCATGCCCTCTGCACTAATGCAGTCGCTCGTTGTGTGAGAGGCCATATGCTTTTTAACTGACGCGATTGGAGTCTGGAGCAGCACAGAGCATGCGTTTTACGGTTTTGTACGGCATGGAGCCTGAGCCCATGCTCTCGTCGCGCCACGGCCCTAGCAGCTGTGCCTGCTTGGATTCACCGATAATATGGGTATGCTGAGTCTGTGTGTGCTTTGGTCGGGTGCGTTTGGGGCCCGGAGGAGCACGGAGCATGCATGGTAGTGATGGTACTCTGGCCCATGCTCCGGTCCCATACACCCGCGTCAGCACACAACCGACAAAGCCATGCTCCGGTCGCTCCCCAACGCATTTTCGCATGCCCTCTGCACTAATGCAATCGCTCGTTGTGTGAGAGGCCATATGCATTTAAAATGGCGCGATTGGAGCCGCGAGTAGCGAAGAGCATGCGTTTTACGGTTTTGTACGGCATGGAGGCTGAGCCCATGCTCTCGTCACGCCAGGGCCCTGGAAGCTATGGTCTGCTTGGATTCACCGATAACATGAGTACGCTGAGTCTGTGTGTGCTTTGGTCGGGTGCGTTTGGGGCCCGGAGGAGCACGGAGCATGCATGGTACTCTGCCCCAGGCTCCTGCCCCCATGCACCAGCCATACCCGCCAGCCTTTGGACAGCCTGCTTGGGGGCTTTCTGAGCCCTTCCCGCTTACCTCTGTGTACTTGAGCCGAGTTCATGTATGCCCATAAAGGTGCTGGCGCGGTTGTGGTCCGGGGGCAGCACAGAGCACGCGTTGTACCCTTTCACATCCGTAGGTCCGCTGTGCACACACACCTTCCCGGCCCCTCCCCCCCCTCCAGGGTAACCCAGGGTTTCACCCACACGACTGCTCTTTCCTTCAAGCCACAACACCAGCCCACGCACCACATCCCTCCTTGATTCGTTGCAGTCCGGCTTCCTCCCGTGTGAAGGGCTGGACACGCCACTAGGCAAATGACACAGGTCACGGTGTGGATCCCTCCCGGAGACCCAGAGTGCCTTGTCCGCAGCCGCCCCATGGCCTCCCCGCACCACGCATCCTCATATCACCAGCCCGCACTTGTGCATGTGTGAAGTACGTGAAGGTGCTGATAAGCACCGGGTATGTTGAGCACAAGGCATTCTGTGCCCTCGCAGCCACCCCCTTGACGTGACGGACCCAGCCGCAGCGTGCCCCAGTGCCGCACCAGCTGCGCCCTGAGCCCATACACAACACACAGCACTGACGGTATGCCGGAGCATCCAAGCCAAGCGCTATCTGCTGCTGCGCTCGCGCGCGTGGCTTGGAACGGGGTGTGAAGCGGAAGGCCCCACCACCATCTAGGCTCCGGTCTAACCCTTAGTCAGCCACCACCTTCACGGCTGGCACCCATGCCAGTCACTTGCTGCCAGCTGGATGCGGCCGCACTACTAAGCGAACGCTGTGCGAGCAGTCCTCTGGCTAAGCGCACTGGTCGAACACGCTGTGTGACTGCAAAATAACATGGGGCGTGCATAGCACTTTGCTGGGACAGGAGCGCGCTGCGGCACTGCCGCTGACGGACACACGGCTAGCTCTGTCCGGCTCACGCACTGCTGACCCTGCAGCTGCTGCTGCTGCTGCTGCTGCAATTGCTGCATTCGGCTACCCCTGCCGGCTGCGGCCAGCCACGCATGTAGTGATGGTCGGGTGGACGGGGCTACGAGGCGCGCCGCTCCGTCACCGTCAACCTGTTTACTGGACAACCGGCCCGCTGCTGCTTAGTGGCGCCGGCAGCCAGCACACGTTCGATGTGTTACGCACGAAGCATGTCGCTGCGCGCTACGGAAGTGGCGAGGCCACGTAGCTGTGGGGCGCCTGAGCAGGTGGTGGTGAGAAGGGGGCTCGGTGAGAGAGGGTGGTGCCATGTGCGCTTCTTGCCCCCGCCGCCCCCTGCTGATGGTGATACCTGCAGCCGCAAGGTGTCAACACATTTCCAGCCCAGCATGGAAGCAAGACTTAGGCAAAGCGGCGTATGGGTACGCTAGCGCGGGGTGGCGCGGGGCGGCCTTGGGTTTCAGGCATGTGGTGAGCCTGGCCGGCTTGTCGCACAGCCCGGCAAGTCAAGCGTGCAACAGCAGGGCAGTCCCTCATACCTCCCGCTGTGTCACCCTGAAAGCCGACGCGCCGGGGCCCTGCTTTGCTGCTGCGCCCGAAAATGTTGACCGCGCCACAGAATGTCCCCCGGCAGCGCCATGCTTTGAAAAGGCGTCCCGGCATGCATTCATGGCAGTCTTGCTGTTTCACAGCCAATATCAGCCAGGGCTATGCATGGCAGGAAGAACGCAAAGTCTGGCCCAAAGTGGAAATTGCGAGGCGTTCGCACGCTTTGAAGCTGTTGGGTGATGCAGGGTGCATGTAAAATGGCAGCCAGTAATGAGTATATGAGCACAACACGCAAATGGTGGAAGGCATGTGGCGACAGACGGAAATGGTGCGAAGGCGGTCAACAACGGTCATGCCCAGGCTTAAGCTTCAAAGCCAGCTCTGTCAGCGATGGCTAGTCCCAAAGCTCATGTGTCCACTGCGTAAACGAGCTGTTGCGAAAAATGCGCAGGTCCGTCCGTGCAAAAGTCGATGGCTGTCGCTCGGGGCGGAGCAGCTCTTTTCTGTTACATGCCGCCGCTGGCTAACTGTAACGATGAAGGGTAGCTGAAAAACGTCAGACTTGCAGGAGCAGCGGTCGAGAGCGTGCAGACGCCCGCGCGTGCTGTTCACGGCAGGACAGCCAGGACCGCAGGCAACCCCCGGGCCGCTTAACGCCCCTGCGCAACCCCCACACCTTCAAATCCCCCTTTCCCCAATCAAGAACATTGCCAAGTGATTGCCCAAGGGCTCCAGGCAGTCCGCCGGCGCTTGCATGTGTGGTGTGGGTAAATGTGTGTATGGCATGTGGGGTTGTGGGTGCAGGCCCATCCAGACATGAGAAACAGGCATCCCCAGACCCCATTCCACGGAGCAAGCAAGTGGCGCTCGGCCCAGAGGCATATTAGGCATACACACATGTAATACCAAGCGCGCAAGGCAGTCCGCCGGCGCTTGCATGTGTGGTGTGGGTAAATGTGTGTATGGCATGTGGGGTTATGGGCGCAGGCCCATCCAGACATGGGAAACAGGCATCCCCAGACCCCATTCCACGGAGCAAGCAAGTGGTGCTCGGCCCAAAGGCATATTAGGCATAAACACACGTAATACCAAGCGCGCAAGGCAGTCAGGTCGCGCATGCATGTGTGGTGTGGGTAAATGTGTGTATGGCATGTGGGGTTGTGGGCGCAGGCCCATCCAGACATGGGAAACAGGCATCCCCAGACCCCATTCCACGGAGCAAGCAAGTGGCGCTCGGCCCAGAGGCATATTAGGCATACACACATGTAATACCAAGCGCGCAAGGCAGTCAGGTCGCGCTTGCATGTGTGGTGTGGGTAAATGTGTGTATGGCATGTGGGGTTATGGGCGCAGGCCCATCCAGACATGGGAAACAGGCATCCCCAGACCCCATTCCACGGAGCAAGCAAGTGGCGCTCGGCCCAAAGGCATATTAGGCATACACACACGTAATACCAAGCGCGCAAGGCAGTCAGGTCGCGCATGCATGTGTGGTGTGGGTAAATGTGTGTATGGCATGTGGGGTTGTGGGCGCAGGCCCATCCAGACATGGGAAACAGGCATCCCCAGACCCCATTCCACGGAGCAAGCAAGTGGTGCTCGGCCCAAAGGCATATTAGGCATACACACACGTAATACCAAGCGCGCAAGGCAGTCAGGTCGCGCATGCATGTGTGGTGTGGGTAAATGTGTGTATGGCATGTGGGGTTGTGGGCGCAGGCCCATCCAGACATGGGAAACAGGCATCCCCAGACCCCATTCCACGGAGCAAGCAAGTGGCGCTCGGCCCAGAGGCATATTAGGCATACACACACGTAATACCAAGCGCGCAAGGCAGTCAGGTCGCGCATGCATGTGTGGTGTGGGTAAATGTGTGTATGGCATGTGGGGTTGTGGGCGCAGGCCCATCCAGACATGGGAAACAGGCATCCCCAGACCCCATTCCACGGAGCAAGCAAGTGGCGCTCGGCCCAGAGGCATATTAGGCATACACACATGTAATACCAAGCGCGCAAGGCAGTCAGGTCGCGCATGCATGTGTCGTGTGGGTAAATGTGTGGATCTGCAAGGGAAGCTCGACGTGTGGATGCAGGCACATCCAGGCCCTGGGCATATCCAGACATGAGACCCAGACCATATATTGTAATCAGTTTATGCACAAGGGAAAAGCGGGCGAGCATCTGCTGGGGGTTGCGCAGGGCCGCTGAACGGCCCGGGGGTTGCCTGCTGTCCTGGGAGCCACATTACCCGAGCTCCGCCCCGAGCGACAGCCATCGACTTTTGCACGGACGGCCCTGCGCATTTTTCGCAACAGCTCGTTTACGCAGTGGACACATGAGCTTTGGGACTAGCCATCGCTGACAGAGCTGGCTTTGAAGCTTAAGCCTGGGCATGACCGTTGTTGACCGCCTTCGCACCATTTCCGTCTGTCGCCACATGCCTTCCACCATTTGCGTGTTGTGCTCATATACTCATTACTGGCTGCCATTTTACATGCACCCTGCATCACCCAACAGCTTCAAAGCGTGCGAACGCCTCGCAATTTCCACTTTGGGCCAGACTTTGCGTTCTTCCTGCCATGCATAGCCCTGGCTGATATTGGCTATGAAACAGCAAGACTGCCATGAATGCATGCCGGGACGCCTTTTCAAAGCATGGCGCTGCCGGGGGACATTCTGTGGCGCGGTCAACATTTTCGGGCGCAGCAGCAAAGCAGGGCCCCGGCGCGTCGGCTTTCAGGGTGACACAGCGGGAGGTATGAGGGACTGCCCTGCTGTTGCACGCTTGACTTGCCGGGCTGTGCGACAAGCCGGCCAGGCTCACCACATGCCTGAAACCCAAGGCCGCCCCGCGCCACCCCGCGCTAGCGTACCCATACGCCGCTTTGCCTAAGTCTTGCTTCCATGCTGGGCTGGAAATGTGTTGACACCTTGCGGCTGCAGGTATCACCATCAGCAGGGGGCGGCGGGGGCAAGAAGCGCACATGGCACCACCCTCTCTCACCGAGCCCCCTTCTCACCACCACCTGCTCAGGCGCCCCACAGCTACGTGGCCTCGCCACTTCCGTAGCGCGCAGCGACATGCTTCGTGCGTAACACATCGAACGTGTGCTGGCTGCCGGCGCCACTAAGCAGCAGCGGGCCGGTTGTCCAGTAAACACGTTGACGGTGACGGAGCGGCGCGCCTCGTAGCCCCGTCCACCCGACCATCACTACATGCGTGGCTGGCCGCAGCCGGCAGGGGTAGCCGAATGCAGCAATTGCAGCAGCAGCAGCAGCAGCAGCAGCTGCAGGGTCAGCAGTGCGTGAGCCGGACAGAGCTAGCCGTGTGTCCGTCAGCGGCAGTGCCGCAGCGCGCTCCTGTCCCAGCAAAGTGCTATGCACGCCCCATGTTATTTTGCAGTCACACAGCGTGTTCGACCAGTGCGCTTAGCCAGAGGACTGCTCGCACAGCGTTCGCTTAGTAGTGCGGCCGCATCCAGCTGGCAGCAAGTGACTGGCATGGGTGCCAGCCGTGAAGGTGGTGGCTGACTAAGGGTTAGACCGGAGCCTAGATGGTGGTGGGGCCTTCCGCTTCACACCCCGTTCCAAGCCACGCGCGCGAGCGCAGCAGCAGATAGCGCTTGGCTTGGATGCTCCGGCATACCGTCAGTGCTGTGTGTTGTGTATGGGCTCAGGGCGCAGCTGGTGCGGCACTGGGGCACGCTGCGGCTGGGTCCGTCACGTCAAGGGGGTGGCTGCGAGGGCACAGAATGCCTTGTGCTCAACATACCCGGTGCTTATCAGCACCTTCACGTACTTCACACATGCACAAGTGCGGGCTGGTGATATGAGGATGCGTGGTGCGGGGAGGCCATGGGGCGGCTGCGGACAAGGCACTCTGGGTCTCCGGGAGGGATCCACACCGTGACCTGTGTCATTTGCCTAGTGGCGTGTCCAGCCCTTCACACGGGAGGAAGCCGGACTGCAACGAATCAAGGAGGGATGTGGTGCGTGGGCTGGTGTTGTGGCTTGAAGGAAAGAGCAGTCGTGTGGGTGAAACCCTGGGTTACCCTGGAGGGGGGGAGGGGCCGGGAAGGTGTGTGTGCACAGCGGACCTACGGATGTGAAAGGGTACAACGCGTGCTCTGTGCTGCCCCCGGACCACAACCGCGCCAGCACCTTTATGGGCATACATGAACTCGGCTCAAGTACACAGAGGTAAGCGGGAAGGGCTCAGAAAGCCCCCAAGCAGGCTGTCCAAAGGCTGGCGGGTATGGCTGGTGCATGGGGGCAGGAGCCTGGGGCAGAGTACCATGCATGCTCCGTGCTCCTCCGGGCCCCAAACGCACCCGACCAAAGCACACACAGACTCAGCGTACTCATGTTATCGGTGAATCCAAGCAGACCATAGCTTCCAGGGCCCTGGCGTGACGAGAGCATGGGCTCAGCCTCCATGCCGTACAAAACCGTAAAACGCATGCTCTTCGCTACTCGCGGCTCCAATCGCGCCATTTTAAATGCATATGGCCTCTCACACAACGAGCGATTGCATTAGTGCAGAGGGCATGCGAAAATGCGTTGGGGAGCGACCGGAGCATGGCTTTGTCGGTTGTGTGCTGACGCGGGTGTATGGGACCGGAGCATGGGCCAGAGTACCATCACTACCATGCATGCTCCGTGCTCCTCCGGGCCCCAAACGCACCCGACCAAAGCACACACAGACTCAGCATACCCATATTATCGGTGAATCCAAGCAGGCACAGCTGCTAGGGCCGTGGCGCGACGAGAGCATGGGCTCA
The DNA here is from genome assembly GCA_016834595.1 of Chlamydomonas schloesseri. Taxonomy (NCBI): domain Eukaryota; kingdom Viridiplantae; phylum Chlorophyta; class Chlorophyceae; order Chlamydomonadales; family Chlamydomonadaceae; genus Chlamydomonas; species Chlamydomonas schloesseri. The sequence goes on along the minus strand of JAEHOD010000009.1, from coordinate 173,355 downwards.
GCCTCCATGCCGTACAAAACCGTAAAACGCATGCTCTGTGCTGCTCCAGACTCCAATCGCGTCAGTTAAAAAGCATATGGCCTCTCACACAACGAGCGATTGCATTAGTGCAGAGGGCATGCGAAAATGCGTTGGGGAGCGACCGGAGCATGGCTTTGTCGGTTGTGTGCTGACGCGGGTGTATGGGACCGGAGCATGGGCCAGAGTACCATGCATGCTCCGCGCTCCCCCGGGCCCCAAACGCACCCGACCAAAGCACACACAGACTCAGCATACCCATATTATCGGTGTATCCAAGCAGACCATAGCTTCCAGGGCCCTGGCGCGACGAGAGCATGGGCTCAGCCTCCATGCCGTACAAAACCGTAAAACGCATGCTCTGTGCTGCTCCAGACTCCAATCGCGTCAGTTAAAAAGCATATGGCCTCTCACACAACGAGCGACTGCATTAGTGCAGAGGGCATGCGAAAATGCGTTGGGGAGCGACCGGAGCATGGCTTTGCCGGTTTTGTACGGCAGTGCCGTACAACACCTGCGGTTGCATGCTCCGGCGTGCTCGCCTCGAAATTTCACATGCGGCTTCAGGAATATATATAGCACGTTGCGTTTATTAAAACAGTATGATTTTCATGTGTGAAATCCCCCGGCGCCGGGGGGCAGTTTCTGCAGGCCACCGCGCCTGATTGGCGAGACAAACATCACCCCAGCGCACGTTTCGCGAATTTCAAAGTGGAAATGGCATATGCTCAATGAGCTTAATACACTATAAAGATTTGGCGCCAATCGGTGCAGGGAGCATGGAGAGCACGGTGACCGGTAATAACTCGGAGCATGCTCCTACGGTGCACCGGTAGACTTGCTTAATCGCCTAAACTGCATGCACGCACTCGCTTAATGCGCGAGCCTGCTGTTGCTCCTGGCGGGGATGACGAGGCAGCGAAGGCTTTGACCTGGCTTGCGCGGGTCTGGCCGCTGTCGGAAGAGACGAGGACCCGGCGGCCACCAAAGACTACTGGTGAGAGAGTCGAGCGAGCGAGCACGCTCGCTCGCAGTACTCGCAGCTTGAACGGCGTGACGCTTGATACCAACCTAATATAGCTAGCATATGCGCGTAGTTTGGAGGCTTATACTGTGCTGTATGTACTGCAGAGGACTTCAGGCGAAGGTCTGCGTTTAAGCAGACGCAGCCGCCGCGGACTTCGGGTTTGGCCCTCCAATTTATTAAGAGGCATGGCAAGGCTTCCGTCATGCGCTCGTGCACTGGCGAGGTCGGCCAGAGGAAGCATGTTTCCCTCCCGTCGCCGCTGCTGTGGGTGAGTTCGTATCCAGCGGGTTTTAAAAATTTTCGGTGCATCAACAGTGCTAGCTAGGCAAAGCAAGAAGCCTTGTGGGTCGGCGCCGGCCGGGGTGGGCCAGGTTGGCAGGACGAATGGGGTAGGGCGGGGCCGACTTTGTGTGCGCGGCAACGGCTACTCATTTCGCTCAGGGACCTTTGTCTTTGTGACTACAAGTGACGGCTGTTTGCTGGGCTGCGCTGCGTCCCCTTACTTCCGTCCTAAACCCGTGATGCACGCCTTGCCGTACATGCGCACGCACGCACGCACGCAGAGGCTGTCGCCGGCGCAGCGCCAGGGCGTGGACACGGTGGTCACCGCGGTGGTGTTCAGCAGCGACAGCAGCAGCAGCAGCAGTCCTAGCAGCCCCAGCCCCTGCAGCATCGGTAGAGCAGCATTATACAGCAGCCGCGGACACCCTGCAGGTGCAAAGCAGAAGCAGAATGAGCAGCAGCAGCTGCTGCGCTGCCGCATCGGCCCCACCGGCTCGCACGGCGCGCTGGCGCTGCAGGTGCCCGTGTCCGCGCGCATGCACATGCGGCCGCTGCTGCACGTGGGGCTGCGGCACGACCTCACAGTGGAGCTGGCGCTGGGGCCGCAGCCGCAGCAGCAGCAGCAGCAGCCGGGGGCGGAGGGGGAGTCGGCGGGGGAGTCGGCGGGGGCGGCGGGGGAGGCGGACGCGAGAGTAGCGAGAGCAGCAGGAGCGGGACCGGAAGTAGAGGCAAAGGAGAGGGAGGAAGAGCTGCTGCAAGCAACAGGTATGACCGCTACTTGGGCACAGCAGCCGGCCTTGAACAGCTCCAGTGAGCTAGTGGTGGCGAGTGCGGGGAATCTGAACGAAGCAGGAGCAGGAGCTTCGGCTGAGACCGGCGACCCGTGTGGGGGGAGTGGGGCCACCGCCGACATGAGCAGCACATCCGCCTATACCGACAGCAGCTGCGGCGGCCAGCATCCGCAGCCTAGCCTACCTAGTCGACATCTTCACCAGCCTGGATCGTTGCCAGCAACATGTGGCGTTGGAGGAATCGCCAGCAGCATGCTTGCTGCTGCTGGTGGTGGAGGGAGGCGGCGGGGCGAGTTCACCGCCGCACCGCCGGCGACCTCCGGGCATCGGCCTGCACCAGACCCGCCAGCAGTGAATACCGGTACTAGTACTACTGCTGCTGGGGACTGCTGTACTGAGTCTGCAGAGAGGAGCAGAAAGCGATTTCGTCGCAGCGGAGCGCCTTGGGGGGGCACTGATGTGTGCTTGTCATCACAAGCGCATTACCACGAAGCTGCGCCAGCGCCTCGGTCTATCCCACCTGAATCTGCAGTAGTAGTGCAGCGGTGGCATAGCGATGGGCCAGGCTGTGGCGCGCAGCTGGGCGAGCACATGAGCGGCGACGATGAGGCCCTCATCGCAGCAGATAGCCAGCAGCAGCAGGATCAGCATGGCAGCGCGGAAGACCGCGAGGATGCCCCACTCATCATCAGCGGTGAGGACCATGTCGGACTGATGATCGGGCAGCTCAAGTCTCAGGCGCAGCAGCCGGTGTTAGCACAGCACCCAACAGCTTGCCCAGAGCCCCAGCAGCTGCACCATACCGCCACTGATAATGATGGGGCAGATTGCATTGGTTACAGGAGGGACCTGCTGACGCAGTTCGCGAGCCAGCGAAAGCGTACTGGAACTAGTACGAACACCCTGCTCTAGACCTCAGGGGCGTGCCACCTGCAACGCCGACAGCCTACTCTGGGCCTTGGGCTAGTAGGCCTTGCTCCCATGGGAGCTCCACCACTTCACTCATCCAAATCCTCCTCAAATGTAATATACGCTGGTTTGTTCAGTCTCATGCTGCCATCCTCCCTTCTTTCAATCCAAGGGTGACCTGGTGGGGTTTTATCCCACCCCCTTGGCTTGATGCCCAGGCTCACGTACGATTGCAGTCTTGCCCAAAAGTCTGCTATCACTTGTGTTTTAACTCTAGCCAGTGTCGCCCCGTTCCCTACGTATCCTTGCTCATTCCTAGACGCAAAAAGCAGTCTCCTTCCGTAGTCCATGGCCGAAATCGCCGCCAAGCATACGACATCCCAAATTGCCTGTTGAATTGTTTGGTGAGGCGGTGCCAGTAGCCACAGGTTTCTACGTTCCACAATTATTTCAAACAGGCTATCCTCATCACCAATGTCCGCAGAATCTTGTATATGTGTCCTCAACGCCTTCGCAATTGTGCACGTACTGAAGTGGTGTACGCGGTCGGAGCACGCATCTGCCCTTCCACACGGGCAATTATGGCCTTGTCCTCGGTGCATGGAGAAGCCCGAGAAGCCGCCGACCGCTAGTCTCCAATACGCTTCTTTCTGGTCGGCTTCCCACTTAATTTTCCATAGCCGCTTGTATGTGCTCGAGATGTAATTTCTGTCTTCCGTTGCCACCACCTCTGTATTGCCCATGTCCTTCGCCTCTCGAATAAACTCTTCGTGTTTCACTTTTAATTTATCAAACGCTTCATTCATCTGTAGGTACGTAGCTTGCTTCACTGTTACTGTCGCCAGCGGTATTGGTATGTTGCTCAACTTCCACCCCAGGCACCCAACGATGTGGTCAATCATAACTGCATACCTTTCTACGGCATTTGCATTTCCTGCCTGCCTTGCTGCCTCTTCCCATCCCTCCGGTAGGTGGCCAATGAGGCTTTCCAGGCGTCTCAACGCGTCTATCCCGTTCCTCAAAGCCCTAGGCATCATTTCTATTCCCTGTCCTCCGAAAAGGCCCGTGTCGATCACATCTTCCTTATATATTCGTGTACATTCGCTCCGTATCCGAGGCGGAGCTCTGTCTGTGGTTCTCAGGCCCCCTAGTTTCTCCTTCATCCGTGCAAAAGAGTCCAAGGCCCTCACTGCGTCGCCAACTGTATTAATTGAGCCTAATTGAACTACATCCGAGAACCCGTTCTCCAGTGTCACCTCATTGCCATTCCGCTGCCTGCATTTTAGAATGGGGTTGCCCCATAGTGGTGCCTCTGACACCCACGGTTCTGCTGTAAGCCTGCTGGCATCAATAATTGTTGGTTCCGGTAGGTGTGTAATAGCCAAGCATACTCTCTCAATTAATGCACAGTCCGTATCAATTATTTTCCCCATAACCGTCGGCTTCCCTGTCGTGGGGTGCTTGCGTGCCGTCAAGAGCGCCAGGGGTTGCGCCGCCGGGTGGTGAAGGCGTACTGCATTTTTCAAGTTGAGCGCCCAAGGTGGGTTAAATTTTAGGAGGGTGCAACCACCTCCCGCTACGCCTCGAATCCCTAGCACTGCATGGCGAGCCCGCACGTGTTGCAGCATTGGCAACATGCCGAAACCGCCACATTTGATTGGTAGACTTAGAATCGCGTTGCTGACTCCCGGTAGCCGGGCGTGTGGGTTATTGCTGTATGCGGCTGGTGAGATTCCTCGGTCTACCAGGGCTGTGGCGTTACTAATAATTTTTTCCAGTGATCCATCCGATGGTATGCCTTCGAACTCCAATTTATATAGCGCTTTACTTAAGGCGTAACCAGAAACCGCTGCCGCCCTGCCAAACGTCGAGAGCGACATTCCTGCAATGCGATTCATACATGCATTAGCCTTATCCAGCGAGGGTGCCAAGCTCTGCACTGGCGTGGGGCCCTTGTTGTTGTTGAAGTGCACGCCCAGTGTTTTTGCCGATTCAACCATTCGTAGAGATGACTGAGGCTGTTCTGCCCCTGCTGTGGTGTCCGTAGCACCAATAATAATAGTTTCTGATTTAGTTACGTTAAGGCGTTGGCCTGAAGCCTTTCCAAACTGCTCCATAGCATTGATAAAGGCCGGTATCTCCGCCAGGTTACGTAGAAACTGCGAGTAGTCGTCTGCATATTGGGATGCTTTCAGTTTATGTATGTCAATGCCAAAGCCTTGGCTTGAGAGCCATGCGAGAAGGGCTTGAGCAATTGCTAGGTATAGTAGTGGCGCTAGCGGGCAGCCCTGTCGAACACCGGCTGTGAATTCAATAAATTGCGAGAGGTGACCATTGACCAATGCTGTGGAGCGTGTACCGTCGTGTAACAAGCGCACCCATTCCAGGAAGCCGTCACCAACACCAAGTGCTTCCAAGCATTCCAACATAAATTCCCGGTTGACTGTGTCGTATGCTTTATGGAAATCCAAGAAAGCTACCACTCCAGATTCATTTGACCCCCTGAGGACGTGTGGTGCCAGTTGCAGCAACGCAATATTATCGGCAATCCGTCTTAGCGGGAGGAAAGCTGTCTGTTCTGGGCTGATGGTCTGGCTGAAGGCCTTCGACAGCCTAGTAGCAAGAACCCGTGCTAGGGTGCGGTAGTCTGTGTCAAGCAGTGTGATAGGTCTGTAGTTCGCTGTCACAGTTGGGTCTCCAGCTTTGTGCAGGCAACATATCACTCCGTCCAGGAAACCCTTTGGTAGTCGCTGCTGCTGGGCTGCTGCTGAAAAGACTGATGCTAGTATTGGTGCAAATTTGTTGTCAAAACGTTTGTAAAGGTCAGCTGGGATGCCATCCGCGCCAGGCGCCCTTCCGGCTGGTGCTGCTTTCAGCGCCTTGGCCACCTCCTCCCTCGTCACAACAGGGCTACCCATCTCTGGAGCTACGCCCGGGGGGCAGCGGCGCCCCGCTGCCCGCAGGGCCTGTAGGACAGTTGCGCGGGCCTCCGAGTTGGTCGTTGCTGTGTTACTGATGCCGCTCCAGAAGGTAATCATCTCCTGTGCTAACTTAACTGGGTCAGACGTTGTGGCTCCATTACCGCATTTTAGAGCATGAATACGCCTGGATGTGGCCGGTGGGCGTAGGAGTTTAGTCATAATTGGGTTCGGTTGCTCTCCCATCCGTAGCCATGTGTGTCGGGTGCGTCTTTCTGTAGATACGCTGGCCTCCACCGCTGCGTGAGCTGCTGCTGTACGTGCTGACACTGCGTTATGCGCTAGGTCGTGGACTTGCTGTCCTCTAGTGGCAGCCCGTTCAACTGCTGCAAATGCCTGAGCTGCCGCTATGTTGGCCTGTGTTAGCTGTTCTGTTGCTGCATGATGCCGTCGAATTGATTCCTTATTAAGATGGTAAATTGTAGTAACCATTGATGATTTAAACAATGGCCACCAGTCAATTATTGCTGTTGGGTTGGACGGCATAGTGGTCGCATTTTCATCAAACCAGTCCATAAACCTCTGACGAAGGTCGCCGTGGTCCATAAAATATAGCTTACATCGCCGTAGCCCTTTACCAGGCTGTTGCTGTACTGCCGCTGATGACGAGGGCGCTAGACGACAAATTACCATACGGTGGTCAGATGGGGCACCATTCTCCACCCGACATGAAGTTATATTCTCGCTGATGGCTGCTGATGCCATAATTCGGTCCAGGCGTGATGCTCCAGCAATATTCCTGGTTCGATAAAAATATGTATACGAGCGTAGAGTCGGATGCAGCTGTCTGAAGACGTCTACCAGGCCCGGGTACGCTGATGCAAGCTGGTTGGCTGTTACGCTGTCTGCTGACCGGGCGTCGGGGTTCGTGCAGTCAAGCTGTGGCTGCATGACAAAATTAAAGTCCGCGCAGATAATGTTATGTTTCCCATTGCTGGCGAGGGGAGCTAGCTGCTGCTGGATAAAATTGCGCTGTCCCGCTGCACTGCCTGATGGAAGATATGCGCATACCAGGTTGAAGCTGTGTCCCCCCCATTCTAGCGGTAGCTGTACCAGGCGTCCGTCATCTGATCTGGCCTCCACAGTTTCAGTTGCCGTGAGCTGTTCTGCTAGAGAGCTCCTGACGAGGATGGCAACTCCCCCAGCCGGACTTCCATTCGGCCCCGTGCTGGCTGGTCCCCAGAACGAGAGATACTCACTGCCTCTGATTGCTGTTGCTGCAATAAAGAGCTGTTTCCTGGCTGTGTCAATAAGATCCGCCGTGACCCGTGTCTCCTGTAGGCAGATAATATCCAGCTGTGCTATTTCCCAAGATTTCATCAGCGCAATCAGACGCTTCGCATCAGGGGTGCCCCCTCGGTGCGAGAGTAGGCCGCGTACATTGTGCGTCGCTATACGTAGTGGTCGCAACAATACACGGCCGCCCTGTCTGCGCTTACGCATTATGCCCCAAAGGGCGAAGGTTGGTCCTCATCCATGAGCTTGAGCGAGGGGGCAGGGGGGTCGCCCTCCTCGTCGTCCACGGATGCATAGCCGTTGCTGCTGCTGTCGTCACTGTTGCGGTTGCTGGTTGCGCCGGCTAGGTTGACCGGCGGCGGTGTGTTGCCGTTCATTCTACGGCGCTGGCTGCCGCGTTGCGGCAGCGGGGTTACCTGCTGCAGCAGGTCAGGGACCGCAGCAGGTAGGCTGGTGGTCTCGTCCACCTCCCCTTCCGTCGCCGGTCCTTTCGCCCGCTGCTTGGCCCTTGCGTTCTCCGCCACCGTTGCGGCTGCTTTGGCTATGGCACCGCGGCGGTGGCGGTCGTCCTCCACCACCCGATCGCCTCCACCCTCGCTACCGTCCTGCGCGTTACCATCGGCAGCAGAACCGGCGTTAGTGCTGGTGTTGGTCGTTGGCGGCCGCTCCTTGCTGTCGCTGTTGCTGTTGCTGTTGCTGCTGTTGTTGTTGCTGCTGCTGATTTTGTGGGGCAGGCTTGCCGCCAGCGGGGTGCTGCGGCTGTCGGGTTTGTCCGACTGCACGGCGCTGCCCTTAGCGGTGGCCGTATCCGTTTTTGCCGCAGCACCGTTGGCGGTTTTGCTTGGGTCCACGTTGACCCCGTGTAGGGGCATGCCGTTTGGCGGCCGCGGGGCAGCTCCATCCCCGCCGTTCTTGCCGCCTGCCACCTCGCCCTCTTCCGCGTCCTCCCCGCCCCCGTCTCCCATATTTTCGTCACCGCTAGCGTCCTTGCCGTGTCCCTCCTGCTTGGGAGGCGTCGCCTGCTTCAGCGCATCCCGGATCTGCTCCTCCATCTCCTCCTGTTCGCGCAGGTGGGCTGCGTACCGCTCCTTCCGTAGCTGCTCCTCGTGCTGCTGCTGCTGCTGCTGCAGCTGTGTGTCCTCCTGGTCCGGCAGCGGTTGCGGCGGCGGCGGCGGCGGTGGTGGCGGCGGCGGCGACGGCGGTTTGTCGCCGCCACCCTTCCCGCCGCGGCCGCCCTTCTCCTCCTCCTTTTTCTTCTCCTTCTCGTCCTCCTCCTCCACTTCCGCCTGCCTGCACCGCTCCCGCCGCTCCCGCCAGTCTACGAGCATTGCTTTGGCCTTCACCACGGCCGGGTTCTTCTCGTAGCTGTCCATGTCAAAGCGCGCTACCCCCAGCTGTAGGGTCCCGCTATCGTACTGCACCACCCACGTGATGGACTGTCCGCCGGCCTCCTCCAGCTTCCCTTCGAGCTCCGCTGGGAGCTCGTCGTCTGCGGCGATGGTGACCAACCAGCTGTCTGCGCGGAGCAGTTGTAGCTGGGGGTCGATCTGCTGCTCCACGCTCAACGGGCCGATGCCGAGTTCCCACAGCATGGTCCACACGTCGGGCTCGCGTTCGACCTCCAGGCCAAAGAAGCATAGGGTGTGCTTCGTTGGCCTGAGAGGTTTTCTGTTCTGCTGCACCATCCAGTCGAGCTCCGGGACGTTGCGCCCCGCGGGGGTGCGGAACATCGAGGACTCGTCGACATGGTCTCGCAGGAGTCGCTTGCCGTGCGGTGTCACCGAGAAGTCCAGGATGATGCGCGTGTTGCCCTCCTTCTCCTCTGGTTTGCCCGCTTTTACAATGCCGATCTTCTTGGCGACTTGGATGTCTTCGGGGCCAGTCTCTCCCCACAGGCTGCGTAGCCCCTTAGCTACTGAGAGCTTGAAATCCTTTTCGTATTTCTTTACCACCTCCATGTTTTGTGGGAGCGTGGTCGTAAATGTTATTTTCTCGTTTGGAGCGGGTGGTATGGGAATCGAGCCAGTCTTTATTGTTTCAAGTATAGGGCGTGGTTTAAATGCTTTCTGCATTTTTTTGCAGGTAGGGTGAGGTAGTGAAGGTCGCCTTATATGCTGTAGAGGTGGCTCGTGTTGCTATTGGTTTGCTATTGGTTTGCTATTTTTTCCAGGGCAGGTGGGCGGCAAATCAGACGACCACGGATCCGGATAGTAGGTCTGGGTCTGAAGGCCATGCGTGCGTCTACGGCGGCTGGGGGCGTCGGGATGGGACTGGACAGCAGGGCGGCAATGGCCACTCGTGCAGCTGCTGCTGTGCGCGCCATACGCAAATGTTTCCTGCTGCTTCAGCCCCAGCATCCGTTCATGTTTTGAGTGTGTTGCTTGTCTGAGTTATGTGTGCTTACTGGTGAGTGTGCACGGCGTTCACTGCGATTAATGCGCCATCCGTGATCCCATCCGTGATGGGGGCCCCTGCATCGGCATAGCCATGGCTTGGGCAAGCGGCTTGGCGTCTGGCGTGAATAGTGTGAGTTGCGGCTGGTGGGGTTACGACCAGCGAAGGTTTACCTGACAACCGGTTGCGCGGATGCATTCTTAGCGGATGAGTAAAGCTAGTAACGCCAGAGACCCGTATCGCAGCGCGCGGTGTTAGGACTAAGAGTGCCTGCCGAACTGGCAGTGCGCGCAGCACGCGCAGTAGCGCCGTATCAGTTAGTTGCGAGGTTACGCGCCCGACCAGTAGCATAGTTAGGACTAGGAGTGTCTGCCGAACTGGCAGCACGCGCAGTCTTAACACGCAGTTTGAGCTGAAGCGTGCTGCTGACATGCGCCTACATGCGCCCACCCCCTGGTGCTGTGCGCTGTGCTCTGTAAGTTGACCTTCAGTCTGAGGAGTCGAGCGGGAGCCTGAAATAAAAGGCGGGCACGGAGTGAGTGAGGCTCTTATTGGGGGAGGCAGCCGTGTTGTTCGTGAAGGGGGAGTATCCATTTGCAGGCTATCACGGTTCGTAGAGGTTGCTACAGCCACTATCTGGCGGAAGGTGTGGGGTGCATGGCGCGGGGACGCATGCCATCCGCCTCCGAATAGTGGGTTTGTGAGGTGGGTTTGTGGGGCGGGGTGTGAGGGGCCCCAATGAACAACTGTAACGGGTGGGGAGGGATGCTGGATGGGGCCCAATCAAGTGGGCCCCCGGGGGGAGAGGTTGGGTTGTAAGAGGCGCCTGAGGGACGCTGGAGTGTGGGTTGATATAAAGAGGCAGCAAGTGCACGTGGGGGCTGGAGCGGCGTGGGAGGGCGGGTCTGCAGAGCGTGTGGATGGAGGCGCGAGGTATGCGTGGGCTATATATTAATGCATATGCGGGACATGCTGGCTGGGATGTAACCCACAGCGAGGACACTGTCATTAGCCTACGCCACACCGGCACAGTCACACCTCACCTCCATGCTCTTCTCAACGCAAAGCTCGCACCGTGTGTGTCTGGTGCGTCGCAATCTGGCCCAACACGCCGCTCCTCCGGGGGGCAGGAAAAGGGGTTTGGGGTGCAAAGATATGGGCCCCAAAAGTCGGGGGACCCCCCCCCCCCAGGGCCCGGCACGGTTCCGTCACGGCCAGCTCCAGGTGTGAAGGGGCCAGCCCAAATCACACAATAGTGGGTACACCGGCCAACATGCCTGGGACATGTTGCCACGATGTCACTCAGCACCTCCGTCTTTTACAAAATGCTAACAAAACAATGTAAATACAGCAAATATGGCTGTACCCATGTAAAGGAGAGGTTTGGAGGGGTCTGGGACCAGGGCTGGTGTGGGGCATGAATGGCTGGAGCCATGGATGGCTAGGACTGCTCCAAACAACGCGGGCTGACCAGTCCGCCAACCGCATAATGTAGTAGAGGATGCGAAAGGAGCTGATTGGCACTTGTTTGGGCAAAAATGGAGGGGTTTACGCCAGGGGGAGGGACCTCCCAGCCCCCCTTCGGGCGGGAGGGTTCGTGGCATGGGGTGTGGAATTATTGTTTCTCCCCCCTCCCCTGCCACAACCGCCATAAGAGTCCAACGTCGTGAACTATGCAGCCACAAGTGGCCAGGGCGCCCACCATAAGACCTTACACCCGCTCTGAGAGTGGGGCCTGGCCCAGCGTGCCTAGCACGCTACCCGCCACGCCAATCTCATCCGGAGGACAGCAGGGGCCCAGCGGCGGAGACTGCTCGCTCGCGCGGTGGTCTTTCTCACCCCATGCCCCTACCCCCTTAGGACACGCCCTGTTACGCAGGGAGTACTCACTATTATTATCATATACAGGACGTAGTGATCGCCGATGGGTGGAAGACACCCTGTTCCCGGAGTGGCTTGGCTCCTCACCCCAGTAACCCCAGCGTCCGGTCCCCACACCAACGTTGGAAGGGTAACAGCCGTGGCCCGGTTGAGAGGCTGGACCGCTGAGGGCAGGCTTACATCAGCTAGCTCACAAGTTTCCGTTCTACAGAGGGCGGGGACATCCTGAGTGTGCAATTACATGCACAGCTACTTGGCGTTGGAACCGCCCCCCACACAGCGTCAGAAACGGCAATATTGATAGATTGTAAAGGCGCTGGCGTTTGCTCCGATTGCTGGCGATTGGAAGTTGGCTTTCATTAACCATCTATGAAAATGGCCTCCCGGTTCCTCCATTTGCGTGGCACATCCCTTGGTGGCATGGCGGATTGCACTTCAGGTAGTAGTAGTAGTGCTGCAGATCAAAATATACTCTTGGGTCAAGGCAGGTGTGACCCTGGTGTGACCCGCGGTCAGCGTAAACCCTGCCAGCAGCACATGGTAGCACTCGAAGAGACTTAATATCAGTAAACGATTTAATGGTGGCATGATGGTGGTCCGCCGTTTCAGGCAGTAAAGATTAAGTATGGCTTATTAAGCAGGTAGCCTAACCAAGCTAGCTACTTCAGTTGAAACTCTAATATTTTCCCTACACTTTGTTTCCATTCACAATCTTTTCCTGGCTTATGATTTTGCTTATGATGTCAACAGAAATGGCATCGAGGTCGACAGCAGATTTTAGATAGTAAGTCGACATTTAGACCTGGGCTTGGTCGTGTGTGTTATTGTATAAACAATAAGATAAAGGGCGTGTTGTTATTAGCGATAGTGGCATCATCGACGGTTCTTTGAAGCTCTTGGATTCTGAATAGTGCGCCCCCCCGCGTCCGCCCACGCTCCTACCTACCTGCGCCATCCTTCATGCATTCAGCGGTCAGTGAATACCAGAAGCAAGTGCTTAAAGTATCTATACTTGGTCGCTAAATCACAGGACAACGGATCTGCGTCGACACACAACTACAGTAGTGACTCGCATGCCTGGCATTTCCAAGCGATAGCAGCTGACTAGACACGCGCGCACACACACCTACATCATTAGCCACCATGGCGGCGACATCGCCCCTGGTCCGGCTCAGGCGGCTCGCGCTGCCGCTAGCTCTCGTAGCGCTGTGTGCGGCCGCGGCACATGGCCAGACCGTGACCTCGGCGTTTCTTACAGCGTCCACAACGATCACGGCCACGTTGAGCAACAGCACTGGCTCATCCTCAGACTGTCGCAGCGCCTTCTCTTACCTCGACCTGAACAACGGGACTAAGGCGTCCCCGTTCGCCAACTGCACGGCCAACGGGACCAGCACTGTGGTCCTCACCCTAGCCAGCGCCGGCACCTATGCCGCTGGTGACCAGCTGAACATCAAGGTCAACCAGACCACGCTCAACACCACGGCGGGCGCTGCCTTTATTCCGGCGGCTGTGGCAGTGGCGGTGCCGCCGGTCATTGGCGCGGCGACCCTCACGGCCAGCCGCACGCTGGTGGTGAAGCTGCCCCTGTCTAGCAACACCGTGCCCGACAACTTCGCCACCAACATGACGGTGTGCGGGGGGGCCGTGGAGCTGCGGGCGGCGGGCGCCAGCGCAGCCAAGGCGGCTCCGTTTGAGGCCTGCAGCCTGGCCGCGGACGTGCTGACCCTGACGCTCAAGTCGGCGGGAACCTACGCCCCGGGTGCGTGCTTGCTTGACATTACAAATATGGGGTTCATACAGGGGTTTATACGTAGTGTTGGGGCCAAGAGCGAGGGGTAAGCATTGTGGCGTGGATACCTCGCGCACACTCAGAATGCCAGAACTGACGCCAATTCTTCGGGTGGGTTGTGAATGCATGCAGGCGACACGGTCAACGTGGTGAGCGGCCAGTCCATTCTGAAGTTCGGCAGCACCGCCTACGCGCCCCTGGCCAGCGGCAGCGTCGTCCGCCCCACCCTCACCTCGGTGTCGCTCAGCAGCACCTCCACCATCCTCATCGGCACCTCCGGTCCCGCCTCGCTGCCCGGCAACGCGACCGCCGCTGTGTGCAACGCCGTGTTTGACATCGCGCTCAAAAACGGCACCATCCTGCCGGGTGCGCTGTCGGCCTGCTCCGTGGGCCCCGGCGTTACGGCCATCACCGCCACCCTGGCCAGCGGCACCTCCTACTCTGACGGCATGACCGTCACGCTCAAGGCCAACCAGACCGCGCTCAAAGCCGGAGACCAGTCCGCCGCCGCGCCGCTGTTCCTGCCGCCCACCTCCGCCCTGGCCATCGCGCCCACCATCCTGTCTGCCTCGCTGACCGCCGCCGACACCATCACCGTGGTGCTGCCCGTCGCCAGCACGCTTGACACCTCGGCCTGCAACAGCGCCTTTGAGCTGCGCGCCGCCGGCTCGGCCACCGCGAAATCCAGCCCCTTCTCCGCCTGCTCGCTGACCGTGAACAACACGCAGGCGGTGCTGACCCTGGCGTCAGCCTCCACCTACACAGCCGGTGACATCCTCAACGTCAAGAGCGGTAACGACAAGCTTCTGGCCGGCAGCACCGCCTACGTGCCGCAGTCCGTCACCGTGCTGCCCACCATCACCTCCGCCACCCTGGTCAGCTCCACTGTCGTGCGCGTGGCCCTGCCGGTGGTCTCCTCCATCCCCACCCCCTACTCGGCTGACGACTGCGCGCGCTCCATCATCGTCGCCGCCTCCAACTCCACCGCTGCCAAGGGCATCACCGCCTGCGCGCTGTCCACCGACAAGAAGGCGCTGCTGGTCACCCTGGCCGCCGCCTACGCCCCCGGTGAGTGGCGCCGTTGCTAAAAGTAGCACATGAGTTGCACTCGCTCCCAAAGCGGCTATTGCATTATTGAAAGCTCATTCTTGAATCCGACGGCTATTCTGTCTTTTCCCTTGCCTACACGCAGGTGACACCGTGAACGTGCGCACCGGCCAGTGGCAGCTGCGCGCGGGCGCCTCCGTCACCCTGGGCCCCAACTACATCGCCGGCGCCGCCCCCGTGGCCATTCTGCCAGGCCTGGCCTCTGCCACCCTCACCAGCGCTACCCAGGTTGTAGTCACGCTTCCCGCCGCCAGCAACGTGCCTGCCACCTTCAGCGCGAGCGACTGCAATGCCGCCGTTGACCTGGTCAGCGCCGCCGGAGCCTCTAAGGACACGCCCTTCGCCGCCTGCGCCCTGGGCTCGGGTAACACCACTCTCATCCTCAACCTGACTGCCAGCGCCTACGCAATCGGCGACACCGTGAGCGTCAAGGCGGCCCAGACCACGCTCAAGGTTGGCAATGTCAGCTACACGCCCTACTCGGTGGCCATCACGGCCATCCTGCTGCCCACCACCACCGCCGTGCTGGTCAGCGAGACGTCCATCGCCGTCGCCCTGCCCACCGGCTTCAACAGCTACCTGCCGAGTAACCTCAACGCCTCTGACTGCAACGCTGCCTTCGTGCTGGTGTCGGCTGCCGGCAACGCCAAGACCGCCCCCTACACTAGCTGCTCCGTCTCCGGCACCGCCCTGACCCTGGGCATCGCTGCAGGCACCTACGCTGCCGGTGACTCGGTCAACGTCAAGGCCAACAACACCCTCTTCCTGGGCTCTTCTTCTTCTGGCCCCGCCTACGTGCCCGCCGCAAACGGCACCCAGATCAGGCCCACCATCGTGGCCGCCTCCCTGGTCAGCACCACCAACGTGTTTGTGGCGCTGTCCGCCGCCGCCTCCACCTCGGCCTTCAACGGGACTCTGTGCAACGACGCGCTGGAGGTTACCGGCGGCTCGGCCACCGTGTTCCAGAACTGCACCCTCACCTCGGACGGCAAGGGCATTAACCTGGTGCTGGCGACCGCCAGCTCTGTCTCCACCTGTGAGTCATCATACATGTGCTGCTGCGGCTGATGAGCCTTTTGTTGCGTAAGAAGATAGGAGGGACGCCGCATGCTTGCAAGCAATGACCCAAGTCGCTCTCAATTCCTTGTGTCCCAATTCCATGTGTCTGACCTCTTCACCGCGCAGCTAACACCATTAACGTGAAGGCCAGCCAGACCATGCTCAAGGCCGCGGGCAGCGACGCCGCCTCCAGCCCCGCCTTCGCGCGCCTGACCACCCCTATCACTATCAACGAGGCCAAGCTTGCCGGTGCCTTCCTCACCGCCGCCAACACCATCACCGCCAAGCTGTCCGTTGTGGCTGATGCCTCGAGCGCGTTCTCGTCATCGTGTACCACCGTGTTTGTAATGGCCATGTCCAACGGCACCGCGCGCTCCAACCCCTTCTCCTCGTGCTCCCTCGCCTCGGACGGCGTGACTGTGACCCTGGTCGTCGGCACGTACGCCTCTGGCGACACGCTGAACATTAAGTCGGATCAGGGCCTGCTGAAGGTGTTCAACCAGGGCAATGGCCCCAACTACCCCACGCTGTCCGCCGCCACCACGATCAGCCCCGCCATCTCCACCGCCGTCGCCACCTCGTCAAGCACATTCACCGTGCCCCTGCCTGTTGCCAGCAACCTCGTTGCTGGCAACTGCCCGAGCGTCGTAGAGGTGCTTCCCGCCGCTGGATCTCCGTCCAAGACCGTCACGGCTTGCTCGCTGACCACCAACGACACCGTCCTCACCGTCACCATCAGTGGCACTGGCGCTGCTGGCACCGTGGACGCTCCATTCGCGTTCGGTGACACCCTCAACATAAAGTCCAGCAACGCCTTCCTTAAGGGCCTTTCGAGCACCGGCACTGACTACAAGCCTGTGACCGGCGTCACCATCACCGTGAGCCCCTCGGTCGGCAGCACCCTTGTGACAGGCTCCAACACCGTCACCGTGACCATTCCCGGCACCACGACTTCCGTGCCCAGCCCCATCACTGCGGATGCGTGCAACAGTGCCCTAAGCATCTTCCCCGCAGCGTCCTCCTCGGCCCGGTCTAGCCCCTTCTCCGCCTGCACGGTTGGCGCCTCCTCGCTCACCCTGACCCTGGGGAGCACCTACGTCGCGGGTGAGTCGGGTCTATACTCTTGACGATTGGCTCGTAGTGAGGCGACGTCTGAGCTCGCGATAGCTGTGCCTGTCGACGCTTAGACCACTATGTCATGTAACCCGCAGGTGACCGCATCAACGTCAAGTCGAGCCAGACGGTGCTGAGCATGACTTCCGGCACAACCGTGCTCAACTACATGCCGCTGCCGACTGCCTCGACCCTGCTGCCCACGCTCGTGAGCGCAAAGGCCACGTCCGCCACCACCATCGTGGCCGTACTGCCTGTTACCAGCACCTTCCTGAAGACCGATACTCTCCAGGCCAGCCTGACCCAGAGCGACTGCGACACCGTGCTTCGCGTGGTTAGCAGCAGTTCGGTGCAGCGCAACCTAGTCGCCACCGGTGCGGCCTGCGATCTGAACTCCACCTCCAACCCGGGCGCCCTGAAGGTCACCTTTGCTGGCACGGACTCATACGCGCCTGGCGACAAGATCGACATCGTGTCCGCCTCCCAGTCCCTTTTCCTGGCGGGCACGGGCAAGACCGGCCCCGCCTACTACCCCCGCCAGATCACCATCGACCCCGCCTACGTGCTGAGCGTGATGGCCACCGCGGCTGACACCATCTCCGTCAAGCTCCCTGTTTCCAGCAGCGTGTACGACGGCAGCACTTCCATTTCCTCCCCCTTGACGCCGGCGCAGTGCTCGGCAATTCTCGAGGTCAAGGGCGGCTCCAACACTCGCGGCATCAACTCGTGCAGCATCAACGCGGACGTGCTGACCGTGAAGCTACTCGGCAATGGCACTGACGTGTACACTGCTGGCGACACCTTCAACTTCAAGGACACTAATGTGCTGCTACGCGCCGGTGGCAGCCCCAGTTCGCTGGCATACAAGGCGCTGCTGACGGCTTTTGTTATCAACCCGGTCTTTGCCAGCGCTGCCGCCACCAAGACTGACGTCATCGTTGTCACCCTGCCCACTGCCATCAACACCTTCGTTGATGGAACCAGCCCCGTCACTCAGCTAGACCAGACCAAGTACGGCAACGTAATCACATTTACGCCGAGCCGGACCATCAAGACCGCCACGGATGCTTGCGTTCTCAGCGGCAACACGCTCACTATCAAGCTGGTGGGCACCTCCACTGACGTCTTCACTGCCGGTGACGTCATCAACATCGCCTCCGCCGGCCAGTCCAGCCTGCGCGCTGGTTCCGCGGCCACCGGCCCCGTGTACACGGCCTGGACCTCTGATATCAAGATCGGCGCCGCGTACCTGACGTCCGCCAAGGCGACGGCCGACAACACTATCGTGGTGACTCTGCCCGTGAACGGCGTTTTCGGTGATGGCACCTCGGCTGTGACCGTCAACAGCAAGGCCCAGTGCGACAGCATTGTGGAGGTGCTGGCTGGCGGCTCCGCCAGCGCTCCCCGCACCCTTGACTCGTCGACCATCTGCACAGTTAGTGGCACCACGCTGACCGTGTACCTCGCGAGCACCAACAGGTTCGCCGCGGATGACACCGTCCGCATCAAGGCTGGCAACACCATCCTGCGCGTCGGCGCGAACACTGGCGCTGTGTTCTCCCAGGCGAGCGCCGCCACCGTCATCGCAGCCGGTTATGCCTCGGCCAAGGTCACTGGCCCCAACACTCTGATTGTCACCCTGCCAGTTGCCAGCAGCGTGTGGACTGGCACACCGGCGACCAATGCAACATCAACATTGACAGTCGCCAACTGCAACGATATTATCGCCCTTTCGAATGGTGTCATCGCGACATCTTGCACGATGACAATTGTGGATGGCTTCCCAACCATTACAGCCACGCTGGGCAGCACGTGGGCGGCCGGTAACACCTGGAACATCAAGAGCCAGACTATCCTGCTGACGGGCCTCGCCTCGACTGGCCTTCCGTATCAATCTACCGCGGCCACCGTGATCTCTCCCGCTTACCTCACGTCAGTCAAGATGGCTTCCGACACTTCAGTCCTGGTTCTCTTCCCAGCGACCCCTACTGGACTTGGCACACTCAACGACTGCAAGGCCGCTGTCAAGTACTACGCGGCGGATGGCACACAAAAGACCCCCACGGGTTGCTCCCTGTCCAGCTCTACTGTGACCCTGACAGTCGCAGCTGTTGCTGCTGGTGACTACGTGGTCATCGCCACCGACCTTGTGGGGCTGAGTGGTTCAGCTGGCATCTACTGGAAGACAGTCCTGTTTGTGGCCGCGCCAAGCTACCTTGCTGCCGCGTACGCAGTTGCCACTAACAAGGTCATGATTGCTCTCCCCGTGACAAGCTATCTGGCCGCCAGCCCCACCTGCGCTACCGTTGTCCAAGTTGCATCGAGCTCCGAGACAGGTTGCACTGGCCTTGCCCTCGACGCTACTGGTCGTTTCCTGACCATCACCCTGGCGGTTGCAACGACAGTTGCTACCAGTAAGTGACTTGCAAATTCGACTCTTGACCCTCGCAACAACCTGACACTGCTTACGCCGCAGGTGATGCTGTCAAAATTAGAGCCAGCCAGCAGTTCCTTCGGGTCGGCAACTCGACGGGCCCGCTTTACTACGACACGACGACAGCCGTAACCGTGCCGGCTGCCTATGCGCCGTACGCCACTGTTGTGGATACACAAGTCGCAGAGATTAAGTTGCCTACGACGTCATTCCTGTCCGGAAATACGCTTTCTATTTGCTCATCTATCATCACCGGCATCACCCTGGCTGAGGTTTCTGGCGTCGCCTGTCGCCTGACCAGCAGCTCCTCATCTACATCGAATGACGTTCTGGTCATCAACCTTGCCTCCGCATGGACCAACGGTGCAACTCTGACCATCTCCGGGACCCAGACTGCGCTCACGGCGGGCAGCGCCTCGGGCCCGACCATTGGTGTCGCCTCTTCGCTAAAGATCCAGCCTGGTATTCTCACCGCCGTTATTACCTCGGTGGACGGCAGCGGAAACCCGACAGTAACTGTCACCCTGCCTGGCGGCACCACTCTATATGATGGTACTCCCACCTGCTCCGGTACCGGAAGCCCCAGCCCTACGTGTACTGGCAGCGCCACAGCTACTTGCTACAGCGGCAGCGCTGGTTGCAGCACGGCTGGACAGACCTTGACCTGTGACAAGGCCGCCCCTGCCAGCACCTGCACTACGCCATCCCTCACCGCGTGCTCTGGCGGGTCCGTTGCAGCCTGCTTCAGTACAACCAGTACCTGGGCTTGGTCAACTGGCCCGACCGACTGCACTGCAGCCTCCAGTGTTGGACCTCTGGGACCATGTGGTACCGACAAGGCTGCCAAGTGTATTCTTGGAGGTACTCTCACGACTTGCTCGGCTGCCAGCAACACCGTTGCGAACTTATGTCCTCCAAACTACAAGGCATTTTGTTACAGCACATCGGCAGCCCCTACGTGCACCTCTGGGGCTCCTTCATGCGACTACATTTGTGTGCCGACATGCCAGGCCACTACTGGTGCGGCATCCGACTTCAGTTGCCCCGTTGGCAGTGTTGCCAAGTGCTCCGGAACAGGCACGCCAAGCTGCAGCGGCTTGTCTGTTGGCGCTTGGCCGACGTGCACAAATGGCAAGTTCTACTGCTCGTATGACAACGGAAGCGGCTCCGACATTGTTCCCACCTGCACTCAGCCGTCCCCATCGTGTACTGCGAACGTTGGTGCAAGCTACTCACCGACTTGCGTTGTTTCCACCACCCTGGCCGCTAGCGGAACATCATTTACTTGCACGTCAGCTGGTTTTACCACCCTCACTTGTGGATCTGACACTCCAACGTGCCGGGCAACTGCTGCGGCAGCCGGTATCTGCCCTTCGGACTCCACTCCGGACTGCACCGTTGTGTTCACCAGCACCCGGGCCATTAGCTCCTGCTCTTTAACCGACAACACGGCATCCATGTCAGTCACCATGTCGGCTGCATATCAGCCTGGTAAGAGCAAACTACTTAATTCACAGAAGTCAAGTTTGCTAACGCACGTTCTTCAATTTTTTCACAGGTGATAAGATTGCAATCGCTGCCGGTCAACTCACAACCAAGACGCTGGCCACCTACCTGCAAGCCGGGACAACTTCCTCGAACCGCCAGACATACTCATACAAACCCACGGGCGACCTCGCCATTACTCCGTCCATCATCGACGCTTGGCTGACCGGCCCACAGACCATCACTGTCAAGCTGCCCGTTATCAGCTCGGTGGCCAGCAGCGCCTGGAGCTGCAGCGCGGTGTTCGGACTGTACAACAGCGGAGGCAGCTTGAAGGCCAGCTCGTTCAGCGCTTGTGAGCTCAGCTCAGACCGCAAGACCGTCATTCTCACTCTGACTAGTGCCAGCACTTACGCAACCAAGGACACAATCAACATCATTTCCGGCCAGACCGTGTTGGTCGCCGAATCTAGCACGGCAGCAAACCGTGTTAGGTATGGCCCCCGGCCCACTGCATTGACAATCAAGCCGGCACTGGTTTCCGCAGTGCTCACCGCTGCTGATACCGTCGTCGTCCAGCTCCCCACCGCAAGCAGCCGGTTGAACTCAGGCAATACGGCCTTGGAGACTTCGTGGGCTTGCACTGCTTCCGAACTGGTCCTCAAGGTCGGCAGCACCTCGAAGGCTGCAAAGACTGGCACCTCGCCTTATGCTTGCGTCATTTCTGGCAACACACTGACATATACACTCAATGCCGCCCTAGTGGCGGGTGATTTGGACGGGACCAACGGCGGTAAGTGCAAGAGCAACAGCTTCAGGATGGACTGATTCTGACCCCGGTGCTGCCACTCGCAGTGATCTCCATCGGCATCGTGAGTGGCCAAGCTTCCACCCTTGCCATGCGTGCCGGCTCAAATTCCCCGGTCGACACTGCTACGCCCTTCTATGCTGAGTCTGGCACTGTTACGGTCTATAACATGATTGTGACATCCAGCCAGCAGCCTAGCAGCATGGTCTCGGCCACCGCTATCAGCGATACTTTGGCTGAAGTCAAGCTTCCCACGGTAGCCACGATTGCGGCCAGCACTGCTTGCAGCGCCTACCTCACCAGCAGCAACACAGCAAGCAGCTGCAGCTTGGATGCAACTGGCCAGATCCTGACGGTTACTCTGGGCTCGGCCTATGCTCCAGCCAACACGGTCCAAATTGCAAGTCAGACCGCGATGACGTACGCTACCTCGTCTTCCACCTCACTCGCCTTCAAGCCTCTACCCAGTGCGCTCGTCATCAGTCCGACTGCCATGTCGGCGTATACATTTAACAGCAAGACCATAGCTGTGGTTCTGCCGACCGCCAGTTCGTTGTACAACGCCGGCACTGCGGCCACCCAATTTGTCAAGGCTGATTGCGATAAGATCGTGACTGTGGCTGATTACGATGGCACAGCCGTCACACTGCTTAACGACGGATCGGCTGATGTTTGTGCTCTGGCGAACGGTGGGACTACGTTGACCGTCAAGCTGGATGCGGCCATGAACGCGGGGGCAACCGTGAACATTGCGGCGTTGAACGTGGCGGCTGCTACCACCAAGAATCTGATTGCAGGCAGCAGCTCTGGCCCCAAGTACATTGTCCGCCGCACGCCACTCACTATCTCGCCACGAGTCGTGTCTGCCAACGCCATTTCAGCTACGAAAATCGAGGTCGTCCTGCCTGTCGCCAGCGCCTTCGTTGACTCTGGCAACAACGTCATTGATTTGACCAAGGCCAACATGACCACCGACCAGTGCAACACCATCGTCACCATTGCCGGCAAGAGCCTTTCACCGGTGCTGCCGTGCTCGGTGTCGGGCACTGTCCTCACCGTCAACCTCGCGACCTCGGTGGCCCCTGGTGACGCCATCAACATCGCCGCCGGCAACACCATCCTCCGTGCCTCCAGCCCCACAACGGGTCTCGTATACGGAGCGACTGGTGTCGCCTACGCCGCCTCTTCCTCGGCCGTCAAGATCACCCTGGGTTACTTCAGTGCTGTCGCAACCGACCAGCAATACATCGCCGTCACCCTGCCGTACACGGCCAAGCTGTTCAACCTGCCCACCGTAAGCAGTGGTGCCGAGCTCAGCTCCAGCCCCACGCAGAGCAACTGCGACAGCATCCTCAAGATTCTGTCCACTGCATCTGGAAACACTGCGCGCGCACTTGCCGCCAGTAGCAGCTGCACCATTGCTGGCACCCTCGTGACCCTGAAGCTAGCCGGCAGCGGTACGGACTACTACGCTGTCGGCGACCGCGTGGACGTGGGGCCCGGTGCGTCGACTGCCGATGCCATGCTGCGCGGCGACACCGCTGCCGCTTCGGTCACCACCACATCCACGGCGTACTATCAGTCCAGCTCTCTGCCAACCAGCGGCGTCACTACCATCTTGCCCTCGTTCTCTACCGCGGCCGCCACGTCTCCTACCACGATCGCCCTCAAGCTTGCGGTCCGCGGCTACCTGGGCACCGCTGGCATCTTCAACGGCTCTGACTGCGCTAGCCTTGTGACTTTCACGCCGGCGAAGACCCTGGCAACCACTGATGCCTGCTCCGTAAGCACCTCCTCTCCCTACGTGCTGACCATGAAGCTGGCAGGTGATGGAACTGCGGCAGGCTCGTTTGCGGGTGGTGACAAGGTGAACATCAACAATGCGGTTGCTGGCCAGACGACCTCGCTGGTGACGTCTCTGACCAGTGGTATCCAGTTTGCCGCTGCCCCGGCTGCGGTGACCATCGACCCCAACCTGGCCTCTGTCACTGCCATCGCTACCAACAAGCTGGAGATTGCGCTGTCGGCTCCCAGCTACGTTGGCGGTGGAACCCTGACTGTGGCGCAGTGTACGGCAGCTCTGCTGCTCTCCTCCCGTTCCCCCTCCGGTGACACGCCTTGCGTCCTCGACACCGCCAAGACCAAGCTTATTGTCACCCTGGATGCGGCATACGCGGACGGTAAGCGGACATGCAGATTCAATGCATCCAATATCGCTCATTTTCTTTCCGTGTGCAGGCGAAACTGTAAATGTCCAGTCTCAGACGGCGAGCACGGCAACAGCTCTGCGTGCTGGCACGGACGCCAGCGGGCCCGTGTACGTGGCCTCTGCGAGTGCCCTTGCGGTCAAGCCCACATTCGTGTCGGCAACCGCCAAGGCCGCTCAGTCCATTGAAGTCGCTCTTCCCGTCGCCAGCTCTTTCTACAGCGGCAGCAGCGCTGTGTCTCCAGCGACCCTCACCGCCACCGAGTGCGCCCAAGTGCTCTTTGTCAAGCGCGCTGATGGCACTGCCCGCGGCTTGTCTGCCTGCGCGCTGGATGCCACGGGCCTGATTCTCACCGTGACGCTGGCCAGCAACGAGACCTTCGCTGCCGGCGACAAGATCAACGTTGCTGCATCGAACGCCGCTACCTCAAACGGCGCCAGCAAGCCTCTGCAGGCGCAAAACACGGGCGGCGGCCAGAAGTTCGTCGTCCGGAGCGCTGACGTGGTGATTGCACCCGGCTACGTGGTGGCCGCTTACGCCGTCGGCCCCGCAACCATCTCGGTTGCGCTGCCCGTCACCAGCTTCATCGCCGCTAACGCCGACTGCAGCACCGTGGTGGATATTCGCCAGACCGGCGCTACCTCGGCCAAGGCCCTGGCTGCCACTGGTGCATGCTCCATCCTGTCTGACTCGACTGGCTACTACCTGATTGTCAATCTTGATGGCACGGGCGCTAACGTCTTCGCTTCTGGAGACAAGTTCACCATCAAGGCGAACAATGCCGCTCTCCTGGGAGGCACGGACAGCACCGGCAAGGCCTACGCAGCAACGACGGCGGTGCAGGTAAATGCTAACATTGACGACGCCATCCTGACCGGCCCCACCACGGTGCTGGTGCCCATGGCCGCCGTGACCACCGTCAGCCTCGCCAGCAAGGCCGACTGCGACGCCGTCTTCGTCTTGTACAGCGCCGGCGGTGCCAACCGTACCAGCCCTAGCCCCATCTCAAGCTGCTCGCTGTCGACTGACGGCCTGGCCATCACCCTCACCCTGTCCGCCGACAGCTACCAACCTGGTAGGTTCTTGTCATAAGACATGCGACACCTTGTGCGATGCTGAACACCTGGACTGTGTGCATCTTGCATCTTGCAGGTGATTCTATCAACATTCGTAAGGACCAGACCGCGGCCAAGGTCGGAGTAGTCGGAGGCTCTAGCGGTACCAACCTGGTGCCCTACCCCTCGGCCATCACCATCTCGCCGCGCGCGTTCGGCGCCGCCGCCACCCTAGTTGCACCCACCTCGGTCGCCCTCAGCCTGCCGGCAGTCAGCTCCCTGCCTGCCACCACGGCCGCGTCCGACTGCAACAACGCTGTGCGCTACACGGACGTGTCGGGTACGGACGCCGTGAACCCCTTCACCAGCTGCGCCATCACGTCTGACACCAAGGCCATTGCACTCAACACCGCCAGCCCCATCTACAAGGCCGGCGACTTGATGAACATCAAGTCGACCAACAACGCGCTACGCTGGGGCCCCCAGGCGAGCGGCGCGGCCTACTACCCCGCCGCCTCTGATGTGCCGGTCTTTGCCACCGTCGCCACCGCCACCTTGGTTGACCCCTCGACTGTGGTGCTGAGCCTGCCCGCCGTGTCGGCCGTTCCCGACAACTTCACCGTGCCCGATTGCCTGCGCGCCATTGAGTTCAAGACGTCGGCCGGCGTTGCCAAGAACGGCACCGTGGCGTCTTGCAGCCTGCTGCCCGACCGCCTGGGCCTGCAGGTGAAGCTGCTGGCGGCTGCCAACTTCAGCGCCGGCGACACCGTCAACATCAAGCCGCAGCAGGCCGAGCTGCGTGTGTCCGCCCTGGCCACCGGCCCCAGCTACGTGCCCAAGCTGGCGGCGCAGGTGGTGAACCCCGCGCTGTTCGCCAACGCCAACCTGACGTCGGCCACCGCTATCACGGTGCGCCTGCCCTTCGCCAGCGCCCTGGCCGCTGGCTCCGACTGCAAGACCGTGCTGGCGCTGCTGGGTGCCGGCGGCGTGGCCAAGAACGTGAGCAGCTGCACCCTGGGCGCCGACGGCGTGACGCTGGCGGTGACCATCCCTGCGGCCTCCTTCGTGGGCGGCGATGTGCTCAACATCGTGCCCGGCCAGAAGGCCCTGACCCTGGCTGACGGCACCACCGCCTACGTGCCCTCCATGGCCGGGGTGCTAGTCACCCCAAACATTGTCAGCGCCGCGCTCACCAACGCCACCATCATCTCCGTCACCCTGCCCACCGCCTCGGTGCTCACGGGCACCGCCGCCGCCGACTGCAACGCGGCTGTGGTGATTACCAGCAACGGCAGCGCCGTCGCTAGCCCGCTGTCTGCCTGCGCCGTCAGCACCGACGGCCTGACCCTGACGCTGACCGCTGCCGCCACCTACAAGCCCTCGACGGGTGACATGGTGGATGTTGCCGTCAACCAGACTGTGCTGCGCGCCGGCAGCGCCACCGGCCCGGCCTACGTGCCGCGCCCCTCTCCCGCACTCATCACCGTGCCCTCGCCCCCGCCCTCGCCTCCCCCGTCACCCGCTCCCTCGCCGCCTCCCAGCCCGCCCTTGTCAACCGCCAACTACTCGGCCCGCGGTCTGGCCACCGGCCCGCTGTCTTGCAACGTGCTCATCGGCGCTGACACCGTCACCACCACCTCCGGCAACTTCACGTGAGTTGTTAAGGCTCAGGCATTAGTTGGCAAGGTCATTGCGTGCGTAACTTCTGCCTCAGTGTCATACATTCGCACACTTGCTTACCCCTCTTTCCCCTCACCCATTCCCCAAAACCCACCACACACAGCGGCCTGCCGTCCTACGCCGGCAAGAAAGCGTCCTTCCGCGTCTCATGCAAGGACGCCGTGACCGGCGCCGTCTACACCGACGACACGGTGGCCTCCACGCTGCCCGCTGGCCTAACCGGCCTCATCCTGTCGCCCGTGACCGCGCTGGCGTCGGCGTCGGTGTCGGACATCAAGAGCGTGGCCGACCTGGCCAACACCAACAAGGACTACCTGCGCCTGCTGGGCGTGCCCGTCAACGCCTCGGCCTACGGCAGCGCCACCAACCTGCTGGCGTACGACTACTACGTCAAGGGCTACGTGGCGCTGGAGACGCCGGCCGTGGCGGTGCTGAACGTGGAGGGCATGGTGGCCGCCAACCTGCTCATGTACACCAAGTTCTTTGACGGCCTGAACGCCTCCGTGGCCGGCCGCGACATCAGCGCCGCCGAGGCGCTGGCCGCAGCCCAGTACGTCATG
This sequence comes from Chlamydomonas schloesseri, assembly GCA_016834595.1. Classification (NCBI taxonomy): domain Eukaryota; kingdom Viridiplantae; phylum Chlorophyta; class Chlorophyceae; order Chlamydomonadales; family Chlamydomonadaceae; genus Chlamydomonas; species Chlamydomonas schloesseri. The sequence goes on along the minus strand of JAEHOD010000009.1, from coordinate 146,539 downwards.
GCCATGGGCCTGAAGATGGCGACAGCCCCGCTCAACACCAGCAGCCCCTCCGCCATCCTGGACCTGCTCAACGCCACCTACAGCATCCTCACCGACAAAAACACCACCGCCGGCGGCCGCCGCCTGATGCAGGGCTCGGCTGTGTCCTTCACGCAGCTGCAGGCGCAGGCCGCCGCCCTGGCTGCCGCCGCCGCCGACAGTAACGCGCTGGTGACTGTGCAGCAGCAGAAGCTGATTGCCGCCATCAACGCCGGCACCAGCATCTCGGCCGCCGACCTGACCAACATCATCACCGAGGCCAGCAAGGTCATTGTAACGCAGTCGACCGTCATTGCCAGCGCCGCCACCGGCCTTGGCAGCGGCGCCATCAGCCCCGCCAGCTTCACCAGCAGCTACACCGGCTCGGCGCTGACCACCCTGGTGGCCCAGCAGCAGCTGGCGGCCCCGCCCGGCACCGACGTGACTGACACGCCCTCGCCGCCCTCAGACTCGGACGACAAGAAGAGCAACACGGGCCTGATTGTGGGTCTGGTGGTGGGTCTGGTGGGCGGTGCCATCGTGATCACCCTCATCGTGGTGTTCATTGTCATGCGCCGCCGCAAGCAGAACGTGGCGGCCGCGGGCCAGGCCGCCGCGTAAGGGTGGAGGAGTGAAGTAATTCGCATTGATCAATAAAGATGTCGGTAGTTTTGTGGAATCCAACAACAAGGTACATACATTAGGAAGGAACAACTTTCATGTGCGCAATGCGTCCCCGATATTCATCATGTGTCCTGTCGCTTGACTTTTGACTTGATTCAACCATAACAGATATTCATGATTGAAGGTGCGGCATCTTTGGTTGCCGGCTGATTGACAAAGACCTAGACTGACAAGTGACTGCTCGCCCCAAAAGGGCACTACTGCTGTAACTGCGTGCGTTCGTTTGTGACTGTCCCAGACCTCACCAGACCAAACAATCAGAATCCTGACTCGTGCATGGGTGGCAGCCAGCACGGGGAGGGCAGGCTTGCTCCGGCATGCACCTTCAAACTCTAGAAAGCCTGTACACGCATCTTAACACCTGGCAGTCCGGCTAGTCCGGCGCCCTTCGTAGCGTAGTAGGCTGCCACTCTGCAGCAACTCCAGTCCTATATATCTCACCTACTATAACCCAGCTGCGCGGACGTCGCCACGTGGGTGTGCACCACCGCCGTTGGTCGGGAGCTCCACAGCCGCCGTGCCGACACGCCCACCCCCAACTTCATGCACCAACTATGGCTGCCCGACAGCCTCGCTCCGCCACTAGCTACCTCCCCACACATGCCGTACACGCCACACTGGACTCCAGCGCCCGGATGGTCTCCGCCCGCCCCTTCATCAACTTCCCCAATCCCCCGCTCCACTACACCACAGTCCAAACCGTGCAACACTGGTTTTGCAGCTACCCTGACCTCGCCCGCACCCTCACCGCCGTCGACTCCCACCGCATCCTGTCCGAGCCCTGCCAATGCTCCCGTTTCCCGCCGCACTTATGCCACGCCAGCCTCGGCGCTCACGTTGCTTGACACCACCGACCCCGTCGGCCTGGTCTCCCACCCGCTGCTGGACCGTTTCTTCTACAAGGGCGCGCGCCGCCCAACCCTTCACCTTCTCCCCATCCGCCGCCCCCGCAACCCAGCCCCTGGCGCTCACCGCCGCCAGTGTCCCAACCGCTTCTCCTGCAAGGGCGGGCACCACCGCACGTGTGCCAGCCGGCGCCGCCTGCCTCAGCTGTTGAAGCCGCCGTGTTTACACATGCCCTTGCCTACGCACGCACGCCACCAAGAACGCCACGCCGGCCTTGCTCATGGCGTCATGACCGACTGGGCCTGCGCCCTGGCATCTATCAAAACTGCGACAACGCATGGACGCCCACCGCGGAGCCTGTCATATTCAACCCCACCGACCTCCGCGCACTGGCCCAAATAGTTTCACATCCGTGTTTGCCCCCCCCCCCAGTATTCTAGTAGGGACGAGACATTTAGTCGGTAATGGGGACCGCGCGCGGCTTGCACGGCTGACATCGCTCAACACTGCTCTGGACTCCGTCGTCCACCTGCCGCTCCATTGTCCAAGCCCGCCCCGCCAAACACGGTGATATTCAGTAGCCCGTGCAGGCGGCTGCTTTTCAGCTGCAGCGCAGTCATGTTTGCATGTTGTTTGTCACCGGGACTGTTTACCAGTTACCCCCACACACCGCCACCCCAGCGTCCGCCGCCCGTGCCCCAGCCCCCTCATACTCCCCCACCCTCCCCGCCCCCGCCGTTGCCTATAAGTGGACCACCGACCGCGCCGCGCCCAACCGCCGCCCCCTATCCCGTCGCCGTCGCCGACCGTGCCGCCTTCGCCAGCGCCCCGGCCCCGCTCACCCATGCCCCCGCCGCCACCGCCGCCGCCCAACCCTTCCCCTTCGCCCCAGCCGCCGCCTTCGCCACCCAGCCCCCACACCACGCCGCCACTGTCCCCGCCCGCCCCCACCTCGCCGCCACCCCTGCCATCTTCGCCCCTTCCCGCCCCGCCTTGTTGCCCGCCCATGCCGCCGCCGCCGCCCAACCCTCCCCATCCGCCGCCTTCACTACCCAGCCCCTACCGCCCCACGTCGCCTCCGTCCCATTTGCCGACGCCCTCACGGCGGCTCGAGGAATCGGCACGCGCGTCCGGCCACCTATGCCAGTCGCCTGCCACGCTGCCTACCGCCGTTGACGGTGATGGCCCCCTCTATCCCTCCCAACCCGTCGAGTCCGCCCATACACGCCAGCTCCTCCCACCCCACCTCCGGCCCCGTACACCGCGCTCAGCTCTGCCGCTGTGCACTTTGCCGTCCGGGTCCCGGTTCAACACGCCCGGCACGTGCCACCCCAGCGCCCACGCCAGCACCGCCGCCCCCGCCCCCGCCCCCGCCCCCGCCCCCGCCCCCGCCCCCGCCCCCGCCCCCGCCCCCGCCCCCGCCCCCGCCCCCGCCCCCGCCCCCGCCCCCGCCCCCGCCCCCGCCCCCGCCCCCTCTCCTGCCGCCAACCCTCTGCCGCCACAGCTCCCACCGCCGCCCCCTCCACCGTACGGCCGCCATGACCCTGCCCGCCGCCGCCCCGCCGCCCCCCTCGCCGCCTCCATGCCCGCCCCTGCTCCTACCTATGCTCCTGCCCACCCCCAGCGCCGCCCCCACACCTGCCCCTACGGCCCCCCCGACGCCGCGCCAGACGCCGCCCCACTGCCCCCCCTCGCCGCCCCTACCTCCGCCTCCCGCACCCCCACCCCCACCCACGCCGAAGCCGCTGACCCCATCCACGAGCGACGGCCGGCCGCCACCGCCGCCGCCCCCGCTGCCGCCGCCCCCGCTGCCGCCGCCCCTGCTGCCGCCGCCCCCGCCGCCGACGCTCCCGCCGCCGACGCCAATACCATCAACGCCCCCGTCCCCAACCCCACCGCCCCGACGGCCGCCGCTGCCCGCCGGCGCCGCCCACGTGCCCCCGCCCGCGACACCGTGGCAGTCACCAATCCCGCGGCCGACGCCGCCGCGGGGCCATGCATCCTCCTCTGCCACCCCTGCACTCGCATGCCTGGGCGCCTTGGCACGCCGACGCCCTACACGTGCTGCAACCCGGGCTGACGCCACCACCACAGCCGCCCCCACCGCCGTGCCAGCGTCCACTACGTTACCCACCCCTCGGTGACCCTAGCTGGCGTGGCCGCCCCTACGGCGCCCGTCGCCCATGCCAACCCGCCCTGTACTCCACCACCATCCGGTCCCCCCACTCCAATACGGTAAGCCAAGATGCATCATTTCCTCAGGTAGCGGAATGCGTTGCCCGCCCAAGCCGGCCTTTCCTAGCTGCGGTATGACGTCACCAAGGACGCCGCCTACTGCGCCATCACCATGAAGATGCACAAGGCTCCACCCGGCCTCCACTTGCTCGCCTGCTCCCACGCGTGCCCCGTGACTGCCGTCAGCGACGTCGTCACCGCCAGCCTACGCACGCTTGCATCATGTGGCTCGAGTGCTTGGGAACGAACGGAGCCATGGTTTTGTGTCCACGCCGGCGCCGTCAGGCGCCGTCATGGGCATTCTCCTCACCATCCTCTGCATCCGCTGCGTCGAAATTGAGGTGGCCACTTCGTCTATGAGACCGCCAACCTCATCCGCGCCCTCACCCGTATGGGCTACCTACCGGCAGCACCGCCTCCTGCGAGACATGCGCCGCCAGAGGCCTAACACATTCAGGGAAGCGGAAGCCTGCTGAGTATGCGGACATGGTTGACCCCGGCACCCCGCCCACCGTACCTGACGGGGAGCCGCGCCTTCGATAGCACAACTCCGCCCATGGAACTTACACAATCGCACTTGTTAGTGGTGATTTATTGGTGTTTCTTTCATGCAGCGACTTGACAGCCTAATATGCAGTATTCAACGTTCAGACCTGACAGCCTGAGCGTGCCGTGCTTCTTGGCGTGAATTCCATTTTGCGCGGCCGCCCCCCGTGTCTACGTGCCGCCGGCCCCGCAACAGCACGGCCACCGGCTGGCCGCGCCCCAGCTCACACGAGTATCTATTGCGAGCGTGTGCGGCGGCCGCCCCCAATCCCCTGTGCCCTAACCCGGAGATGTTGAGAACCAGTATCCCCGACCGATCCAGGGGCTTCTCTCTCTCGTTGCTTTTCCATCTGCATGCACCTGACGCTTCTACCCGGCCGGCGCCAGTGCGGCCGCCGGTTCATGACGGGCGTGGGGAACCGCAATGCGACCCGCACCCGTCACTACCTTGCCTTGCCCTGCCATGCCCTGCCATGCCCCGCCTGACATCTGCATGCACGCCGTCCGATCGGGATTGAGCCATGCAGCTCCTACGCTGCTCTTTTTATCGGCCATCCTTGCGTCCGCCATGCAATCCTTGCTTTCATATAGTTCCTTCCATTCCTCAGCCCTGTCGTGTAGTGCCCCCGCCTCCCAGCCCAGCCCAGCCCAGCCCAGCCCAGCTAGCCCAGCGCAGCCTCGCCGTTTCGCACTCGCGCCCTGCTCGCCCTGTTGTCTTGCCTGATTCGCGACTGCATGCCTCCGTTTGTCCTTTGACGTACGCATCTTGCTTTTCCTCCCTCCCGCATGTCGCGCTGGGCAACGGTGGCGCTCGCTGGCGCTTTTCAGGTTGGTCACACCACGGCGGCCTCGCCACCGCAGCCCGCCGCGCACGACAGCCCAGCGCCCCAATACAGCGCAGCATACAGTCATCATGACGACAGCGTGTGTCGGGACGCCCGGTTTTACCAGCCGCTTACCGTCACGTGGGAGGTAACATGCCCACTGGCCTCTGCTTGCCGCTCACCTCTTTCGCTGCTGCTTACTAGATGCGACACCTCCGTCCTGCCTGCCTCGCTTTCACACTTCGCATTCACACTCTAGCGCATGTCATTAAGGGGGAACAATGCTGTCGGAGCCTTGGCGTCCATATTATTAGCTATCGCCACAAGCCACCACCACCGCCGATATTGCCGGCGGCGGCAGCGGCGTGGCAGCGGCGGCAGTAGCAACTGCAGTAGCAACTGCAGCGGTGGCAGCGGCGGCAGCGGCGGCAGCTGCGGCAGCTGCAGCAGCGGCGGCAGCGGCGGCAGCGGCGGCAGCGGCGGATTCGGAGGCAGCGGCGGATTCGGAGGCAGCGGCGGCAGCGGCGGCAGCGGCGACAGCGGAGGCAGCGGCGGCAGCGGCGGCAGCGGCGGATTCGGAGGCAGCGGCGGCAGTGACGGCCCTAGCAACGTCGGTTACAGGAGTGCCGATCACATGCTGGTCACGTTGGCCGTGGCTGCGTCGGCCGAGGTTACCCGCCCTGCGCGGGGCCTGCCCAAGGCTCACCTTGGCTTCAGAGACTTTAAGGACCTTGACGGCGCCTACCGCTCCTGCTGGCTGCGTGCTGAGCTGGCAGCGCGCCCCTCCGACCCTGTGAAGCCCTCAAACGCGCCGCCGCCACGTCTGTCAATCGCTTGAGCCGGCTCGCTGTCTCCCGCCGAATGGCGGCCGGTCAGCATGAAGCTGCGGCCCTTGCCGCCGCCGCCGCCGCCGCCGCTACCGCCGTGGTGGCTGGCGGCTGCGGCGGCTGTGGCCGATGCTGCTGGCGCTGCGTGCATTACGCGTCATGTCTGGTTGCGTGGCGGCGGGAAGCCGTGTCCTCTCCTTTCCCGTATGCTGCGGCCAGCTGGCGGCCCTCGCACCATCGCCAGACTGAAACGCCCCGACGGCTCGCACTACTTGCACACGTCTGATCCCACGGTCATGGGCCAGTTCATGGCGCGGTATTGGCAGGATGTGTGTGCCGCGGCGTCGCCGGACCCTGCCGCTCTGGCACAGGTTTTAGCGGTGCTGCAGCAACACGCGTACGGCCGCCGCTGTACTGATGACGAGGATGCCGAGCAGCTTGGCCGGCCTACGGTGACGGCCGCGGAAGTGCGTGCCGCCCTGCTTGCTGCTCCCGCTGGGCGCGCCCCGAAGCTGGCAGATGTGTTTACGGCCGCGGGGGAGGGTAATGGTGTGTCAAGTGGCTTCCTGGATGTGTGTGGACGTTTTTCTGCAATGGTGCGGACGCGGTTGAGCTGTCCAACTATCAGCCCATCACTTTGACAGGCACTGGTATCGCAATCTTGCACGGGTGTTGTGCCGGCGGTCGTAGATATTTAAAGCGTACCACACGGTAGACCGGTTGTTTCTGCTGGCGTGCCTGGAGAGTATGGGTGTGGGGGCCGGTTTCTTGTCTTGGGTTTCACGTCTGTTGGCTGACACGCGTGGGGCGGCTCTGGTGAACGGGCGTGTGTCTCGGTGGGTGCCGTTGGAGGCGGGTGTGCGCCAGGGCTGCCCCCTGGCTCCGCTGCTGTACATACCTTGCCGTTGCACAAGCTCTTCTGTCGTGGCTCCACAGTCGGCGGCACGGCGTCCTTGCTGGTCTTGCGTCTGTCCAGGCTTTACAGTACGCGGATGATTGCACGCCTGTGCTTGCAGGTTTCCAAATGGTGCCGCGGTTTTGGGCGGATATGTGTTTCGGCGTGCATTTGGGTAGCCGGACGCCTTGTCTGGTTTGTCCGGTCTGTTGTCCACCCTGTCCGGTCTGTCCACCCTGTCCGGTCTGTCCGGTCTGTCACCCAGCGCCTTCCGCTATTCGTGGCACAGGAATCGCGGTGTCAATGCTGCGGCGAACATCCGCCTCATCACCGCCTGCCTTGAGGAGGGACTGCCGCGGCCGGCGGCGCTCCAGCCGCCCAGCCGTGGCGGTGGAGGAGGCCAGCAGCACGGCGGCGGGGATGGCGGCGCCGGCGGCGGTGACGCTGGCGGCGGTGCGGGTGACGGTGGAGAGGGAGGGGGACACTGGCGCGCGCCCTGCACCCGTGCGGTGACAAGAACGGCGGCGGCGGCTGCCGCTGCCGCGAATGCCACCGCGGTGCAGGGCGGCGGCGCGTATGGCTAGCTAGAAAATTAATCATTCGCCGTCCGGACAATGTCCGTCGACGAGGGGAGGCCTTCGGGCCGCGGAATATGAGCACATGACCCAAGCTGAGTTGCTACTGCTGGGTGCGGCAGGGGGGGCGGGGGTGGTATGCCGGCAGGCGTGCCGGGCCCCCAGGTTGGCGGGCTGTGCCTACGTCCCTGGGGGTCCATTTTGGGGACTGGGCCACGCCACGCCGCCCGTTGCGTTTGAGGGCGTACTGAGTGTCCTCGGCAAAATTGTGCGCATGCCCGTTCGGGCGGGTGGCGGCGGTGTCGAACCATTTTCAGCTTGCGGGGCTCCCCCGTGCTCAGGCGCCTGTGAAGGGCCTCCTAAAGCGTCTGTCTCCGGCCAAATATGAGGCTAACGCACGCGCTCGGCCGCCTGTTGTGTCCCTTGACGTTTTGCAGCTGCCTCCGGTGGTTGGGGGGTGTGGGCCTGCTACCGTTGGTTCAGCACGTGCAGGCGCGACAGGTGGGGTTGGCGGTGCGGTGTGTGCTGGGTGCGTGTGGCCTGCTTCCGTATGGCCCTCCTTGGACCCGAGTGGTGGACGCGTGGCTTCGTCAGCTGTGTGTGGATGTGACATTTTCACCGCAGGTGCATTGCTGGGTGTAGTAATAATGGCAGTCGCTGCGAGATGTCAGCAGCAGGACGCGCAGCTGTTAACGTGTTGGTTTTTGCGAGGTCAGGGGGCTCAGCCCAAAAAGAGGTGGCAATGCGAACGACGTGTGTGTGTGTGTGTGTGTTAGGAAAGCACAAGGAGTGTGTGTGTGTGTGTGTGTGTGTGTGTGTGTGTGTGTGTGTGTGTGTGTGTGTGTGTGTGTGTGTGTGTGTGTGTGTGTGTAGCAACGGGTTTACAGGCGGCCTGACGAGTCTCGTGATCGAGTACTCGGGACAGCCAGCGACAGCGAGGCACTTTGGCCACACGCTGCCGCTATCACGCGTCACCCCTGCCCAGAGCGCAACCAAGCTCTGGAGTCCACCGGGGGGACGCTCCAACCAACCTGGACCACGCCAGCAACCTCAGAAGGGTTACTGCTGGTACAACAACGCAGGTCCCAGCGTGCTCACCAACCACTAGGCTGAAGGGCCAACACCGCAGCAACACGCGCACCGGACAGACGTCACACCGCACGCGACAGCACAGCGACAGGTGGCTACGGGGCTGAGTCCAGCGACCCCGCAGCCTTTCACAGCCTCGACAGCTACCTAACCAGCATTCGACGCCAGGGCAGAGTACGCCAAAGGGCAGCCACAAACGCGTCTGACTACTAGGCCGGTCTTGGCCGAAAAACGCCCGGGGTGCTCCGGCACCCAACTCACCCTCAGCTCCCGTGACCCGAAACCCTGGCGCACACTCCCCTTGACCCTCCCAGCCCTTCTCAACCCTGCTGGTCCCTAGATTCAGCCGCTATGTCCGCGGCTCATTGCTATGGTGATCACTCTACTCGAGAAGGCTGATCCCGGTCACTCCTCCAGCTCCAGCTCCATAGCTTGCGGAAGCGCGCAGAGCAGCATCCCGTCCACCACCGCTAGGATCGGGTGGGTGGCGTCCACTCCTTCCCAGCCCTTTCGGGGCACACCGAGTTGCGCGAACTGCAGCAGCCGCGACCAAAAGTCTGCGACTGCGCGAGCGCACGCAAGCTCGGTGTGGTTGACGCCTGGCTGCGGCGGCGTCAGCTGCGTGGGCGGGACCTCATCTGGGTCAGCATCCGCCCCCGCTGCTGCCGCCGCCGCTGCCTCGGTGGGTGCTGCTGCCGCCGCCGCCGCTTGGTCTCCCTGGGCCGCTGCAGCGCGCGTCATCCCGCGCAGCCGCACCCGGCCGTGTTCTATGGTGGCAAGCGCCGCCATCGCCACCACATCCCACACGCACTGCTGGACGCCCGAGGGCGCCTGCACTGGCCATAGCTGGGCTTGGCTGATGGGCTGGGGCCCCGGGGTGTGCGCGTTGATCTGCGCCACCACCGCCTTTGCCACCGCGCAGCCCCAGAAGTGGTGCTGCCGCGGCTCAGGCGGGGTGGCGGCGGCTGGACCCGTTGTGGCGCTGCCATGGCCATACTGCCCACAGCCGCACGGCTCTCGTCGAGCCGTGGGCATGTGAGTGTTGCCCGGCAGCGGCACGGCGTCGATGGCCAGCCGCCACAAAGTCTCGAAATGGCGCCGCTCCCACCGGACGCGCTGCCACAGGCGCGCAAGGGTGCCCCGAAAGGCGCCGAGCGCCGCTGCCGCGTCTTCAGGCAGGTCCTCACGCCGCGCCTCTGAGCGGGGCGGCAGGCCAAGGGCCGCCCGCTCATAGTCCTCGTGGAGTCCGGCACGGCGTGTCGCGATACTGTCCAGCTGTAGGGCTGTGGCCATGCGGACGGACAGCTTCTCCAGGGGGATTTTGACGGACTCGGTGCCTGGTAGCACCCATCCCATGCGCGGCATGATGATGGTGCTGATGACGGAGGGGGTGGAGGGGGCGGGGGGCGGGGCGGGGCCGGGGCCCGCCAGCTGTGCGGCGTGGGCCCGTGCGGCGTTTAGCCACGCCGGTGGGATGTCATCAGCCAGGCCCTGGAGGGCGGCTAGCGTGGGGCCACGGCGACGCTGGCGTGCGTCTGTTGGGGCCAGGTGGGCTCTCTGTGTGTGTGTGTGTGTGTGTGTGTGTGTGTGTGTGTGTGTGTGTGTGTGTGTGTGTGTGTGTGTGTGTGTGTGTGTGTGTGTGTGTGTGTGTGTGTGTGTGTGTGTGTGTGTGTGTGTGTGTGTGTGTGTGTGTGTGTGTGTGTGTGTGTGTGTGTGTGTGTGTGTGTGTGTGTGTGTGTGTGTGTGTGTGAGTGTGAGTGTGTGTGTGTGTGTAACAACGGGTTTACAGGCGGCCTGACGAGTCTCGTGAGCGAGTACTCGGGACAGCCAGCGACAGCGAGGCATTTAGGCCACACGCTGCCGCTATCACGCGTCTCCCCTGCCCAGAGCGCAGCCAAGCTCTGGAGTCCACCGGGAGGACGCTCCAACCAACCTGGATCACGCCAGTAACCTCAGAAGGGTTGCTGCTGGTACTACAACGCAGGGCCCAGCGGGCTCACAAAGCTCTAGGCTGGAGGGCCAGCACCGCAGCAACACGAGCACCGGACAGACGACACACCGCACGCGACAGCACAGCGACAGGTGGCTACGGGGCTGAGTCCAGCGACCCCGCAGCCTTTCACAGCCTCGACAACAACCTAACCAGCACTCGACGCCAGGGCAGACTATGCCAAAGGGCAGCCACAAACGCGTCAGACTACCAGGCCGGTCTTGGCCGAGAAACGCCCGGGGTGCTCCGGCACCCAACCCACCCTCAGCTCCGTTGACCCGAAACCCTGGCGCACACTCCCCTTGACCCTCCCAACCCTTCCCATCCCTGCTGGTCCCTAGATTCAGCCGCTATGTCCGCGGCTCATTGCTATGGCGATTCTTCTACTCGAGAAGGCTGATCCCGGTCACTCCTCCAGCTCCAGCTCCATAGCTTGCGGAAGCGCGCAGAGCAGCATCCCGTCCACCACCGCTAGGATCGGGTGGGTGGCGTCCACTCCTTCCCAGCCCTTTCGGGGCACACCGAGTTGCGCGAACTGCAGCAGCCGCGACCAAACGTCCGCGGCTGCGCGAGCGCACGCAAGCTCGATGGGGTTGACGCCTGGCTGCGGCGGCGTCAGCTGTGTGGGCGGGACCTCATCTGGGTCGGCGTCCGCCCCCGCTGCTGCCGCCGCCGCTGCCTCGGTGGGTGCTGCCGCCGCTGCCGCCGCTTGGTCTCCGTGGGCCGCTGCAGCGCGCGTCATCCCGCGCAGCCGCACCCGGCCGTGTTCTATGGCGGCAAGCGCCGCCATCGCCACCACATCCCACACGCACTGCTGGATGCCCGAGGGCGCCTGCACTAGCCACAGCTGGGCTTGGCTGACGGGCTGGGGCCCCGGGGTGTGTGCGTTGATCTGCGCCACCACCGCCTTTGCCACTGCGCAGCCCCAGAAGTGGTGCTGCCGCGGCGCAGACGGGGTGGCGGCGGCTGGCCCCGTTGTGGCGCTGCCATGGCCGTACTGTCCACAGCCGCACGGCTCACGTCGAGCCGTGGGCATGTGAGTGTTGCCCGGCAGCGTGTGTGTGTGTGTGTGTGTGTGTGTGTGTGTGTGTGTGTGTGTGTGTGTGTGTGTGTGTGTGTGTGTGTGTGTGTGTGTGTGTGTGTGTGTGTGTGTGTGTAACAACGGGTTTACAGGCGGCCTGACGAGTCTCGTGATCGAGTACTCGGGACAGCCAGCGACAGCGAGGCATTTAGGCCACACGCTGCCGCTATCACGCGTCTCCCCTGCCCAGAGCGCAGCCAAGCTCTGGAGTCCACCGGGGGGACGCTCCAACCAACCTGGACCACGCCAGTAGCCTCAGAAGGGTTACTGCTGGTACTACAACGCCGGGCCCAGCGGGCTCACAAAGCTCTAGGCTAGAGGGCCAGCACCGCAGCAACACGAGCACCGGACAGACGACACACCGCATGAAACAGCACGTGTGCGTGTGTGTGTTAGGGTTCACATGGCGAGAACTAAACGTAAGGCTGTGCGTGGGTGAGGGTGCGAGGTCAGGGGGCTCAGCCCAAAAAACATATGTATTTAACTCAGGGCCAGGGTGGAAGAGACATGCGCAGGCATGTTTGTGGTACTCGTGGTGCAGCGACAACATCTACTGCCCAGCCTGACAGGGGAACGGTGGGTAAGGCCGACGTCGGGTTAATAAACGATGCTGCCTGGCGGCCTAGGGTGTTATGCCTGAATTTTCCGTAGAGAATGTAAAATTGCTGTACCGCGGCTCTGTCTTGCTAGAATGTTTGAATTTCCTACCGGAGTTCCGACGACCTTTGCTCATGTATAGAATCCTACTTGACGAGGCCATACCAGGTATACCCATTGCATAATTGAATACATTTGCAGGAAGAACAGCCTGATTCAGGCCGACTTTGGCGACCCGGTGTTGGGCGAACAGTACCCGGCCATTGCTTGTATGGGCGCCCTATCGTTTCCCCGACATGCTCGTTAGATAAAATGTCCTATAAGGTGTATGCAGAAAAGACAGGCCAACAGCTGCGTGCTGCCTTGAGCACGTCAGGGCCCGGGCATGCTGCACCATCGTTTGTCCAACTGACTCCAAATGTCGTCCGTCTCGCAACGCAATCAATATATATCAAACATTAAGGCCTAAACCACTTGGTGCGCGCTTGTGAGCGGCCTGGGAAAGCACTGTCGGTACAGCTACGTCCTCGCTGTCTGTTCTCAAGCGTGCACCAAGTGGTTTAGGCTCTTTTATCAAATATCTATTGATTGCATTGCAAAACGGACGATGCTTTTGAGTCAGCTGGACAAACGGTGGTACATCATGCCCGGGCGCTTGCAGAGTTGCCAGTAAAGCAGCTCAAGCAAAAGATTCTAGACAAGAGAGCCTAAATCACTTGGTGCACGCTTGAGAACAGACAGCGAGGACGTAGCTATACCGACAGTGCTATTCCAGGCCGCTCCCAAGCGCGCACCAAGTGGTTTAGGCCTTAATGTTTGATATATATTGATTGCGTTGCGAGACGGACGACATTTTGGAGTCAGTTGGACAAACGATGGTGCAGCATGCCCGGGCCCTGACGTGCTCAAGGCAGCACGCAGCTGTTGGCCTGTCTTTTCTGCATACACCTTATAGGACATTTTATCTAACGAGCATGTCGGGGAAACGATAGGGCGCCCATACAAGCAATGGCCGGGTACTGTTCGCCCAACACCGGGTCGCCAAAGTCGGCCTGAATCAGGCTGTTCTTCCTGCAAATGTATTCAATTATGCAATGGGTATACCTGGTATGGCCTCGTCAAGTAGGATTCGATACATGAGCAAAGGTCGTCGGAACTCCGGTAGGAAATTCAAACATTCTAGCAAGACAGAGCCGCGGTACAGCAATTTTACATTCTCTACGGATATTTCATATGAAGATGACATTACAGAAAGGGACAGTCCGACCAAGCAAGGGTGCCCCGCACCCAGGTCAAGAGGGCGATAGGTCGAACAGCTCCGGCCTCAGACGGTGGATGTGGTGCGGATCAGCTCGCTTTTCCCGTGCTTCACGGGGACCACCTCCCTTGTCTGGGCCCGCACGGCGCACACAAGGAGCGCTCAATGGAGCACCGTCAGCGAGGTCACCAACGCAGGACTCCACTACATCCTTTGCCTTTTCCCCCATCTGCTTGGCGGCTCAGGGGAATTACCTTTCGACACAACGGGGCTATACATGGGGACTGCCTACTGCATTGGTCTGACTGTGCATGCCCTGGAGAGTCGACTACTACGCTGGCAGGGGGCTCAGCCCAAAAACAGTTTCAACCAAGCCCAAACCCCTAAACACATCCCGTGCCTGATCCCGCGGCGTCCTGGCACGGGTTGTAACTGGGCCATCGGCTGAGAAATAGAACGCTAGGAAGCAACGACATTAATATGGAAGCACTGAGGCGGGGCAGGTCAAGCGTGCTGCGCACACTCCAACACACAGAGCAGGTAGACCAGAGCAGGGCAGGGCAGTGGCAGGTGCGGACCGCATTGAGGCTCCCCACACCCGTCATGAACCGGCGACCGCACTGGGAGGCGGCGCCGGCCGGATGGATGCGGGTCACGTGCTTGCAAACGCAAAAGGGGAAAGGAGAAAAGCTCGAAGCCTCTGGATCGGCCGCGGATGGGTATCATCACCTCTGGGGTCGGGCAGGGTGTAGGGGACGGCCGCCGCGCACAGTCGCAAGGGATACTCGTGTGGTGGTGCACGGCCAGCGGGTGGTCGTGCCGCCACGGGGGCCGCGGGGGCGGCGCAGGGGCAAAGGACATCGACGGGGGGTCGGCGGCGTGGGCGGGTGGGAAATGCCGGCTTGGGCCAGCAAGGCGTTCTTTTCCATGCGGAATTGGTGCACCTGCTCAGGGGTGGTGGCTGAATTGTTACGGTTCTGGGCGACGAGAGGAGGAGGCGTGGGATGGAGGCGGGGCCAGGAGAAGAGGGGGCGGGGCAGGGGGAAGGGATGGCGCCGGCATGGCGCCGGCGGCGGCGGCGGCCCGCGTGGCAGCGCGATCGTGTCGGCGTTGTGCCAGGTTGGCCAGGCAGGCGAGCGCAGGGGAGGGGGAGGAGGACGGGCCGCGGAGAGGTGATGGTGGCCAGGGTGTCAGGCCCGGGGGCGCTTGGGCGGCGGTCGGGGTCGGGGCTGGCAGCGGTGGCGGCCGTGGCGGCGGGGGCGGGGCTGGGGTGGCGGAGCGCAGGGCAGGGGTTGGCGCCGTGAGTGAGGGCAGCGGCGGGACGGCGGCGGGAAAAGAGCAGTGGCGGGGGCGGGGGCTGTGGAAGCGGGGGCAGGTGCGTCGGCAGGACGGCGCCGGTGTTGGTAGGTCAGCAGGCTGCGTCAGAGGCGGGCGCCAGCGGGGGCACCGGGGGATGTCGGCCGGGTGAACACCGAGTGTACGGCGTACGGCGTACGGCGGGTTAAGTGAGCGCGGCGCATGGGGGCCGGAGGTAGGGTGGGGGGAGCAGGCGGCGCGCGGGGGCGGGGGCGATGGGGTGGGAGGCGGTGTGGGATGAAGCGGGTGCCAACGGCATCGGCGGTAATCAAGGCAACGCGGCATCAACGGGGTGGGACCGGGGCGCGTCCCGGTTGGAGTGTGTTGTCGGCGGCGGTGGGCTGGAGGAAGGCGCAGGCGCTAGTAGTGCGGCAGGGGCTTGGGGCACAAGGCGGCGGGGTGGAGAAGGCGAGGGGCTGGGCGGCCGCGTCGGCTGTGGGGCAGGCCGGGGTGAAGAAGGCGGGGGCGGCGGCGAGGTGGGGACGGGCGCGGATGGCCTGGTGGGGGCGTGCGGCTGCAGCAGGGGCGGGGGGGGGCCCGAGGGTGGCTGGATGGGGGGAAACGACGGCGCAGCAGCGGCCGGGTGGTGGTGGTGGTGGTGGTGGTGGTGGTGGGGGTAGTGCATTCAAGAAACCAGAAGCGAAACAACCAAGGGAACCCGAACCAGCCAGCCCAACCCAGAGTGCGGAGGTGGTGTGGCTTTAACCTGTGGGTCTCGGGCGCCCTTTAGCCTTGAATCTTCAGTCTTGTCGTCGGTGTTGTCGGTAGTCATGGATGGCGCCCAGGCTCGCGCGCGTACAGACCTACCCCGTTAGCTAAATTGCGCGATGCAATCGCGATACTCACCTGCTTGATACCAGAGCAGTGCCGGCGCCGTGATGTGAGCGCCGGTCACGGAGGCGTACATGCGGAAGGGTTGCAGGGCAGTGTTGCTCAAGAGCGGGAGGAGACTAAATCTAAGTCTACAGCCTATACAGTCTTATGTCCACCCTGTCCGGTCTTATGTCCACCCTGTCCGGTCTTATGTCCACCCTGTCCGGTCTTATGTCCACCCTGTCCGGTCTTATGTCCACCCTGTCCGGTCTGCTGTCCACCCTGTCCGGTCTGTCCTGTCTGTCCACCCTGTCCGGTCTTGTGCGGCTCCCTGTGGTGCCTAGGTTGAGGGGGGACTGACGCTGCGCTGCTGCTCAAGTGGTGGTGGTGTGGCCAATGGCCCAGTAACAAACCGTGCCAGGTGGACTGCGGTATCAGAGCAGGAAGGGCAGCGGCACGTCCTCGGGCCGCAAATGCTTTTAGCAGCCCCCTAGCCCGATACCCCGGCCATCACGCACCTGGTGGGTGAGGGCGTCGCTCACGTACCGCTTCGCGGTGGCTACCGCGCCAACGTCGAGGACACCCGTGGTGTAGCAGTTGCCATCGCAAAGGCTAAGAGCAGTCTTGTTTTCCGCTGCTGACAAGACTGCAGATGTTGCGCTTGTCGGCAGCGCGGAAAGGGGGCTGGTGACGTTGTCTGGGCCGCATCTCTTATTAGAACACGACTACAGTCACCGGAGTGAAACTATTTGAGGGACGAACTCGTGAATGCATCTGGAGCAACGTTCAACAAGCTGGAAGAAATGTGAAAGCAACGTTTGTTTCCCAAGTTGGCAAGCCCGCTGCCGGCCGTCGGCCCCATTTAGGGTACGACCCCCCAGAGCGGGACGAGCGCGCGCGAAATTCCGAGGCCAAGCTGCTCTACTGCTAGCTTATTATTTGCAGCCTTCTCGCTCAAGCCTCACCGAGCCCCGTGACGAGACGCCCCCCCCCCACCCCACCCCGCTTGCAACCCCGCCAAACAGGCCCCACCCTGTCCGGTCTTCTGTCCACCCTGTCCGGTCTGTCCGGTCTGTCCGGTCTGTCCACCCTCCCGATCCTCCTCCCCTACCCTTCACTCAAAGCGCACGCTTGAGCCGGAAGCGAGGCGGCTGTGACATCTCAAAGTCACTGTCGTCATCATCGCTGTCATTGCTGTCATCGCCCAGGCTGCTGGGCTTGGGGGTGCATGTGGTGCCACTGCCAGAAGCGGGGCGCTTCACGCCCGTAGCACTGCTCGAGCCGCTGCCAACAGAGCTAGGGCGCGACGCAGACAGCCCGATGCGGTTTGGTGCCTGGGGAAGCAGCAGGGGCCGGTCCAGACCACCCCGACCTGTCTGCATTGGCCGCATCCCGGACACCTTGCAAGCCGGTGGCTTCGGCGGCGCACGTGTAGGCTTCACACGCCAGTCTGACGGCTCACGCTGCTGCTCCGCCGCCACCGCCACCGCCACCGTGTCCTCACAACAACGGCTATCAGCGCCAGCCACCGCCTCCATCAGCCACCGCCTCCCCTGGCCTCCGCAGCCACCACCGCCTGCGCGCGCTGCTGCTCCGCCGCCACCGCCGCCGCTACCTTCTCCTCGCCGCGGCGGCGCTCGGCGTCAATGGCAGCGCGCCGCTCCGCCTGCACATCCGTGCTGCCCCCAAGCATTGTGAGCATGCGTGCCAGCAGTGCCAGTGCCTAACGCTCAGCTGCCACAGCTTGCTCCTGCGCGGCCTGCGCCTGAGCAAGCGCAGATGCTGCCTTCACATCACCGTAATGACGCGCCAGCCAATTGATCAAGTCATTTTGCCTTCATTTTTGTTGAAACGCATCGGGTGTGAGGTGGCTTGCGTTCTCCGGGGTGCATTGTGGGGCTCCGTGTGGAGGCGGGCGTGGTCTGAAGGGGGACTGACGCTGCGCTGCTTGCTGCGAGGCCAGCAGCACGGCGGTAGGGATGGCGGCGCCGGCGGGGGTGACGCTGGCGGCGGTGCGGGTGACGGTGGAGAGGGAGGGGGACACCGGCGCGCGCCCTGCACCCGTGCGGCGACAAGAGCGGCGGCGGCAGTGGCGGCAACGCCTGCTGCAGCTGCCGCGAATGCCGCCGCGGTGCAGGGCGGCGGCGCGTATGGCTAGCTGGACAATTAATCATTCGCCGTCCGGACAATGTCCGTCGACGAGGGGAGGCCTTTGGGCCGGTAGCCCCCATGCTCCTGCCCTAACAGCGGCCTCCGGGCCCAAACGCATCGGGTGTGAGGCGGCCTGCGCTCTAGGTGCACCTAGGGTGCAGTGTGCGGCTCCATGCGGGGGTGGGCGCGGTGCCTAGGCTGAGGGGGGACTGACGCTGTGTCACCGATGGTGGTGGTGTGGCCGATGGCCCAGTTACAACCCGTGCCAGGACGCCGCGGTATGAGCACCTAAGTCTAAAGCCCAAAGGCTACACTAGCGCGCGTGAGCCCGGGTGGAAAGAGGGCTGGCCGGAACGCCAGCCGGGCCTATAAGGGAGCCGCGTCGGCGTTACTTGGGGACCGGCGGGCGGGGCAGTAGCGGGCGTTAGTTCGCGGCCAGGGGGAAGGCGCAGCGCGGCGAAGCACGACACACCCATGAGGCAGGGAGGGAGGCGTTAGTGACGGCGTGAGGGTGTGTTAGTTACAAGTTGGGCAGGGGGGGCGGGCGCATAGTTAGTGAGCGGGGAGGGGTGAGGGTGGGGCGGTGCCAGGCGCGGGCCGCGGGCGGCTCGCACACGCGCTGGCGCCCCGTGTTGAAGACGAGAGGTGACATGTTCGTCCAGTGCACCTGAAAGGAGGGGCTGGGAGCATAGATTGATAGCTGTGGACATAATAGAGCTCAACACGGCAAAATCGCAAGGCGAGCTATGTCCCCGGTGTGGTAAAAGTGTGCGACGTGGGGGAGGGGGGCCTGTGGGGGGCCCATGCCCCATCCGGGAGTGCAAGCAACCCAGCGGCCTTGTTCCTGCGGGTTGGGGGCGTGGCGAGCGGCTGGACAGGAAGCACCCCAGCCTCCCCCTCCGGGCCCTTGGACCCTGTGGAGTACACCCATGCGGCCATGACCCAACCTGTTTTCGAGGTAGCTCAGCACGGGCTGGGGCAGCACGCTGCATCAGCGCTGTCAGCGCGCAAGTGCGGGAGGCTCCTTGGCACAGTGCGTGGCTCGGTGCGGGGGGTGGGCCCAAACCCGAAACTTCTATGGGACGGAGCCCCTGCCGACCCGTTATAGCGTCATCATCCTACGTAAAAGAACATATGCGCGGGATAACAGGGGGCCTTGGCCGCTCAAAGTGAGCGAGCCAGCGCACATTGCACTGCACTCCGAGCCAAAGCCGCGTGAGAGGCCCATCGCTAAACACAATAATACTTGTCTATTAAAATCCGTCACTTTTGACGTCGTTGTGCGCAGCTTGATCCTCGAAACTACGCGTACCCCATCTTACTGTCACAATCCGACCCACCGAGCCTGTGGGCATGACGCCCACTAATCCGGTGGACTTCGGTTCTCATGTAAAATTATATCTTCTCAAACTATTGCAAATAGTCCAATAGTTCCCCAGTATCGCACGGGGGAGGTGCGCGAGCTCGCGAAGCCAACATTTCAAACATGTCTCGCGACGAGGTGGCTCGCGGGCAAGCGCAATAGCCACGCTCGCTTCTTGGCTACAGTCTAGTATGGCCCTAAGTAGTTATGAAATGTCGGGGACGCGCTATGCCGCAATAATGGGCCAGTACTGGGCGCTCTCTGTGCCTCTCCGGCGCCACGCTCCTCCTACCCTCCCTGCCTGTGACACCTTGGGGCCTGTCTCTAGCTTCGCATGCGACTGCAACAGCTGCAGTTCATACTGCACCTGCTGCAGCTCATCCCTCATCCCAGGCGCCTGAGTGAGTGCGGCGAGGATGGCATGCATGGGGTGGGCCGGGGTCGTGCCAGTAGGCATGGACGGGGTAGGGTACGCAGGCACGCCCACACCCATCCACACCCAGCCCCCCAGCATGAGCGGCCCCGCATGAATCCGTCGGCCATCTTGCGTGTGTGGGTGTCCCCAATATAGATACACATAGCCCAGGGCGCCTGAGTGAGTGCGGCGAGGATGGCATGCATGGGGTGGGCCGGGGTCGTGCCAGTAGGCATGGACGGGGTAGGGTACGCAGGCACGCCCACACCCAGCCCCCCAGCATGAGCGGCCCCGCATGAATCCGTCGGCCATCTTGCGTGTGTGGGTGTCCCCAATATAGATACACATAGCCCAGGGCGCCTGAGTGAGTGCGGCGAGGATGGCATGCATGGGGTGGGCCGGGGTCGTGCCAGTAGGCATGGACGGGGTAGGGTACGCAGGCACGCCCACACCCAGCCCCCCAGCATGAGCGGCCCCGCATGAATCCGTCGGCCATCTTGCGTGTGTGGGTGTCCCCAATATAGATACACATAGCCCAGGGCGCCTGAGTGAGTGCGGCGAGGATGGCATGCATGGGGTGGGCTGGGGTCGTGACAGTAGGCATGGACGGGGTAGGGTACGCAGGCACGCCCACACCCAGCCCCCCAGCATGAGCGGCCCCGCATGAATCCGTCGGCCATCTTGCGTGTGTGGGTGTCCCCAATATAGATACACATAGCCCAGGGCGCCTGAGTGAGTGCGGCGAGGATGGCATGCATGGGGTGGGCCGGGGTCGTGCCAGTAGGCATGGACGGGGTAGGGTACGCAGGCACGCCCACACCCAGCCCCCCAGCATGAGCGGCCCCGCATGAATCCGTCGGCCATCTTGCGTGTGTGGGTGTCCCCAATATAGATACACATAGCCCAGGGCGCCTGAGTGAGTGCGGCGAGGATGGCATGCATGGGGTGGGCCGGGGTCGTGCCAGTAGGCATGGACGGGGTAGGGTACGCAGGCACGCCCACACCCAGCCCCCCAGCATGAGCGGCCCCGCATGAATCCGTCGGCCATCTTGCGTGTGTGGATGTATTGTATCCATATTGGGGACATCCACACACGCAAGATGGCCGACGGATTCATGCGGGGCCGCTCATGCTGGGGGGCTGGGTGTGGCCCCGTCCATGCCCACCCTTGATGGGGCACCGACCCACCCCACACGTGCAAATCCGAACGCGTGCACCCAGGCTTCTGAGGGCCACTTATGATATGGTTGGGATACCCGAAAACGAGAGATGGATGTGGAATTCGTGCAGGGGTGGGGTGGACGTGCATGCGTGCCCTACCCATGCCCGCCCCCAACCTTACCACACACGCAGCACCTTGCCGTGCCATGGCCATGGGCAGCTGAAGTTGTCAAGGGGGACGGCTATTCGTGCCTGATAGTGTCTGGCTAGCGTTGGAACGTCAGTGTCTGCATGTGTGGCCCGCCCGCATGTGACAATACCCCAGCCCCCACCTTCCTCTGCCCCTACACACACGCTGTCTAGGGTGGACCTGGCTGTATCCACAGCGCCAGGTCAGTGGCACGGGCTAGGGCACTGGAGGGATGAGCTGCAGCAGGTGCAGTATGAACTGCAGCTGGTGCAGTCGCATGCGAAGCTAGAGACAGGCCCCAAGGTGTCACAGGCAGGGAGGGTTGGAGGAGCGTGGCGCCGGAGAGGCACAGAGAGCGCCCAGTACTGGCCCATTATTGCGGCATAGCGCGTCCCCAGCATTTCATAACTACTTAGGGCCATACTAGACTGTAGCCAAGAAGCGAGCGTGGCTATTGCGCTTGCCCGTGAGCCACCTCGTCGCGAGACATTTTTAAAATGTTGGCTTCGCGAGCTCGCGCACCTCCCCCGTGCGATACTAGGGAACTATTGGACTATTTGCAATAGTTTGAGAAGATATAATTTTACATGAGAACCGAAGTCCACCGGATTAGTGGGCGTCATGCCCACAGGCTCGGTGGGTCGGATTGTGACGATGAGCTGCGTACCCGACACTTTCGAGGATCAAGCTGCGCACAATGACGTCAAAACTGACGCATTCAATCAGCAAGTATTATTGTGTGTAGCAATGGGCCTCTCGCGCGGCTTTGGCTCGGAGTGCAGTGCAATGTGCGCTGGCTCGCTCACTTTGAGCGGCCAAGGCCCCCTGTTATCCCACGCATATGCTCTTTTATGTAGGATGATGACGCTATAACGGGTCGGCAGGGGCTCCGTCCCATAGAAGTTTCGGGTTTGGGCCCACCCCCGCACCAATCCCCGCACTGTGCCAAGGAGCCTCCTGCACTTGCGCGCTGAAAGAGCTGATGCAGCGTGCTGCCCCAGCCCGTGCTGAGCTACCTCACAGACAGGTTGTGGCATGGCCGCATGGGTGCACTCCACAGGATCCAAGGGCCCGGAGGGGGAGGCTGGGGTGCTTGCCCTGATACCGCGGCGTCCTGGCACGGGTTGTAACTGGGCCATCGGCCACACCACCACCATCGGTGACACAGCGTCAGTCCCCCCTAAGCCTAGGCACCACGCCCACCCCCGCACAGAGCCGCACACTGCACCCTAGGTGCACCTAGAGCGCAGGCCGCCTCACACCCGATGCGTTTGGGCCCGGAGGCCGCTGTTAGGGCAGGAGTATGGGGCCTACCGGCCCGAAGGCCTCCCCTCGTCGACGGACATTGTCCGGACGGTGAATGACTGATGATTGCCTAGCTAGCCATACGCGCCGCCGCCCTGCACCGCGGCGTCATTCGCGGCAGCTGCAGCAGACGTTGCCGCCGCCGCCACCGCCTCCCTTGTCGCCGCACGAGTGCAGGGCGCGCGCCAGTGTCCCCCTCCCTCTCCACCGTTACCCGCACCGCCGCCAGCGTAACCCCCGCCGGGAACGTTTGGCTCCGCATCCCTTAAATCCCCATTAACCTCCTTGAGCGGTCGAATGAACTACACGCCTCGCTCTCCCCTCGGCCGCAGGGTGGTAGGCACCAAGGACGGTGGAATGCTGTAAGTCAGGGGCAGCTTTCGTTTGGGAGAGTCGGAGGGAATGGTGGGACTAGGGTGGCCGCCGATTGCCGTGGAAGGGCCGGTGCAGGCCGGTGCTTATGCCGCCCGAGTCACCGAACTCGCCGTCAGCCAGGCACCACGCCCGCCCCCGCACGGAGCCGCACTCTCAAACCCTAGGTGTTCGCAGGTCACCCGCAGTGTTAATCTTGCTGATGGTTCTCCGTTTCTCACCAACGGCATGGGCACGTGTGCCTCACGGCGCAGCACGCGCTGCGACTGTGAATACACGCCGAACTTGCGCGAGCGGAAGCGGATGTCCGACCAGTGCTGGTGCAGTGGTTCCCACGCTCCTCCCTGCCCAGCAGCCTCTCCGCCCCCGCCAGTACCTGCTGCGATGGTCACTGCTGCCGCCGCCAGCTGCTGCAGCTTTTTGCTCCAGTAGCGCGGCGGCTGCGTGGGCAGCCCAGCCTGCAGGCGACACATGCGGCGGTAATTCCGCCTGCGCGCTTGCCGGGCTGCCCCAGGCCGGGTGGGACCAGGGGGACCTCCGGCCACACGCCTGCCGCCCCGCCGCCGTCGCCTCCGCCGCAGCAGGTACCCACAGTGCTACTGGCAGCGGCGGCTGCTGGGCCCGCCACTGCAAGGCCGCGCATGATGCCGCCAGTGCTAGCACCTGACTACGGCAGCTAGGGCTGGGAATTCTAGCGCGTGGGGTTGGAGCGGCGTGCTGCCATTGACGCCGAGCGCCGCCGCGGCGAGGAGAAGGTAGCGGCCGCGGTGGAGGCGGAGCAGCAGCGTGAGCCGTCAGACCGGCGTGCGAAGCCAACACCTGCGCCGCCGAGCCACCGGCTTGCAAGGTGTCCGGGATGCGGCCAATGCAGGCAGGGCGGGGTGGTCTGGACCGGCCCCTGCTGCTTCCCCAGGCACCAAACCGCATCGGGCTGTCTGTGTCGCGCCCTAGCTCTGTTGGCAGCGGCTCGAGCAGTGCTACGGGCGTGAAGCGCCCCGCTTCTGGCAGTGGCACCACATGCACCCCCAAGCCCAGCAGCCTGGGCGATGACAGCAATGACAGCGATGATGACGACAGTGACTTTGAGATGTCACAGCCGCCTCGCTTCCGGCTCAAGCGTGCGCTTTGAGTGAAGGGTAGGGGAGGAGGATCGGACAGGGTGGACAGACCGGACAGGGTGGACAGAAGACCGGACAGGGTGGACAGAAGACCGGACAGGGTGGACAGAAGACCGGACAGGGTGGACAGAAGACCGGACATATTTTGTTGGAGCTGAGGCGTCGAATAACAGCAGATGCTCGCTCGCTCCCGCGATGCTGCTAGAGCCACTGGCAGCGGCCATTGGTGCGGCGGGGACCGGGGCGGTCAGCCCCAGGGGAGGCCTTGCATGCCATTCGGTCCCCAGACCCTTGCATGCCATTCGGTCCCCAGAAAGGTGCGAGCTGCGAGCCCGGACCAATGCGTATGGGCCTGTGATATCCCAAAACATTAGTAATTGCAAGAGCTGTCGCGAGCTGCGGGGTCCGGACACGTTTCGGCCGGTCCCCATGCAGGCCGATGGGGCGTGCCGACCCCAGTTGCACACCCCCCTCCCCTGGCCCTGCCCGCTTGCGACCAAACCCAGTCCCATTGTTGCTTCTTAATGTGCCCGTCTGACATTTGATGTCGCTAAACCTTGAGTCTCATTTGCCTTCGCCAAGTACTCGAATGTTATAGGCTATGTGGAGATGTGAGTTCGTCGTGGCACATTTGCACATTCGCAATTCTCACACATTAGTCCTTTCTCACACATCAGTTGCTATTGTCAAAGCGCATTAACATACACAAGCTTATTACTTATCCGTGTTAGTTTGCCTTACAATATGCCACATGTCTTTTGACAACTTGGAATTAGAGGCAGGGTATATGTGACATTAATAGGCGACATCAATCGGCCACATTAATGCGTGCCCTGGTCGGGCACGCCACCGGGCAGAACGTCCTGCGCACACCTTGCCCTGTATTCTATTATATTCTCCTTGTGGGAGCTCTTTAAATAACAATTTACCTTGCGCGGATCAACTCATAGACAGAGCCTGGTCCGAACGCTTCGACGATGCCCGGGTGGGCCGGTGGGGGAGGGTAGGCGAAGTAGGCGAAGTCGCGTGCGCAGGCGGCTTCTTGTGCCGCGGTGCACACCCACTCAGATCTGTAAACCACACAGATCCATCCTTCCGCGGAATGGATCTAGATGGGGTGGTTCAGCTGTGGGCACGGGGCAACTGGGGGCATGGATTGCGCTGGGCATTCGCCGCCCAGACAATGTCCGTCGACGAGGAGAGGCCTTCGGGCCGGTAGCCCCCATGCTCCTACCCTAACAGCGGCCTCCGGGCCCAAACGCATTGGGTGTGAGGCGGCCTGTGCTCTAGGTGCACCTAGGGTGCAGTGTGCGGCTCCGTGCGGGGGCGGGCGTGGTGCCTAGGCTTAGGGGGGACTGACGCTGCGCTGCTTCCTGCCCAAGTTTTGGTGGTGGTGGCGGTGTGGCCGATGGCCCACTTACAACCCATGCCAGGTTGCTGCGGGACCAGGGCACCTTCACGCACAAGCTGGCCGCCCTCCTGTGGGCTCCGCACGGCAATTGATAAACAGGCCCGCCAGACGCAGACGCGGGTCTTATTCCCATGCAAACCCCACCTATACATCAGCTGATCAGCATATATGATGCGAACATTGTGTCGCTGCAACGTCCTTCGCCGCTTGTCCCAAGACGCGGTTGACTGGCCGCTGCGATGAGTTGAACAATGGTAATGTATTCGTCCATGGTACAACGACTCACGAAAGCTGACTCCCGACAATAACGTTGCAAGCTTGCGGCATGCGGCGGCATCTCTTCAGCGGCGTCCACGCAGACTCCCGCCATCCATGCAAACGTACTCGGTCGCTTTCACTCGCATCGGGCGCCAGCTGCCACAAGCGAATGGCCTTGACCGCTCCGCCATGTTCAGCGGTGCTCGCCTGCCGAATGCCCTCCGCCACTTGCGCCCGCCGCGCCGCTCCCGGTGGCTGCTGCGCTCGAGCAACCAGTTCGTCGTAGAAGTCTGCTAGGCCGAATGACACGCGCAAGGCGCCCACACGAGCTCGCCGATTGTTCTCCTCCCGAACATTCCTGCCGGGGCCGCCCGCAAAGGCTTTGTCGAACCAAGAGTAATAGACTACTGCTCTGATCCCGCGGCGTCCTGGCACGGGTTGTAACTGGGCCATCGGCCACACCGCCACTCAGCAGCAGCGCAGCGTCAGTCCCCCCTAAGCCTAGGCACCGCGCCCGCCCCCGCACGGAGCCGCACACTGCACCCTAGGTGCACCTAGAGCACAGGGCACCTCACACCCGATGCGTTTGGGCCCGGAGGCCGCTGTTACGGCAGGAGCATGGGGGCTACCGGCCCGAAGGCCTCCCCTCGTCGACGGACATTGTCCGGACGGCGAATGATTGATGATTGCCTAGCTAGCCATACGCGCCGCCGCCCTGCACCGCGGCGGCATTCGCGGCAGCTGCAGCAGACGTTGCCGCCGCCGCCACCGCCGCTCTTGTCGCCGCACGAGTGCAGGGCGTATGCCGAAGTCTCCCTCCCTCTCCACCGTTACCCGCACCGCCGCCAGCGTAACCCCCGCCGGCGCCGCCATCCCCGCCGCCGTGCTGCTGGCCTCCCCCACCGCCACGGCTGGGCGGCTCGAGCGCCGCCGGCCGCGGCAGTCCCTCCTCAAGGCAGGCAGTGATGAGGCGGATGTTCGCCTCAGCGTTGGCATCGCGATTCCTGTGTCACGAATAGCGGAAGGCGCTGGGTGGACAGACCGGACAGGGTGGACAGCAGACCGGACAGGGTGGACAGCAGAACGCAAGCGGTTCGCACCAGACGGTTCCACAGCCATTAGTTGCAGGCCAGAGCAGTGTAGCGCCGCGTGCCGTTGTGCGGCAGGATCTTGCGCAGCGCCCGCAGGCTTCAGTTGAAGCAGACCTGCGTGGGGTGTGTGGTATACGAACATTGCTTGCGCAGAAACGCGTATGGAGGTTGCTGCCCTCCCCCTGGGCCATTCATTACATGCCGGACAGACCCGACAGAAGAAGGGGCTGCGCTGCCATTGACGCTGAGCGCCGCCGCGGCGAGGAGAAGGTAGCGGCGGCGGTGGCGGCGGAGCAGCAGCGCGCGCAGGCGGTGGTGGCTGCGGAGGCCAGGGGAGGCGGTGGCTGATGGAGGCGGTGGCTGGCGCTGATAGCCGTTGTTGTGAGGAGACGGGGGCGGTGGCAGTGGCGGCGGAGCAGCAGCGTGAGCCTTCAGATTGGCGTGTGAAGCCTACACGTGCGCCGCTGAAGCCACCGGCTTGCAAGGTGTCCGGGATGCGGCCAGTGCAGACAGGTCGGGGTGGGCTGGACCGGCCGCTTGTGCTTCCCCAGGCACCAAACCGCATCGGGCTGTCTGCGTCGCGCCCTAGCTCTGTTGGCAGCGGCTCGAGCAGTGCTACGGGCGTGAAGCACCCCGCTTCTGGCATTGGCACCATATGCACCCCCCAAGTCCAGCAGCCTGGGTGATGACAGCAATGACAGCGATGATGACGACAGTGAATTTGAGGTGTCACAGCCGCCTCGCTTCCGGCTCAAGCGTGCGCTTTGAGTGAAGGGTAGGGGAGGAGGATCGGGAGGGTGGACAGACCGGACAGACCGGACAGGGTGGACAGAAGACCGGACAGGGTGGGGCCTGTTTGGCGGGGTTGCAAGCGGGGTGGGGTGGGGGTGGGGGGCGTCTCGTCACGGGGCTCGGTGAGGCTTGAGCGAGAAGGCTGCAAATAATAAGCTAGCAGTAGAGCAGCTTGGCCTCGGAATTTCGCGCGCGCTCGTCCCGCTCTGGGGGGTCGTACCCTAAATGGGGCCGACGGCCGGCAGCGGGCTTGCCAACTTGGGAAACAAACTTTGCTTTCACATTTCTTCCAGCTTGTTGAACGATCGATGCTTATTCCAGATGCATTCACGAGTTCGTCCCTCAAATAGTTTCACTCCGGCACTGATAGTCCTGACTGTAGTCGTATTCGGAGGCTTTACCGTGATTTATAATAAGAGATGCGGCCCAGACAACGTCACCAGCCCCCTTTCCGCGCTGCCGACAAGCGCAACATCTGCAGTCTTGTCAGCAGCGGAAAACAAGACTGCTCTTAGCCTTTGCGATGGCAACTGCTACACCACGGGTGTCCTCGACGTTGGCGCGGTAGCCACCGCGAAGCGGTACGTGAGCGACGCCCTCACCCATCAGGTGCGTGATGGCCGGGGTATCGGGCTAGGGGGCTGCTAAAAGCATTTGCGGCCCGAGGACGTGCCGCTGCTTTTCCTGCTCTGATACCGCAGTCCACCTGGCACGGTTTGTTACTGGGCCATCGGCCACACCACCACCACTTGAGCAGCAGCGCAGCGTCAGTCCCTCCTAAGCCATGCACCACGCCCGCCCCCGCACGGAGCCGCACATTGCACCCTAGGTGCACCTAGGGCACAGGCCGCCTCACACCCGATGCGTTTGGGCCCGGAGGCCGCTGTCAGGGCAAATCCACTGCCTCCCTCCCTAAGGGCCTGCCTACTCTGATATGGATTGGAGGTCAACAGGCCAAAAAGGGGCGCGCGCTCAGGACGTGCATGCCCTGAGTGTCGCGAGCCGGGATCCGTGGAGGACGTATCACATATGGAGTGCAGCGAATACGCGGCGTACGGCTAGCTAGGCAATCATCAATCATTCGCCGTCCGAACAATGTCCATCGACGAGGGGAGACCTTCGGGCCGGTGGCCCCCATGCTCTTGCCCTAACAGCGGCCTCCGGGCCCAAACGCATCGGGTGTGAGGCGGCCTGTGCTCTAGGTGCACCTAGGGTGCAGTGTATGGCTCCGTGCGGGGGTGGGCGTGGTGCCTAGGCTGAGGGGGGACTGACGCTGCGCTGCTGCTGCTTGTGAGATGGTAGCAGTGGGGCCGATGACCCAGTTACAACCCGTGCCAGGACGCCGCGGTGTCAGAGCAGATAGAAAGTCGGCGCATGAGCCAAGAAGATTGTGTCTGAGTACATACACGGCTTGCTGGCGCACCGGGGAGTCCTGCCAATTTAGAGTTTTCCATCGTGTCCATGGCCCGCCTTGCTTGTACGAGCACCAACCATCAATGAGTTCTATAATCTGGTATGGCATAAGATTCACCCGTAACCACGGCATGCCTGCGCGGGCATGACGGATGCCACTAATGGCCAGTATATGCTTTACGCTAACGTCCTTCTCCTTCCGTGCCCCCGCCCCCGCTCTCCCCTGTCCTGCATGGGGTCCACCCTGTCCACCCGCAGTACATTGACAACTACAAGGCCATGGGCCTGCAGGGCGACGGCATGGGCAGCCGCGACAGCTCCTGGGCCACCGCGCTACTCAGCAGCATCCAGCGGGCAGCGGGCGTGTACGGCGCTGCGGGCGAGGTGGGGGATGGGCTGTCCGTGCGTGTGCGCATGAGTGCACGGGAGTAAGCGATAAAGGCTGGCATTACGGGCGGATAGAGGTGACAACACGGCGGGGCGGTCTGGGGATGGGGCCGATCGGCCAGAGACCAGCAGCGGCGCACGCGCAGATGGCAGTACGCAACCCAAGCAGTTCAGATGGCGTCAGCCGTCCTTAACTGGTGTATGCTTTACTCAGCGCACTGCTGGTGTATGGTCTGCGTCTTGGCCGGGCTCACATGTACTTGGCGCTGCTTTCTCGACTGCTTTGCGCGCCTGTCTCAGATCGGTGTGCACCACGGCTACTTCTTCATGAGCGTGGCGCTGACGGCGCGTGTGGGCGAGAAGCTGTTTGCGCTGGACCTTTTTGAGCGCAACCAGGTGGGTGGGGTGCGCTGCGTGTGTGGGCGTGTTTGGATGTGCACCGACCATCGCTTATGACTGGCCGCCTATACCCTAGCCTCTTCCACGTGCGCTGCCTGCCACGTGCCTGCCACCACGCATGGGCACAGGACAAGAACGTGGACGCCAGCGGCGGCGGCAACAGCGCCATCTTCCGCCACAACGCCCGCACGTTGGGCTTGCCTGAGCAGGACATTGTGGTGGTGGAGGGGATGTCTAGCTCCATCACACCCGGCCAGCTGTGCAGCAAGGTAGAGACATGGATACGGCGAAATCAGCGGGAGGGTAGGACAGGGGACGCCACGCCGCGTGCCATATGGTGATATGGAGGTGCCGGGTCTTCGCAGCGGGGCTGGACTGCAGGGGAGGTGAGTGAGGAGGCATAATCCAATTAGCAGCAGGGCACGGGGGCGGCTGGAATGCAACACCAATGGCGACCGATTAACTCGCCATGCCTCTCCCTGCATCGAATGGTTCAACAGATTGGCTACGGCTTCCGCTTCCTGTCCATCGACGGTGGTGAGTGCAACCATACACTCAGTCCGCGGGCCTGCACCCATGTCATTTGGCACTTCACCGTAATATACCGTAGGGTTCAAAAGTTTAAGTGGCACGAATCCCCTTTTCTACAATCCGTCACAGTCATTTTATGACATTATACTTGTTATGATCCCGTGGCGTGGTTATGGCGGCTTATTAGCGGCTACCAGCCCAGACCCAGTCACTAACTTCTCCAGGGGCACATTCACTCCTAAGCTCCCAGCTTGCCCATACCGCGGTGTCCTGGCACGGGTTGTAACTGGGTCATCGGCCACACCGCCACTCAGCAGCAGCGCAGCGTCAGTCCCCCCTCAGCCTAGGCACCACGCCCACCCCCGCACGGAGCCGCACACTGCACCCTAGGTGCACCTAGAGCACAGGCCGCCTCACACCATATGAGTTTGGGCCCGGGAGGCCGCTGTTAGGGCAGGAGCATGGGTGCTACCGGCCCGAAGGCCTCCCCTCGTCGATGGACATTGTTCGGACGGCGAATGATTGATGATTGCCTAGCTAGCCGTACGCGCCGCCGCCCTGCATTGTAGCTTCAGCAGCTCGGCGGGACCGATGCGTACCTGCCCGCGGCATACCTCCGCTCAGCGCGTTCAACCCTTCATATACCCCTTTGCAATATACACACTTCACAATGAGGCAGAAGAGTCCCACTACGGTACACCGGCTAAAGTCTCCTTGAACTAAGTATTGCGGTGCTACTTGTTAATGGCCACACAGCGTGTCGATA
This sequence comes from Chlamydomonas schloesseri, assembly GCA_016834595.1. Lineage (NCBI taxonomy): Eukaryota > Viridiplantae > Chlorophyta > Chlorophyceae > Chlamydomonadales > Chlamydomonadaceae > Chlamydomonas > Chlamydomonas schloesseri. The sequence continues at coordinate 115,782 of JAEHOD010000009.1, read as the reverse complement.
GCGCAATGCCGTCAACTCACACCGCCACAACACTTCCTATTTCCTCCTCCAGGCCACACCAAGGACATCTTGCTCAATGACATGAAGTTCGCCGAGTGCTGCCTTGTGGACGGAGGCATCGCGGCACTGGTGAGCTGTGATAGACGGGGCGGGGTGGTTGTGTTGAACGCTGGGGCGATCCAGGAGCAGGGGAGAGGAAGAATGGGGCGTATGGGGGGGGGGGGCATGTGGCCGCGCAGTCGAACCGCTAGCTTAAGACGCCGGCGGGCGGGCACACCCGCGAGTACAAGCCCTACTACTGTGTCCCAGTCATCGCGGTGCCTGGCGTCCACCTCCATCACAGGACGACTACTCCAACGCCTTCTGGCCAGGTGTGTGAGAGGGCGCAGCCGTATGAGCGGTGCAGGCGCAGTATGGTAGCAGCGGCACTGCTTGAATGCTCCGGATAATGTGGCTGAGCTCATGACCCTCAGAACCTCCTGCCCGCATTTGCAATGCTGCCCTGCCTACCCTGCTGCGGCCCAGGCGTGCACGAGGGCATTGTGAGCTACTTCGACCGGCATGGCGCTGCCAGCCGCCTGGCGCCCTTCCTGCTGCACGCCAACAAGCTGTACGTCACCACGCGCTCGCACCACAAGCGGTACCTGGATGCGGTCACCTCCCAGGTGGGTGGGGTAGGCGGGGCTGGGTATTTGTACCGCCATTCGGCTGATGATTGGGATAGCGCACACCGCCTGATACCGCAGACCACCCGACACGGGTTGTAACTGGGCCATCCGCCACACCACCACCATGCACGGGCGACGCAACGTCAGCTCTCCCCTAAGCCAGGCACCACGCCCGCCCCCGCACGCTCACTACACCCTAGCCGCACGAATGCACCTAGAGCACATGCTGCCTCATACCCGATGCGTTTGGGCCCGGAGGCCGCTGTTACCGGGCTGCTGTTAGGGCAAGAGCATGGGGGCTACATACCGGCCCGAAGGCCTCCCCTCGTCGACGGACATTGTCCGGACGGCGAATCAACAATAAACCCTAACTAACTACCACACGTCACACACTATAGCTGCAGCACTGGCATCGCTTATCCAGACGGTCATTCAGCCGTTCAAGGCAAGAACAGTGTAGCTCCGCCCGCCGGTGTGCGACATCCATTCCAGTTGCTTCCAGCAGGGGCGGGCTAGGGACCGAGGGCGGGGGTGAGCGGTAACCCAGTCGCATGCCTAGTTGCATTGCATTTTTGCACTGCTTAATAAAACGGAATGCAGGAGTAGAAGGGTGCCACACCCCTGAGGGCCGGATTCAACTAGCATCCATCACTCCCTCTCGTCCACCCCCCGCTCCGCCGCGCCCCGCCTTGCGATGCAAGCTTCAATACGCAGCAAATTAAGATGTCCCTGTCACCTGTGCTCCCAGTAGTAAGGCGCTAAGGGCCCTGTCTTGTTTCAGGCTGCGAAGTCAGACCAGCCGCTAGTGCTGCAACCCCAGGACCTCGCCAGCGTGCCAGCCGCCGTCGTTCAGCGCATGCAGCACTTCCTTGCTGCAACCCGCCATCGGGTGTGAGGCGGCCTGTGCTCTAGGTGCACCTAGGGTGCAGTGTGCGGCTCCGTGCGGGGGCGGGCGCGGTGCCTTGGCTAAGGGGGGACTGACGCTGCGCTGCTGCTGAGTGGCGGTGTGGCCGATGACCCAGTTACAACCCGTGCCAGGACACCGCGGGAGCAATCCATTTACTCATTTAGTACTCTGTGACCCCGCCAACACACATGTGACACAACCAGCACCAACATTGCAATCCTAGTACGAACCCGTGGTATCCCTTTCCGCCATTCCTACGTGGCCCAGTCTCTCACTGTCCAGCGCATATATGGCCTGACCGTTGGAAGCACGGCTGTCTTCAAATGTCTGCTTGCAGCCCTTTTGGAGAAACGCTTGTCGTTCGACTGTTGGCGGTCCCGGAGTTTGCATTGAGGTAAGGAGCAAGCAGTTGTGGAAGCGGGCAGGGCTTTCTGATCAATCATTTCAGTGCATTTCGAGCATACCACGTGCGTCCTCCTTGGGCCCTCGCATGGCCCTATGAAGCACCTGCTGGCCCTTGAAGCATTGCTATGAAATCCATGTAAATTATGCTAAGATGGTCGACAAACCAAACATAGCGTACCAACATCGCTCTGCGTCTTGCAGTGTCGATACAATGTTACATGCCACCCCCACCGGTCCCCACAAACCCACGCATTCAGGCGCCCGGCGTGAACGGCGGTAACCTCTGGAAGTTCCAGCTGGGCGGACATGCGCTGGCGGTGGCGGAGTTCCGCGAGTTCGACCAGGCGCAGGCGGTGGCAATGTGGAAGGACGTAATCGCCAAGTGTTAGATTGAGTGGACTGCTCTGATACCGCAGATCCCCTGGCGCGGGTTGTAAATGGGCCATCAGCCACACCACCACCACGTGAGCAGCAGTGCAGCGTCAGTCCCATCTAAGCCAGGTGCCACGCCCACCCCCGCACGGAGCTGCACACTGCACCCCAGCCGCACGAATGCCGCCTGGATGGCCTTGCTATGGCTCCAGCTATGGCAGCGCTGCTTTTGCGGAAGCTGGGCAAAAGGGTAATGGATGGCGATGTATGTGTTAGCACAGCTTTAGGCGGGGGGGCGCTGCAGGCCGCCCACTGGGCCTGGGCCAGCACTGCGGAGCTCATGGCGCTAGGGCTACGTTTTCGTTTCGCAATTTAGAGCATGTCCGTAAGGCAGATCCGGAGTCTGTCCACACAGACAGCCCGAGACGTAGCCGCCTCCGAGAACTGATCCCTGAGCCCGCCAAGCACACAGCTTCCGAGGTCCCACTACTGTGGGGAGACTTCTGACCCGGGCCCGAAACACGGCCGCTGCAGCCTACCAGCCTCCTTGGACTGGCCAGAGCGCCGACACCTGACCAGCGCACATGTCTTGCGCATGGCCGCAGAAACACGTGGTGGCAGTACTGCCGCGCCAGGCGAAACTCCGCGGCACGCGAGAGGTGTGCCTGCCTCCATCAAGCATACCAGCTACCGGGCCAGCTGGCACTGCCTCAGGTCTGCTCTGTCGTACACCAATCCAGGCCGTAAATGGCTTGATACCGCTCGTGCGCCCATGCGGCCAGGCTCACAGGCCGGTCCCAACCGCACGCACACGCACACGCATGCGCGCACGCAAATTAAGGCTCAACCCGCACAAGGCCGCAAACACCGTGAACATGCTCTTGCGCTGCGGTTGCAGGGCGCGCGCCAGTGTCCCCCTCCCTCTCCACCGTCACCCGCACCGCTGCCAGCGTCACCGCCGCCGGCGCCGCCATCCCCGCCGCCGTGCTGCTGGCCTCCTCCACCGCCACGGCTGGGCGGCTCGAGTGCCGCCGGCCGCGGCAGTCCCTCCTCAAGGCAGGCGGTGATGAGGCGGATGTTCGCCGCAGCGTTGGCATCGCGATTCCTGCGTCACGAGTAGCGGAAGGCGCTGGGTGGACAGACCGGACAGGGTGGACAGGGTGGACAGCAGACAAGACAGACCGGGCAAGACAGGCGCTGGGTGGACAGGGTGGACGACAGACCGGACAGGGTGGACAAGAGACCGGACAGACCGGACAAGTCGTCTGGGTGGACAAGACAGGCGCTGGGTGGACAGGGTGGACAACAAACCGGACGGGGTGGACAGCAGAACGCAAGCGGTTCTCACCAGACGGTTCCACAGCCGTTGCGGGCCATCGCCCAGGCTGCCCACGCCCGTAGCACTGCTTGAGCCGCTGCCAACAGAGCTAGGGCGCAACGCAGACAGCCCGATGCGGTTTGGTGCCTGGGGAAGCAGCAGGGGCCGCTCCAGCCCACCCCGCCCTGCCTGCACTGGCTGCATCCGGACACCTTGCAAGCCGGTGGCTTCGGCGGCGCAGGTGTAGGCTTCGCACGCCAGTCTGACGGCTCACGCTGCTGCTCTTCCGCCACTACCGCCGCCCCTGTGTCCTCACAACGGCGGCTATCATCGCCAGCCACCGCCTCCATCGTAGCCACCAGTGTGTCCTGAGCGTTTCCGCCTGCGTGCGCTGCTGCTCCGCCGCCACCGCCGCCGCTACCTTCTCCTCGCCGTGGTGGCGCTCGGCTTCAATGGCAGCGCGCTGCTCCGCCTGCACATCCGTGCTGCCCCCGAGCATTGTAAGCATGCGTGCCAGCAGTGCCAGTGCCAGTGCCAGTGCCAGCTGCCACAGCTTGCTCCTGCGCGGCCTGCGCTTGAGCAAGCGCAGATGCTGCTGCCGCCGATGACAGCGCCTCCTGGCGGCGGCGCTCTGTGGCCACTGCTTCTGCCAGCTCAAGCCCTGCCTGCGACAGCGCCTCCTCGACCCCGGCTGCCATCTGCTCAGCGAAGCGGGCTATCATCATTAATGGGCGGAAGACCCTCCCGCCCTAACGGCGGCCTCCCGGGCCCAAACGCATCGGGTGTGAGGCGGCCTGTGTTCTAGGTGCACCTAGGGTGCAGTGTGCGGCTCCGTGCGGGGGTGGGCGTGGTGCCTGGGCTGAGGGGGGACTGACGCTGCGCTGCTGCTGCTCGAGAGATGGTAGTGGTGCGGCCGATGACCCAGTTACAACCCGTGCCAGGACGCCGCGGGACCAGCACACTGATTATGAGCGAATGCGAGTACCCTGTGTCGTGACGGTGTTTACAACCACCGCCCCCCCCCTCATTCACACCCTTGTCACCGCTCAACAGACGGCACATGGGGGATCCCCTGACATTCACTTCTTTCACAACCTGCCTCATCTTGTCTACATGTTCGTGTATGGTGTAGAGCAGTCAGTACTCTGTCTTCATCTGTGCACGACACTAAGCATGAATATGTACCGCAGCATTCGGCTGCGAGCATGTCAAACACCCCTACACCTGCTATTGCTTTTCAAGTATGAGGAGCGCTCACGCAGAACGTCCTGCCGATGTGCGAGCAACTATTATGTCGCTGCCACGCCACCACTACTCACTCCGAGCAGCCGGTTGTCGGGCCGTCAATCGCTCAATGCATTTAACATGCGGTAGCTCTCTTTCCCTATAAGCCATTCATCCCAAACATGCCGCTCCCCCACCGCCTCCCCCTCCTAACCAGCCGCCCTGCACTGCGCTGCAGTCCAGGCGGTGCAGCTGCCTCCTAGGCTGCCGCTGCTTTAGTCGACCTCCTCCATGCGGCTGCCCTCGCCCGCGGCGGCGTCCTCCTCCAGCGGCGGCAGGTCGTCGTCGGCGGCGCCCAGGCCGTCCTCGATCTCCTCGTCGATGGACAGGCCCAGCTTAATCATGCGGTGGATGCGGCTGGCGAAGGTGTTGGGCTCGTCCAGCGAGAAGCCCGACGACAGCAGCGCGGTCTCGAACAGCAGCAGCACAAGGTCCTTGACAGTCTTGTCGCTCTTGTCCGCGTCCGAGCGCTTCTTCAGCTCCTGTGGGTGAGATCAGGTAAAAAGCGGCGGAGCAGAAGTGAGTAAGCGGCGGTCCTCTGAGCAAGGTGTTTTTATGTCTTAACTGTAGAAACACGGCCGTATTCGCGCCGGTTGCCACGCCACTGCAACCTCAAAACAAAGTTCCTCGCGCCTGCCACACGCGATCAGCCTCATGCCTTTTCGCCTCCCCACTGCCCCATCCGCCAAGCTGCTCCTCAGGGTAGTCACTGCCACCGCCTGCACTGCAGTCAGCTGCCACCCAACACCACCACTCACGTTCATGATGGCGTTCTCGGGGTTGATCTCGAGCGTCTTCTTCGAGGTCATGTAGGCGGCCATGGAGTTGTCGCGCAGCGCCTGCGCCTTCATGATGCGCTCCATGTTGGCGCTCCAGCCGTACTCGCCCGTCACCAGCACGCAGGGGCTGTCCACCACGCGGTGGCTGACCATCACCTTCTCCACCTTGTCGCCCAGGATGTCCTTCATCAGGCGGCACAGCGGCTCAAACTGGCTGGCCAGCTCCTCCTTGCGCTTCTTCTCCTCCTCGCTCTCCTCCAGGTCCAGGCCCTCCTTGGTGCAGCACACCAGCTTCTTGCCTGCGGGGGTGGGCGGAGTGCAGAGAGGTGGGGAGGAGAAAAGGTCAGGCAAAGCCCAGACAAAACCCAGACAGATGGCACGGTCAAGAGCAGCACTATGCGGTCAGGTGGGGCGCGCCGCCCTCCACCTGCCTTACAGCACGCAGCGCCCCGGCCCCGGCCGCCGCCATCCCAGCCGCGCGCTCCTGCCCCCGCCCCTGGCCGCCCCAGCATACCGTCATCAGCGCAGCCCCACCCACCCACCCGCAACCGCGACCGCGCCATCACCCACCGTCGTACTCCTTGAGCTGCTGCACGGCGTACTCGTCAATGGGGTCCACCATGAACAGCACCTCGTAGCCCATCTTCTTGAGCCGCTCCAGGAAGGGCGAGTTCTCCACCGCCTTGCGGCTCTCGCCGGTGATGTAGTAGATGGACTTCTGGCCCTCCTTCATGCGGGTCACGTAGTCCTTGAGGCTGGTGGTCTCCTCGCCGCTCTTGGTGCTGTGGTAGCGCAGCAGGTCCGCCAGCTTGGCGCGGTTCTGGCTGTCCTCGTGCACGCCCAGCTTGAGGTTCTTGCCAAACGACTCGTAGAACTTGTTGTAGTCGTCCTTGTTCTCCGCCACCTCGGCGAACAGCTCCAGGCACTTCTTCACAATGTTCTTCTTGATCACCTGTGGGAGGGGGGAGCCACATGGCGGGAGGGTGCGGTCAGAAACTGGCGCACACGGTGATTACCCAATCCCAGAGGTGGCAAAGGAAGGGCCGCAACCGCTACTGCAATGCGATGCTAATCAGCCCAACCCCACCACACAGCACGCCGTGGCGTAAGCAGCCGACTTTTCCCCAGGCCCCAATCGTCCCGCATCCATCCCCTCGACACCCTCGCGCCCGCTCCCTCCCTCACTCAGCCCCTCACCTTGAGGATCTTGTTCTGCTGCAGCGTCTCGCGCGAGATGTTGAGCGGCAGGTCCTCGCTGTCCACAATGCCCTTGACGAAGTTGAGCCACTCGGGGATGAGCTCCTCGCAGTTGTCCATGATGAACACGCGGCGCACGTACAGCTTGATGTTGTTGGGCTTCTTGCGCTGGTCAAACATGTCGAAGGGCGCGCGCTTGGGCAGGAACAGGATGGACTTGAACTCCAGCTGGCCCTCCACGCTGTGGTGCGGGGACAGCACAAGGTTGCGACGGAGGGCGCGGGCAGGTGGGGGGGACGCGTCAGCCAACAGTCCAAGGCACGCTTGCGGCGGCTACGCGGGGCAGAAAAAGCAAACGCGCACGCCCACTGGAGAGCGCTCTGTTCCCGTCCGCGCCCCTGCCTGCCACCATCCGCGCCCGCCTCAAAACCCCAGCCCCAACCCCAACCTGTCGCCACCCCGCCCTACTCCAACCCCACCTGAAGTGCTTGACGGCCAGGTGGTCCTCCCAGTCGTTGGAGATGGACTTGTAGAAGGCCGCGTACTCCTCCTTGGTCACCTCGTCGGGGTTGCGCATCCTGTTGTTGGGAGGTGGCGGGGAAGTGGCGGCGGGGTGGAGCAGGTAAAGGATCAGCCATGGAGTCCGATGCTGGGGCGCAGGCGGAGCTGCGCCGTAGCGTTGATGCAGATGGTGCGAGGGTTGCAGACGGTAAGGGATGCAAAACCGGAGTTCACGCCGTGATGAGGAGAACTACGGGGTTCATTGTCACTGCGCAAGAGCCAGGCCACCGCTTCTCTCTCGCTGACTCACCAGATGGGCTTCTGCTTGTTCAGCAGGCTCCACTCGTGCTGCACCTCCTGCACCTTCTTCTTCTTCTTCTCCTTCTCCTCCTTGACCTCCTCCACCTTGCCCTCCTCCTCTGCGCGCAGGAGGGGACCGATACGACAGGACGGGGTCAGCACACGGCAGGTAGCGTAAGGCACACAGCGCGGCAGCACACACCACTGCCACCACCTAGACCGTAAGCACATAGCGGCACGAAACCCACCGCCGCGCCCTCCCGCCAAACCCAACCGCCGCCCTCCGGCCCACGCCCCGCCGACCCTCACTTGGCACGCACTCACCCTCCTTCTTCTCCTCCTCCTCGGCCTCGTCGTCCGACACCTCCTTGTCCACGGTCTTCTCGGTCCACAGCGAGATGGGGTAGGAGATGAACTCGCTGTGCTTCTTCACCAGGTCCTTGATGCGGCGCTCCTCCAGGTACTCCTTCTGGTCCTCCTGCGGGGTGGCGAATGGTCAAGGGCAGCAGAGAAGGACAGGGTTAGAGGGAAACGGAGGATGAAGACGGAAGCGGATGCCGCGCCATGAACAAGACCGCTGCGGTGTAACAACGGGCCTGCACACAACCCCTAGCCCGCAACCCGCGCCCCAAACCCGCCTGCCCCCCGCTGGTGCTGGACTCATCATCCAACCCAAACCCGACGCCGCCACGCCCACCTTGAGGTGCAGAATGATCTTGGTGCCGCGGCCCAGGGGCTCGCCCTCGGTGTCGCGGCGGATGCTGAAGGAGCCGCCGGCCTGCGACTCCCACACGTACTGCTCGTCGTCGTTGTGCTTGGTCACCACCGTCACCTTGTCGGCCACCAGGTAGGCGGAGTAGAAGCCCACGCCGAACTGGCCAATCATGGACACGTCGGCGCCGGCGGACAGAGCCTCCATGAAGGCCTTGGTGCCCGAGCGCGCGATGGTGCCCAGGTTGTTGATCAGGTCCGCCTTGGTCATACCGATACCCGAGTCGGTGATGGCCAGGGTGCCCTCCGCCTTGTTGGGCTGCAGGTGGATGTACAGCTCCGGGTTGCTGTCCAGCACCGACTTGTCAGTGAGCGACATGTAGCGGATCTTGTCGAGGGCATCGGAGGCGTTCGAGATAAGCTCGCGCAGGAAGATTTCCTTGTTCGAGTAGAAGGTGTTGATAATCAGCGACAGAAGCTGGTTGATCTCCGCCTGGAAGGCGAAGGTCTCCACGGGGGCCTCGCTGGCCATCTTTGCGGGGATCTGGCGGCTCCGCGCGAAGGCTTGTTTCTACGAAGCGGCTTGTGTGCGTTGAATAAGCGGTATGTACAGTGCTCAGCAATGGCTGACGTTAGAGCGAGTTGCGCGGGCTTGAAATTGGCGGGGACGCGGAGCCCGCCGAGTTTTGTAGCCCGCGGGCGGGCCTTCGCGAAGCCCCCATCGCGGCCCCATGCAGCGAAGCCTCCGGAAAGCCCCAGCGCCCCGACGCTTCTCGAAAGCTGGCGTGCACGAAAACACATTGACAAAGCCTAATGCATGCAACTTCTAGTTTTGGCGCGCGGGCACTCCGCGAGCGCCCCGAAATGGCGCGCACTTACATTCCTCCACCGCGGCCCTTCCGCTCCTGGGCGCTTGCGTTGGGCCAAGTGCCCACTTTTGAGTCATAAAACGACTCACATATAATTAGGTTGTCGGCTGAAGTGCGGGAGCCTGAAGCTTCGAAGCGCTGCTGGACGGTTCCCAGCGCGCGCGGGCAGGACGCAGCCCCGCCCATGCGAGGGCGACCGCACGCGCGTAAGGTATAGCAGGGGTATGGGGGGAGGCAGCAGCTGGGAGGTCGTGGGTGCCTTGCGTTGACTGCTTTGGGGATTTGGGCCGCGCGCCGCGCTGTGGAGCGTGCCGCTGCTCAGCCCCTGGTCCAGTGTTATGCAGTGACGGTTTTGGGGCCCCAAGGGATTGGGGATGATGATGTGCCCGATGGACCATTTACAACCGATGCCAGGGCTGCGGGAGAGCAATCTGCCCCGTGACCACTGGCACCCTTGTGTCAAGTCAGTACAAGACAGGCCGGACAAGGCAGGGGCTGGGTGGACAGACCGGACAAGAAGGGGGCTGGGTGGATGTGAATATGTAATTGCGAGCCCTAGTCGTTGGGGACGGACAGTTAGACTCCAACCCCATCCCCATCCCCATCCCCATCCCCACCGGCAGCCGCACCCGATACCGGTGTTTGTGAACACCATGATCCGCACAAGGGGGCTGGGCACACGTTCACACATGGGCTCTGTCCGGCGTGTGTTAGGGTTGATGGCCTGACGGCTGACTGACTGGGGGCTAGGTCATACCCACAACATGTGACGGCAGGTTGCTGGTGGCCCTCAGGCTGCAGGGCGTGCGGTGGCGAGAGTGAAGCGGAGGAGGTGAGGCGGCTTACGGTGAGCAGGCGTGCATGGGGTCCCTGCCAAACGTGGAGTAAGCGCGAAGAATGATATGAGGGTTGGGGAAGAGGGATCAACAGCAGCAGAGGTGGGCACGCCGTGGGCGCCTGGCGTGGGCTACACGAGGGCCCCTCAGCCAAGTATCCCAGCCGATGACAGTGATGACGGCCCAGCTACGGCAACGCCAGCACCGGCCACAACTCCACGCGCCCCAGCCGCGGGCCGCACAAGGCCATGCAGCGGCTGCCGCGGCGCTGCTACGCGCGCAGCGTGACGATGATTGACGAGTACTGCACGTCCCAGGTGGGCGCCCGATGAGTGGGGGACTGAGGGTGCACGCAGATGGGCGCGCGACAACTAATAAGCGGGAGGCAGCAAACCTCCATACGCGTTCCTGCGCAAGCAATGTTCGTATGCCACACACCCCACGCAGGTCTGCATCAACTGAAGCCTGGGGGCGCTGCGCAAGATCCTGCCGCACAACGGCACGCGGCGCTACACTGTTCTGGCCTGCAACTAACGGCTGTGGAACCGTCTGGTGAGAACCACTTGCCGTGTCCGGTCTGTTGTCCACCCTGTCCGGTCTTGTCCACCCAGCGCCTGTCTTGTCCGGTCTTGTCCGGTCTGTCCGGTCTGTCCGGCCTGTCCACCCAGCGCCTTCCGCTATTCGTGACGCAGAAATTGCGATGCCAACGCTGCGGCGAACATCCGCCTCATCGCCGCCTGCCTTGAGGAGGGACTGCCGCGGCCGGCGGCGCTCCAGCCGCCCAGCCGTGGCGGTGAAGGAGGCCAGCAGCACGGCGGCGGGGATGGTGGCGCCGGCGGGGGTGACTCTGGCGGCGATGCGGGTGACGGTGGAGTGGGGGGGGGACACCGGCGCGCGCCCTGCACCCGTGCGGCGACAAGAGCGGCGGCGGCGGCGGCGGCAACGTCTGCTGCAGCTGCCGTGAATGACGCCGCGGTGCAGGGCGACGGCGCATATGACTAGCTAGATAATCATCAATCATGCGCCGTCCGGACAGTGTCCGTCGACGAGCGGAGGCCTTCGGGCCGGTAGCCCCCATGCTCCTGCCGTAACAGCGGCCTCCGGGCCCAAACGCATCGGGGTGTGAGGCGGCCTGTGCCCTAGGTGCACCTAGGGTGCAGTGTGCGGCTCCGTGTGGGGGCGGGCGTGGTGCCTAGGCTTAGGGGGGACTGACGCTGCGCTGCTGCTCAAGTAGTGGTGTGGCCGATGGCCCAGTTACAACCCGTGCCACGACGCCGCGGTATGAGCAAGGCAGAAGAAGGGGCCCGAGGTGTACGGTATGGTGGGCGAACGATTGCAGTGCACATTTGAGCGACGCCGCCACTTCACGTGCCAGGACGCCGCAGTATGGGCAAGCAGCCGAAGCGCATACCGGCCATGGACAGTGACTGGGTGGACAGACCGGAACAGAAGGGGCTGGGTGGACAGACCAGACAGGATGGGACCTGTGGTGGGGGTTGTAAATACCAGCCCGAACAAACCATACCCATGCCCAAGGGAGGGGGGAGGGGGTAGTTCTGCCTGAGACGTAGAGGCCGCTGGTAGGTCGGGATGAGGGCCCGGCGGGCCCGCAGCCCTTGCCTTGGTTGGGCGGCGCACAATGCAGTGGCCATACCGGTATGCGCCACCGCACGCCCTCGGATGCAGCACGTGTGAGACCCACGACCCGCGCACGCCCTGCGTGCACGCCCCGTCTAGACGCAAACGCATTACGTGCCCCTCCACTGCAGCACAGGCACGCGACCCGCCTCTGCCCTGCCTCCAGCTCATTTCGACAGCATGCCTATACCTATATTGCCATTTTAACGCACCTGCTTGTGACCGGCACGCCCTGGCCTGTCCCACCCAGTCCCCAAGTGCCCGGCTGCCCGCCCAGACATTCTCCGCGCTGTATATACGGTAGTGGGCCGGTAGCCCCACCCCATGCTCCTGCCCTAACAGCGGCCTCCGGGCCCCAACACATCAGGTATGAGGCGGCCTGTGCTCTAGGTACATTTGTGCGGCTGGGGTACCGTGTGCGGCTCCGAGGAGCGCCAGGAGCGCGTGGAGACGGTAATGAACACCGTGGAGCCGGCTGGGGTTTGCAGGGGCGTGGTGCCTGGCTTTACCCTGCGCTGCTGCGCACTGCTGCTGGTGGTGGCGGTGTGGCTGATGTCCCAGTTACACCACGTGCGAGGACACCGCGGGACGGAGCACAGGACGTGTGCGCGTATGGCCTAACATGCGATACGAGGTATAGGAGGAATGCGCAGGGTGCTTCCGCATTCCGATGCTATAGGAGGAATGCGGTATGGGCAGTCCCGTGCCAGCATGCTGCGGTGTGGAGCAGTCCAGGTATCCGCAGGTTGCGCTCTCCGGCTTCCTCTGAGCTGTCGGCTCACAAACAGTGAAGGTATGACTGCTTCGTGCCTGGTTCAGTGGGACAACGTTGCCAGCGTGGCCAACAATCGACTTGTGCCAGGGCTGCGGATTCTCGTGCGAAGTGTGTATGCATTCTGCGCTACTTGGAGAGCAGACAAATCCATGTTCAGGGGAGGGCGGCAAGGACACTTGGGCGCTACTAGTTAAAGTCGCTCAGCACCGCCCGATACTACGGTCGCTGACACCTACAAGTGGAAGGATTGATTGCGCTGTAAATTGAACTACTCAGCAGTAAATTTAACTACTCAGCTGGGTCCGCCTGCACGCGGTGTCCATTGGCCCGGCGGCGAACGTGCCCCATTCGTTCTTCCTCGCAACACTTCCTCCTGATTGCCTCCGAGACGCACCTTTCCAACCATACTTTACTAGTGTACAGAAAGACTTGACACGATGAAGGCCCTGCGAAGTGGAACCGCTGTGGCCCGAGGCCAAGCGGGCGCTGTTTCTCCCGCGCCGCGTCCTGTGACTATGTCGTCTCAGGTGCGCTGATAGCGCGATGGATGTAGCGAGACGGGTTGCAGCGACGACCCAGCGGACTGACGCGAAATCGCTTTCCTCCGCAGGCGATGATTCCGAGCACCAGCTCCCCGGCAGCCCGCGCACCCGCTCGGTAAGCCAATTATGTGCGCCTGAACCTACTGGCACAGGGGTCTAAACATCTATCGATGCCCGCTGCCGAATGTCAGGTCCGGTCGCCGCGCCCTCGCTGTGTCCGCCAAGCTGGCTGATGGGTCTCGCCGCATGCAGTCGGATGAGGTGAGAATTTTGCAACGGTTGGGGCCGGCACGGGCGGTTTAGCACCGTCAGCGAGGAAGCACAACAGGCTGAACGGGGTGGGTGTTGTAGGCCCGACTAAGCGCACTTCACCTACCCCTGCAGGTGCGCCGCGCCAAGGAGGTGGCCCAGGCGGCGCTGGCCAAGGACAGTGAGTGATTTGGGAGGGTTAAACGGGGGGGCAGGGTGTGGTGTGGGGGCAGCGGCTGGCAGACCTGCTTCCACGACGGCAGGCTGCGGGAAACGGGGACGCAGGGCACGTTGAGACACGCGGTCACGGGGCCTGGCGAGAGAAGCGCTACTGAGTTGGCGGAGCTGCCAACGTAGAGAAATAAACTTCCGATGAGCATGCGTATTGTGCGGTGAAGCGCTGGCTTGCTGTGATGGTGATCACGGCCCCATCAGGGGGGGCGCCATCAGCAGCATCAGCAGCATCAGCATGGCCTATGGCCTTGACGCGCTGCCACCCCGCAAGGTGCTGCCCCCTTGTCCAACTCGTGTCGGACCTCCGCCTCTCACCTGCCCCCTCCTGCACCTCCTGCCTCACCTGCCCCCCCTTTCTGAACCGCAGGCCCCGCCGACTGGGTGGACCGCTTCGGCAACGAGCCGCGCAAGGGCGCCGACATCCTGGTGCAGGCGCTGGAGCGGGAGGGCGTGGACAGCGTGTTCGCCTACCCGGGCGGCGCCTCCATGGAGATCCACCAGGCGCTGACCCGCTCCGACCGCATCACCAACGTGCTGTGCCGCCACGAGCAGGTGGGCGCTGCTAGAGGGCATTGCTAGAAGGTACTGCTAGGGTACTGCAAGGGTACTGGGTGGCCGGGTGCCGGGGGCGTGATGTGCCCGGGGCGTGAGGTGTGGATGTGCGGCGTGGGAAGGTGTGCGGGGCCGGGTGGAGGGGTGGGGGCCGGATGGCGACAGGCGGAAGTGAGTGGGGCGGCAGGGTGAGCGCGAGGTGGACACGGGCGGTAGCTGCGGCCCCCTCCGACTCACCGTGAGGGTGAAGGTGCAAGGGGACACTCTCATATCATCGAATGGGAAACGCCAAAGCTTCATGGCACGCTCGACGGCCGTAATTTCGGGAGGCATGGAACGTCAGTAAAAAAGTGCAACAACCCAACCAGCGGCTGCTGCCTTCCCCAACCGCTCTGCCACCTGCCACCTGCACCCGCCCCACCTGCTGCCTCTGCTGACTCTGCTGCCTCGGCTGCTGCTGCTGCAGGGCGAGATCTTCGCCGCCGAGGGCTACGCCAAGGCCGCGGGCCGCGTGGGCGTGTGCATCGCCACCTCCGGCCCCGGCGCCACCAACCTGGTCACGGGCCTGGCGGACGCCATGATGGACTCCATCCCGCTGGTGGCCATCACCGGCCAGGTGCGTGGGTTTGGGGGGCGTGGGGGGGAGTTGGGGGGGGGGGATGTGTGTGTGTGGGGGGGGGGGGCGGTGGGTACATGGATGGCCATGGCGGGGCGAAATCCGGATCGGGCATGAGTGTCTAGATTGTCACGGCATGGGGATGCGGGGCTTGCTTCCGCGGGAAGGGGCATGACATGGCGTACGGGAGGCACGGGTTGGCAGCTGGGCGAAGGGGCAGGTGAGTAGGTTTTAGAGAAGGGGTTATGGAATCACAAGGCGGAAGGGGTGTGAGGTGTCTCTGGGGCTGGGAAGGATGTTTGGTTTGAATCGCGCACACCTGCCCGCAGACCATTGAATCCGCCCACCACCCACCCCTGCCCACCCCCTACATGCCTCCCCCCAACGCCCCCCCCCCCCTGCAGGTGCCCCGCCGCATGATCGGCACGGACGCCTTCCAGGAGACGCCCATCGTGGAGGTGACGCGCGCCATCACCAAGCACAACTACCTGGTGCTGGACATCAAGGACCTGCCGCGGTGAGGGCCCCGGGCGGTGGGGGGGGGCGGGCGCGGTAGCTCATTTCAGGGGGGCGGGGATGGGTGGGGGAGGGGTTGAAGGGAGTGGATGGAGGGTTTCGAGGGACTGGGTATGCGAAGTGCGGAGTGGCTTGGCGGGTGGTGGTGGATTGTTACCGGCGTTGCCGCAGGGCGATGGGAAAGGAAAGGGATTCGGTCGGTTGTTGGGTGGAAGTTGCCGCTGCTAAAAACGAAATTAATTTTTTTCTGAACCTCTCCATCCCCCACTCTCTCTGCTCCTCCGCCTGTCCCCCCCACCCCCACAGCGTGATCAAGGAGGCCTTCTACCTGGCGCGCACCGGCCGCCCCGGCCCGGTGCTGGTGGACGTGCCCAAGGACATCCAGCAGCAGCTGGCGGTGCCGGACTGGGACGCGCCCATGAGCATCACCGGTGAGGCGTGGTGGTGGGGCAGCGTGTGGGAGGTGTCGTGTGGGGTGGGTAGCCATCCATGGATGGTGTTTAATCAATAATGAAGTGCCGATGTCCAGAGGTACAGCGGGGTGGGGGTGGGAGGGGTGTGGCGGGGCGGGGTGGGGCATGGGGGTCGGGGTGGGTAGCGGGCAAGGTGGCGGGGAAGGTGCGGGGGTGAAGCAGAGGAGAGCGGTCTCAGAGCGCCTGCAAGCACTTAGCGGGGCGAGGGTCAAGGCGGAGCAGCGCGGGAGGAGGCGGGAGTTGGGCAGAAACAACCTGCATACAGTGTGTCACGAACGGGCTGGTGGCGGGGGCGGGGGGTGATCCAGTCGGAGCGCGGCATGCCCGAGAAGCGCCGTACGCAGTGGGGCATCAGCAGCCCGCCGCTTGACATCCCCCACCTTCCCCTCCCTAACACATCCTTGCCCTCCCCAACCCCCCCACAGGCTACATCAGCCGCCTGCCGCCCCCGGTGGAGGAGTCGCAGATGCTGCCGGTGCTGCGCGCGCTGCAGGGCGCCCAGAAGCCCGTCATCTACTACGGCGGCGGCTGCCTGGACGCGCAGGCCGAGCTGCGCGAGTTCGCGGCGCGCACCGGCATCCCGCTGACCAGCACCTTCATGGGCCTGGGCGTGGTGCCCGCCACCGACCCCAACGTGAGCGTGGGCGTGGGGTAGGGGCATGGGGTAGGGGCAGCGGTTGGGGGGCAGCGGGAACGGCGGTATCGTGGGACAGGGGGCAGTTCATTACGGGGCAAGAGGGGGGGCGCGGTGAATGGCGTGTGTGTGTTTGTTTTGGGGGGGCTAGGAGGGGCGGCAGGCGGTGGGCATGTGCCGGACCACTGCCGATCATGTTCGCCTGTGCCTTGTCTTGCACCACGGGCCCCAGCTGGCAGCACACATGTCCCATGCTTGGCCCATGCCTGGAACCCCCCTAACCCTCGCCCACCGCCTGTCCGCGTGTCCTCCTGCTAACGACCACCGCCCACCACCCTCATCCTACCCCCCCCGCCCTCTCCATAACACCCGCCGACCAACCCTACCCAACTTCACCCACCCTCCCCCACCCGCCCGACCCCACCCCCTGCCCCGCCTGCAACACCCGCCCGCCTGCAACACAGCACCTGCAAATGCTGGGCATGCACGGCACCGTGTTCGCCAACTACGCGGTGGACCAGGCCGACCTGCTGGTGGCGCTGGGCGTGCGCTTCGACGACCGCGTGACGGGCAAGCTGGACGCCTTCGCGGCGCGCGCGCGCATCGTGCACATCGGTGGGTGGGTGGGCGGGGGGCGCGCCCTGCGTGGAAATGCGGGGAAAGTTTGCGGGGTGGGTTTCGGGGCGGCGCGGAGGCCGCGATATGCGGCCATGCCGGTGTGGGAGAGGGTGTGGGAGAAGTGAGGACCGCATATGCTTTGACCGAGTTGTGGCAGGGTGGCAGCGGTCTCAGCGCATATCTGGCGTATCTGTTGCCTTCACGCCTTCACGCACACATGTACAAAACACCACACGTCCCGACAGACATTGACGCGGCGGAGATCAGCAAGAACAAGACGGCGCACGTGCCGGTGTGCGGCGACGTGAAGCAGGCGCTCACGCACCTGAACCGCATGCTGGCGGCCGAGCCGCTGCCCGCCGACAAGTGGGCGGCCTGGCGGTCCGAGCTGGCGGCCAAGCGCGCCGAGTTCCCCATGCGCTACCCGCAGCGCGACGACGCCATCGTGCCGCAGTACGCCATCCAGGTGCGTTTGGGGAGGTTGGGGGCGTGTGGGGAGTACAGGGTGGGCGTCATGCGTCCCGCAACTGGGCGGGGCGGGGCGGGGCGGGAGAGCATCGGTTTGGGCAGCTCGCTCGCCAACCCGTCGCATCCAAAACAACGCCGCGGAATCCTCTCACGATTCTTTTCAATCATTCGTTTCCTGGCACGGGCGCACACACAGGTGCTGGGCGAGGAGACGCAGGGCGAGGCCATCATCACCACGGGCGTGGGCCAGCACCAGATGTGGGCGGCGCAGTGGTACCCCTACAAGGAGACGCGGCGCTGGATCAGCAGTGGCGGCCTGGGCTCCATGGGCTTCGGCCTGCCCGCGGCGCTGGGCGCGGCGGTGGCGTTTGACGGCAAGAACGGGCGGCCCAAGCGCACCGTGGTGGACATTGACGGCGACGGCTCCTTCCTCATGAACGTGCAGGTGGGGGGCCGGGCGGGCGTGTGTGTGTGGGGGGGGGGGATGGGGGGTGCAGGTTCGGTGGTGGCGGGGGCAAGTGGCGGTTTGGCGGGGGCGGGGGCAAGTGGACTCGAGCAGGAGGATGGCTAGCGTGGGTGATTATTGGTGATACTTGGGGTGGCGTGGTGCGTTGCGGCAGTGGGGAGGGCTCCTCCCGGCCAGCCTGCCCCCGGCCCTGCCCCTTTGCTAAATGCATGGAACCCCCCACTCCGCCTCCAAGCGGCGGTGTGAAGGGCCGGAGTATGTAAACATGCGCGCCCCCGCCCTGCTCTTCCCGTCCTCCGCGCTCTGCCCCCAATCACCTCCCAGGTTAAGACCACACCACATCCGCGCTCTGGGTTGGGCTGGCTGGTTTGGGTTCTCTTGGTCGTTTCGCTTTTCGTTTCTGGAATGAACTACCCCACTCCCACTCCCACTCCCACTCCCACTCCCCCCCCCCCCAACCAACCACCCCCATTAATTTTACATGCATGGAACCACCCCCACCCCCACCCACCCACAGGAGCTGGCCACCATCTTCATCGAGAAGCTGGACGTCAAGGTGCTGCTGCTCAACAACCAGCACCTGGGCATGGTGGTGCAGTGGGAGGACCGCTTCTACAAGGTGGGGGGGCTGGGTGGGGGCTGGCTCTTGGCGGAAGGAGTTGGGGGCCAGTAGAAGTAAGTTCGACGAGTAACGAAGTAAGTTAGGCAAGTAAGACGAGTTAACAACATGTTGCGGACTGGCGGTGCAAACATGTCGCCGCCGGATAGGGCCGCCCATTACCCCGTTCCCCGCCCACCCGGACCCACAACCTGCCCATCCACCTACCCCTCAACCCCCTACCTCGTCATTAATTTAAATGCATGGAACCCACACCGCACCCATTCACCCACCCCCAGGCCAACCGCGCGCACACGTACCTGGGCAAGCGCGAGAGCGAGTGGCACGCCACGCAGGACGAGGAGGATATCTACCCCAACTTTGTGGGCATGGCGCAGGCGTTCGGCGTGCCCTCGCGCCGCGTCATCGTGAAGGAGCAGCTGCGCGGCGCCATCCGCCAGATGCTGGACACGCCCGGGCCCTACCTGCTGGAGGTGGGGGGGAGGGAGGGCCTGGGCGGGCAAGCTTGGAGGGGGCGTTTTTGGGGGGGAGGGCTGTGGAATTGAGGGGACGGGTAGGGGAACGGAGGGGGAGGGCGCGGGTAAGGGGCGAGGAAAGGGCGGGGCTGGGGGCCGTTCAGGGGGCGCCAGCAGGGGGCAGGGGCCGCGGCGGAGCTGGTGGGCGAGGGGCGGGGCGCGCCACGTGTCGGATACCCTGCGATGGGGTTCCCTCTCATACCGCACGTCCCCCTCAGGCACCACGGCCCATTCCCATCCACTCCGTCAGACACATACACACACCCGCCCTCACCCGCCCGCCCCCCGCCACCCCTCCCCCGCCTGCCCCCAGGTGATGGTGCCGCACATTGAGCACGTGCTGCCCATGATCCCCGGCGGCGCCTCCTTCAAGGACATCATCACCGAGGGCGACGGCACCGTCAAGTACTAGAGCGGGAGCGGTGGTGGCAGCAGGGACGGGAGCGGGAGCGTGACCAGCAGGAGCAGAGGGAGAGCAATACGGAGCAGGAGGTGGGGCGGAGCACATGGCGCGGCGGGATGAGCAGGCGGTGACAGGGTGGCAGCAAGCCGAAGTGAAATGGTCCGCCACCCAGGGGCGCCAGTCTGATCTCGGAGCAGAAGGCGGGTTCATGCGGGCTACCGGTATTGCCAACGTAAGCTCTGCCGCAGCATGAAGCTGAGAGGGCGTATGCGTGTGCTTGCGAGGTGGCCGGCACGGGGTTGTGGGTATGGCGGGGCTGTGACTGTGCTGTAAAATGTACATGTGAACCCAATAAAAATTGCCTGCGTCCACGGCGCAAGGCGGGGGGGGGGGGGGGGGCGAGACAATCATTGTTGGACGTGTGCTCTGCTCATGCCGCAACATCCTGGCACGGCAAGTCGGCAATTGGGCCACACCGCCAATCCACCAGTAAGCAGCAGAGCAGCGTCAGTCCCCCCTCAGCCAGGCACCACGCCCACCCCCGCACGGAGCCACATGCTGCGCCCCGGAAAGTGCAGGCCGCCTCATACACTATTGCTTGTGTTTCTGCTCCTGAGAACTCCGCAAATCAAGCGTGTCCTGCCCCGAACGCCCAGATGTCGGTCCTTCCAGGGGGGGGGGGGGGGGGGTAGCCATCCATCGGATGGTGTTTGTCAAATGGTTGTGAAGTGCCGATGTCCAGCGGAACAGCGGGTACATTACCGTTGGCTCCAGCGCCGTGTTCGCCGAGGCTGCGTTCCCATTTGCTGGCGAGTATAGTAATCGGTATGTTTGTCGAGTGAAAGGTAGCGCGCCCCTAAGCGGGCGGCTGGAATGATCTTGCTATCTGAGTGTGCTGGTTCTCGGCTTCGCCAGGCCCATGAGTGGGATGAGGGCTGGCCCACGGGGATTGCCGGGGCGAGGGCCCGCGAGGGCCCGCGAGCGTGAGCCGAGCTGCCGAGCATGCATGTGCACGTGCAGGACGCCGCAGTCTGCCCACCCGTTGCCATGCCACACATAGCACGATCATACTGGCAGGCATTCATGTACATTTTGGAGCGCTCAAAATTTTGACGCGATGGCGCGATGAAGAACGCGTAGGAGGGACTCCGCAGAGCACGCCAAAAAAGCAACGTGGTATAATTTCTCAAGCATATTTCATGTCGGCCGATCATTTCTTATGTTCACCGCTTTTCGGCAGGGAAATGGTCTTGCTAGATTTCGGAGGTCTTGTGGCACCCTCTCGAAAATTGCTACAACACAGAACATTCACTAATTTGGCTTGGCAGCAGTTTTTGAGAGGTTACGGCGTTCAGGAACCGCTGTGTCGCTCTGTCTTCTTGACGGCATTTCGTGAACGTCCCGTCTCGCGCAGGAAAAAAATTTCGATGAACGACCCGGGGTCGTTTTCTACAACGAGATCATCCATAAACCTTGGCCAGCATAAAGCCGGGGTCTGTCCAGACCCCGGTGTAAGACGTCTGTGATGTGAAGTTTGGGCGAGCTTGGATCCAGGCCGCGGTTACCTCGGCGTCGCTGGTAACTTCGGCTCCCTTGTAATTTGTATGCGGTATTAAAATTGTAAGGTTAAAAGTGGAGGGATTGCGGAAAGGAATCGCGGGCGAAATGTAGGAGCTAAGAATTATATCATACATGTTTGTCGCGCGCTGCTCGCACCCGGGCGTTTTCAAGGCGCCGAGAGGCGTTATGGGGCTGTGAGGTATAGTTTTATACGATGAAATGTGCCCGGGGCGCTATCTCGGCGTCCTCAGGGAGTGCGCGTCCGGCGACCCAGGGTCGGCGAACCCGCGCAGATGGTTGACAGAGGGGCGTCTTAAACACCGCAATCTTATATACATACGCCTCTAGGGCTCCAACCCTAGCCTCCGAGCCTTGGCTCGTGAGGGGGCTCGACTGACATTTCTGTTTCGTCGACTTTGGCGTGATATGCAAACTTTTTGTAGCTCGATACGAGCTCTCTGACTGCTAGGAATGCCGATTTAGGCGCCGACGGGCGCTCAGCGCCACCCAAGACCTCGAAGTTCCGTGGCGGCTGGTCCGCGGCTCCCGCGGCCGGCCGGGCGGGTTCTTCCTTGTTGCTGCTGTTACGGCGTTTGTGTGTGCAGGTTGCTGGCGGCTCTCGTAGCCGTCTGTGGCCGGGCGCAAGCCTCGATGGACATCTCGCTGTCGGCATGGCGCTCCACTGAGGATGCTCGACAGCCTTCTTTCCAGCCGGTGCCAGACTGCCGTTAAAAGCCTGGCGAGGAGGCGCAGCGCCGGAATGCTGCACGCCGGGTTGCCGTGTTAGTGGATGCAACGTGTCGGTAGCGAGTTGTATGTCTTGGTGGGTTGTTCGGGGCGCTGCCCTGTGTTGGGCCTGTAGGCCGGGACCAGACTGTGCCGTTGGCACGATTGATGTGAGGGCGCTGCCCCGTGTTGGGCCTTAGGGCCAGGACCAGACTGTGCCGCAGGCACGCAAAGACGCCCAGTCACGTCCGCGCGGCGGGGGCGACCCTGCTTCGTGGCGTGCGAAATGAGTGGTGTTTCTGTTTGATGCGGATGACGGCGGACCACTGGCCTGTCCGCGCCGTGTTGTGCGGGGGCACCACCACCAAAAGACCTAAAACTGAAGCATTGCTTCTTTGGACTTGGCAATGAGGAAGCTGTGCGGTGTGGCTGTGACGGGTCATGCATCCGGGTGTCTGGCTTGGTTTCGACACACTGTGCGTGGAGTTGCCGGACTGAGGACTTGAAAGTGGGCAGCAAAACCTGGCGGTGGTTTCCGGTCGCAGGGTGGATCCCTCTGGCTTATGTCAGCCCAGGGCCCGAGTATGCCCCTTGCTCGCTTGCGAGCTCGGCGTGTCCTTTCCTGTAAACACGCAATCTTAAACAAATTATACATACATACGCCTCTA
Source organism: Chlamydomonas schloesseri (assembly GCA_016834595.1). Taxonomy (NCBI): domain Eukaryota; kingdom Viridiplantae; phylum Chlorophyta; class Chlorophyceae; order Chlamydomonadales; family Chlamydomonadaceae; genus Chlamydomonas; species Chlamydomonas schloesseri. The sequence continues at coordinate 93,363 of JAEHOD010000009.1, read as the reverse complement.
GGGCTTCACCCTAGCCTCCGAGCCTTGGCTCGTGAGCAGGCTCGTGAGGGGGCTCGACTGACATTTCTGTTTCGTCGACTTTGGCGTATTATGCAAACTTTTTGTAGCTCGATACGAGCTCTCTGACTGCTAGGAATGCCGATTTAGGCGCCGACGGGCGCTCAGACCTCGAAGTTCCATGGCGGCTGGGCCGCGGCTCCCGCGGCCGGCCGGGCGGGTCCTTCCTTGTTGCTGCTGTTAAGGCGTTTGTGTGTGCAGGTTGCTGGCGGCTCTCGTAGCCGTCTGTGGCCGGGCGCAAGCCTCGATGGGCAACTCGCTGGCGGCATGTATGGCGCTCCACTGAGGATGCTCGACAGCCTTCTTTCCAGCCGGTGCCAGACTGCCGTTAAAAGCCTGGCGAGGAGGCGCAGCGCCGGAATGCTGCACGCCGGGTTGCCGTGTTAGTGGATGCAACGTGTCGGTAGCGAGTTGTCTGTCTTGGTGGGTTGTTCGGGGCGCTGCCCTGTGTTGGGCCTGTAGGCCAGGACCAGACTGTGCCGTTGGCACGATTGATGTGAGGGCGCTGCCCCGTGTTGGGCCTTAGGGCCAGGACCAGACTGTGCCGCAGGCACGCAAAGACGCCCAGTCACGTCCGCGCGGCGGGGGCGACCCTGCTTCGCGGCGTGCGAAATGAGTGGTGTTTCTGTTTGATGCGGATGACGGCGGACCACTGGCCTGTCCGCGCCGTGTTGTGCGGGGGCACCACCACCAAAAGACCTAAAACTGAAGCATTGCTTCTTTGGACTTGGCAATGAGGAAGCTGTGCGGTGTGGCTGTGACGGGTCATGCATCCGGGTGTCTGACTTGGTTTCGACACACTGTGCGTGGAGTTGCCGGACTGAGGACTTGAAAGTGGGCAGCAAAACCTGGCGGTGGTTTCCGGTCGCAGGGTGGATCCCTCTGGCTTATGTCAGCCCAGGGCCCGAGTATGCCCCTTGCTCGCTTGCGAGCTCGGCGTGTCCTTTCCTGTAAACACGCAATCTTAAACACGCAATCTTATACATACGCCTCTAGGGCTCCAACCCTAGCCTCCGAGCCTTGGCTCGTGAGGGGGCTCGACTGACATTTCTGTTTCGTCGACTTTGGCGTGATATGCAAACTTTTTGTAGCTCGATACGAGCTCTCTGACTGCTAGGAATGCCGATTTAGGCGCCGACGGGCGCTCAGCGCCACCCAAGACCTCGAAGTTCCGTGGCGGCTGGTCCGCGGCTCCCGCGGCCGGCCGGGCGGGTTCTTCCTTGTTGCTGCTGTTACGGCGTTTGTGTGTGCAGGTTGCTGGCGGCTCTCGTAGCCGTCTGTGGCCGGGCGCAAGCCTCGATGGACATCTCGCTGTCGGCATGGCGCTCCACTGAGGATGCTCGACAGCCTTCTTTCCAGCCGGTGCCAGACTGCCGTTAAAAGCCTGGCGAGGAGGCGCAGCGCCGGAATGCTGCACGCCGGGTTGCCGTGTTAGTGGATGCAACGTGTCGGTAGCGAGTTGTATGTCTTGGTGGGTTGTTCGGGGCGCTGCCCTGTGTTGGGCCTGTAGGCCGGGACCAGACTGTGCCGTTGGCACGATTGATGTGAGGGCGCTGCCCCGTGTTGGGCCTTAGGGCCAGGACCAGACTGTGCCGCAGGCACGCAAAGACGCCCAGTCACGTCCGCGCGGCGGGGGCGACCCTGCTTCGTGGCGTGCGAAATGAGTGGTGTTTCTGTTTGATGCGGATGACGGCGGACCACTGGCCTGTCCGCGCCGTGTTGTGCGGGGGCACCACCACCAAAAGACCTAAAACTGAAGCATTGCTTCTTTGGACTTGGCAATGAGGAAGCTGTGCGGTGTGGCTGTGACGGGTCATGCATCCGGGTGTCTGGCTTGGTTTCGACACACTGTGCGTGGAGTTGCCGGACTGAGGACTTGAAAGTGGGCAGCAAAACCTGGCGGTGGTTTCCGGTCGCAGGGTGGATCCCTCTGGCTTATGTCAGCCCAGGGCCCGAGTATGCCCCTTGCTCGCTTGCGAGCTCGGCGTGTCCTTTCCTGTAAACACGCAATCTTAAAAACAACATATGGGTCTACCTCGCGAACAACATAATCGGCAACATAAACGAACCTTCAGACGCACCCAGACGCTCCCAGACTCCAGACTCTGACTTTCCTTAGACATGGCTCAGGCGGGCCCTGCCCGCCGGGGGCCGATACCCATAGCATTGCGTATTCCGATTGAGACAGCATTGCAAGAGCGAATTGACGCGGCAGGGGCCGGCTTGGCGGTGAAACAGTTTCGGGCAGTCGTCCCGGGATTGACCTCGCCGAACGCGGCCGTCTTCCGCACAAATCGCCGAGCCGTGATTGGTGGCTTCGTGTCGGCTTTCTTTGGCCCGCTCCAGGCGAAGGCGTCGGAGGCCGGCGTGGCGGAGCCGGAGCTTGACAAAGGACTGCTCGTTACGGAGCACACGGACGCACAGGGCCCCGGCGTGACCCTCATGCTGGATGTGCGGTATGCCCGCGCGCTGGAGCCGGTACTGGAGTCGCTCCTGGATCCGGCGGGCGGCGTGGATGCCCCTAGCGGCAACGGCATCCCAAGCTTGCGCTGGGTGCCGGTGTCGGCAGGCGCGACGGCGGCGGAGGCTCGGTGGCTGCGGCTCACCAACTTGCCCCCGGGCCTGCCCGCAGACCTGCAGCTGGCCGTCGCGAAGCGGTGCCTGGGCGTTGAGGTTGAGGAGGTGATTGGAACAGTCCGGACGTACGCCTACTCGGTGCCGGTGGTGCAGGGCGGCACCGTGCTGGTGCGGGTGAGCCCGACAGCGCAGCTACCATCCGCCGACCCCGTGTTCGCGGTGCAGCTGGGCAAGCGGAAGGACCGGGTTGTGGTGCAGCCTGAGGACATTGGGCTATATCAGCTGCAAGCGGCCCGTGGGCCCCGGGTGCGCTTCATGCGGCACCCTGCCGGCGGGGCCGCGGGCGGCGGCGTGGTCAGCGGCGTGGCGGGGCGGGTGCTCGGCGGCGGCGGCAGTGGCAGCGGCAGCGGCGCTGGCGGCCCTGTCCACGCCGGCGCCGCTGGGGGCTCTGTCCGGGCTGGGGCGGGTGCCGGGGCTGCTGGCGCCGGCACGTCCTCCGCCGCTGGGACGTGGAGCCAGAAAACGAACGGCCGGGTGGTGGCCGTGACCGGAGATGTGGACGCGGCGGCTGTCCACTCGCTGGTGCAGTCGATCTTTGCGAAGGTGACAGGGCGGGCGGCGTCTGGCGCCGTGGGGGGCGGTGGCGTGCCGGCGGCGGCGGCTGCCAATCCCTTTGCCGTGCTGCAGGATGAGGGCGCCGATGCCGCGATGGGCGAGGAGGTGGCGATGGACCAGACGCCCACGGCGCTGGACGCCGCCGCCGCCGCCGCCGCCGCCGCCGCCCAGCGTGCCGCCCCCAAGCGCAGCCGGGCGGCGGCGCAGGCAGCGGCTGCCGCTGAGGCCGCCCTGCTGGACCAGGCCATCAAAGACTGCGAGGCGGCGAAGGTAGCGGCGGCGTCGGCCGCGGCGGCGGCGGCAGAGGCGGCGACGGCGGCGGCGGCGACAAAGGCCGCGGCGGCCCCTGCGGCCGTGCTGCCGGCCACCGCGGCGTCCGCGCCGGTCACCGCCGCCCCTACTGCGGCCGCCGCCGGCGTTGGCGACGCTGGCGGCGAGGTTGGGGGGCATGCACTGGCCCTGCTCGCGTCGGCGGGTGGTGGTGGCGGCAGCGGCGGCGGTGGCGCGGTGGGGTCGGGCCTGGAGGTTCGCGGCGGCCTCGGGCGGCGTGGTGAGGAGGACGCCGAGCCGGGCGTCCACGCCAAGCTGCAGTGCCAGGGCCGCCGGGGTGGCACGGGCGACTTCATGGACGTCCGCTCAGCCGCCCCGCCAGGGGGCATGCAGTAATGCGGCGGCCCAAGCAACGGGCCGCGGGACCCCGACCCCTGCGGGTGGGGTCCCACAACGTGCGGGGGCTGCGGAAGCGGACGCCCCATATGGGGTGTGCTCGCTTGCACGCCCTCTTGTGCTGCTGGGAACGGCAGCGCCTGGACGTAGTGTGTCTCCAGGAGACGCACGTGCTCGAATCCGATATTGATTTGGTGACTGCCGACCTTGCGGCGGCCGCGCAGCGGCTGCGCGTTCGGGAGTGGACTGCGTGGTGGGCGCCGGCGCAGAAGCCCCCAGGGCGGCGCGTCACCGGCGGCACAGCCATCCTGGTTCGCTCGTGCCTCCTGCAGCAAGGTGTCGTGACTCTGCCCGGCGGTGATGCTGCAGTGGCCGTGGCCACGGGCGCCTGGGCGGGGCGTGGCGTCAGCGTGCCAATGCAGTGGGGTGGCCACACTTTCACGTTGACTTCAGCCTACTTCCCCTTGGCTTCTTCGCAGCAGCAGGCGTTTATACGCGACTGGGTGGGTCCGCAGGCTGCGGCCGCGGGCGAGCACATCCTTGCCGCTGACTTCAACTTTGTGGACGACCTGGCGCTGGACACTGTCACTGGTGTCGAGCGTGGCGACAGGCCCGCGTCGGCTGCCCTGGCAGCGGCGTGCCCTGGCCTTGCTGACGTTCTGCGCCAGCGCCACCCTGCACGACGTGTGTGTACGTTCTTTCACCCCACCGGGGCCAGTCGGCTGGACCGCATCCTCTGCAGCGGGGGCGTCGCGCCGCACGTGCAGGAGTGCGGCGTCGCTGCCGGCGTGCCCTCCGATCACATGCTGGTTACGGTGGCCGTGGCGGCGTCGGCCGAGGTTACCCGCCCTGCGCGGGGCCTGCCCAAGGCTCACCTTGGCTTCCGCGACTTCAAGGACCTGGACGGCGCCTACCGCACCTGGCTGTGTGCTGAGCTGGCGGCGCGCCCCACCGACCCTGTGGAGCTACTGGCCTGGTGGCCCGCCCTCAAACGCGTCGCCGCCACGTCTGCCAATCGCCTGAGCCGGATCGCTGTCTCCCGCCGGGTGGCAGCCGGCCAGCGTGAAGCTGCGGCGCTTGCCGCCGCCGCTGCCGCTACCGCCGCGGTGGAGGCTGGCGGCGACGTGCAGGCGGCAGCGCCAGCGGCGGTGCGCGCGCGCTGCACAGCGGCTGCCGCGGCTGTGGCCGCTGCTGCTGGCGCTGCGCGCAGTACACGTCATGCCTGGTTGCGTGGCGGCGAGAAGCCGTGTCCTCTCCTTACCCGTATGCTGCGGCCAGCTGGCGGCCCTCGCACCATCGCCAGACTGAAACAACCCAACGGCTCGTACACGTCTGATCCCACGGTCATGGGCCAGGTCATGGCGCGGTATTGGCAGGATGTTTGTGCCGCGCCGCTGCCGGACCCAGCCGCCAGGGCACAGGTTTTAGCGGCGCTGCAACACCACGGCCGCCGCTGTACTGCCGAGGATGCCGAGCAGCTTGGCCGGCCGGCGGTGACGGCCGCGGAAGTGCGTGCCGCCCTGCTTGCTGCTCCCGCTGGGCGCGCGGCCGGCCCTGACGGTATCCCTGTCGAACTGTATCAACATTATGAAAGTGACTTCGCCCCGGTGCTGGCAGAGGTGTTTACGGCCGTGGGGGAGGGTCACGGTGTGTCAGGTGGATTCCTGGATGGTGTGTGGACGTTTTTCTATAAAGGGGGTGACGCGTCCGAGCCGTCCAACTACCGCCCCATCACTTTGACAGACACTGATTATCGCACTCTCGCACGGGTGTTGTGCCGGCGGTTGCAACCTGTGTTTGGGCGCGTTATCGACCCTGAGCAAACTGCGTTTCTGACTGAGCGTCGCATTGCGGATAATATACTGCTGTTGCAACTTACGCCGGGTTTGCTAAAGGCCGCGGGCAAGGCTCCGGGTGTGGCGGCCTTTCTCGATTTTTACAAAGCGTACGATACGGTAGACCGGTCGTTTCTGCTGGCGTGCCTAGAGCGTATGGGTGTAGGGGCCGGTTTCTTGTCTTGGGTTTCACGTCTGTTGACTGACACGCGTGGGGCGGCTCTGGTGAACGGGCGTGTGTCTCGGTGGGTGCCGTTGGAGGCGGGTGTGCGCCAGGGCTGCCCCCTGGCTCCGCTGCTGTACCTTGCTGTAGCGCAAGCCCTTCTGTCCTGGCTCCGCAGTCGGGGGCACGGCGTCCTGGCTGACCTTGCGTCTGTCCTGGCCTCTCAGTATGCGGATGACTGCACGCCTCTGCTTGCGGGGTTCCAAATGGTGCCGCAGTTTTTGGCGGATATGGATGTGTTTCGGCGTGCGTCTGGGCAACGATTGAACATGACTAAAGTTGAGTTGCTACTGCTGGGGGCGGCAGGGGGGGGCGGGGGTGGTTTGCCGGCAGGCGTGGCGGGCCCACCGCTGCCCCCAGGTTGGCGGGCTGTGCCTACGTCTAAGTCCCTGGGGGTCCACTTTGGGGACTGGGCCACCGCCACGCCGCCCGTTGCGTTTGAGGGCGTGATCAGTGTCCTCGGCAAAATTGTGCGTATGCCTGTGTCCATGTTCGGACGGGCGGCGGCGGTGTCGGCGTATGCACTTGGCAAAGTACTGTACCATTTAGAGTTTGCGGGGCTCCCCCGTACTCAGGCGCCTGTCCAGGGCCTCCTGAAGCGGGTTGCGGCGGTGGTGGACCGGCGGCTGTCTCCGGCCAAATATGAGGCTAATGCACGCGCTCGGCCGCCTGGTGTGTCCCTTGACATTATGCAGCTGCCTCCGGTGGTTGGGGGTGTGGGCCTGCTCCCGTTGGTGCAGCACGTGCAGGCGCGACAGGCGGGGTTGGCAGTGCGGTGTGTGCTGGGTGCGTGTGGCCTGCTGCCGTATGTCCCTCCTTGGACCCGGGTGGTGGTCGCGTGGCTTCGTCAGCTGTGTTTGGATGTGACGCCGCTGCGGTTATTGGTGCATGGGGGTGGCTCGGCAGTGCTGGGGCGTCCCCTGTCCCCGGCCTGCCCCCCGTTTGTGCGTTTGTTGGGCGCTTTGTCGCACTTGCCGCCGTTGTCGTTGGTGGCGCCGCCCCCACCCGGGGCGTGGGTGGCGCATGTGCCCTTGTGGGCTAACCCAGCCCTGTGTGTGGGGAGCAGCACGTGGGATGTGGCGTTTGCGGATCTGTACGCTCTCCCAGGCCTGTTGCGTGTGGGCCAACTGGTGGATGCGCATGACGGCTTGGATGAGTATCGTGAGGCCAGTCAGCACCCTGGCCGCTGGGGGACACGGTTTGCTGAGGCTTTTGACGAGATGTACTTGAATAATGTGTGGAGGCGGGTGCTCAGGTATCGGTGGCGGACTCTGCCGTCGCCCCTACGCGGCCCGGCCTCAGTCCAAGATGCGGCGGACCGGTTTGCGGAGGCGGTCGCCCTCCTGCCGCCTGGCTGGGCGGCGGCCGCGCGCGCCGCGCGGCTGGCGCGGGGTCGTGCCGCTGCCCTGCCGTTGGAGGGCGCAGCGCTAGCACAGGCTACTGCGGAGTCTGTGCGGCAGGTGGTGCAAGGGCTGGGATGGTCACAAGAGGCCGGCCCACCGCTGCTGCTGACGGAGTATACGGTCAAGGCGGGGACAGTGCTGCAGATGGCGCCGCAATTAGCGGCCCTGCACGCTAAGCACCGGGCGTACATTCTGGATGCTGGTGTGTTAGATACGGACGTGCCCTTAGCGGCCGGGGCGTTTTCGGGAACTCTGGCGCGGTTGTGGGGCCTTAAATGGGAAAACCAGCACAAAGAGGCGTTGTGGAGAGTGGCTGCGAATGCGTGCTGGGCTTTCCCCCTCCATGCGCGGGAACTGGCGGCTGGTAATGCAGCTCCGTGCCATGCCTGCGGTGTGCGTATGCAGGATGGGGACCGGCGCCATTGGTTTTGGGAGTGTCGGGTCGCCCAAGCGTTACGGGAGAGTATGGGCATGGCACTGGGATGGCATCCGGAGGAGGCTCTGTCTGCCTTCTCGCGTGAGGAACTGTGGCTGGTGCGGCCGCCTGCGGGCCTGCGCCAGCCGGTGTGGGACGTTGTGTGTCTTGCCGCTATGTCCGCCATGGATCTTGGGCGGCAACGGGTGGTGATGGCTGGTTTGGCAGCGCGACAGACTCTGCCGTCCGCCCTGGTTCTTAGCATTGGCTTGGCTGTCGTTGCGGACTTTTGGGGCCGTTTGCAAACATATGTGAGCCTGGGTATTCGGCCGAAGGGCTGGGACACGGTTTCGCCTGGCCACCCTTTTCTCGCTCGTGGCCATGATGATGGTATGCTCCTGGTGTTGCCTTACGACTTTGAATCCCCGCCTCCGTCCCCTTAACAGGGCGTGGGGTTGGGCGGTGGGGTGCTGTTTGGTATTTCGCACGGGTGCCTAGACGCTTGCGCCTTGGCTGGTGTGTGTACTTTGCGCCACCCTACTAGGTCTGTTGCTGTTTGGGGTTCACCCCTGTCGTATCTGGACTGTGGCCACGATGCAAACGGTGGGGATCTGGCGGGCCATGGCTTGGCTGGGACTCGCTGTGCGCGAAGTCACGCGGACTCCGACTGCGGGAGGGTTTGCTGCAGCTTCAGACGGCCCTTGTGTGCTTGCACGCTCGGGTTGTCCCCTCTGTAACACCGCAATCTTAAAAACAATCAATCTTAAACACATACGCCGTTAGGGCTTCAACCCTAGCCTCCGAGCCTTGGCTCGTGAGGGGGCTCGACTGACATTTCTGTTTCGTCGACTTTGGCGTATTATGCAAACTTTTTGTAGCTCGATACGAGCTCTCTGACTGCTAGGAATGCCGATTTAGGCGCCGACGGGCGCTCAGACCTCGAAGTTCCATGGCGGCTGGTCCGCGGCTCCCGCGGCCGGCCGGGCGGGTCCTTCCTTGTTGCTGCTGTTAAGGCGTTTGTGTGTGCAGGTGGCTGGCGGCTCTCGTAGCCGTCTGTGGCCGGGCGCAAGCCTCGATGGGCAACTCGCTGGCGGCATGGCGCTCCACTGAGGATGCTCGACAGCCTTCTTTCCAGCCGGTGCCAGACTGCCGTTAAAAGCCTGGCGAGGAGGCGCAGCGCCGGAATGCTGCACGCCGGGTTGCCGTGTTAGTGGATGCAACGTGTCGGTAGCGAGTCGTCTGTCTTGGTGGGTTGTTCGGGGCGCTGCCCTGTGTTGGGCCTGTAGGCCAGGACCAGACTGTGCCGTTGGCACGATTGATGTGAGGGCGCTGCCCCGTGTTGGGCCTTAGGGCCAGGACCAGACTGTGCCGCAGGCACGCAAAGACGCCCAGTCACGTCCGCGCGGCGGGGGCGACCCTGCTTCGCGGCGTGCGAAATGAGTTGTGTTTCTGTTTGATGCGGATGACGGCGGACCACTGGCCTGTCCGCGCCGTGTTGTGCGGGGGCACCACCACCAAAAGACCTAAAACTGAAGCATTGCTTCTTTGGACTTGGCAATGAGGAAGCTGTGCGGTGTGGCTGTGACGGGTCATGCATCCGGGTGTCTGACTTGGTTTCGACACACTGTGCGTGGAGTTGCCGGACTGAGGACTTGAAAGTGGGCAGCAAAACCTGGCGGTGGTTTCCGGTCGCAGGGTGGATCCCTCTGGCTTATGTCAGCCCAGGGCCCGAGTATGCCCCTTGCTCGCTTGCGAGCTCGGCGTGTCCTTTCCTGTAAACACGCAATCTTAAAAAGCAAAATGATCTTGCTATCTGAATGTGCTGCTTCTCGGCTTGGCCAGGCCCATGAGTGGGATGAGGGCTGGCCCAGGGGATTGCCGGGGCGAGGGCAGCATGCATGTGCACGTGCAGGACGCCACAGCCCATCGACCGTTGCCATGCCACACATAGCACGATTATAATGGCAGGCATTCATGTACATTTTGGTGCATGCAAAACTCTGAAGCGATGGCGCGATCAAGAACGCGTAGGAGGGACCCCGCAGAGCACGCCAAAAAAAGCAACGTGGTATAATTTCTTTAGCATATTTCATGTCGGTTGATCATCATTGTCTTTACCTCTTTTCGGCCAGGAAATGGTCTTGCAAGATTTCGGAGGTCTTGTGTCACCCTATCGAAATTTGCTACAATACAGAACATTCACTAATTTTGCTTGGCACCAGTTTTTGAGAAGTTAAGGGTTTCAGGAACCGCTGTGTCGCTCTGTCTTCTCGACGGTAGTTCCAGAGCGTCCCGTCTCGCGCAGGAAAAAAATTTCGATAAACGTCCCGGGGTCGGTCCTTCACCCGAAATCATCTATAAACCTTGGCACTCTGGTTTGGACTACGGGACGGCTAGTGAAACTTTGGGTCAGGACTAGTGTACAAATGTACCCGGCGGGCGTAACTCCCCGCCGTGGCCCTTTAGTAGAACCCTTGCGGGTTGCTTGGCCAGCTCGCACACGCGAGTTCCTCAAGCAGCACGCCGACGCCTGGATTGTGGTCAAATTTCAGGCGCTGTACACCGGCGAGCTGCCGCTTGCCTTTTTTGAGCGCAATAAAACCACAGTAGTAAATGGTCTCGTTCGCGCTTTGTGGGACCCCATGACCGCGGCAGCGCGGGATGCTCGGGTGGATGGCCCGGCGCAACGGCTCGGCACCCTGTTGGCGACCCGGGGCGGCGGCATCACCATTCAGTTCGACATCACGTTCCCCAGCGTGCTGGCGCCCAAGCTGGTCGCGCTGCTGGATGCCGACAGGGCGGTGGTGACCCCAGCCGGCGACGGGGTCCCCAGCCTGCGCTGGGTGGCGGACGTGCCACGCACGGCCATGGGCCCGCCCAAGGGCAAACGGTGGCTCCGCGTCAGTGGCCTGCCCCCCGGCCTGCCCCCGCAGCTGCAGCAGGAGCTCCTGCAGCAGTGCCTGCCGGGGGTGACGGTCGAGGAGTGGGTCCGGCGCGTGTACGCTTTCCACTACGACAAGGCGGTGTTGCAGAGTGGGCAGGTTCTGGTCAAGGTGCCGGACACCGCGCACCTGCCGTCGTCGGACGTGGCGTTTGCGGTGGGCGTGGGCCCGCGACACCAGCTGGTTTTCCGGCTGGAAGACATTGATCGGTACCGTGCACAGGAGGCACGTGGGCCCCAGGCCCGCCGGGCGCGCATGCCGCCGGCCACGCCTGCTGCGACCGCGGCGGCAGCGCGCGGCGGCACGGCGGCGGCTGCTGCTGCGGGCGTGGGTGTGGCGGCAGGTGCGGCGGCAGGCGCGGGCGCTGCGGCTGCTGCGGCGGCAGGCGCGGGCGCGGCGGCCACGGCGGCTGGCCGTGCCGCCCAGGGCCCTGGCGACGGCAGCGGTGGCAGCAGCACCGGCACTCCCATGTGGCACCAGCGCGTCGGCGGCCGTGTGGTTCCCGAACTCGCCGCAGCAGATGCGGCGCTGGTGCGGGCGCTGGTGCAGACCATCTTTGGTGCCGTGGTGCAGCAGGCGGGCGCCGGCGGGGCAGGCGGGGTTGGCGGGCCGCTGGTGCGGGACGCCAATCCTTTCGCCCTGTTGGCAGAGACGAGCTCTGACGTTCAGATGGGTGTCGTGGAGGGGGCGGACCGGACGCCGGTGGCGACGGACCTGGCAGCGGCGGCCACGCGTGCTGCCGCCGCCAAGCGGGGCCGGGCTGCGGCCGCTGCGGCGACCGCGGCGGATGCGGCCCTGCTGAGGCAGGCGGTGCGGACGGCCAACGCTGAGCGGCAAGCCGCGGCTGCGGCGGCGGCGAAGGGGCCGGCGGTGGCGCCGGCCGCTGCCGCTGGCGCGACCGGCGGGGTGGCCGCCGCCAGCGGGGTCGGTGGGGCGGTGGGCGCTGATGCTGACGGAGCTAGCTGGCCGCAGGGCGGCGCCCTGCCGCTGGCCGCGCTCGCCGGCGCCGCGGCGGCGGGTGGCGGGCCCGGCTTCGTCGGGCCGGCCGAGCTGCCGCCGGGCTGGGTTGCCGGTGGCGGCGGCGGTGAAGGCGGTTTGGCGGCGGAGGCGGGCGCAGTGGGCTGCACTGGGCCGGGCCGCCCGGGTGAGGAGGAGGCGGAGCCGGGTGTCCGCGCCAAGCTGCGGTGCCAGGGCCGCCGGGGCGGCGACGGTGATGACATGGACATCAGCTCGGCCGCCCCGCCCGGGGCCGTGCAGTAATGCGGCGGCCGTCGGCCGCCGCGGCTGGGCCCCGGCCCTTACGGGTGGGGTCCCATAACGTGCGGGGGCTGCGGACGCGGGTACCCCACCTGGGGTGCGCACGCCTGCACGCCCTGCTGTGCTGCTGGGAGCGGCAGCGCCTTGATGTTGTGTGCCTCCAAGAGACACATGTTCTTGACACGGACATTGACTTGGTCACCGCGGACCTGGCCGGCGCCGCGCAACGGCTGCGTGTTAGGGAGTGGTCTGCGTGGTGGGCGCCGGCGCAGAAACCCCCAGGGCGTCGCGTCACAGGCGGCACCGCCATCCTCATCCGGACGTGTCTGCTACAGCAGGGTGCAGTTGTCCTCCCCGGCGGCGCTGCCACCGTGGCGGTCGCCGCGGGTGCTTGGGCTGGCCGCAGCGTCAGTGTGCCGCTGCAGTGGGGTGGCCACGCCTTCACGCTGACGTCAGCCTACTTCCCCCTGTCCTCCACGGCGCAGCAAGCCTTCATTCGGGAGTGGGTGGGCCCGCAGGCGGCCAGCGCCGTCGAGCACGTTCTGGCCGCAGACTTTAAAATTGTAGATGACGTTGCGCTGGACACGGTCACCGGCGTGGAGCGTGGCGACCAGCCTGCCGCGGCGGCGCTTGCCGCCGCGTGCCCTGGCCTCTCCGATGTGCTGCGCCAGCGGCACCCTACACGCCGAGTCTGCACCTAGCTACTTCCACCCTCAGGGCGCTAGCCGGCTGGACCGTATCCTCTGCAGTACGGGCATCTCGCCGCACGTACTGGAGTGTGGGGTTGCAGCCGGTGTGCCCTCCGATCACAAGCTCGTGACAGTTACCCTGGCTGCGTCCCCGGAGACCTACCCGCCGGCGCGGGGCCTGCCGAAAGCGCACTTGGGCTTCAGGGATTTCAAGGACTTGGACCGTGAGTATCGCGCCTGGCTGTGCGCCGCCTTGGCTGCGCGCCCCACGGATCCCGCTGCTCTGCTAGAGTGGTGGCCCGCCCTCAAGCGCGCCGCCGCTGTGTCTGCCAACCGCCTCAGCCGGGTGGCTGTGGCTCGTCGGGTGGAGGCGAGCCAGCAAGAGGCCGCGGCGCTTGCCGCGGCGGAGGCTGCTGCCGCAGCGGTCGTGGATGACGAAGGTGTGCACGCGACGGCCCCTGCGGCGGTGCGCGCCCGCTGCGCCGCGGCGGCGGCCGCCGTGGCTGCTGCTGCGGGTGTGGCGCGCCGCACCCGCCACACGTGGCTGCGCGGGGGTGAGCGCCCGTGCCCGGTGCTTACCCGCATGCTGCGGCCGCCTGGCGGGCCGCGTGTCATCGCCCGGCTGAAACGCCCAGATGGCTCACCAACTTCAGACCCCACGATCATGGGCACGGTGATGGCGCAGTACTGGCAGAATATCTGCGCCGCGCCGCCGCCCGCCCCTGACGCCGCTGCCTGCGTACTGGATGCGCTGCAGCGCCATGGGCGTCGGTGCACTGCCGACGAGGCCGAGCAGCTTGGCCAGCCTGCCGTCACCCCGGGTGAGGTGCGTGCGGCGCTTCGAGCGGCCCCTCCAGGGCGGGCGGCGGGCCCTGTCGGCATCCCGGTGGAGCTGTATCAGCATTATGAAAGTGATTTCGCCCCCGTGCTGGCGGAGGTGTTCACTGCGGTAGGGGAGGGGCATGGTGTGTCTGCCGGGTTTCTGGATGGCGTGTGGACGTTTTTCTATAAGGGGGGTGACGCGTCTGAGCCCTCCAACTATCGCCCCATCACGTTGACGGATACTGATTACCGCACTCTAGCGCGTGTGCTTTGCCGCCGGTTACAGCCGGTGTTTGGCCGCATCATTGACCCTGACCAAACCGCATTCCTGTCTGATCGCCGCATTGCCGACAATGTGCTGCTGCTGCAACTTACTCCTGGGTTGCTCAAAGCTGCGGGGCAGTCGCCGGGTGTGGCGGCTTTCTTGGATTTTTACAAAGCGTATGACACCGTTGACCGGTTATTTCTGCTGGCATGCCTTGAGCGCATGGGCGTGGGGGCCGGCTTCTTGACGTGGGTATCCCGCCTCTTGACTGACACGCGTGGGGCGGCACTGGTTAATAGCCGGGTGTCGGGCTGGGTGCCTCTGGAGGCGGGTGTGCGGCAGGGGTGCCCCCTGGCCCCGCTGCTGTACCTGGCCGTAGCGCAAGCCCTCCTGTCGTGGCTGCGCAGTAGAAGGCACGGGGTCCTAGCGGATTTGGCCTCGGCCTTGGCCTCGCAGTACGCGGATGACTGTACGCCGCTACTGGCTGGGTTTCAAGCGGTGCCGGCCTTTCTGGCGGATATGGAGACGTTTCGTCGTGCCTCCGGGCAACGCCTGAATATGACTAAAGTGGAACTGCTACTGATGGGTGCGCCGCGCGGCGCTGGGTCCCTGCCGGCGGGGGTGGCTGGGCCGCACCTGCCGCCTGGCTGGCGGGTGGTGCCGACGGCTAAATCACTGGGGATTCATTTCGGTGATTGGGCTGTCCCTTCCCCGGCTGTCGCGTTTGAGGGAGTGTTGGATGTTCTAAACAAAGTTGTTCGTATGCCAGTATCCATGTTTGGTCGGGCGGCTGCAGCCTCTGCGTATGCGCTCGGCAAGGTGTTGTACCATTTGGAATTTGTGGGCCTCCCCCGGAGGGGCGCGGATTTGGCGGGGTTGCTGGCACGGGTGGCCGCTGTGGTGGACCGCCGTCTCTCGCCGGCTGCATATGAGGAGAACGCTCGTGCCCGCCCGCCCGGTGTGTCGCTTGAAATTATGCAATTGCCCCCGGCGGTGGGCGGCATCGGCCTGCTTCCGCTGGTCGAGCATGTGAAGGCGCGGCAGGCTGGGTTGGCGGTGCGGTGTGTCCTTGGGGCGTGTGGCCTCTTACCGTATGTGCCTGGATGGACTCAGGTGGCAGTCGCCTGGTTGCGCCAAGTGCACAATGACGCGACGCCGCTGCGGCTACTGGTGCATGGGGCCGGTGCGAAGGTGCTGGGCAAACAGCTCTCCCCTATGTGCCCCCCGTTTGTGCGGTTGCTAGAAGCTATGAGTGAATTGCCGGCTGTGACCCTAGTTGCTCCGCCCGAGCCTGGACCGTGGGTGGTCCATGTGCCATTGTGGGCCAACCCGGCACTGTGCGTTGGCGGTCAAACCTGGACGTTGCATTTGCGGATCTGCGTGCTCTCCCACGTCTGTTGTAAGTGGGTCAACTGGTTGATGCGCATGATGGGCTTGACGAATACCGGGACGCGTGTGAAACTCCTCATGTGTGGGGCGAGGGGCTTGCTGCCGCCTGCGACGAAATGTACTTGAATAATGTGTGGCGGGCTGTGCTGCGGTGGCATCCCCGGAAGCGGCCGTCACCGCTCCGGGGCCCTGCCTCGGTCCAAGATGCCGCCAACCGATTTGCCACGGCAGTGCCCCTCCTGCCCCCTGGCTGGGCCGCTGCCGTGCGCGAGGACCGGCGGTACCGACGTGTGTACCGGGTGGCGCCGCTGCGGAAGGAGGAAGTGGCGCGTGCGGCGGCCGCGGCTGTGCAACAGGTTGTGCGAGGCCTCGGCTGGGCGCAGGACGGGGGCCCTCCCCTACTAGTCACGGCGTACACAGTGAAGGCGGGCACTACCTTGCAACAGTCCCAGGCGTTGGTCGCTCTGAGGGCTAAACATCGTGCGTTCGTGCTTGATGCTGGTGTGCCGGAGTCTGAGGTGCCCATAGCGTGCGGTGCCTTTGCGGGTGCGTTGACTCGTCTATGGGCGCTCAAGTGGGAAAACCAACACAAGGAAGCTTTGTGGCGGGTGGCCGCCAATGCGTGCTGGGCGTTCCCACAAAATGCTGCTAAACGTTTGCGTGGTCAGCGGGTGGACCCGTGTCGTGCGTGTGCTGTTGATATGCAGGATGGTGATCGGCGCCATTGGTTCTGGGATTGTCGGGTGGCACTGGCCTTGCGTGAGAGTATGGGCCTCGCTATGGGCGCAGAGCCTGGGAACGCGCTGCGCGCCTTCTCTCGTGCCGACTTGTGGCTGGCCCGGCCGCCTGCGGGTCTAGTTCAGCCTGTGTGGGATGTCGTGTGCCTTGCTGCGATGTCTGCTTTGGACTTGGGTCGCCAACGTGTGATCATGGCTGGCCTTGTTGCCAAGCGCACTTTGCCGTCTGCGCACGTGCTCCGCGTCGGCCTTGATGTTGTGACGGATTTCTGGGGTCGGCTGCAGACTTTTGTTAGTTTGGGTATTCCCCCAAGGATTGGGACACGGTGTCGTCTTCTCACCCATTCATTGCTCCTTGCGGTGGTGGTCGGATGGAGTTGAGGCTGCCGTACGACTTCGAATCACCGCCTCCGTCGCCGTGAGTTCCTACGTCTTAAAGACATGCGCATTCGTATTGCAGTGCCTCTGCTTCGTGCGGCCGCCTGGTACCTGGACGCTTGCGTCCTGGTTAGGTTAGGTTGTGCTGGTAGGGTGTACTGTTCGCCTTTGAACTGTGCGGTAATCCCGCTCCATAGCCCGGTCAGGATTGCCATTTGGCTCTGGCCCCTTAACGCCCGCCGGCAATCCGTCCGCCCCCCGCACGCCCCGCCCTCCACGCCCCCGTCCCCTCCGTCTCCCCGCCCTCGTCCCCCAGCCCGCAACCCGTCGCGGGCCTGCGGGTTCGTGCGGAACCATGACCGCCTTCTGCATGACACCGATACTGCGCTAATTCGCTGCCCCTGTTGTTTTACATATTCAAAGCGTTTTCCAAAGCGAACCCGTAGTATCCCGCAGTGCAAGGCTTGCTTCGCGGTCGGTCAATGTGTGCTCCCCTCGCGCGTTTACAGCGCTAGTTGTTGGTCCTTGTAGTCAAACGTGTAGTATATAACATGCCTAAAACTATGGAAGTCCCGAAGCGCTCTGAAACGCTGGAACGCAAAATGTGCACCATTGGCGCACTTCTCGCGCCCGCCCGGCCGTGACGGGACGGGTCGTCGCGGGACAGGTGTGTGACGTCGCAAAAACAGCGTGTCTGCGCGAGCTTGATAGCTGGCTGTATTGCTAGTTTGACCAATAGAACATAAATGAATCGCCCGGGCGCTGCGAGGCAGCGCTGCGCATGATCGACATTGAAAGTCATTCCGCTCGGGGAGGGCCAGGGACACGTCCTTCGCACACTCATTTGCATATGTAGAGCAGTCGCAATAGACCTGACTAATTACTTCAAACCGCAGCCCTCTCCGGGCGCAACTTAATTCTCATCTGCCGCTGCTCGCGAAATTGCCACTGCGCCCCGCCCTCTGTTATATACATACATTAGCTGCCGCCACTGGTCGCCCTCGCTGGGCTGGCTCGTCGTGGGCCCGGCACCGCCGCGGCACTCCGCCGCGTCCGTAGGCGGGGCGGGCCTCGCGCAGCAGCAGCCGCGGCCGCCCGCTGCCACAGCTGCAGAGCTCAGTTCACGCAAGTATCGTTTGAACCAGGCCGCAAGGACGGCGGCGCTGAAGGCGGCAGTGAAGGCGGTGCTGGAGGAGCAGGGAAAGAAGGCGATTTGAGACGAGGTGCTGTTGACGGTGGCATGTGGTTGCCTTAGGTGTGGGCGGCAGGTGTGCGTGGCAGGTGTGTGTGTGTGTGTGTGTGTGTGTGTGGCAGGTCGCAGTGATTCGGGGCCCCAGCTGTAACTGCAGCTGTTACATGCGCCTGCACGCCTCTGCGCGCCGCTCCTCCCCAGAAACATTCTTTCCCTGTCGGCTGTGCGCCCGACGGCACGCCGCTGCAGCTGTTACATGCGCCTGCACGCCTCTGCGCGCCGCTCCTTCTCGCGTCCAACCGGGTTGGCCTTACAAGGGCGGGGGCGGGCATCTGGGGTTGGAAGCCATGACTGAGTACCCAATAGGAAAGCTGGCAGTACGTGGCTCGGCGCGTTGGCGGAGTTGCGCCAAATGCGTTCGTCGGCCAGAAGTTGTCAGCAGAAGCACCGCATGCTGTTTTAACTCTTAAGCCATGTTACATATATGATTGCTATGAGCTCTGTGCAAACAAGGAAGGCCGGCTCGGCAACATGCGTGCCGTATAGCGTGTCACGAGCACACGCGCAAGCACAGGATTGGAGGTGCAGTCGCAGGATTGGGATTGAAGAACGGCAGGGTGGGCAGGATTGGGATTGGGGGTGCAGGGATTGGAACCCCACTTGCAGGATTGGGATTGGGGGTGCAGGGATTGGGACCCCGCTTACAGGATTGGGATTGGCTGTCGGCCACTTAGGATGGCATATCGGCCTATCCTGGGGGTGACCAGGGGATAGCAGGGATAGGTACCCCATACCACCCCTCCGGACATGCAGATGTGAACGGCGTTGTGCCTGCAGCGGCCTGGGCCGATCAGCAGATCCACCCCTGAGCAGATCACATACTTCGTTGCCGTTGCATATGAGTTGAATCTGGTCATGTGGAGCGATGAGGTTGGAGATGAGCCATACATACTCCGGAACTCAAGCGACCCCAACGCGCAGTTTTTGCATGTGGGGCACTATGGCGTTCACTATGAACCATGTTTACCAATCAAAACGGTGCAAAAGATGCCGACATGCATGCCCTTGTTAAAGACATGCGCTAAATTGCGAAACGAAAGCGAAAGCACGCCCTTGCTGCCAAAGATGCCCCCACCAGCCCCGGTTCCCACGCCTGCAGCAACGTCAGCCAGGGGTCAGCCAGGGGTCAGCCCACGTGCCGTTGGCAATGCACATGAGTCTCCCAACCCCTATGACCTCCTGTAATTATTGGCTGCCGCTCCTCTGCGCATCCTCCATTTGTGCCTGCACAATGTGCAGCATCCAGCTGAGGTTGACCCAAGCACATATTATTGGGGCGAGCCATCGCGCTGCGTAGCTGGGAGGTTGCATTACGCTTGTCCCCGACGCCTTCACTCATCTGTGGACGCTGGACAATTGCCTGCAGGTCTGCTGCGACTCCGCCTCTCGCGCGGTGTGGCATCGCGTTGCCTACCTGTGTGGTGCCGTCGCCTGGCCGGGCGCCTGGAGCATGAGGAACGCGCGCCAGCAAAACCAGCGAATGTTTGAACCTCTGCTACTGATTTCGGTACAGTTGCAGCGCGTGCTTTGCGCCCTGATCCATTGTTTGCTTGTATATGTGGAAGGATGTGGTTATATGTGGGGGGCTTCGGCACATTCGCGCCATGCCCTGTTCCCTCAACTGTGCTTCTGGCCAGGGGTGCTTCTGGCCCCCTGACGCCCGTGCCTGACGCCCCAGCCCTCCGCCTAGCCTCCCTTCCTTCTTGTCCCACAAACAGACTCATTTGTATTAAACCCTTCCCCTTACGCCCAACATCCTTGCAACTGCAACTACAGCGCCTCGCCTGCAGTGGAACAAGAAAGAGGTCTGGACAGCAGCACATGGGGGCCGCTGCTACGCTACTGCAGGCGTACGCAGCCCCCAGTCTTAAATTCGGTCAGCAAGCTTCGAATTGATATAAATTGTTAGAATGATGCGCATACAAAAAAATCCAATCTTGCTGCTGGCTTTTGGCGCAATTGTTGGTATCAGTATTTTTATGCTGCTTCGACAAGGCAAACCAGCATGTGCTACTGATTTTACATGGGTCGTCAACTATGGATCGGCGGCAAACGGCACTGCTGGGGACAGAAATGTGGTGGGGCCGATCAAGCAGCACGTCTCCGCGCTCCTCGAGGCACACGAGGCGAGGATGTATGCTCAAGCAATGCCAACGACTCTCTTTGACAGCCCGTGGCCGGTCGCAAACTCGCACTTCGACCCCCGCGTGTCGCTCCCGCGGCTGCCGCGCTTGGGCATCGTGACCACCATCAGCCACGAATTTGTGCAGAAGCATGGGCGCGAGGTCGCAGCGCTGAACTGCTATGCGGCGCTGCATGGGTACGGCTTCCATTTGGAGGTTCTGAACCCGCTGCCAGACCGCCACCTCTTCCAGGGCAGGCTGCAGTACCTCCTCAAGTATCTGCCTCTATATCAGTGGTGGGTGCGAGACTGCGCGACTGGGGTTTTGAGGCGCAGGCGCAGGTGGGCACGGCAGGGCCAGGTAATTGGGAGATGTTACAAATTGGTTTGCAACATGTCATACGTTCAGCCAGATGCTTTTGAGGGGTGGGGCGGGGCCATGCGGGTCCTGACCAGAGGCTCCCGCCTGCCTGCCTGCCTGCCTGCCTGCCCAACAACTGCAATCATGCGGTCAATGTGTACTGCGAGCTCCGCCCACCCGCCCACTCCGCATGCCGCCCGCCCCACAGGGTGGTGCAGCTAGACGCGGACGTGATCCCGCTCAACTACCATCGGCCCATGGCGGAGCTGCTGGACGACTCGGTGGCGATCATGGTGGTGGACCGCGAGAACGGGGAGGCCATGTCGTCCTACATGGTCAAGAACTCGGTGGCGGGCCGCGAGTTTGTGGAGCAGCAGCTGGCGCTGTCGACTGGCAAGGCCAGCGGCGCCAACTATGACAACGGAGATCTGCACGAGGTGCTCCTGCAGCGCGTGCTGGCTGTGGCGCCCGAACCTGACAAGGCAAGGGTGGCTGAGGTCATAAAGCTGCGCAACACCAATTATGACGCGTTCATTCCAGCTTTCCGGGAGCAGCTGGACAAGTACCGCGACAAGCTGCCGCACATCCGGGTGCAGCGGGTGGGCTGGGGGCACATCCGCAGCTACGAGGCAGGTGCCCACAACTTAGCAGACAAGAACGTTGCCCATCTTACTCATGCGCTAGAGACGGATTACCTTGGTCACGGCAAGGCGCTGGACAAACATGTCTCCGACGATGAGGTGCGATGGTGTGAGGGCGGGGTGCTGGCTTGTGTGCACCTGTGCGCCTGCAAGGCATCGCCGTGCGTAATGAATGATAGGGGCCTATGCGTGTAGTGCACACACGGTATTGGCTCTGGGGTGACTGAGGCATGGATGGTTGCTTGAGTGGAGACAAGTCCGGTGTGTGGCTGTGCCACGTTGCATCGAGAAACGCACATCAGCCCTAATCAAGACACTACCAGTAATGCATGCATGTGCATTTGCCCCTACACAGGTGTTGTGCCGGGTTTCCAAGGACATGCGCAAGTCCAGATTCTTCACTGGTCGGGTGTTGCGCAGGCACCTGCAGGCCTTAAGCAACAAGGGCGGCCCCTGGGCCTGGCATCCGCTGTGCTGGGACGGTGACAAGAATGCCTGCAACCCGCAGCTGTCGGGGCAGCGGCCCTCACCTGTCCGCACTCAGTTTGACGCGCATTTCGTGGACCACCTGCCGCGTGCGGTGATGCGTGCCAGCAGCCGCAACGTGTATGTGGACCTTGGCGCGCGTGGAGGCGAGTCAGTGCGCCTGTTCTATGAGACCTTCCCCAACGCCAAGGCCTTCGAGTCGTTCGCATTTGAGGCGGACAAAAAGTTTACGCAGCAGCCCTACATGCAGATCGCCAAGCAGTTTGGCGTGCACGTCAACTTCATCAGTGCGGCGGCCTGGGTGACGGATACTGACAATCTGGTGTTCGGCGTGTATGATCACGCGTCCTCGCTGTTCAAGACCTCCTACAATGACCTACAGGGTGAGGAGGGCAGCGGCAACAAGAACGTGGAGCGCATCAAGGGTGTGGACCTGGGCCGCTTCCTCAAGGACACCTTCACACAAGATGACTTTGTGATTGTCAAGATGGACGTTGAGCTGAGCGAGTTCCCGCTCATCCTGCACCTGGTCAAGACCGGCGGCATCCACAACATTGATGTGCTGCTGCTGGAGTGCCACTCGCACGAGCTGACAGGCCTTGACCAGGAGGTGACGGAGGACACATGCCGCTTGCTAATGGAGTATGTGTCCTGGTTCGGAGTGGACATAGGTGAGGCGGATAGGTGGAGGGGTGCAGGACAGCCATGCATGCATACGTACAGGTGCGGAGGGGAACAGCGGGCGCGGGGGAACAGCGGGCGTGGGGGTGGCTATGGTCATGGGCGGGCGTCCCCAGGTGGAGTACACGAGCATGCGGCAGTGTTGCGGGTGAAAGCTACTCCCCCCATTGGGCAGGTTGCTGGGGTGCATGGTGTTTAGGTGGGAACAGAGATCAGCACCGTGGCGGGTTCAAGCTGCACGTGCGAATAGTGTGAAGGCGCACTCCTGACCAGTTCACACTCACACAACCTGTCCTCAATGCCTTGCATGCCCCTATCTTACCCTAAATGCATGGACCCCCCCACCACCCGGCCAAATACGGTGGTATTCAGTAGCTCGTGCAGGCGGCTGCTTTTCTCAGCTGCAGCGCAGTCATGTTCACATTTTATTTCTCACCAGGACTGTTTACTAGTACCCCCCCCCCTGCCTGCTAACACCATTCTGGGTTTCTCGCAGTGCGGTGGAACACAGGTCACATACCTGGCGACTGGTCGCGGCGGTACAATGACTTCATGGACAAGTGGTGATGTCACGACCGTACGGGTGACCATGCATATCGGGTGACTGAGGGGAAATATGTGTGTTGGGAGAGGGGCATGTGTCTGTAGGTCGGTTGGCCCGGCATGGTGTATTGCATGGAGGGCCGGAGTACGGGAGGCCGAGAGAGGTTTAGGTCGTGTTGGAGCGGCTCACCGCTGTCTCTCAATCCAATCCTAGGCGAGATAGTCTTCGACCGTTCTATATGAGGGAACCTGTGCTTAAACCCTGTGCTTAACATGTAAGCCGGAATATGACTTCACCGCTGCCCTCTCGCCCCGTAGCTAGGCTCTAGGTCAGCAACACCGGGACCAACAACAGCAATGCAGAGCTGACGGATACTGCATACATCGGGTTGAGAGACCCGGAGCACCTCTGCCATGAGCCCATCACTGATTTCTGGAGTCGCTTCGCCTGGACCGCAGTGATCACCTCCTACCCATTCATTCGATCTGATGTTCTTCTTAGCAGATCGTGACTACTAGAAGCTAGGTGGACGACCGCTGGCGCTCTACAACTCTTCATCACAGGGTCTCCGACCAGATTCGGGGGAGCTACGACAGTTCGAGGCCCAGTTATTTGCCAAGCGAGCGAAGGAGCCGATGGTGCTGAGAGCCGAGAGTCGGAGCGCACCACCCACAGTTGAGCAGATGCAAGCAAGCGCGAACTCGTGCAGACAACGTTTTCGGGGTATCGTGTGGAATTTCAGATGGCGAACGTTGTTGTTACGTGTGTTTGTACTTGTATCGCTCAGTGTGAGACGCTAGAATGCGTCGATGTTGGTTGGCATGTTCACGCACCAGCTCACCACGGTCTGCACGAAAGGGTGCGCGGAGCTTCATTTCAGTTGTGTTATGTTTGAGGTTCGCCATAGCCGCCGACTTATGGAGCGACAGGCTAGTCCGCCCTTGGGGTCAGATACCTTGACAACGCGCACACGCCCAAGTAGCCACACCGCGAGCCCTCTCCAAAGCGGTTCACACCGACGTAGTGTAGGCATGGTTTGTGAGCCTATCGGAGCTGCACTGCAGCTACAGCTGCAGCTGCACTGAGGACACAACAACAGGCATACGCATTTGGCACACCCGCATACACCCACGTGTATTTCGTTGCCCCCGCTTCAGTACATCCTGGCACAAACGGTCACACTTTGGGATTGCGCCGCTGTGCGTGTCTTTGCCCCCGCTTCAGTACATCCCGGCACAGACGGTCACACTTTGGGATTGCGCCGCGGTGCGTGTCTTGTTTGCCGTTCTGCCGGCAGCGCCGGATATTGAATTCCTTGCCCCAAGCCAGGGGTGCCCCAAGCAATCAGGCAATCGGCGCTGCCAGCGGTGCGCTTAGCGCGGAAATTGTCCCAACCGCTGCGTGCAACCGCTGGACGAGCAGCTGGATGATGGGGTGTCATGCGTGTCTGAAGGGCCGTCACCAGTATTTGATGGGCGCCGCGGGTCTGGACAGGAGCGCCAGGCTCTGGCAAGTTGCGCTAACTGGCAGTGCTCCGCAGCTTTAATGCGGCGTTTCCCTAGCGGCATAGGGTGATGGCATGGATCGGGTGGCTTTGGTGTGCTATGATGATGGTGGCTGTGATAGGGTGGGTGATGCTGCGGAGAGTTCGTCTGTCAGTGCTAGGGTTGCGCTCGCGGACAATTCTCCGTTAATCCAATGCTAGATCCTATGGATCAGTGTAACCTTTCTTTCTTTCTTTCTTTCTCTCTTTCGTTTGCACGCATGCCAGCAGCTTTTTGAATGCCACAGTGATGCGTGTGAGTGCGACGTGTTGCCCTTGTTGCATGCGTTCGCCCAGCAAGTGCTCGTGCATTGCCCATCTGCGTTGTTTGTGGGGGGAGGGCAACCCTCCCCCCACGCCCCCCTCCCTTCACATTGCATGTTTGTACCGAGCATAGTCCTCGTGGGACTTCAGACAGCATGTGTGTGTTTCTGGCGGGGGGAGGGACGCCTCCCCCCGCGCCCCCCTCTTGCATGGCATTTTGGCACCGCGCCTGGTGCAGCAGTCAAGATTGTGTCCGCAAGCTGTTAGCATTTTCACGTTTTCCTTCTGTCGCATTTTGCATTTTGGCACCAGGGGGGGGGCGGGTAGGATCTTCCAAATTATACCCCATGACTCAATATTGAAGAGCTCGATGAGAGCGTTCGATATCCGCGCTCAGAATTGGAAAAGGGTTTCTGGGTGCGAAGATATGGGCCCCCAAAGTCCGGGGGACCCCCCACCCCCCGAGGGCCTGGCAAGGTTTCGTCACCACCTTCGGAGATTTCCTTCCGTGGCCCCAAACGCCTTGCCATAGCTGTAGAACTACGAGGTAGCACGTCGAAGCGATACCAGATGCAGCATGGATGCGTGGATATAGAGGAAACGGGCCATATTTCATGTTTGTGGGTCGACATGCCGACATGTCCGGCACATGTCGCCTAGATGTCACTCGGTACTGTTGGTAACGACGCGCACCGAACACCGGGATAGGCTCTTACAGATCCTCTAACCTCTGTCTGATACCCCAGCCATGTCAGGGCGAGGTTTTGCGGGGTCTGGGACCGTTGCTGGGTGTGGGGCATGGATGGCTGGAGCCAATGGATGCGTCGGTCGCCTCCGCACCCCGTGGGCTGACCGGCCCGCCAACCGTGCCATGCAATAGAGGGTGGTGAAAGGAGTTGATTGACACTACTTTGGACAAAAGTGGAGGGGTTTCAAAGCGTGTACGACAGGGGGGACCCCCCCCGCCCCCTAACCCCCCCTCCCCGAGTTTTGGTATCACGGGGTACGGAATTATTGTTCCTACACCCCCCCTGTTGGCACTGTACTTGGGTGCAGCAGTATTTTATATGTTACAGCTGTGGGCCTGCCTCCGACCCGGGCCCGACACATGGCCTCTGCAGCTTACCAGTCTCTGGACTGGCAAGAGCGCTCACAAAAGCAGCGCTAGAAACAGTGCCTGTATCTTCCTTCTACCGCGTAGAAATTTGCCCTTCTTCGGCCGAAAACGTAGAAGCTTTCAGGGGTTGGTGGGGCGCACGTCTACGGCCGGTAGGCGTTTTGGCGGGCAAATTAGGGGAAGTGTAGACGTTTTTGGGGGGTTTGGGGGGCTTGCCCCCCAAGAAAATTTTTTAGCGTAGAAGGACTAGCAGGGGTCATCTACGCGGTAGTAGACACTGAGGGCCCAAGGGCATCTACAAGATACAGGCACTGGCTAGAAACCCAAGCCCACGGCTGCCCTGCCCTGCCGGCGCACAGCAAGCCTAGGCAGTAAAGATAGCGTCCGGGCCGTGTTTGCATTTCCAAGTGTGTGTTTGTGTTTGTCCACCCTCAATCGCATTTTCGGCTGGGTGGGCTTTCTGATTATGGAATTTTCGCTGGGGTTGGGCATATAATCTCCCCTTCCAGCGCCGCTCTTCCGGCTGAACCCGTCCGGCTTTGTATGACCCGGTGTATTGCAACTGTCCTGCACCATACTTCCACTGCCAAGGGGGGCGATGTGAAATTCCTTGACTCGCCCCAACACTCGTGCCTTCAACATCCTCACGCCCCTGAACCTATACAGCAATCCTTCCTTCCACAACGGTGCGCAGCACTGCCAGGGGGGTTGACAGGGGGGTCCTCCCCCCTGTCACGGGAGACAACTCCTTAACGCTGGACGCCAGGGGGGTCGACAGGGGGGCGTTGCCCCCCTGTCCATTATTCGGGGGGTGCAGGGGGGCTGGCACCCCTGCGGGAAAAACATCGCTCCCTTATACAGTCCTTCACCCCCTCCCTAGGCGGCAGCGCGGGGGCATCCGGACCTAAAAGCCTTTGTTGGAGAACACGCCGGGCCGCTGCAAGGTTTGGCCCCGGCTGTGTAATCAACAACATATCGTCCGTGTCTCGTTGACCTTTTGTCCGCTGGCCCGCTCCAGCACGTGAGGTATGGTACTTTCACCGCGGCTTCGTTGGCACACATGCCAGCATGTTCTTCAGTGCCACAGTGATGCGTGTGAGTGCGACGTGTTGCCCTTGTTGCATGCGTTCGCCC
Organism: Chlamydomonas schloesseri; assembly: GCA_016834595.1. Classification (NCBI taxonomy): domain Eukaryota; kingdom Viridiplantae; phylum Chlorophyta; class Chlorophyceae; order Chlamydomonadales; family Chlamydomonadaceae; genus Chlamydomonas; species Chlamydomonas schloesseri. The sequence goes on along the minus strand of JAEHOD010000009.1, from coordinate 66,948 downwards.
AGCAAGTGCTCGTGCATTGCCCATCTGCGTTGTTTGTGGGGGGAGGGCAACCCTCCCCCCACGCCCCCCTCCCTTCACATTGCATGTTTGTACCGAGCATAGTCCTCGTGGGACTTCAGACAGCATGTGTGTGTTTCTGGCGGGGGGAGGGACGCCTCCCCCCGCGCCCCCCTCTTGCATGGCATTTTGGCACCGCGCCTGGTGCAGCAGTCAAGATTGTGTCCGCAAGCTGTTAGCATTTTCACGTTTTCCTTCTGTCGCATTTTGCATTTTGGCACCAGGGGGGGGGCGGGTAGGATCTTCCAAATTATACCCCATGACTCAATATTGAAGAGCTCGATGAGAGCGTTCGATATCCGCGCTCAGAATTGGAAAAGGGTTTCTGGGTGCGAAGATATGGGCCCCCAAAGTCCGTGGGACCCCCCACCCCCCGAGGGCCTGGCAAGGTTTCGTCACCACCTTCGGAGAGTTCGTTTCGTGGCCCCAAACGCCTTGCCGTAGCTGCAGAACTGTTAGCATTTTCGCGTTTTCCTTCTGTCGCATTGGCATTTTGGCACCAGGGGGGGGTACACACGTGTACACACGGGTATGACGCCGGTCCGGGAGAGGGGTCAAACGGCACGGCGGTTTTGACAGAGTTTGCCATGTAGTACCAATACCATACCGCGGTGGCAGGTGCGCGATTCACGTGGGAATTTTGGTACTACATCGCACCTAGCTGCTATGAGGCATTTTGTCCGAGGGGTGCATGTTGCCCTGTCGGCACGGTCCGGCACGACCGTCAGGCCGACCTCGCTATTAGAGCCCTGCAACTTATTCATAACATGATTATGTTATAACGGTCCCATATCACCTGTTGTTGGGGAAATCGGTGCTGTCGCGGTCAACATGTTTCTTTCGCTTCCATAGTTGAGTGGCTTTGACACAGCTTGCAATTGCTGTCGTCTAAAATAACAACATGGATACCAAAAGTACATTCCACGGCCAACAAGACGGACTGTAGCGAAAGCATGCTTCGCGAAACTTGGTGACAGCAACCCTCATGAATTGACGTGCCTGTCAGGGCTTAAGATCCTTATATGCTATAATAGCTATTTCCTGAGCGACAGGGGTTAAATTACCGCGTGTGCAGAGAAACACGTGTGGACACGATTCTGCCCCTCCCTGAACCGGCTGTGGGTCGACATGCCGACATGTCCGGCACATGTCGCCTAGATGTCACTCGGTACTATTGGTAACGACGCACACCGAACACCGGGATAGGCTCTTACAGATCCTCTAACCTATGTCCGATACCCCAGCCATGTAAGGGAGAGGTTTTGCGGGGTCTGGGACCGTTGCTGGGTGTGGGGCATGGATGGCTGGAGCCAATGGATGCGTCGGTCGCCTCCGCACCCCGTGGGCTGACCGGCTCGCCAACCGTGCCATGCAATAGAGGGCGGTGAAAGGAGTTTATTGACACTACTTTGGACTTTAAAGGGGTGTACGACAGGGGGGGGACCCCCCCACCCCCTAACCCCCCTCCCCGAGGTTATGTATAGGCAAGAGCGCAGGGCTGGGCGTTGGCCTTTGCATTCGTGGGTAGGGCTAGAGCGTGGTCTGGGTCGGGTGCCAGGTGTCGAGATAAGCGGTCGTGTAAGTTATGTTACAAGTAGCGTATTGAGTAGTTCGGTTGTCTATGCGGTAATACGCATGACTATATATACTGGTAATCATATAACCAGTTAGTTCTAGGCCTATTGGGCATGTCCGGGAAGTGTCCGTGTTCGGTCCTTCTAGAACCTAAGTCCAGAGAGGTCTGGACGTCTCGTCTCACACTATGTGGTTCGACACCGCAGACTGCGCATGTCTCAACACGCCCCCGCGGACAGAACTCTCTGTGGCTCCGCGTAATTGAGGGATACCGTGTTAGCGCATAATCCTATCCTTAGCGTACGCCTAACAACATACGGAAGGGAATGTAACCCTTCTCGGGCAGCGGCTTAGTAAAGATGTCCGCCAGCATGTTTTCCGTCGCACAATACTGAAACGTCACATCTCCGGCTTCCACACGACTGCGAACGAAGTGATAGCGGATGTCAATGTGCTTAGTGCGCCGGGAAATCTGATTATTCTTAATCACCGACAAAGTGCCCTGGTTATCACCATGCATCTGCACACGCCGCATACCATAGCCAGAATCGTCCATCATACGTCGTAGCCAGACGGCCTCTTTAGTGGCCTCTGATGCCGCTATGTACTCAGCCTCTACGCTAGATAGTGCCACCACATCTTGCAGCTTACTCTGCCAGCTGATTGCGCCACCGCACCGGGCAAATACATAGCCGGTTGTGGACTTGCGGGTGTTCACACAGCCACCCCAATCAGCATCAGCATAGCCGACTACTTCTCCGTTACCATGCTTGCTGTAGCACAGGCCCATTGTGCGTGTGCCATACAGATACCGTAGAACGCGCCTAGCCGCATTCCAGTGCTCTATTGTGGGCGCCTGGCTATATCGTGCCAGCGCACATACCGTGTATGCGATATCAGGTCGGGTGCATACCACAAGGTACATCAAACCCCCGATCAGAGCACGGTATTCCGTACCGTTTGGCATCGCAGGCTTCTCATCACTTGCCACCTCTAGCTCCATCGAGTGTGACATAGGTGTGGGAGCGGGCTTAGCATCTTGCAGCCCAAAACGCTCCGCTAGCTCAGTGATATAGCGTGTCTGCGCTATCTTGAGCTCACCAGCCTGCCTATCACGCATTACTTCCATGCCTAGGAAGAATGATGCCTCGCCTAGATCCTTCACTGTAAATCTAGACCCGATATCTGCCTTCACCTTCTTGATTAGCTCGATGCTCGAACTGGCTAGCGTGATGTCGTCCACCCACATCAGCAGGTGCAGGATTGATCTCCTCGTGTAGAACAGTGCAGGATCCGACTTGGATTGCACGAAGCCCAGTCCTTCTAGCGCACTCTTGAGCTTGATGTGCCATTGCCGCGGTGCTTGCCGCAGTCCGTACAGGGCTTTCTGAAGCCGGCACTTGGTGGTCCTGGGGTTGCCTGAGACGAAGCCCAGTGGTTATGAATGCGGGTTTACAAGAAGGGGACAGTGTGAACACTGTCTCGGGCACATGTGGCCAACCGCCACCCTGCTGGGCTGCCCACCCGACTCACAGCTGCGTAGGCGTGTCGAAGCTAAGCGAGACGCCCGCCAGAGCCACACCAGACACAGCATCACAGTACTCGCGGCTCATGAATGCACCATTTTGGCGGCAGTACCCACGCAAAACAAGGCGCGACAAGCCAGAGGCCTGCCGGCATCCCCAGTAAACGCAAGCACCACTCATTCCCAGTGGTTATGGTTGCGGAATTACAGAGGGGACAACCCGAGTGTGCAAGGACACAAGGGCCGTCGGAAGCTGCTGCAAACCCTCCCGCCACCATGGTCCGTGTGACTCCGCGCACAGCGAATCCTAGCCAAGCCGTAACCCGCCAGAGCCCCGCCGATTGCATCGCTGCCACAAGTCCAAAAGCGGGATTACCGCACAGGTCAAAGGCGAACAGTACACCCTACCAGCACAACCTAACCTAACCAGGGCGCAAGCGTCCAGGTACCAGGCGGCCGCACGAAGCAGAGGCACTGCAATACGAACGCGCATGTCTTCAAGACGTAGGAACTCACAGTGGTTATGAGTGCTGGTTACAAGAAGGGGACAGTGTGAACACTGCCTCGGGCACAGGTGGCCAACCGCCACCCTGCTTGGCTGCCCACCCGACTCACAGCTGCGTAGGCGTGTCGAAGCTAAGCTAAACGCCCGCCAGAGCCACACCAGACACAGCATCACAAGACACGCGGCTCATAAGGCACCGCTACGCGAAGACCAAGGCGGAAACGTCAAGGCAGCACACCGTCAAGCCAGCACAGTAGGCCCGAGGCCAGCTGCACGCCGCACGCCCCTCAAGGAGAAGGGGGCGGAGAAGCAGCGTCATACGGCAACACCACGTCAATGCGGTCACCAGCCCCCCGCGACAGGAACACGTGCCCGGAGGGGACAGCATCCCAGCCACTAGGGCGCACGCCCAAGCTAGCAAACGCCTGCAACCGTCCCCAGAAATCAGCCACCACCTCCAGTCCAATAGCTAAAACACGGCGAGAAGGGAGCGGGGCCTCAGCAGGCAACCCTTGGCCGGCCATCACAACCCGCTGCCGCCCCATGTCCATAGCAGACAACGCAGCCAGACACACCACATCCCAGACCGGCGGCGCCAGACCCGGCGGCGGCCGCACCAGCCACAAGGCAGCCCGAGTAAACACGCCTAGCGAGTCTTCGGGAAGCGCCCCCATCGCCATACCCATGGACTCACGCAGGCCACGGGCGACCACACAGTCCCAGTAATAATGCCGCCGATCCCCAAACGTCATATCCGCACCACATGCCTGGCACACGTGGATGACACCGCCGGCATGTTCGCGGGCACGCATGGGGAACGCCCAACACGCATCGGCAGCGACACGCCACAAGGCCTCTTTGTGCCGATTCTCCCACTTAAGGTTCCACAACCGTAACAGCACAGCAGCAAACGCACCCGCAGCCAGCACACAGTCAGACTCAGTCACACCGGGGTCGAAAGCAGCAGCCACATACGTACGATGTTTGGCACGCAGCTGCGCCAGGGGCGCCGCGAGTTGCATGAGTGTACCAGCTTTCACCGTATACTCCAGCACCAGGAGAGGCGGGCCGCCGGCCTGGGCCCACCCCAACCCCCTGGCCAGCTCCCGCACGGACGCAGCTTGGTCCGGCGCTGTAACCCGACCGCTGCGGGGTGCCCGCGCCGCCCGCGCCGCTGCCGCCCAGCCCTCCGGCAGGAGGGCCATGGCGGCGGCGACACGTGCGGCCGCGGCCTGGGCCGACGGCGGCCCCTTAAGCGGGACCGGTAGCGGCCGGCGGGGCCCCCACTGGAGCACCTTGCGCCACACACCTGTCAAGTAAAGTTTCTCGCACTCTGCATGTATACGGGTGCCGTAAGCACCACGCTCATAAGCATCTCGCACTTCTTGCAACGCGCCATCAATGGCCACCAGCTCCCCAACGCACCGCAAGTTGGGGAGTGCCAGCAGATCAGGGAATGCCGCATCAAGAGTCCTAGCCCCATCACGCAGCGCCGGGTTACCCCACAGAGGTACATTGTACACCCAGGGCCCCGGTGCCGGGGGCGCCACCAAGGTAACAGCAGGCAACTTGGAGATTGCCTTCAGCACACGCTTGAATGGCGGGGAGGCGGGAGTCACCGGAGTATCAAGCACACGCGTACCGTCACCCCCACAGAGCAAACAAAGCACAGTAGCACCCGCGTGCCGCTGGCGCAGCCACGCCGCCACGACAGCGGTCCACGGCGGCACAAACGGAAGCAGCTCACACGCCCCCAACACACACCGAACTGCCAAGCCCGCGTGCCGCGCCTGCACATGAGCCGCCAGGGGCAGGAGCCCCGCACCCCCACACGCCGGCGGCAGCTGCATAACCTCCAAGGACATACCGGGCAGGCGCTTGGTGGCCCGGGCGTCATACTGCGCAGGCGACATGCGCCGGTCCACCACCGCCGCCACCCGCTTCAGCAAGTCCTCAACCAAGCGTTTAGGCTTAGGAAACCCCGCAAACTCCAGATGATACAACACTTTGCCCAAGGCATACGCCGACACCGCGGCCGCACGCCCAAACATGGACACGGGCATGCGTGCTACGTTACCAAGCACACTCAAAACCCCATCAAAAGCCACAGGCGGCACGGGAGTGCTCCAGTCGCCAAACCGGACCCCAAGGGACTTGGCGGCCTGCACCACTTGCAGGCCGGGCGGCAGCGCCGGTCCCGCGACCGTGCCTCCCTGCCCATTCCCCGACCCAACCACCAACAGTTCAACTTTACTCATGTTCAACCGCTGTCCAGACGCACGACGAAACACGTCCATATCTGCCAGGAAGCCGGGCACCGCCTGCAGCCCAGCCAACAGCGGCGCGCAATCATCCGCATACTGCGACGCCAGCACCGACGCCAAATCAGCCAGCACACCATGCCCCCGGTGCCGCAGCCACGACAACAGGGCCTGCGCGACCGCGAGGTAGAGCAGTGGGGCCAGGGGGCACCCCTGCCGCACCCCTGCGGCCAGCGGCACCCACCCCGACACGCGCCCGTTGACCAGTGCCGCTCCGCGCGTGTCCGTCAACAAGCGCGACACCCACGTCAGGAAGCCAGCCCCCACACCAAGCCGCTGCAGGCAGGCGAGGAGGAATGACCGGTCGACCGTGTCATACGCTTTGTAAAAGTCCAAAAACGCCGCCACACCCGGGGCACGCCCGGCGGCTTTCAACAACCCAGGAGTAAGTTGCAGCAGGAGAACATTATCAGCAATGCGGCGGTCGGCCAGGAACGCAGTTTGTTCAGGGTCAATGATGCGGCCAAACACAGGTTGCAGCCGACTACACAGCACACGGGCAAGCGTGCGATAATCAGTGTCAGTTAAAGTAATGGGGCGGTAGTTGGAGGGCTCAGACGCATCACCCCCCTTATAGAAAAACGTCCACACACCATCTAACAGCCCATCAGGCACCCCCACCCCCTCTCCCACCGCCGTGAAGACCTCCGCCAACGCGGGCGCAAACTCAGCGGCATAATGCTGGTACAGCTCTACCGGGATGCCGTCCAGGCCAGGCGACCGGCCAGGCGGCGCCGCCATGAGGGCAGCACGGACCTCGGCCACCGTAACAGCCGCGCACCCAAGCCGCTCTGCCTCCGCCGCCGTACACTGCCTCCCACACTGCTGCAGCGCACCCAGCACTTGGCCCCGGGCAGCCGAGTCGGGCGGGGGCGCAGCGCTGACATCACGCCAGTAGTGCGCCATCACCTTGCCCATGGTCGCAGAGTCCGTGGTGACACGCCCGTCCGGCTGTTTCAAGCGCGCAATGGCGCACGGGCCGCCAGCTGGCCGCAGCATGCGTGTGAGGAGCGGGCACGGCCGCTCCCCCCCGCGCAGCCAGTCATGGCGCGTACGGCGGGCTGCGCCAGCGGCCGCTCCAACGGCGGCGGCGGCGGCGGCGCATCGCGCCGCCACAGCCACCGGTGCGGCCGCCTGGACGGCCCCACCCTCTTCCACTGCTGCCACGGCCGCTGCCTCCGCCGCCAGGGCGGCCGCTTCCTGCTGGCTAGCTTCCACGCGCCGCCGCACAGCTTCACGGCTAAAACGAGTGGCTGACGTAGCGGCCGCCTTCTTCAGAGCCGGCCACCACACCAGCAGGTCCACTGCGGTAGCAGGCCGCGCCGCGACGGCGGCACGCAGCCACCGGCCGTACGCCGCGTCCAGGTCCTTGAAGTCCAAGAAGCCCAGTCGTGCTTTCGGCAGCCCCCGAGGGGCCGGGAGGGCCCCCGGGGACGCTGCCAACGACATTGTGACAAGCCGGTGGTCAGCCGGCGCGCCGGGGGCCACGCCACATTCCACGACTTGCGATGCAAGGCCGGCGCTGCACAACACCCGGTCGAGGCGCGCACCCCCCTTTGGGTGAAGGAAGGTGCACACACGACGCGCTGGGTGCCGCTGCCGCATGACATCAATCATGCCCGGGCACGCGACCGCCAAGGCAGCCGCGGACGCCCGATCCCCACTGCGGGGCACGCCCGTCACTGTATCAAGCGCCACGTCGTCCACAAAGTTGAAGTCCGCCGCCAGCATATGAGTGCCGTCGCCACCAGACGCCGACGGCCCCACCCACTCACGAATGAACGCTTGCTGGTCGGGGCCGTCCAGCGGGAAGTACGCGGCCGTAAGGACGAAGGAGTGGCCGCCCCATCGCAGGGGCAGACTGACGCCACGGCCAGCCCACCGCTCCCCAGCGACAGCGACAGCTGCGGCGCCGCCAGGGATGGATACAGCGCCACTGTGGAGGAGGGCTGACCGCACCAGAATAGCAGTGCCGCCGGTGACCCGGCGACCATCAGGCTTAGAAGCAGGCGACCAGAAAGCAGTCCACTCACGTACACGCAGCCGCTGGGCGGCTGCACGCAAATCAGTCGTCACGAGATCAATGGCAGATGAAAGGACGTGCGTTTCTTGCAGGCACACGACGTCCAGTTGCTGCCGCTCCCAGCACCGGAGCAGGGCGTGCAGGCGCGGGCAGCCCAGGTCCCGGACCTGGCTGCGCAGGCCGCGCACGTTGTGGGTCCCTACCCGCAGCGGCCGCGGACCGACAGCCGGCAGCTTAGGCCGCCGCATTACCTCAGCGCCCCGGCCGGGGCACCTGGGCTGGCGGCGGCAGGCTGCACACCAGCGCCACCGTGCACACTGCCGCCACTGCCAGCGTCGCCACTGCCGCCGCCACCGCCAGGGGTGCGGCCGCCACCGCCGCCACCGCCGGGGCTACCGCCACAACCGCCGCCGCTGTGGCCGCTACCCGCGGGCAGCTCGGCGCCCGGCACCACCACCGCCACCGCGGCACCGGCCGCAGCGGGCGCCGGCGCCCCACCTGCAGCCGCCGCGGCCGCCCCGCCGGCAGCCGCCGTGGCCGCGCCGCCCGCAGCCACCACAGCCGCAGCGGTCGCAGCCGCCGCGGCCGTGGCCGCAGCCGCCTCTGCAGCCACGGCCTCGGCCGCGGCCGCCGCAGCCGCCGCAGCAAGCTTGGCGGCCTCCTCCTTCTCACGAATAGCGGCGTCCAGCAGCTCGTTGTCGGCCGCCGCCTTGGCAGCCGCCGCTGCCGCCGTCGCCGCCTCCTCACGCTTCCGATTCGCCAGCATCTGGGCCTTGGTGGCAAGGCGCCGGGCGCCCTCCGCGGCCTCCGCTGCAGCCGCCGCAGACGGGTCCATCACCTCGTCTGGGTCGTCGCCACCACCGACACCGTCCTCGCGCCCCAGGGTAGCCAGCAGGGCGAACGCATTGTCACCCACACCCGCGCCCGCCCCCCGGCCCGAACCCTGCGGCAGGGCCGCCGCTGCCGCCGTCTTCTCGGCCGCCGCCTTCACAGCCGCCTCCGTCTCAGCGGCCGCCGTCGCAGCCGCTTCCTTCTCGGCCGCCGCCTTCGCAGCCGCCTCCTTCGCAGCCGCCGCCTTCGCAGCCGCCGCCTTCTCAGCCGCCGCCTTCGCAGCCGCCGCCGCCACAGCCGCCTCCTGCTCAGCCGCCGCTTTCGCAGCTGCCGCCGCTTCAGCCGCCACGGCCGCCGCCGCCGAGAGCGGCACGACCCGGCCGCCGACGAGCTGGCTCCACGAACCGCCAGCCCCCGCGCCACCGGCTGCACCCGGCCCGCCAGGCCGAGGCGCATCTGGCTCGGCCGGCGGTGCCGGCATGCGGCTCTGCCGCGGACCACGCGTCAAAAACGCCTGGTACCGGTCATAGTCCGCCGGCTCAAAGAGCAGCTGCATCTCCCCAAGGCGCACACGGAAAGCATTCCCGGCACCAGGCAGCTGCGCCGACGCAGGCACTTTCACCAGCGCGCAGTCAAGCTGCTCCACCACCACCTCCGGGAAGCGGGTGTCCATGTACACCTCGACAACCTCGGCGGGGACTCCACCCAAGCAGCGCTGCATCTCCACCATCATCAGGCCGGGCTCCCGGGCCAGCCCAGCCTCCAGTCCCGACACCTTCAGCCAGCGGGACCCTCCCCGCACCCGCATGCGCTTCACCGGGTCCCACGCCACCCAGCGCAGCGCAGGCACCCCGCGTGCCGCGGGCACTTCCACAGCGCCGTTGTCGTCCAGCATCGCCAGCAGCGCGGGGAAGAGGGCCTGGTCCATGGTCAGGTCGACTTGCAGGCAGGTGCCCGCCGAGTCAAGGTGCACCGGCAGCCCCTTCGTCCGGCCCGGCGGCCCGACCTGCGCCAGGGCCGCCGCGGCCTTGAGCTTGGGGAACAGGTGCCCAAGGAGGCCACCAGCCAAATGCTCACGGTTCCTAGCCAAATGTTCGTGCGAGCCGGCGCCCGGCGGAATACTGGTGCGCATGGTGGTCGTCACCATGCGCGACTTCTTCCGCATCCATTGCTGCGTTGCGTCAGCTAGTTCTAAGGTAGCTACTTGCACGACGTCGCCGCGCTTAAAGCGCGACAAGGCCATGCTCGCTATAAGGAACTAAGTCAAACCAGGGCAAGAGTCAGAACCAGGGCAGAACCAATTCAGAACCAATTCAGAATCATGGTCTTTTGTGACATTGGTTATGCTGCCAAGGTTTAAAGATGATCTCGTTGTAGAAAACGACCCCGGGTCGTTCATCGAAATTTTTTTCCTGCGCGAGACGGGACGTTCAGGAACTGCCGTCGAGACGACAGAGCGACACAGCGGTTCCTGAAAGCCGTAACTTCTCAAAAACTGCTGCCAAGCAAAATTAGTGAATGTTCTGTGTTGTAGCATTTTTCGAGAGGGCGACACAAGACCTCCGAAATCTTGCAAGACCATTCCCCGGCCGAAAAGCGGTAAAGACAATGAATGATCGGCCGACATGAAATATGCTGAAGAAATTATACCACGTTGCTTTTTTGGCGTGCTCTGCGGAGTCCCTCCTACGCGTTCTTGATCGCGCCATCGCTTCAGAGTTTTGCATGCACCAAAATGTACATGAATGCCTGCCATTATAATCGTGCTATGTGTGGCATGGCAACGGTCGGTGGGCTGCGGCGTCCTGCACGTGCACATGCATGCTCGGCAGCTCGGCTCGCCACGCACGCTCGCGGGCCCTCGCGGGCCCTCGCCCCGGCGGCAATCCCCGTGGGCCAGCCCTCATCCCACTCATGGGCCAGGCCAAGCCGAGAAGCAGCACATTCAGATAGCAAGATCATTGATTGGTCCACGTAGATTGTCTCCTCCAAATCGCCATTTAAGAAGGCGGTTGTGAAGTCCATCTGATGAAGGTGTAGATCTTGTTCAGCTACCACCGACATAAACATACGCATGGTCGCGTACTGACTTGTGGGTGCGAATGTCTCAGTGAAGTCGCGGCCGTACACTTGGTGGAAGCCCTTCACCACAAGTCTTGCCTTGCGCCGTACAACTCGCCCATCCTTGTCGCGCTTGAGCTTGAATACCCACTTGACAGGGAGAGACTTGGCGCCGGCTGGTAGCTGTTCTAGCCGTCACGTGTTGTTGGAGAGGAGGGACTGATACTCCTCTCGCATGGGTTCGTGCCAGCGAGGGTCTGCTAACGCCTGCTCCGCGGTAAGTGGCTCCTCCTCGTCGCTGTCATCTTCAGCTGGAGCCAGGGTAGCATCCGCGGCGGTGAGTGCCGCGAGTGGCGTGTAGCGGTTGGGAGTTCTGCGCTCCCGCTGGGGGTAGGGGTCCCGAGCAGCTGTGGATGTTGCCGCTGGTTGATGACTGTTCGCCCCCGCAGTGGCAGCATCCGCAGCGCTGTTGGAGGGCGCCCCCGCAAATGGAGCGGAGGGAGCTGCTGCTGCTGCCGTAGCCATGCGCCGCACTGCCAGAGGACGCTCATCAAAGGTGACGTCGTTGCTGGTGGTGATGCTGCCGTTGATCAACACGCGATAGCCCTTGCAGTTGATGCCGTAGCCCACCAGCACACCTGGCCGTGATTGTGGCGAGAGCTTGGACCGTTCATGGTGGGGAATGGTGACGTAGGCGGGAGAGCCGAAGACACGCAGCATGGAGACGTCAGGAATGACGCCGAAGAATAGCTGCCAGGGCGTAGCCGACTTGCCGGCTGACGGAGAGCGGTTGTAGATTACAACTGCTGTCTGCACGGCCTCCTCCCACAGCGACGGTTTTAGCTCGTTCTCCACAAGCATGGCGCGCACGCGGTCCAGCAGGGTGCGGTTGAGACGTTCCGCATGGCCATTCTGCTGCGGCGTGTAGGGAGCGGAGGTGTCGTGCTGGATGCCCTTGCTGCGGTACCAGTCACGTAGCGAATCCTTCATGAATTCGTCTCCACGGTCGGTCTGAACCGATTGAACGCGAGCTCCAGTCTGAGTCTCCAGCAGGGTGAGCGTCTCTTGGACGATTGCTGGGACGGCCTCTCGTGTCTTGGTGGTGCGCACGACGGCAAGGCTGCTGTACTCGTCCAGGAAGGTAAGCAGGTAGATGTTGCCGGTGTTGAGGGCTGCTGTCGGCATAGGCCCGCACACGTCCATGTGCACACGCTCCAGAATGCGGGTGGGATGATGATTGGAGCTCTTATAGGCGCTAGCAGTCTGCTTGCCGAGCGCGCATGGCTCACATCGTGCCTGGCTGCTGCCTACTGCCGTAAACGCTGCTGCTGGCACTTGCATTCCGGTCACCATTTGCTTACTTGCGAGCCGGGCTAGGTTGGTGTAGCCCAGGTGACCGTAGCGTCGGTGCCATAGCTCCGCGTTTTGCTGCTGCGAGGTTGAAGTTGACGGTTCCGCAGTAGCTGGGGCTGTAGCAGTAGACGGCGTGGCTTGCTGCTGGGAGGGCTCCACAGCAGGTAGAGACACCGTAGATGGGGAGACGGGCTTGATGACGTTTCCACGAACGGTATAGTAACCGCCGGCGTCGTCAGCTATTAGGTAGGTCTCCACGCGCCCAGTCTCTTGAGAGTGCCAACGTACGATGCCCAAATCTCCGAAGGTGGTGGTCTTGCCAGACGCCTTGTGGAATTTGTGGGCTGAGAGGAGCTTGAATTTGCTGGAGGGAACGTACTCGACGTTGTTGATCCGCACGGTGGTGTTGCTACCAGTGGTGTTGCGGATTACCACGGCTCCGCAGCCGTGTGATGCAGCCGTGTCGCCGTTGCCCCACATCACCTTCAGCTGAGGCTCGCTGTACGGCTTGTAGTCGTGAAGATCTGACAGGTCGTTGGTGATGTGATGCACGGTGCCAGAGTCCAGGATGTACTTGGCGATGGTGGCTGCTGGGTCGGTGGCTGACAGGGAGAGCTGGGCTCCACGCCTGCTGTCCTTCTTGTGGCGACGTTGGTGTCGCCTGCCACCCTTGTCCTTCGACTGCTGCTGCTGTTGTCTGCTGCTGCTCTGCTCAGAAGACATGTTGTGGCTGTAGCACTGCTTTGCTGTGTGGCCAATCCGATCGCAGAGTTGACACTGCGGTTGGTCGTTGCGTTGTCCACGGGAAGGGGAAGGCGCCACCGCCGCCGCTAGGGCTGGCATGGCGCTTTGCTGCTGCTTGGCTGCATTCTTCCTGCCCTACGTCAGTGTTTAGGCCTGTGAACCCCCCCTTTACCCACCTGGGGGGGGGGCACTACAGGGGCAGGGGCAGTGAAGGGTGGGGTAAAGGGGGGGGGTGTCTTAGGGGCCCCTCCGGGTTACTGGGGCAGTCGGGTCTGAGGGCCAGTGGGGTTACCCTGCCATGTAAACACCTACCGCTACGCAGTACCACGGCTTGCCCCTTTTGGGAGTATGGGATGAGGGGCCGAGGGGGGTGAGGGGGCAAGGGAGGTCGCGAAGAAGTAGTGCGCGTGGATGGCCTCGTGATCATAGGCTGTATCTCACGCTTTTGTATACAAATGCTTCGCACGTGCAATTCATACAGCAATGAAAGTGAAGTTCGCTGACAGAAATGTCGATCGTTTCCCCGGCTTCACGATAGAGATTAGGTTCTGTCCTGATATTCATATATAAGCGATACAAGCGACTATCGGATGAGGGGGCGAGGCACTCGACAAACACGCTTTTACAAGTCGCTGCAAGTAACTTCTCCAACGCATTCAACAAATTGTATAAAGGCGCACAAGGCGAGAAGAGAATAGGCTGGAGGCGCGGGGCCGGGCCCGTGGTGGCCGGGGCAAGCGCAGGGTGGGGTGGGGTGGGGTGGGGGGGGGGGGGGGGGCACACGGGGGTCACGGCCGGTCGGGAGGGGGCCCGAAATCCGGACCAGGTAGAACTTCCTCGCCAGCGCACGAGCGCTCAACCTAAATATACCATCCTTGTCTTCAGTCGATATATAGACGCTTCTATTTTACTTTGCTCGTTGGCGCGAAATGTTCCGACTTATTTGACACGGCAACACCGTAATTCGTATCCAAAACCCGCGTCGTCAATCATATACATAATAAGTATGCAATTACGGCAGTCTGCAGCCACCGAGCGCGGCGCTAGCAACTGAAGCGAGCGCTAAATGCTCGGCATGTCGACCTGGTATTCTTCTCTAATTTGATGTCAGGGCCCACTCAGGAGTCGCTTTTGGCATGTATTGGACAAGTTGAAACGGTTATGGGGCATGCCGTCGGGAGGGGCTCTGGGGCCCCTAGTCACCTAGCTGTCGGCGCCTGCGCCAGCCCCTTGACGCGGGTCATCAAAGACCCTCCAAACGGCCGTTTACCCATTCCTTTCCCCCTGCCCAGCAATGTTATTGTGTACTAATGGTAATATAAGTGTGTTGGTAACATGGAATGAGGGGTACGGTACGGCTGCTCAACATGTGTTCACTAAAGGCCGTAGGCGCACCCTATTCCCCACGGCGTTACCACTTCTGAGCCTGTTGGGATCCATAGCAAGGAATCCGGCTATCTACTTAGAATGTGGTAACGCCGTGGGGTGCAAAAGTTATGACCCGTTGAAGTTGGGGGGGTTCGATGGGGGGGTCTGACCCCCGTGTGTGTGTGTGTGTGGGGGGGGGGGGGGCACCGCCGAGTGCCGGCACCGGTCGCGAGTGGGGAGGAGCGAGGAGCGAGGAGCGTCGAGGAGCGTCGAGCGCTGCAATTGTTTCGCAGTAAATCCTGCACACATGTTATATAAGTGATCAACGAAAGCTGCGACTACTATAATGCGTTCGCGGGCCTCACCTTCCGCCTATAATTTCATATCGCTTCACGTAACCCTGTTCCCCAGAAGATACATGGATGATAGATATATATAATTGAAGGTTTTCACGGATGCATGCCGACGGGACGAGTAACCGGATGTAACGAGATGGCAAAACCGGGCCGGGCCCCCCTGCGTCGATCGGGGTGATTGCAAAGGCTTCCGCCCCTCCCCCTTCGGGGGAAGGGGCAAGCCAACCCCAGGATTACCCAGCAAATCGTGCCGTCAAGCCGGTTGCATGGTGTCTAAAGACACCTTGGTTGCGCTGACGTTCACCTTCACCACCTCCTCACTGTCTCTTCCCTTCCTCCCAGCCCCCATTGGTTTAGAGCTGGTAACCACAACCCCCCCTCCGAGCCTGCGAGCTTGACCCCAGCTGCGTGAAGGGGCACGAGCACTGTGGTCCTTGCGATGTTGACCGGAGCTGATTCCAGATGTCCACAGCGCTGGCTGCGTTCCTTACTTGTGGATATAAAAATTGCGCAACGCGACTTCCGATAAGACCCTTGGCAGCGGAAGTTGGGGCGGGCTGACGATTCACGTCGTCCCACTGGTTCTTCCTCATGAGGTCAAACTCTACTTCCGCAGCCCATGTGTCATAGTTGACATCCGGGTCGCCGAGGATAAGCTTGAGCTTGTTGTCCTTGGTCATTCTTCGGGAAGGGGGGTCCCACAGGCTTAGAGCTAGGGGCTCATAACCTGTCGAGATAAGCGGTCTTGTAAATTATGTTACAAGTAGCGTATTGAGTAGTTCGGTTGTCTATGCGGTAATACGCATGACTATATATACTGGTAATCATATAACCAGTTAGTTCTAGGCCTATTGGGCATGTCCGGGAAGTGTCCGTGTTCGGTCCTTCTAGAACCTAAGTCCAGAGAGGTCTGGACGTCTCGTCTCACACTATGTGGTTCGACACCGCAGACTGCGCATGTCTCAACACCAGGTGCGGTACCCATGCCACATCCACATCTCGACCCCTGCCACAATCCTACCCGACGGAATCACACAGCCATACTGCACTCCCATCCCTCTCACGTATAGACACGGCCATAGGCAAGAGCGCAGGGCTGGGCGTTGGCCTTTGCATGCGTGGGTGGGGCTGGAGCGTGGTCTGGGTAGGGTGCCAGGTGCGGTACCCATGCCACATCCACATCTCGACCCCTGCCACAATCCTACCCGACGGAATCACACAGCCATACTGCACTCCCATTCCCTCTCACGTATAGACACGGCCATAGGCAAGAGCGCAGGGCTGGGCGTTGGCCTTTGCATGCGTGGGTGGGGCTGGAGCGTTTGTCTGGGTAGGGTGCCAGGTGCGGTACCCATGCCACATCCACATCTCGACCCCTGCCACAATCCTACCCGACGGAATCACACAGCCATACTGCACTCCCATTCCATGTAACGTATAGACACGGCCATAGGCAAGAGCGCAGGGCTGGGCGTTGGCCTTTGCATGCGTGGGTGGGGCTGGAGCGTGGTCTGGGTAGGGTGCCAGGTGCGGTACCCATGCCACATCCACATCTCGACCCCTGCCACAATCCTACCCGACGGAATCACACAGCCATACTGCACTCCCATCCCTCTCACGTATAGACACGGCCATAGGCAAGAGCGCAGGGCTGGGCGTTGGCCTTTGCATGCGTGGGTGGAGTGTGGTCTGGGTAGGGTGCCAGGTGTGGTACCCATGCCACATCCACACCTCGACCCCTGGGACGGGACATGAAAGCTCTTCCCAAGCTTTACCCCCAAAACAAGATAATAGCCCTGCTTCCTTCTCTCCCCCCCTCGATGTTCCGCTGGACATCGGCACTTCACAACCATTTGATAAACACCATCCGATGGATGGCTACCCCCCCCCCCCCCCCCCCCCCGACGCCCAGCACCACCACCCCCCACGCTTTCCCTACGCCTTGCACATGCACCCGAATACACTCCCACATTATAGACATGCGTCCTGAGCTACGGCCCCTTCGAGCCTGCAAGGCTTGTTTCAGCATGCGGCCCGGGCAGGGCGTTTGGGTGGGGTGGAGGCGGGACTAGGCGGGTTCGGGCTGGGGGTGCAGGGAACGTGATTTGAGTTACGCACACTGTCGCACACCTCACGCAGAGCTGAGCAGGCCTGTCCAGACCGCATCTCCAAATTCGTAGCCAGTAGAAAGCTATGGACCGAACCAGTTTCAGCATGCGGCCCGGGCAGGGCGTTTGGGTGGGGCGCAGGGTGGGGCGGGACTAGGCGGGAGGCGGATTCGGGCTGGGGGTGCCGGGAACGGCATGTCCTCGCCCTTTGCCTAATAGCGGGTTGACCTCAGGAGTGATGATTATCTACAGCAAAAAGATAGCGCGAACCGCAGTTTGGGCTGTAAGGAGGCCAGTTCGCCGTATACAATTGGCGCCGAGTATTTGCTTTCTACTGTGCGTTACGGAATAGCTATGATACACAGGACACCTGTCAAAGTCTTCATAAGAATGCGGCAATGTGAGTGACTCCGTTTCGGTCACCAGCGGCCCAATCCCGGGGCCGGCAGCGGCCTTGCAACAAGTCTGGCACACAAGTTGATTACACTATGTGATTGGATAAAGATGATTCGCTCACATGCAGTTTCGCCCTTGCTGCTGGCTTTTGGCGCGATTGTTGGCCTCAGCATTTTTGTGCTGCTTCGACAAGGCAAACCAACATGTGCTACTGATTTTACATGGGTCGTCAACTATGGATCGGCGGCAAACGGCACTGCTGGGGACAGAAATGTGGTGGGGCCGATCAAGCAGCACGTCTCCGCGCTCCTCGAGGCACACGAGGCGAGGATGCATGCTCAAGCGATGCCAACGACGCTCTTTGACAGCCCGTGGCCGGTCGCAAACTCGCACTTCGACCCCCGCGTGTCGCTCCCGCGGCTGCCGCGCTTGGGCATCGTGACCACCATCAGCCACGAATTCGTTCAGAAGTATGGGCGCGAGGTCGCAGCGCTGAACTGCTATGCGGCGCTGCATGGGTACGGCTTCCATTTGGAGATTCTGAACCCGCTGCCAGACCGCCACCTCTTCCAGGGCAGGCTGCAGTACCTCCTCAAGTATCTGCCTCTATATCAGTGGTGGGTGCGGGGGACTGCACGACTGCGCGACTGGGGTTTTGAGGCGCAGGCGCGGGTGGGCACGGCAGGGCCAGGTAGATGGAAGATGTCACAATTTGGTTTGCAACATGTCATACGTTCAGCCAGATGCTTTTGAGGGATGGGGCGGGGCCATGCGGGTCCTGACCAGAGGCTCCCGCCTGCCTGCCCAACAACTGCAATCATGCGGTCAATGTGTTCTGCGAGCTCACTTGCGTCCTGGCCCCGCCCACCCGCCCACTCCGCATGCCGTCCGCCCCACAGGGTGGTGCAGCTAGACGCGGACGTGATCCCGCTCAACTACCATCGGCCCATGGCAGAGCTGCTGGACGACTCGGTGGCGGTCATGGTGGTGGACCGCGACAACGGGGAGGCCATGTCGTCCTACATGGTCAAGAACTCGGTGGCGGGCCGCGAATTTGTGGAGCAGCAGCTGGCGCTGTCGACTGGCAAGGCCAGCGGCGCCAACTATGACAACGGAGACCTGCACGAGGTGCTCCTGCAGCGCGTGCTGGCTGTGGCGCCCGAACCTGACAAGGCAAGGGTGGCTGAGGTCATAAAGCTGCGCAACACCAATTATGACGCGTTCATCCCAGCTTTCCGGGAGCAGCTGGACAAGTACCGTGACAAGCTGCCACACATCCGGGTGCAGCGGGTGGGCTGGGGGCACATCCGCAGCTACGAGGCAGGTGCCCAGAACTTAGCAGACAAAACCGCTGACCACATTACTCATGCACTCGAGACGGATTATCTTGGTCACGGCAAGGGGCTGAGCATCCAAATCTCCGACGATGAGGTGCGACGGTGTGAGGGCGGGGTGCCGGCTCATGTGCACCTGTGTGCCTGCAAGGCATCACCGTGTGGAATGAATGATAGGGGCCTATGCGTGTACTGCACACATGGTAATGACTCTGGGGTGACTGAGGCATGGATGGTTGCTTGAGTGGAGACAAGTCGCGCGTGTGGCTGTGCCACGTTGCATCGAGAAACACACATGAGCCCTAATCAAGACACTACCAGTAATGCATGCATGTGCGTTTGCCCCTACACAGGTCTTGTGCCGGGTTTCCAAGGACATGCGCAAGTCCAGATTCTTCACTAGTCGGGTGTTGCGCAGGCACCTGCAGGGCTTCAGCAACAAGGGCGGCCCCTGGGCCTGGCATCCACTGTGCTGGGACGGCGACAAGAATGTCTGCAACCCGCAGCTGTCGGGGCAGCGGCCCTCACCTGTCCACACTCAGTTTGATGCGCATTTCGTGGACCACCTGCCGCGTGCGGTGATGCGTGCCAGCAGCCGCAACGTGTATGTGGACCTTGGCGCGCGTGGAGGCGAGTCAGTGCGCCTGTTCTATGAGACCTTCCCCAACGCCAAGGCCTTCGAGTCGTTCGCATTTGAGGCGGACAAAAAGTTTACGCAGGAGCCCTACATGCAGATCGCCAAGCAGTTTGGCGTGCACGTCAACTTCATCAGTGCGGCGGCCTGGGTGACGGATACTGACAATCTGGTGTTCGGCGTGTATGATCACGCGTCCTCGCTGTTCAAGACCTCCTACAATAACCTACAGGGTGAGGAGGGCAGCGGCAACAAGAACGTGGAGCGCATCAAGGGTGTGGACCTGGGCCGCTTCCTCAAGGACACCTTCACACAAGATGACTTTGTGATTGTCAAGATGGACGTTGAGCTGAGCGAGTTCCCGCTCATCCTGCACCTGGTCAAGACCGGCAGCATCCACAACATTGACGTGCTGCTGCTGGAGTGCCACTCACACGAGCTGACCAGCCTTGACCAGGAGGTGACGGAGGACACATGCCGCTCACTAATGGAGTACGTGTCCTGGTTCGGAGTGGACATAGGTGAGGCGGATGAATGGGGGGTGCAGGGGTGAGGCGGATAGGTGGGGGGTGCAGGAGAGCCATGCATGCATACGTACAGGTGTGGAGGGGAACAACGGGCGCGGGGGAACAGCGGGCGTGGGGGTGGCTATGGTCATGGGCGGGCGTCCCCAGGTGGAGTACAGGTCCAAGGATGAGCATGCGGCAGTGTTGCGGGTGAAAGCTACTCCCCCAATGGGCAGGTTGCTGGGGTGCATGGTGTTTAGGTGGGAACAGAGATCAGCACAGCGGCAGGTTCAAGCTGCACGTGCGAATCGTGTGAAGGTGCACTCCTGACCAGTTCACATTCACACAACCTGTCCTCAATGCCTTGCATGCCCCTATTTTTAACATAAATGCATGGACCCCCCCACCCCACCCGGCCAAATACGGTGGTATTCAGTAGCTCGTGCAGGCGGCTGCTTTTCTCAGCTGCAGCGCAGTCATGTTCGCATTTTATTTCCCCCCCACCTGGCGTGCTGCTCCTGTCACTCACTCCTGTCATCACCAAGACCGCTGCACCAACCAACCCCCCGCCCGACGGAGTCCAAGACTACTGAACCCAACAACCCCCCGCCCGCCTGGGTTGCTCGCAGTGCGGTGGAACACTGGTCACATACCTGGCGACTGGTCACGGCGGTATAATGACTTCATGGACAAGTGGTGAAAGTAGCAACAGGCCAACCCGTGCAGGGTAGCACAGGGCAGCACATGGCCAGGCACAATAGGTTTGCAGGGGCAGGGAGAGAACTACTGTTGTGTAGGGGTGGGAATCACTTCTGTGTAGTAGGTAGCATGGCGACATGCCTGGTAGCATGCACGTACATCAAATACACAGCATGCAGATACATAGGGCGCTCTTAGCGCATTTGATTCAGGCAAGGCAATTCAAGAAAGGCAGGGGGCCAGGTGTGAGCTTGCTTGCGGTTCTGCAGGCCAACTGCACCTGGACAGAACTCAACTGATAAAGACATGTTCTTCATGTCGGTGTTTTTTGTGTGGTTGTGTGGTCATTGGGACTACGGATTGGTTGCATGATACGGGAGGTGATGGTAAGGGGTTGTAATTGTGATGCCTAGTCAGAAGATGAAACCGGACCCAAACATGACCATGGGTTGGCTGACTTGTCTCCCCCTATATTTTACTTGTAATTTCAGTAGATAATGAACAGGATACACTTGCAGCCGCTCGCGGCGCAACGGCGCAGCCAAGCCCCTCGCCGTACACGGACCTACTTCGCAGCACACGAGGACTTGAGGGCCCGCTTCATGGAATGGCTACAACTGACCACTGCAGCGGCACCTGTGGGGCCCGACCACAGCCCACACACAGCACCTCCGGACAGATGTCGCACAAAATGGGCAGCC
Organism: Chlamydomonas schloesseri; assembly: GCA_016834595.1. Taxonomy (NCBI): domain Eukaryota; kingdom Viridiplantae; phylum Chlorophyta; class Chlorophyceae; order Chlamydomonadales; family Chlamydomonadaceae; genus Chlamydomonas; species Chlamydomonas schloesseri. The sequence goes on along the minus strand of JAEHOD010000009.1, from coordinate 45,851 downwards.
CCCGACGCTTTCCTAGCATAGTTCAACATATCGGCTATTGACAGAACTTCCTCGCACTCTGCCAGCTGCTTCCTAGGCCTAGAACGAGTCGTTTCCGTACTATCATTTTCCGAACACTCCTCCCGGCTTGAATTAGCCCGGTTGCGGAAGCCGGTTTGAATGTCTATTGAATGGTGTTGGTGGTGGACACTGCACGGGGACTTGACTTGGCCCGCCCATTTTTGCCTGGCTGTGCCGCCTCACCAGTCGCTGTCCCGTGCGAGTGCGGTTGCGATTAATATGTATGTGAGTGTTACGTGTGTGCGCACGCACATGCTGCTCCCATGCCGTTGTGCATGGGGCCAAAACCTGGCTTTGTGGAAGGGGGCGGCTGGTGCTCCGCATTGCCATGCCCGCTTGCTTTGGCAGAGGCCTACCACTATAAACTACAGGGCTACTCTAGGTGATGCCGTGACGGTGTGCGCGGACGCGCGTGTGCGTAGCAGCATTGCATGGTGGGACGCTCAAGTTGGGCGACATGTGGTGTGCTCTGTGCAGCGTGCCTCTTTCATGCAAGATTGTGGTTCTAGCTGCGGCTGCGGCTGACGGCGCAGTTGACACAGCTGTCACTTGCTGTGGGGGTCGCCGGGTCGGACTTGCCCTGCGCATGCGCAGGTAAAACGACTCCGTGGAGGGGTGCATTTTGGTCGACTTGCGTTTGGGAGTGAAGGCGACACCGTGCGAGCGACTGGTATGGCGCGCCTTCAAGAAATGGCCGTGCGCCATAAACAGCAGTATGCCAGGTTCACATTGTGACTATACCTGCAGTGCAGCTCGCCCCAAACGCTCGGCAGCGCCAGTGCGGCTTGCATCATCCCAGCTCTGCTCTGGCTCATACGCGACGCATATCCTGGTCGATGGTCTACATAATATGGTGCACCAAAACTTACAGAAGAATTTGGAGCAGGGTAATGGACAGTCGTAGGCAACCTTTGTTAGCGCATGCCCGGCGACATGCCAAAATTGAGTCACTGCGTGTGCGTGCGATATTGGACGGCAATCATGAAACCCTTCATATGAGCTGGTGAATACCCTCACCACAACATAAATACGCATGGGGCCGTGATGCCATGGGCCAGCCGTCCACAAACCCTGGCCGTTGCCACGCGTGCCCTTCCCCCGGCGCCGGCACGACACCACACGCATCCACACGGGCGCTTTAATGTGCGGTCCGGGCCAAATACACAGCCGCGTATGCCACAACCATGTATTAAAATGCCGCGGCAGGGCGCGACACCGAGCACCCAAATTAAAGCCCGCAAACCTCCCGTGGTCCTCACGCTCACAGAACGCCCTACCCCTCCAAGCGTACTCATGCGGCCAGCGCCCGTGCAATCTATAATGTGGGACCGACTGGCCCGGCATTCGTTCATGTGCTGTGTGTGCTGCTTGCTGCCAGGTGGCCAGGGGTTGCCATCGACCAGTGCGCATGAGCGTAGCAAACACAGTGCCAGTATCTTCCTTCTACCGGTAGAAATCTGCCCCTTTTCGGCCCCAAACGTAGAAGCTTTCAGGTTTTGGTGGGGCGCACGTCTACGGGAGGTAGACGTTTTGGCACGTTTTGGTGCGGAAAAGAGGGGGGAGGGTAGAAATTTTGGGGGGTTTTGGGGGCTTGCCCCCCAAGAAAATTTTTTCGGGTAGATAAATCAGAAGGGGGCATCTACACGGTAGTAGACACCGGGGGCCCAGGGGCATCTACAAGATACGGGCACTGAGCAAACATGTGTACCACTCCGCAGGCCTTTCCTTTCCAAACATTTTTTTGCCTCCGGCCTGGTCAACCACATTGGCGTTCGGACTTCACAGCCCCGTGGTAGGCTTGGCCCGCCCTGCTTGCTACTGCATGAGGGCGGAGAGGCATCCCACCTGGTGCACAGGAGGGAAAGAGGGGAAGGCGGCGGACGGGTGGGTGGTACCTCAGTGGGGTGCAGGGTGGTACCAGGCAGGGACGCGGGTTTCGTGCGTGTGCGTGTCACACCCCGGATCGACCCCTGCCGTGCTCCTTTGGGGCTTTTCCCCTTCTGAAGGCGACACCGTGCGAGCGACTGGTATGGCGCGCCTTCAAGAAATGGCCGTGCGCCATAAACAGCAGTATGCCAGGTTCACATTGTGACTATACCTGCAGTGCAGCTCGCCCCAAACGCTCGGCAGCGCCAGTGCGGCTTGCATCATCCCAGCTCTGCTCTGGCTCATACGCGACGCATATCCTGGTCGATGGTCTACATAATATGGTGCACCAAAACTTACAGAAGAATTTGGAGCAGGGTAATGGACAGTCGTAGGCAACCTTTGTTAGCGCATGCCCGGCGACATGCCAAAATTGAGACACTGCGTGTGCGTGCGATATTGGACGGCAATCATGAAACCCTTCATATGAGCTGGTGAATACCCTCACCACAACATAAATACGCATGGGGCCGTGATGCCATGGGCCAGCCGTCCACAAACCCTGGCGGTTGCCACGCGTGCCCTTCCCCCGGCGCCGGCACGACACCACACGCATCCACACGGGCGCTTTAATGTGCGGTCCGGGCCAAATACACAGCCGCGTATGCCACAACCATGTATTAAAATGCCGCGGCAGGGCGCGACACCGAGCACCCAAATTAAAGCCCGCAAACCTCCCGTGGTCCTCACGCTCACAGAACGCCCTACCCCTCCAAGCGTACTCATGCGGCCAGCGCCCGTGCAATCTATAATGTGGGACCGACTGGCCCGGCATTCGTTCATGTGCTGTGTGTGCTGCTTGCTGCCAGGTGGCCAGGGGTTGCCATCGACCAGTGCGCATGAGCGTAGCAAACACAGTGCCAGTATCTTCCTTCTACCGGTAGAAATCTGCCCCTTTTCGGCCCCAAACGTAGAAGCTTTCAGGTTTTGGTGGGGCGCACGTCTACGGGAGGTAGACGTTTTGGCACGTTTTGGTGCGGAAAAGAGGGGGGAGGGTAGAAATTTTGGGGGGTTTTGGGGGCTTGCCCCCCAAGAAAATTTTTTCGGGTAGATAAATCAGAAGGGGGCATCTACACGGTAGTAGACACCGGGGGCCCAGGGGCATCTACAAGATACGGGCACTGAGCAAACATGTGTACCACTCCGCAGGCCTTTCCTTTCCAAACATTTTTTTGCCTCCGGCCTGGTCAACCACATTGGCGTTCGGACTTCACAGCCCCGTGGTAGGCTTGGCCCGCCCTGCTTGCTACTGCATGAGGGCGGAGAGGCATCCCACCTGGTGCACAGGAGGGAAAGAGGGGAAGGCGGCGGACGGGTGGGTGGTACCTCAGTGGGGTGCAGGGTGGTACCAGGCAGGGACGCGGGTTTCGTGCGTGTGCGTGTCACACCCCGGATCGACCCCTGCCGTGCTCCTTTGGGGCTTTTCCCCTTCTGAAGGCGACACCGTGCGAGCGACTGGTATGGCGCGCCTTCAAGAAATGGCCGTGCGCCATAAACAGCAGTATGCCAGGTTCACATTGTGACTATACCTGCAGTGCAGCTCGCCCCAAACGCTCGGCAGCGCCAGTGCGGCTTGCATCATCCCAGCTCTGCTCTGGCTCATACGCGACGCATATCCTGGTCGATGGTCTACATAATATGGTGCACCAAAACTTACAGAAGAATTTGGAGCAGGGTAATGGACAGTCGTAGGCAACCTTTGTTAGCGCATGCCCGGCGACATGCCAAAATTGAGACACTGCGTGTGCGTGCGATATTGGACGGCAATCATGAAACCCTTCATATGAGCTGGTGAATACCCTCACCACAACATAAATACGCATGGGGCCGTGATGCCATGGGCCAGCCGTCCACAAACCCTGGCGGTTGCCACGCGTGCCCTTCCCCCGGCGCCGGCACGACACCACACGCATCCACACGGGCGCTTTAATGTGCGGTCCGGGCCAAATACACAGCCGCGTATGCCACAACCATGTATTAAAATGCCGCGGCAGGGCGCGACACCGAGCACCCAAATTAAAGCCCGCAAACCTCCCGTGGTCCTCACGCTCACAGAACGCCCTACCCCTCCAAGCGTACTCATGCGGCCAGCGCCCGTGCAATCTATAATGTGGGACCGACTGGCCCGGCATTCGTTCATGTGCTGTGTGTGCTGCTTGCTGCCAGGTGGCCAGGGGTTGCCATCGACCAGTGCGCATGAGCGTAGCAAACACAGTGCCAGTATCTTCCTTCTACCGGTAGAAATCTGCCCCTTTTCGGCCCCAAACGTAGAAGCTTTCAGGTTTTGGTGGGGCGCACGTCTACGGGAGGTAGACGTTTTGGCACGTTTTGGTGCGGAAAAGAGGGGGGAGGGTAGAAATTTTGGGGGGTTTTGGGGGCTTGCCCCCCAAGAAAATTTTTTCGGGTAGATAAATCAGAAGGGGGCATCTACACGGTAGTAGACACCGGGGGCCCAGGGGCATCTACAAGATACGGGCACTGAGCAAACATGTGTACCACTCCGCAGGCCTTTCCTTTCCAAACATTTTTTTGCCTCCGGCCTGGTCAACCACATTGGCGTTCGGACTTCACAGCCCCGTGGTAGGCTTGGCCCGCCCTGCTTGCTACTGCATGAGGGCGGAGAGGCATCCCACCTGGTGCACAGGAGGGAAAGAGGGGAAGGCGGCGGACGGGTGGGTGGTACCTCAGTGGGGTGCAGGGTGGTACCAGGCAGGGACGCGGGTTTCGTGCGTGTGCGTGTCACACCCCGGATCACATTTAGGAGTTGGTTTCGAATACACCGCCACCGTCTCAGGGGCTTGGGGTGGTTGGCGTGCTCCTCCTTGTGCTGTCGGAGCTGTGCGCAGGCGATCATGTGGAGGGCGCGGGCTGGCCCTTGTGTGTCTGCATCTGGTTCACGTGGATCGTTGGGGTTGTTGCTGTCGGCTCCTGTGATAGTTGGCCAGTGCGGTGGACTTGGGGCGATCATAAAGTCGCCTGTGGCTGTCCAGCGGGGTGGCTGGTCGTAGGAGGTGACTGGGGGTTGTATCGGCGGGTTGGCGGCTATGTATGCCGTGACTGGGTTGGGCATTAGGCCCTCTTGGTCGGTGAGGAAGTAGGGGTTAGTGAGGTGGGCTGGTATTGTACGGTTATAGGGTTGGCGGGTCCTGTTGCGCGGGAATTGTTGATGGTAGCGGGGAATGCCGAGTCGGGGCATACGGTTAGCGCCTTGCATGTCCTGCTGTACACACATGAAACATTGACGGGCCGACATGACGAAATTGGGTGGGCCGCGGTCAGCCTCGTCGGGGTCGTTTTGCAGCACCAAGCCCCTCTTTTGTGTGTGCCCACGCATCCCTCTGGGTAGGAGTGGGTCGTGTCTCGGTTCTGCGTCAATTTTCTGCTTAAGTCTCTTGGTGGCGTTCGGCCGAGGTTTTTTGCCGCCAGCAGGGCGAGGGGCCAGTGTGGGTGGCGGTGTGTCGAGGGTGTTGGTTGGTGGGAGGGCATCTGTCTGTGTGTTATGTGGGGGTGGGGTGTCTGGGACAGCCTGTGCGAGTTGTGGCGTTAATGGTGTAGGCGACGGGTTTGGGTTTTGAGTGTGGGCTGCTGGGTGGATGGGGTATGTTGGCGGCGGTGGCATGCCAGCTGTATGGTCTATTAGGTGGGACAGGGTTGCCTGACGTAGGTCTGTGTTGTGGGTTGCTTGGGTTCCATTGGTGCCACTGCGGGCGTCAGGGTGCAGGGTGGTCATGTGTTTCAGGTGCGCCTCTAGCGCGGTGGGCGTCGTTAGGCGGCTTGGGGCGGTGTTGCGAGGTAGGAGGGCGGCAAACGCCGGGTTGGTGGGGAGGGCTCGGTACCGTTGCGGTAGAGGTAGGTGGCTTTTATAGCTTTCTGCGTGGTCATATGGCGGCTCACGGGCCTGAGGGTCACATTCCGCGCTGAGGCATAGGTAGTCTGTTGAGGGCCACCCGATGTTTATGAAGGCATTGGTTCCGGGGTAGGTGTTGGAATAGGGAGTCAGAGGCGATGAGGCATGGGCGTCCATCCGTTGTGCGTTCGTGGCTGACGAGTTTGCGCAAGTCAAGCCCGGCTTGTGTGAGGGAGAGGACAAGATGGTGCGGGATGGGCTGCGGGCTGCGAGTGATTGCAGCCATGAGGGTGTTGGGTGGGCCTTTGTATTGGGCGCCATGGTCCCATAAAGAGAGATCATAGGCGCGCATGATGCTCATCTGTTTGAGTGTGGTGTAGTAATGGCTTTCGTTTCTCAGCTTATGGACGGCTGCTGTGCCTGCTAGGCGTGTCTGCAGTTCGAGCAGGGCATGTGTGACCATGCCCAGGCGGCCAGGGTCGTTTAGGGCAAGTGTCAGCGCTCGTGTTGCTTTTTGTATGTAAAGTGGGAGGAGCGAGCCGACTCCTAAGCCAGATTAGCCAGATAGTTCGGCCGGGGCGAGTGTGGCACGCGTGCGTAGGGCGTAGCAGCGCGGGGCGGGGCAGCGCGGGGCGGCATAGGGAGGGGCGGGTTGGGCGCAGGGCGGCAGAGGGCGGGGCGGCAAAGGGCGGGGCGGGGCACCCCCCTAACCTCCGGGGCCCGTTACCCTGGGGGGGCCCCTAAGGTCGTGGACCCGGTTACCCTAGGGGGCCCCTAAGGTTAGGGGGGCCGGTTACCCTGGGGGGCCCCTAAGGTTAGGGGGGTCGGTTACCCTGGGGGGCCTCTAAGTCTTAGGGGGGGTAACTGCCCCGTCACCCTTGTGGGTCCCTAACCCGGCCGACCCCTTTACCCTAGGGGGCTCCCTAACCAGGGTGCCAAGGGTTAGGGGGGGGTTAGGGGGCTAAAACTGCTGTAGGGGTGGGGAAACCGCGGCTTAATCGGTAGCAGGCTTTGGCTAGCCGCGCTATCATATTGTCGAGAGTTCTGATGTCATTCTCGGTGTAGGGCATAACAGCGAAGCTGTAGGCGGCAACCGATTGGATGCACGATTTAATGATGCGCAGGCACTGTTCCGGCGAGGCCTGGCACGTTTGTAGGCTGGTACTTTTCTCGGATATGTTTTTGCACAGGTAGGCAAACTGTGGGCCCCAATTGAGGTTCATTGTTATTTGCACGCCCAGGTATTTAAAGGGTTCTGTGGGTGGGAGATATGGCACACTCGTGTTGCCTACTAGGATTTTGTTATCAAGCATTGATTTGAGAGTACGGTTGCACGTTGGACCGTTTAGTCCTTTGTCTTGGTGGGCACGGCGGTGGAGGATGCCTGTCACCCTGCACTTTGCGTGGTTGACCTGCAGGCCAGCCCATTCTGAGTAGCGATGAATCTTGTCGCATTGGATTTTTAGATCACTCAAGGTGTTTGTAAGCACCGCTAGGTCATCGGCGTACGCTGCAGAGGAGCAATGGTATCGGTCGTTCAGGTGGGGTGGGAGGCATCCGTAGGCGTAACCACGGCCGCCTACGTGGAGCCATCTGATCAGCGGTTCTATAAACATCAGGAAGAGAACGGGTGATAGCGTGTCACCTTGTACGGTACCACGTTCAATATTTATGGGGGCAGTTAGGCCATGTTCCGTTCGCACGTATGTGCGAGCGTGGGAGTAGAGATTATTGCGTACAACGAGTATAAGGTCGTGGGGCATGCCAAGGTCCCACATGATTTCCAGTAGTCGGTCGTGGGAGATAGTGTTAAATGCGCTGGAGAAGTCAGCGTACATGACGTAGATGTCTTGTTGTGTGAGGCCGGCGTCCTCGAGGGCGTGCACTAGGTTCAGTGTTTGCCGCTCGGTGTTACGGTATCTAAGGAAGCCTTCTTGTGTTTCGCTAAATATGTCCAGGTCATGGGAGATGTCGGAGATGGCCGCTGTAATAAGGCTGGTCCACAGTTTATATGTTGTGTTAGCCAGTGCTATGGGCCGGTAGTTTTTTTAGTAGCAGTGAGTCGCCGGATTTGGGTAGGAGAACGGTTTCACTGGTAGTCCAGGACGTCGGCGTGTGGGCTCGTACCCAGAAAAGAACAAGTAGGTTGTGCGTCGTGCTGCGTAGTGAGGGGGGCAGTGCGCGCAACAGCTCGTTTGGTATGCCGTCTGGACCAGGGGATTTGTTACGGCTTAGGTGGTCAATGCAGGCTTCAAAGTTGGCGTTGTCGTCTGCGATGCTTGGGAGTAGGGTGTGGGTGAGTGGGGAGGTGGGGCTGTGAAGAGTGAAGGTGTCCGGGGCAGTTGCCTTGAATTTAGGGTCAAAGGGGTAGTGGTGCGTGCGTTCGTCTGGTTTGTATTTTCCCGTGCGGGGGCCTGTGATGGAGGCCCCCTGATTTTGGAAGTATGTGTGGATGGCGTCTAGGATAGTGTTCTTATCGGTGCAGTGGGCTGCAGTCGTAGGGTGCAGCAGTGCTGGTATGCCACGGGCTTGTTCGTGTGTAGAGAATATTTCTTTGTGGGCTTGTCGGGTTCGTGTAGCGAGTTTGTGTTGGAAACATGCCCGCGCTCTTTGTACGTCTGTACGCGTTTGCTTTTTGAGTGTATCTCGTAGTAGTTTCCCTGCTGCCTTGATTTGCGCGGTAAGTGTCGCCATTGTTTGGGGGATTTGGTTGGTTGGGGGTGGTGGAGCTGGTGGGGTGCCCGAGGGCGTGTTATCTTCATCCATGGGCGCCGGCTCTGTGGCTGTGTTCAGGGTCCCAGTCAGCGGTTGTGTAGCGGCGGTTTGCGGGTTGGTTGGCGTGTTGGTCCCTCGTGGTGTGGTAGTGTTGGCTCTGAGCGTGCCGCATTGCGCCCTTAGCTGTTGTATTTCGGCATGGGTCTTTCGAATTTTTCTGCTTATCTTGCGTGGGGTGAATGTGCCCCGAGTTGGGGGTTTCTTGGGGCACATGTCGACCAGGATACTCAGCCCGTCTGTGAGGATGGTTTGCAATTGGTTTGCTAGGGCGTCAAGGTCAGGCGTTTGTACCGTGGGTTCCGTTTTCAGGGCGTTCTGGAGCTCTTCAGTGGTAAGGCCAGATGTATGCCTAGAGAGGTGCATTTGTATGGTGTCAGTAGCGGGTTGTATGGCTTGAGCTAGGCTCGATATAGAGGACGCAAGGGTATGCTCAATCTTTATGATTGCGGTGTTACAATCTTTAAGACGCCCCTCTGTCGCCCATCTGTGCCCCTGACCCCGGGTCACCAAGCGTCACCGCCGCGAATCCGCCCCAAACTTACATCATAACGTACTTCGTAACATGAAAGGCCCATAGGATGCGAGACGAGCCCGAAATCCGAGCGAGCGACAAACATGAAATAATTAGCTCCTACATTTCGCCCGCGATTTCTTCCCGCAATCCCTCCAATTTTAACCTTGCGATTTTAATGCCGCATACAAACTACAAGGGAGCCGAAGTTGCCAGCGATGCCGAAGTAATCGCGGCCTGGATCCAAGCTCGCCCAAACTTCACATCACAGACGTCTTACACCGGGGTCTGGACAGACCCCGGCTTTATGAGTGCTGGTTACAAGAAGGGGACAGTGTGAACACTGCCTCGGGCACAGGTGGCCAACCGCCACCCTGCTTGGCTGCCCACCCGACTCACAGCTGCGTAGGCGTGTCGAAGCTAAGCTAAACGCCCGCCAGAGCCACACCAGACACAGCATCACAAGACACGCGGCTCATAAGGCACCGCTACGCGAAGACCAAGTCGGAAACGTCAAGGCAGCACACCGTCAAGCCAGCACAGTAGGCCCGAGGCCAGCTGCACGCCGCACGCCCCTCAAGGAGAAGGGGGCGGAGAAGCAGCGTCATACGGCAACACCACGTCAATGCGGTCGCCAGCCCCCCGCGACAGGAACACGTGCCCGGAGGGGACAGCATCCCAGCCACTAGGGCGCACGCCCAAGCTAGCAAACGCCTGCAACCGTCCCCAGAAATCAGCCACCACCTCCAGTCCAATAGCTAAAACACGGCGAGAAGGGAGCGGGGCCTCAGCAGGCAACCCTTGGCCGGCCATCACAACCCGCTGCCGCCCCATGTCCATAGCGGACAACGCAGCCAGACACACCACATCCCAGACCGGCGGCGCCAGACCCGGCGGCGGCCGCACCAGCCACAAGGCAGCCCGAGTAAACACGCCTAGCGAGTCTTCGGGAAGCGCCCCCATCGCCATACCCATGGACTCACGCAGGCCACGGGCGACCACACAGTCCCAGTAATAATGCCGCCGATCCCCAAACGTCATATCCGCGCCACATGCCTGGCACACGTGGACGACACCGCCGGCACGTTCGCGGGCCCGCATGGGGAACGCCCAACACGCATCGGCAGCGACACGCCACAAGGCCTCTTTGTGCCGATTCTCCCACTTAAGGTTCCACAACCGTAACAGCACAGCAGCAAACGCACCCGCAGCCAGCACACAGTCAGAGTCAGTCACATCGGGGTCGAAAGCAGCAGCCACATACGTACGATGTTTGGCACGTAGCTGCGCCAGGGGCGCCGCGAGTTGCATGAGTGTACCAGCTTTCACCGTATACTCCAGCACCAGGAGGGGCGGGCCGCCGGCCTGGGCCCACCCCAACCCCCTGGCCAGCTCCCGCACGGACGCAGCTTGGTCCGGCGCCGTAACCCGACCGCTGCGGGGCGCCCGCGCCGCCCGCGCCGCTGCCGCCCAGCCCTCCGGCAGGAGGGCCATGGCGGCGGCGACACGTGCGGCCGCGGCCTGGGCCGACGGCGGCCCCTTAAGCGGGACCGGTAGCGGCCGGCGGGGCCCCCACTGGAGCACCTTGCGCCACACACCTGCCAAGTAAAGTTTCTCGCACTCTGCATGTATACGGGTGCCGTAAGCACCACGCTCATAAGCATCTCGCACTTCTTGCAACGCGCCATCAATGGCCACCAGCTCCCCAACGCACCGCAAGTTGGGGAGTGCCAGCAAATCAGGGAATGCCGCATCAAGAGTCCTAGCCCCATCACGCAGCGCCGGGTTACCCCACAGAGGTACATTGTACACCCAGGGCCCCGGTGCCGGGGGCGCCACCAAGGTAACAGCAGGCAACTTGGAGATTGCCTTCAGCACACGCTTGAATGGCGGGGAGGCGGGAGTCACCGGAGTATCAAGCACACGCGCACCGTCACCCCCACAGAGCAAACAAAGCACAGTAGCACCCGCGTGCCGCTGGCGCAGCCACGCCGCCACGACAGCGGTCCACGGCGGCACAAACGGCAGCAGCTCACACGCCCCCAACACACACCGAACTGCCAAGCCCGCGTGCCGCGCCTGCACATGAGCCGCCAGGGGCAGGAGCCCCGCACCCCCACACGCCGGCGGCAGCTGCATAACCTCCAAGGACATACCGGGCAGGCGCTTGGTGGCCCGGGCGTCATACTGCGCAGGCGACATGCGCCGGTCCACCACCGCCGCCACCCGCTTCAGCAAGTCCTCAACCAAGCGTTTAGGCTTAGGAAACCCCGCAAACTCCAGATGATACAACACTTTGCCCAAGGCATACGCCGACACCGCGGCCGCACGCCCAAACATGGACACGGGCATGCGCGCTACGTTACCAAGCACACTCAAAACCCCATCAAAAGCCACAGGTGGCACGGGAGTGCTCCAGTCGCCAAACCGGACCCCAAGGGACTTGGCGGCCTGCACCACTTGCAGGCCGGGCGGCAGCGCCGGTCCCGCGACCGTGCCTCCCTGCCCATTCCCCGACCCAACCACCAACAGTTCAACTTTACTCATGTTCAACCGCTGTCCAGACGCACGACGAAACACGTCCATATCTGCCAGGAAGCCGGGCACCGCCTGCAGCCCAGCCAACAGCGGCGCGCAATCATCCGCATACTGCGACGCCAGCACCGACGCCAAATCAGCCAGCACACCATGCCCCCGGTGCCGCAGCCACGACAACAGGGCCTGCGCGACCGCCAGGTAGAGCAGTGGGGCCAGGGGGCACCCCTGCCGCACCCCTGCGGCCAGCGGCACCCACCCCGACACGCGCCCGTTGACCAGTGCCGCTCCGCGCGTGTCCGTCAACAAGCGCGACACCCACGTCAGGAAGCCAGCCCCCACACCAAGCCGCTGCAGGCAGGCGAGGAGGAATGAGCGGTCGACCGTGTCATACGCTTTGTAAAAGTCCAAAAACGCCGCCACACCCGGGGCACGCCCGGCGGCTTTCAACAACCCAGGAGTAAGTTGCAGCAGGAGAACATTATCAGCAATGCGGCGGTCGGCCAGGAACGCAGTTTGTTCAGGGTCAATGATGCGGCCAAACACAGGTTGCAGCCGACTACACAGCACACGGGCAAGCGTGCGATAATCAGTGTCAGTTAAAGTAATGGGGCGGTAGTTGGAGGGCTCAGACGCATCACCCCCCTTATAGAAAAACGTCCACACACCATCTAACAGCCCATCAGGCACCCCAACCCCCTCTCCCACCGCCGTGAAGACCTCCGCCAACGCGGGCGCAAACTCAGCGGCATAATGCTGGTACAGCTCTACCGGGATGCCGTCCGGGCCAGGCGACCGGCCAGGCGGCGCCGCCATGAGGGCAGCACGGACCTCGGCCACCGTAACAGCCGCGCACCCAAGCCGCTCTGCCTCCGCCGCCGTACACTGCCTCCCACACTGCTGCAGCGCACCCAGCACTTGGTCCCGGGCAGCCGAGTCGGGCGGGGGTGCAGCGCTGACATCACGCCAGTAGTGCGCCATCACCTTGCCCATGGTCGCAGAGTCCGTGGTGACACGCCCGTCCGGCTGTTTCAAGCGCGCAATGGCGCACGGGCCGCCAGCTGGCCGCAGCATGCGTGTGAGGAGCGGGCACGGCCGCTCCCCCCCGCGCAGCCAGTCATGGCGCGTACGGCGGGCTGCGCCAGCGGCCGCTCCCACGGCGGCGGCGGCGGCGGCGCATCGCGCCGCCACAGCCACCGGTGCGGCCGCCGGGACGTCCCCACCCTCTTCCACTGCGGCCACGGCCGCTGCCTCCGCCGCCAGGGCGGCCGCTTCCTGCTGGCTAGCTTCCACGCGCCGCCGCACAGCTTCACGGCTAAAACGAGTGGCTGACGTAGCGGCCGCCTTCTTCAGAGCCGGCCACCACACCAGCAGGTCCACTGCGGTAGCAGGCCGCGCCGCGACGCTGCCCTATGTATAGACAAGATGGACAACTTGACCGACCCTGGGTCAAAACCGCGCACGAATTCTTAATAGCGCGTTTCGCGGGCGCCGAGCAAGTGCAATCGAAAGGCCGCGTTGCACAGGCGCCAAAAGTCGCGCTGGTGTCGCGCATAATCGAGTCTGTGACAAATTCATTTGCTGCAGCGATTACAATCGCAAGCAATTTCGCGTGCAGCGGCCTTTCGGTCAACCTGGGTTTTGCTATCAACTTTAATATGCAAGCGCTATCAAATAGCATTGTGGGTTTTCAAAGGACAGTAAAATTTTCACAGAGCGGTTACTGAAAATTGATCGCGACTTCACAGCCAACATCCCGAGCGAGCATGCGCATGCCAGCAGGAACCCCGGCCCACTCCCTACGAGGTCTACGACCTCTTCCCATCCTTCATTTAACAATTTCACAGAGCGGTTTCTGAGAGGTGACCGCGACTTCCCAGCCAACATCCCGCCGAGCATGCATGCGCATGCCACGACCCCCGGCCCACCAGCCGGTCCACTCCCCACGAGGTCCGCGACCTCTTCCCACCCTTTCTTTAACATTTTCACAGAGCGATTACTGAGAGTCGACTGCGACATCCCAACATCCAGTGCATGCCACGAATCCCGGCCCACTCCAACTCCCTCCCGGTCCATACCCTCCCCCCGCATGGACCTCGTCCCCAGCCTCGTCCCACCCTTTCCAGACCGAGAAGCAGCACACTCAATAGGCCAGATCATTGTTTGTGCGGCCTGTATGGTAGATTTGGGAATGGGCAGGGCCACGTTTCGCCACGGTCCGGGGGTATCCTGTGGTAGGTCGTCCATGTTGGTCCGGGTGCGTGACGGCCATAGGCGGATGGGGTAGGTTGGGATGCGCGCGTTTAGGGAGTAGTGGTCAATGATCTGGCCTATTGAGTGTGCTGCTTCTCGGTCTGGAAAGGGTGTGAAGAGGCTGGGGACGAGGTCCATGCGGAGGGAGGGTATGGACCGGAGGGAGTTGGAGTGGGCCGGGATTCGTGGCATGCACTGGATATTGGGAAGTCGCGGTCAACTCTCAGTAATCGATCTGTGAATATGTTAAAGAAAGGGTGGGAAGAGGTCGTGGACCTCGTGGGGAGTGGGCCGGGGTTCCTGGCATGCGCATGCTCGCTCGGGATGTTGGCTGGGAAGTCGCGGTCAACTCTCAGTAATCGCTCTTCTAAATTGTTAAGGAAAGGGTGGGAAGAGGTCGTGGACCTCGTGGGGAGTGGGCCGGGGTTCCTGCTGGCATGCGCATGCTCGCTCGGGATGTTGGCTGTGAAGTCGCGGTCAATTTTCAGTAACCGCTCTGTGAAAATTTTACTGTCCTTGAAAACCCACAACGCTATTTGATAGCGCTTGCATATTAAAGTTGATAGCAAAACCCAGGTCGGCCGAAAGGCCGCTCCACGCAAAATTGCTCGCGATTGTAATCCCAGCAGCAAATGAATTTGTCACAGACTCGATTATGTGCGACACCAGCGCGACTTTTGGCGCCTGTGCAACGCGGCCTTTCGATTGCACTTGCTCGGCGCTCGCGAAACGCGCTATTTAGAATTCGTGCGCTTGATTGACCCAGGGTCGGTCAAGTTGTCCATCATGTCTATACATAAGCCTCTAGGGCTACACCCCTAGCCTCGCGAGCTGTGGCTCGTGAGGGAGCACAACAATTGTTGTTGGCGACTTTGGCTTTCGTTGCGCACTTTTTGTAGCCTGTTACGGGCTCCGTTGCTTTCGACTTGGTTCGAATTGGTTCCGACTGGCGCTCGCGCCGAGACTTTTGCCTCGAAGTTCCATGGCGGCTGGCCCGCGGCCTCCGCAGCTGGCCGGGCGGGTTCTTCCTTGTTGCTACCTTTGTGTTTGACGTGTGTGCAGGTTGTGGACGGCCCTGGTGGCCGCTCGCTTGGTGTGGTGCCGACGCCAATGAGCCCTCGCCTCTTCTCGTGGCGCCTGGCCCGCTGTCGTCTCTGCCTGCGGCTATGCTGGCTCTGCAGATAGTTAGGTTCCCGGGTGTCGTTCGCAGCACGTCGGTCCGTGGATCGGTAGGCAGTGCGCAGCCAGTCGTGTAGTCCCGGGTATGGTTTGTGTTTGCACGGGCGCGGTTGCCCCGGGCGCCCAGGCTGCTGGTGAGCATGTCGCCTCCGGACGCAATCGGGGCCTGTTTGGAGGGTTGAGTTCGTTCGTTGGTAGGGCGTGTGGCGGGCGACGTGCCCGTGGTGGGGCTTTGTGGTGTGTTGGTGGTTTGGCTTGTTCCCCGCTCGGCTTGGATTTGAGTTGGTACAGACTTTCCTGGACGATGGCCTCCTGGCCACGACTTTGCAGACGAGAAAATGAGTGGTGCTTGCGTTTACTGGGGATGCCGGCAGGCCTCTGGCTTGTCGCGCCTTGTTTTGCGTGGGTACTGCCGCCAAAATGGTGCATTCATGAGCCGCGAGTACTGTGATGCTGTGTCTGGTGTGGCTCTGGCGGGCGTCTCGCTTAGCTTCGACATGCCTACGCAGCTGTGAGTCGGGTGGGCAGCCCAGCAGGGTGGCGGTTGGCCACATGTGCCCGAGACAGTGTTCACACTGTCCCCTTCTTGTAAACCCGCATTCATAAAGGCGGGGTGGCGGTTGGCCAAGCAGGGTGGCGGTTGGCCACCTGTGCCCGAGGCAGTGTTCACACTGTCCCCTTCTTGTAACCAGCACTCATAAAGGCGCACTCGTTCGTTGCGCACTTTTTGTAGCCTGTTACGGGCTCCGTTGCTTTCGACTTGGTTCGAATTGGTTCCGACTGGCGCTCGCGCCGAGACTTTTGCCTCGAAGTTCCATGGCGGCTGGCCCGCGGCCTCCGCAGCTGGCCGGGCGGGTTCTTCCTTGTTGCTACCTTTGTGTTTGACGTGTGTGCAGGTTGTGGACGGCCCTGGTGGCCGCTCGCTTGGTGTGGTGCCGACGCCAATGAGCCCTCGCCTCTTCTCGTGGCGCCTGGCCCGCTGTCGTCTCTGCCTGCGGCTATGCTGGCTCTGCAGATAGTTAGGTTCCCGGGTGTCGTTCGCAGCACGTCGGTCCGTGGATCGGTAGGCAGTGCGCAGCCAGTCGTGTAGTCCCGGGTATGGTTTGTGTTTGCACGGGCGCGGTTGCCCCGGGCGCCCAGGCTGCTGGTGAGCATGTCGCCTCCGGACGCAATCGGGGCCTGTTTGGAGGGTTGAGTTCGTTCGTTGGTAGGGCGTGTGGCGGGCGACGTGCCCGTGGTGGGGCTTTGTGGTGTGTTGGTGGTTTGGCTTGTTCCCCGCTCGGCTTGGATTTGCGTTGGGGCAGACTTTCCTGGACGATGGCCTCCTGGCCAAGACTTTGCAGACGAGAAAATGAGTGGTGCTTGCGTTTACTGGGGATGCCGGCAGGCCTCTGGCTTGTCGCGCCTTGTTTTGCGTGGGTACTGCCGCCAAAATGGTGCATTCATGAGCCGCGAGTACTGTGATGCTGTGTCTGGTGTGGCTCTGGCGGGCGTCTCGCTTAGCTTCGACACGCCTACGCAGCTGTGAGTCGGGTGGGCAGCCCAGCAGGGTGGCGGTTGGCCACATGTGCCCGAGACAGTGTTCACACTGTCCCCTTCTTGTAAACCCGCATTCATAAAGGCAATCATAAACACATACATAAGCCTCTAGGGCTACACCCCTAGCCTCGCGAGCTGTGGCTCGTGGGGGAGCACAACAATTATTGTTGGCGACTTTGGCTTTCGTTGCGCACTTTTTGTAGCCTGTTACGGGCTCCGTTGCTTTCGACTTGGTTCGAATTGGTTCCGACTGGCGCTCGCGCCGAGACTTTTGCCTCGAAGTTCCATGGCGGCTGGCCCGCGGCCTCCGCAGCTGGCCGGGCGGGTTCTTCCTTGTTGCTACCTTTGTGTTTGACGTGTGTGCAGGTTGTGGACGGCCCTGGTGGCCGCTCGCTTGGTGTGGTGCCGACGCCAATGAGCCCTCGCCTCTTCTCGTGGCGCCTGGCCCGCTGTCGTCTCTGCCTGCGGCTATGCTGGCTCTGCAGATAGTTAGGTTCCCGGGTGTCGTTCGCAGCACGTCGGTCCGTGGATCGGTAGGCAGTGCGCAGCCAGTCGTGTAGTCCCGGGTATGGTTTGTGTTTGCACGGGCGCGGTTGCCCCGGGCGCCCAGGCTGCTGGTGAGCATGTCGCCTCCGGACGCAATCGGGGCCTGTTTGGAGGGTTGAGTTCGTTCGTTGGTAGGGCGTGTGGCGGGCGACGTGCCCGTGGTGGGGCTTTGTGGTGTGTTGGTGGTTTGGCTTGTTCCCCGCTCGGCTTGGATTTGCGTTGGGGCAGACTTTCCTGGACGATGGCCTCCTGGCCAAGACTTTGCAGACGAGAAAATGAGTGGTGCTTGCGTTTACTGGGGATGCCGGCAGGCCTCTGGCTTGTCGCGCCTTGTTTTGCGTGGGTACTGCCGCCAAAATGGTGCATTCATGAGCCGCGAGTACTGTGATGCTGTGTCTGGTGTGGCTCTGGCGGGCGTCTCGCTTAGCTTCGACACGCCTACGCAGCTGTGAGTCGGGTGGGCAGCCCAGCAGGGTGGCGGTTGGCCACATGTGCCCGAGACAGTGTTCACACTGTCCCCTTCTTGTAAACCCGCATTCATAAAGGCAATCATAAACACATACATAAGCCTCTAGGGCTACACCCCTAGCCTCGCGAGCTGTGGCTCGTGGGGGAGCACAACAATTATTGTTGGCGACTTTGGCTTTCGTTGCGCACTTTTTGTAGCCTGTTACGGGCTCCGTTGCTTTCGACTTGGTTCGAATTGGTTCCGACTGGCGCTCGCGCCGAGACTTTTGCCTCGAAGTTCCATGGCGGCTGGCCCGCGGCCTCCGCAGCTGGCCGGGCGGGTTCTTCCTTGTTGCTACCTTTGTGTTTGACGTGTGTGCAGGTTGTGGACGGCCCTGGTGGCCGCTCGCTTGGTGTGGTGCCGACGCCAATGAGCCCTCGCCTCTTCTCGTGGCGCCTGGCCCGCTGTCGTCTCTGCCTGCGGCTATGCTGGCTCTGCAGATAGTTAGGTTCCCGGGTGTCGTCCGCAGCACGTCGGTCCGTGGATCGGTAGGCAGTGCGCAGCCAGTCGTGTAGTCCCGGGTTTGGTTTGTGTTTGCACGGGCGCGGTTGCCCCGGGCGCCCAGGCTGCTGGTGAGCATGTCGCCTCCGGACGCAATCGGGGCCTGTTTGGAGGGTTGAGTTCGTTCGTTGGTAGGGCGTGTGGCGGGCGACGTGCCCGTGGTGGGGCTTTGTGGTGTGTTGGTGGTTTGGCTTGTTCCCCGCTCGGCTTGGATTTGAGTTGGTACATACTTTCCTGGACGATGGCCTCCTGGCCAAGACTTTGCAGACGAGAAAATGAGTGGTGCTTGCGTTTACTGGGGATGCCGGCAGGCCTCTGGCTTGTCGCGCCTTGTTTTGCGTGGGTACTGCCGCCAAAATGGTGCATTCATGAGCCGCGAGTACTGTGATGCTGTGTCTGGTGTGGCTCTGGCGGGCGTCTCGCTTAGCTTCGACACGCCTACGCAGCTGTGAGTCGGGTGGGCAGCCCAGCAGGGTGGCGGTTGGCCACATGTGCCCGAGACAGTGTTCACACTGTCCCCTTCTTGTAACCCCGCATTCATAAAGGCGGGCCTGGCGGCGCCGCTGTAAAGGAGTCTGTGTTGTGCGTGTGGGGTTTGGATCCAGGTTCGTGCCGAACTCGTCGCCGAGCCTGTTGTACGCTGCCATTTAATTTGTATAGGTATTTCATATTTCATATTACAGGATACCGTGCGAAACTTATAACGGGAGGATTGCGGCCATATTTCGGGGAGCCCTTGTCAATCGTCACTGAGAAGTCACCGAGTCACTGAGAAGTATGAAGTTGTCGCCGGGAGCCGCATTCCTCCAGTTGTTTTATGTTTTATATACTCCGATACAAGGTATATGTAAAGAAAATAGTTTGACCGCAAAGTACCAGTTTTTTGGTTTTGGTCGCTCTGGAAATTAATTGCATTTGGTTCTTTGTTACAACGGCAATAAGCACGTTCTTTCGGAATTCGATATTACCGATGCGCGACCCGGGGTCGGCGTTTGGGCGCACTTGGTGACTGAGGAGCTCCTTAAAGGATTCATAACAACTCATACATACGCCTCTAGGGCTTCAACCCTGGCCTTCGAGCCTTGGCTCGTGAGGGGGCTCGACTGACATTTCTGTTTCGTCGACTTTGGCGTATTATGCAAACTTTTTGTAGCTCGATACGAGCTCTCTGACTGCTAGGAATGCCGATTTAGGCGCCGACGGGCGCTCAGACCTCGAAGTTCCATGGCGGCTGGTCCGCGGCTCCCGCGGCCGGCCGGGCGGGTCCTTCCTTGTTGCTGCTGTTAAGGCGTTTGTGTGTGCAGGTTGCTGGCGGCTCTCGTAGCCGTCTGTGGCCGGGCGCAAGCCTCGATGGGCAACTCGCTGGCGGCATGTATGGCGCTCCACTGAGGATGCTCGACAGCCTTCTTTCCAGCCGGTGCCAGACTGCCGTTAAAAGCCTGGCGAGGAGGCGCAGCGCCGGAATGCTGCACGCCGGGTTGCCGTGTTAGTGGATGCAACGTGTCGGTAGCGAGTTGTCTGTCTTGGTGGGTTGTTCGGGGCGCTGCCCTGTGTTGGGCCTGTAGGCCAGGACCAGACTGTGCCGTTGGCACGATTGATGTGAGGGCGCTGCCCCGTGTTGGGCCTTAGGGCCAGGACCAGACTGTGCCGCAGGCACGCAAAGACGCCCAGTCACGTCCGCGCGGCGGGGGCGACCCTGCTTCGCGGCGTGCGAAATGAGTGGTGTTTCTGTTTGATGCGGATGACGGCGGACCACTGGCCTGTCCGCGCCGTGTTGTGCGGGGGCACCACCACCAAAAGACCTAAAACTGAAGCATTGCTTCTTTGGACTTGGCAATGAGGAAGCTGTGCGGTGTGGCTGTGACGGGTCATGCATCCGGGTGTCTGACTTGGTTTCGACACACTGTGCGTGGAGTTGCCGGACTGAGGACTTGAAAGTGGGCAGCAAAACCTGGCGGTGGTTTCCGGTCGCAGGGTGGATCCCTCTGGCTTATGTCAGCCCAGGGCCCGAGTATGCCCCTTGCTCGCTTGCGAGCTCGACGTGTCCTTTCCTGTAAACACGCAATCTTAAATAGCCCTGACTAACACATGACTAAAGTTGAGTTGCTACTGCTGGGGGCGGCAGGGGGGGGCGGGGGTGGTTTGCCGGCAGGCGTGGCGGGCCCACCGCTGCCCCCAGGTTGGCGGGCTGTGCCTACGTCTAAGTCCCTGGGGGTCCACTTTGGGGACTGGGCCACCGCCACGCCGCCCGTTGCGTTTGAGGGCGTGATCAGTGTCCTCGGCAAAATTGTGCGTATGCCTGTGTCCATGTTCGGACGGGCGGCGGCGGTGTCGGCGTATGCACTTGGCAAAGTACTGTACCATTTAGAGTTTGCGGGGCTCCCCCGTACTCAGGCGCCTGTCCAGGGCCTCCTGAAGCGGGTTGCGGCGGTGGTGGACCGGCGGCTGTCTCCGGCCAAATATGAGGCTGATGCACGCGCTCGGCCGCCTGGTGTGTCCCTTGACATTATGCAGCTGCCTCCGGTGGTTGGGGGTGTGGGCCTGCTCCCGTTGGTGCAGCACGTGCAGGCGCGACAGGCGGGGTTGGCAGTGCGGTGTGTGCTGGGTGCGTGTGGCCTGCTGCCGTATGTCCCTCCTTGGACCCGGGTGGTGGTCGCGTGGCTTCGTCAGCTGTGTATGGATGTGACGCCGCTGCGGTTATTGGTGCATGGGGGTGGCTCGGCAGTGCTGGGGCATCCCCTGTCCCCGGCCTGCCCCCCGTTTGTGCGTTTGTTGGGCGCTATGTCGCACTTGCCGCCGTTGTCGTTGGTGGCGCCGCCCCCACCCGGGGCGTGGGTGGCGCATGTGCCCTTGTGGGCTAACCCAGCCCTGTGTGTGGGGAGCAGCACGTGGGATGTGGCGTTTGCGGATCTGTACGCTCTCCCAGGCCTGTTGCGTGTGGGCCAACTGGTGGATGCGCATGACGGCTTGGATGAGTATCGTGAGGCCAGTCAGCACCCTGGCCGCTGGGGGACACGGTTTGCTGAGGCTTTTGACGAGATGTACTTGAATAATGTGTGGAGGCGGGTGCTCAGGTATCGGTGGCGGACTCTGCCGTCGCCCCTCCGCGGCCCGGCCTCAGTCCAAGATGCGGCGGACCGGTTTGCGGAGGCGGTCGCCCTCCTGCCGCCTGGCTGGGCGGCGGCCGCGCGCGCCGCGCGGCTGGCGCGGGGTCGTGCCGCTGCCCTGCCGTTGGAGGGCGCAGCGCTAACACAGGCTACTGCGGAGTCTATGCGGCAGGTGGTGCAAGGGCTGGGATGGTCACAAGAGGCCGGCCCACCGCTGCTGCTTACGGAGTATACGGTCAAGGCGGGGACAGTGCTGCAGATGGCGCCGCAATTAGCGGCCCTGCACGCTAAGCACCGGGCATACATTCTGGATGCTGGTGTGTTAGATACGGACGTGCCCTTAGCGGCCGGGGCGTTTTCGGGAACTCTGGCGCGGTTGTGGGGCCTTAAATGGGAAAACCAGCACAAAGAGGCGTTGTGGAGAGTGGCTGCGAATGCGTGCTGGGCTTTCCCCCTCCATGCGCGGGAACTGGCTGCTGGTAATGCAGCTCCGTGCCATGCCTGCGGTGTGCGTATGCAGGATGGGGACCGGCGCCATTGGTTTTGGGAGTGTCGGGTCGCCCAAGCGTTACGGGAGAGTATGGGCATGGCACTGGGATGGCATCCGGAGGAGGCTCTGTCTGCCTTCTCGCGTGAGGAACTGTGGCTGGTGCGGCCGCCTGCGGGCCTGCGCCAGCCGGTGTGGGACGTTGTGTGTCTTGCCGCTATGTCCGCCATGGATCTTGGGCGGCAACGGGTGGTGATGGCTGGTTTGGCAGCGCGACAGACTCTGCCGTCCGCCCTGGTTCTTAGCATTGGCTTGGCTGTCGTTGCGGACTTTTGGGGCCGTTTGCAAACATATGTGAGCCTGGGTATTCGGCCGAAGGGCTGGGACACGGTTTCGCCTGGCCACCCTTTTCTCGCTCGTGGCCGTGATGATGGTATGCTCCTGGTGTTGCCTTACGACTTTGAATCCCCGCCTCCGTCCCCTTAAAAGGGCGTGGGGTTGGGCGGTGGGGTGCTGTTTGGTATTTCGCACGGGTGCCTAGACGCTTGCGCCTTGGCTGGTGTGTATACTTTGCGCCACCCTACTGGGTCTGTTGCTGTTTGGGGTTCACCCCTGTCGTATCTGGACTGTGGCCACGATGCAAACGGTGGGGATCTGGCGGGCCATGGCTTGGCTGGGACTCGCTGTGCGCGAAGTCACGCGGACTCCGACTGCGGGAGGGTTTGCTGCAGCTTCAGACGGCCCTTGTGTGCTTGCACGCTCGGGTTGTCCCCTCTGTAACACCGCAATCTTAAATAGCCCTCCACATGGGAGAACGCGGAGCAGTGCTTGCAGGGCTCTTATCTTGTTTTGGGGGGAAAGCTCAGCCTGAGCTTTAGCAAGCTAAAATGCCCAGAAGTTAGCTCAGGGGGCGGACTTGGGCGGACTCCCGGGCACTTGTGGACAGGCTTTCTGATGGTCAGTGGGGCATCAAGTGGTCAGGGAATCGTCGCATACGCTGACACGCAGCTGTTTGGGCCCCGGAACAGCTGAAAACACTGGCGTCTGATGGTTCTGTGGCCCCCAACCCCACCGGGGCCAAGCTTCCCCCGCCTCCGTGGACGCGTAACAAAGCTAAAATCTGAGCTTTAAGGGCCAGCCGTAAAGCTCAGAAACCGGCCAAAATGGCCAAATAAAGCTCAACATCTTTAAGGTAATAGCCCTGAGTGCTTGTTGCTGTTGGTTTGGTACACTGACTGCCGATTTGGTGTGTTGGCAAATGAGTATATCATCGATACGGCTGGTGGGTTGTGGTGTACCGTGGCGTGTTTGGTAGTATGACATGTTGGTGTTACCGCCTAATTCAGGGAGTCTGTGTAGTTTGTTGTTTAAGACAAAGCGTGCATGTAATCTGTCAGCATCGTCTAGGGGTCCTGTGCGGTCATCAGATTTAAGCACTGCGTTGAAGTCGCCGGCGATAATGACATGCTCGCAAGTGTGGTTAGCTTGGGCGAGCATTGTTTCGCAGTATTTATATATGCGGCGGCGGATGGTCATGTCTTCAGGGGCGTATACACCGATAATGTGTAGGGGCGTGCTGTGTGGTGTCATAATGGTGCAGTGGATTACGTGCCCGTGGAGGGTTTGCGGAATATTGGGTGTGCGGATGGTGCCGCCGGCATGGTACCGTTGTGAGATGGCCATGAGCACCCCTGCAGCTCGGTGTCTGTAGTGCACTGTGCCGGGTTTGGTAGAGGTGAACGTACGGTATGCGAGTTTTTCGTGGCGGAGGGTGTCTTTTAACCACCGGGTCCGTGGGCCCAGTTTGGTTTCAGTTAGGATCACAATGTCCGCATTCCATTCACGTAGGTGGCACAGGGTGGAAAGGAAGTTCGCGCCTAGGCCCCTAACATTGTGGGTAGCGATGTTGAGCCAGGATGTGTTGTCTGGGGCTGTGGTGTCTTGACCAGGTGTGGTGGCGGGTTGTCCGGTCGCCGGGTCCGGTGGTGGGGTTTGGACGGCAATCATGAAACCCTTTATATGAGCTGGTGAATACCCTCACCACAACATAAATACGCATGGGGCCGTGATGCCATGGGCCAGCCGTCCACAAACCCTGGCGGTTGCCACGCGTGCCCTTCCCCCGGCGCCGGCACGACACCACACGCATCCACACGGGCGCTTTAATGTGCGGTCCGGGCCAAATACACAGCCGCGTATGCCACAACCATGTATTAAAATGCCGCGGCAGGGCGCGACACCGAGCACCCAAATTAAAGCCCGCAAACCTCCCGTGGTCCTCACGCTCACAGAACGCCCTACCCCTCCAAGCGTACTCATGCGGCCAGCGCCCGTGCAATCTATAATGTGGGACCGACTGGCCCGGCATTCGTTCATGTGCTGTGTGTGCTGCTTGCTGCCAGGTGGCCAGGGGTTGCCATCGACCAGTGCGCATGAGCGTAGCAAACACAGTGCCAGTATCTTCCTTCTACCGGTAGAAATCTGCCCCTTTTCGGCCCCAAACGTAGAAGCTTTCAGGTTTTGGTGGGGCGCACGTCTACGGGAGGTAGACGTTTTGGCACGTTTTGGTGCGGAAAAGAGGGGGGAGGGTAGAAATTTTGGGGGGTTTTGGGGGCTTGCCCCCCAAGAAAATTTTTTCGGGTAGATAAATCAGAAGGGGGCATCTACACGGTAGTAGACACCGGGGGCCCAGGGGCATCTACAAGATACGGGCACTGAGCAAACATGTGTACCACTCCGCAGGCCTTTCCTTTCCAAACATTTTTTTGCCTCCGGCCTGGTCAACCACATTGGCGTTCGGACTTCACAGCCCCGTGGTAGGCTTGGCCCGCCCTGCTTGCTACTGCATGAGGGCGGAGAGGCATCCCACCTGGTGCACAGGAGGGAAAGAGGGGAAGGCGGCGGACGGGTGGGTGGTACCTCAGTGGGGTGCAGGGTGGTACCAGGCAGGGACGCGGGTTTCGTGCGTGTGCGTGTCACACCCCGGATCGACCCCTGCCGTGCTCCTTTGGGGCTTTTCCCCTTCACCTCCGGACAGATGTCGCACAAAATGGGCAGCCCCCGACGCTTTCCTAGCATAGTTCAACATATCGGCTATTGACAGAACTTCCTCGCACTCTGCCAGCTGCTTCCTAGGCCTAGAACGAGTCTTTTCCGTACTATCATTTTCCGAACACTCCTCTCGGCTTGAATTAGCCCGGTTGCGGAAGCCGGTTTGAATGCCTATTGAATGGTGTTGGTGGTGGACACTGCACGGGGACTTGACTTGGCCCGCCCATTTTTGCCTGGCTGTGCCGCCTCACCAGTCGCTGTCCCGTGCGAGTGCGGTTGCGATTAATATGTATGTGAGTGTTACGCGTGTGCGCAAGCACATGCTGCTCCCATGCCGTTGTGCATGGGGCCAAAACCTGGCTTTGTGGAAGGGGGCGACTGGTGCTCCGCATTGCCATGCCCGCTTGCTTTGGCAGAGGCCTACCACTATAAACTACAGGGCTACTCTAGGTGATGCCGTGACGGTGTGCGCGGACGCGCGTGTGCGTAGCAGCATTGCATGGTGGGACGCTCAAGTTGGGCGACATGTGGTGTGCTCTGGACCGTTTGTTGCAGCGTGCCTCTTTCATGCAAGATTGTGGTTCTAGCTGCGGCTGCGGCTGACGGCGCAGTTGACACAGCTGTCACTTGCTGTGGGGGTCGCCGGGTCGGACTTGCCCTGCGCATGCGCAGGTAAAACGACTCCGTGGAGGGGTGCATTTTGGTCGACTTGCGTTTGGGAGTGAAGGCGACACCGTGCGAGCGACTGGTATGGCGCGCCTTCAAGAAATGGCCGTGCGCCATAAACAGCAGTATGCCAGGTTCACATTGTGACTATACCTGCAGTGCAGCTCGCCCCAAACGCTCGGCAGCGCCAGTGCGGCTTGCATCATCCCAGCTCTGCTCTGGCTCATACGCGACGCATATCCTGGTCGATGGTCTACATAATATGGTGCACCAAAACTTACAGAAGAATTTGGAGCAGGGTAATGGACAGTCGTAGGCAACCTTTGTTAGCGCATGCCCGGCGACATGCCAAAATTGAGACACTGCGTGTGCGTGCGATATTGGACGGCAATCATGAAACCCTTCATATGAGCTGGTGAATACCCTCACCACAACATAAATACGCATGGGGCCGTGATGCCATGGGCCAG
The DNA here is from genome assembly GCA_016834595.1 of Chlamydomonas schloesseri. Lineage (NCBI taxonomy): Eukaryota > Viridiplantae > Chlorophyta > Chlorophyceae > Chlamydomonadales > Chlamydomonadaceae > Chlamydomonas > Chlamydomonas schloesseri. The sequence goes on along the minus strand of JAEHOD010000009.1, from coordinate 19,890 downwards.
CCGTCCACAAACCCTGGCGGTTGCCACGCGTGCCCTTCCCCCGGCGCCGGCACGACACCACACGCATCCACACGGGCGCTTTAATGTGCGGTCCGGGCCAAATACACAGCCGCGTATGCCACAACCATGTATTAAAATGCCGCGGCAGGGCGCGACACCGAGCACCCAAATTAAAGCCCGCAAACCTCCCGTGGTCCTCACGCTCACAGAACGCCCTACCCCTCCAAGCGTACTCATGCGGCCAGCGCCCGTGCAATCTATAATGTGGGACCGACTGGCCCGGCATTCGTTCATGTGCTGTGTGTGCTGCTTGCTGCCAGGTGGCCAGGGGTTGCCATCGACCAGTGCGCATGAGCGTAGCAAACACAGTGCCAGTATCTTCCTTCTACCGGTAGAAATCTGCCCCTTTTCGGCCCCAAACGTAGAAGCTTTCAGGTTTTGGTGGGGCGCACGTCTACGGGAGGTAGACGTTTTGGCACGTTTTGGTGCGGAAAAGAGGGGGGAGGGTAGACATTTTGGGGGGTTTTGGGGGCTTGCCCCCCAAGAAAATTTTTTCGGGTAGATAAATCAGAAGGGGGCATCTACACGGTAGTAGACACCGGGGGCCCAGGGGCATCTACAAGATACGGGCACTGAGCAAACATGTGTACCACTCCGCAGGCCTTTCCTTTCCAAACATTTTTTTGCCTCCGGCCTGGTCAACCACATTGGCGTTCGGACTTCACAGCCCCGTGGTAGGCTTGGCCCGCCCTGCTTGCTACTGCATGAGGGCGGAGAGGCATCCCACCTGGTGCACAGGAGGGAAAGAGGGGAAGGCGGCGGACGGGTGGGTGGTACCTCAGTGGGGTGCAGGGTGGTACCAGGCAGGGACGCGGGTTTCGTGCGTGTGCGTGTCACACCCCGGATCGACCCCTGCCGTGCTCCTTTGGGGCTTTTCCCCTTCACCTCCGGACAGATGTCGCACAAAATGGGCAGCCCCCGACGCTTTCCTAGCATAGTTCAACATATCGGCTATTGACAGAACTTCCTCGCACTCTGCCAGCTGCTTCCTAGGCCTAGAACGAGTCTTTTCCGTACTATCATTTTCCGAACACTCCTCTCGGCTTGAATTAGCCCGGTTGCGGAAGCCGGTTTGAATGCCTATTGAATGGTGTTGGTGGTGGACACTGCACGGGGACTTGACTTGGCCCGCCCATTTTTGCCTGGCTGTGCCGCCTCACCAGTCGCTGTCCCGTGCGAGTGCGGTTGCGATTAATATGTATGTGAGTGTTACGCGTGTGCGCAAGCACATGCTGCTCCCATGCCGTTGTGCATGGGGCCAAAACCTGGCTTTGTGGAAGGGGGCGACTGGTGCTCCGCATTGCCATGCCCGCTTGCTTTGGCAGAGGCCTACCACTATAAACTACAGGGCTACTCTAGGTGATGCCGTGACGGTGTGCGCGGACGCGCGTGTGCGTAGCAGCATTGCATGGTGGGACGCTCAAGTTGGGCGACATGTGGTGTGCTCTGGACCGTTTGTTGCAGCGTGCCTCTTTCATGCAAGATTGTGGTTCTAGCTGCGGCTGCGGCTGACGGCGCAGTTGACACAGCTGTCACTTGCTGTGGGGGTCGCCGGGTCGGACTTGCCCTGCGCATGCGCAGGTAAAACGACTCCGTGGAGGGGTGCATTTTGGTCGACTTGCGTTTGGGAGTGAAGGCGACACCGTGCGAGCGACTGGTATGGCGCGCCTTCAAGAAATGGCCGTGCGCCATAAACAGCAGTATGCCAGGTTCACATTGTGACTATACCTGCAGTGCAGCTCGCCCCAAACGCTCGGCAGCGCCAGTGCGGCTTGCATCATCCCAGCTCTGCTCTGGCTCATACGCGACGCATATCCTGGTCGATGGTCTACATAATATGGTGCACCAAAACTTACAGAAGAATTTGGAGCAGGGTAATGGACAGTCGTAGGCAACCTTTGTTAGCGCATGCCCGGCGACATGCCAAAATTGAGACACTGCGTGTGCGTGCGATATTGGACGGCAATCATGAAACCCTTCATATGAGCTGGTGAATACCCTCACCACAACATAAATACGCATGGGGCCGTGATGCCATGGGCCAGCCGTCCACAAACCCTGGCGGTTGCCACGCGTGCCCTTCCCCCGGCGCCGGCACGACACCACACGCATCCACACGGGCGCTTTAATGTGCGGTCCGGGCCAAATACACAGCCGCGTATGCCACAACCATGTATTAAAATGCCGCGGCAGGGCGCGACACCGAGCACCCAAATTAAAGCCCGCAAACCTCCCGTGGTCCTCACGCTCACAGAACGCCCTACCCCTCCAAGCGTACTCATGCGGCCAGCGCCCGTGCAATCTATAATGTGGGACCGACTGGCCCGGCATTCGTTCATGTGCTGTGTGTGCTGCTTGCTGCCAGGTGGCCAGGGGTTGCCATCGACCAGTGCGCATGAGCGTAGCAAACACAGTGCCAGTATCTTCCTTCTACCGGTAGAAATCTGCCCCTTTTCGGCCGTGTCCTTTCCTGTAAACACGCAATCTTTTCGGCCCCAAACGTAGAAGCTTTCAGGTTTTGATGGGGCGCACGTCTACGGGAGGTAGACGTTTTGGCACGTTTTGGTGCGGAAAAGAGGGGGGAGGGTAGACATTTTGGGGGGTTTTGGGGGCTTGCCCCCCAAGAAAATTTTTTCGGGTAGATAAATCAGAAGGGGGCATCTACACGGTAGTAGACACCGGGGGCCCAGGGGCATCTACAAGATACGGGCACTGAGCAAACATGTGTACCACTCCGCAGGCCTTTCCTTTCCAAACATTTTTTTGCCTCCGGCCTGGTCAACCACATTGGCGTTCGGACTTCACAGCCCCGTGGTAGGCTTGGCCCGCCCTGCTTGCTACTGCATGAGGGCGGAGAGGCATCCCACCTGGTGCACAGGAGGGAAAGAGGGGAAGGCGGCGGACGGGTGGGTGGTACCTCAGTGGGGTGCAGGGTGGTACCAGGCAGGGACGCGGGTTTCGTGCGTGTGCGTGTCACACCCCGGATCGACCCCTGCCGTGCTCCTTTGGGGCTTTTCCCCTTCACCTCCGGACAGATGTCGCACAAAATGGGCAGCCCCCGACGCTTTCCTAGCATACTTCAACATATCGGCTATTGACAGAACTTCCTCGCACTCTGCCAGCTGCTTCCTAGGCCTAGAACGAGTCGTTTCCGTACTATCATTAAGACGCCCCTCTGTCGCCCATCTGTGCCCCTGACCCTGGGTCACCAAGCGTCACCGCCGAGAATCCGCCCCAAACTTACATCGCCGTAGCTCCACGAAGCGTAGCGTAGTGCAGAGCGGAGGACTGTCAGCGTTTTTCGCCGTAGCTCCACGAAGCGTAGCGTAGTGCAGAGCGGAGGACTGTCAGCGTTTTTGGGGGGTGTAAGTGGCCGTCGCCGTAGCTCCACGAAGCGTAGCGTAGTGCAGAGCGGAGGACTGTCAGCGTTTTGGGGGGGTGTAAGTGGCCGTGTGTGTGTGTGTGTGTGTGTGTGTGTGTGTCGCCGTAGCTCCACGAAGCGTAGCGTAGTGCAGAGCGGAGGACTGTCAGCGTTTTTAAGATTGCGTGTTTACAGGAAAGGACACGCCGAGCTCGCAAGCGAGCAAGGGGCATACTCGGGCCCTGGGCTGACATAAGCCAGAGGGATCCACCCTGCGACCGGAAACCACCGCCAGGTTTTGCTGCCCACTTTCAAGTCCTCAGTCCGGCAACTCCACGCACAGTGTGTCGAAACCAAGTCAGACACCCGGATGCATGACCCGTCACAGCCACACCGCACAGCTTCCTCATTGCCAAGTCCAAAGAAGCAATGCTTCAGTTTTAGGTCTTTTGGTGGTGGTGCCCCCGCACAACACGGCGCGGACAGGCCAGTGGTCCGCCGTCATCCGCATCAAACAGAAACACAACTCATTTCGCACGCCGCGAAGCAGGGTCGCCCCCCGCCGCGCGGACGTGACTGGGCGTCTTTGCGTGCCTGCGGCACAGTCTGGTCCTGGCCCTAAGGCCCAACACGGGGCAGCGCCCTCACATCAATCGTGCCAACGGCACAGTCTGGTCCTGGCCTACAGGCCCAACACAGGGCAGCGCCCCGAACAACCCACCAAGACAGACGACTCGCTACCGACACGTTGCATCCACTAACACGGCAACCCGGCGTGCAGCATTCCGGCGCTGCGCCTCCTCGCCAGGCTTTTAACGGCAGTCTGGCACCGGCTGGAAAGAAGGCTGTCGAGCATCCTCAGTGGAGCGCCATGCCGCCAGCGAGTTGCCCATCGAGGCTTGCGCCCGGCCACAGACGGCTACGAGAGCCGCCAGCCACCTGCACACACAAACGCCTTAACAGCAGCAACAAGGAAGGACCCGCCCGGCCGGCCGCGGGAGCCGCGGACCAGCCGCCATGGAACTTCGAGGTCTGAGCGCCCGTCGGCGCCTAAATCGGCATTCCTAGCAGTCAGAGAGCTCGTATCGAGCTACAAAAAGTTTGCAAAAAGTTTTTAAGATTGCGTGTTTACAGGAAAGGACACGCCGAGCTCGCAAGCGAGCAAGGGGCATACTCGGGCCCTGGGCTGACATAAGCCAGAGGGATCCACCCTGCGACCGGAAACCACCACCAGGTTTTGCTGCCCACTTTCAAGTCCTCAGTCCGGCAACTCCACGCACAGTGTGTCGAAACCAAGTCAGACACCCGGATGCATGACCCGTCACAGCCACACCGCACAGCTTCCTCATTGCCAAGTCCAAAGAAGCAATGCTTCAGTTTTAGGTCTTTTGGTGGTGGTGCCCCCGCACAACACGGCGCGGACAGGCCATTGGTCCGCCGTCATCCGCATCAAACAGAAACACCACTCATTTCGCACGCCGCGAAGCAGGGTCGCCCCCGCCGCGCGGACGTGACTGGGCGTCTTTGCGTGCCTGCGGCACAGTCTGGTCCTGGCCCTAAGGCCCAACACGGGGCAGCGCCCTCACATCAATCGTGCCAACGGCACAGTCTGGTCCCGGCCTACAGGCCCAACACAGGGCAGCGCCCCGAACAACCCACCAGGATAGACAACTCGCTACCGACACGTTGCATCCACCAACACGGCAACCCGGCGTGCAGCATTCTGGCGCTGCGCCTCCTCGCCAGGCTTTTAACGGCAGTCTGGCACCGGCTGGAAAGAAGGCTGTCGAGCATCCTCAGTGGAGCGCCATGCCGACAGCGAGTTGTCCATCGAGGCTTGCGCCCGGCCACAGACGGCTACGAGAGCCGCCAGCAACCTGCACACACAAGCGCCTCAACAGCAGCAACAAGGAAGAACCCGCCCGGCCGGCCGCGGGAGCCGCGGACCAGCCGCCATGGAACTTCGAGGTCTTGGGTGGCGCTGAGCGCCCGTCGGCGCCTAAATCGGCATTCCTAGCAGTCAGAGAGCTCGTATCGAGCTACAAAAAGTTTGCATAACACGCCAAAGTCGACGAAACAGAAATGTCAGTCGAGCCCCCTCACGAGCCAAGGCTCGGAGGCTAGGGGTGAAGCCCTAGAGGCGTATGTATTAAGATTGCGTGTTTTTAAGACGCCCCTCTGTCAACCATCTGCGCGGGTTCGCCGACCCTGGGTCGCCGGACGCGCACTCCCTGAGGACGCCGAGATAGCGCCCCGGGCACATTTCATCGTATAAAACTATACCTCACAGCCCCATAACGCCTCTCGGCGCCTTGAAAACGCCCGGGTGCGAGCAGCGCGCGACAAACATGTATGATATAATTCTTAGCTCCTACATTTCGCCCGCGATTCCTTTCCGCAATCCCTCCACTTTTAACCTTACAATTTTAATACCGCATACAAATTACAAGGGAGCCGAAGTTACCAGCGACGCCGAGGTAACCGCGGCCTGGATCCAAGCTCGCCCAAACTTCACATCACAGACGTCTTACACCGGGGTCTGGACAGACCCCGGCTTTAAGATTGCGTGTGTACAGGAAAGGACACGCCGAGCTCGCAAGCGAGCAAGGGGCATACTCGGGCCCTGGGCTGACATAAGCCAGAGGGATCCACCCTGCGACCGGAAACCACCGCCAGGTTTTGCTGCCCACTTTCAAGTCCTCAGTCCGGCAACTCCACGCAAGGCTTTAAGATTGCGTGTTTACAGGAAAGGACACGCCGAGCTCGCAAGCGAGCAAGGGGCATACTCGGGCCCTGGGCTGACATAAGCCAGAGGGATCCACCCTGCGACCGGAAACCACCGCCAGGTTTTGCTGCCCACTTTCAAGTCCTCAGTCCGGCAACTCCACGCACAGTGTGTCGAAACCAAGTCAGACACCCGGATGCATGACCCGTCACAGCCACACCGCACAGCTTCCTCATTGCCAAGTCCAAAGAAGCAATGCTTCAGTTTTAGGTCTTTTGGTGGTGGTGCCCCCGCACAACACGGCGCGGACAGGCCAGTGGTCCGCCGTCATCCGCATCAAACAGAAACACCACTCATTTCGCACGCCGCGAAGCAGGGTCGCCCCCGCCGCGCGGACGTGACTGGGCGTCTTTGCGTGCCTGCGGCACAGTCTGGTCCTGGCCCTAAGGCCCAACACGGGGCAGCGCCCTCACATCAATCGTGCCAACGGCACAGTCTGGTCCTGGCCTACAGGCCCAACACAGGGCAGCGCCCCGAACAACCCACCAAGACAGACAACTCGCTACCGACACGTTGCATCCACTAACACGGCAACCCGGCGTGCAGCATTCTGGCGCTGCGCCTCCTCGCCAGGCTTTTAACGGCAGTCTGGCACCGGCTGGAAAGAAGGCTGTCGAGCATCCTCAGTGGAGCGCCATACATGCCGCCAGCGAGTTGCCCATCGAGGCTTGCGCCCGGCCACAGACGGCTACGAGAGCCGCCAGCAACCTGCACACACAAACGCCTTAACAGCAGCAACAAGGAAGGACCCGCCCGGCCGGCCGCGGGAGCCGCGGCCCAGCCGCCATGGAACTTCGAGGTCTGAGCGCCCGTCGGCGCCTAAATCGGCATTCCTAGCAGTCAGAGAGCTCGTATCGAGCTACAAAAAGTTTGCATAATACGCCAAAGTCGACGAAACAGAAATGTCAGTCGAGCCCCCTCACGAGCCTGCTCACGAGCCAAGGCTCGGAGGCTAGGGTGAAGCCCTAGAGGCGTATGTATGTATAAGATTGCGGTGTTACAGAGGGGACAACCCGAGCGCGCAAGCACACAAGGGCCGTCTGAAGCTGCAGCAAACCCTCCCGCAGTCGGAGTCCGCGTGACTTCGCGCACAGCGAGTCCCAGCCAAGCCATGGCCCGCCAGATCCCCACCGTTTGCATCGTGGCCACAGTCCAGATACGACAGGGGTGAACCCCAAACAGCAACAGACCTAGTAGGGTGGCGCAAAGTACACACACCAGCCAAGGCGCAAGCGTCTAGGCACCCGTGCGAAATACTAAACAGCACCCCACCGCCCAACCCCACGCCCTTTTAAGGGGACGGAGGCGGGGATTCAAAGTCGTAAGGCAACACCAGGAGCATACCATCATCATGGCCACGAGCGAGAAAAGGGTGGCCAGGCGAAACCGTGTCCCAGCCCTTCGGCCGAATACCCAGGCTCACATGTATAAGATTGCGTGTTTACAGGAAAGGACACGCCGAGCTCGCAAGCGAGCAAGGGGCATACTCGGGCCCTGGGCTGACATAAGCCAGAGGGATCCACCCTGCGACCGGAAACCACCGCCAGGTTTTGCTGCCCACTTTCAAGTCCTCAGTCCGGCAACTCCACGCACAGTGTGTCGAAACCAAGCCAGACACCCGGATGCATGACCCGTCACAGCCACACCGCACAGCTTCCTCATTGCCAAGTCCAAAGAAGCAATGCTTCAGTTTTAGGTCTTTTGGTGGTGGTGCCCCCGCACAACACGGCGCGGACAGGCCAGTGGTCCGCCGTCATCCGCATCAAACAGAAACACCACTCATTTCGCACGCCACGAAGCAGGGTCGCCCCCGCCGCGCGGACGTGACTGGGCGTCTTAGCGTGCCTGCGGCACAGTCTGGTCCTGGCCCTAAGGCCCAACACGGGGCAGCGCCCTCACATCAATCGTGCCAACGGCACAGTCTGGTCCCGGCCTACAGGCCCAACACAGGGCAGCGCCCCGAACAACCCACCAAGACATACAACTCGCTACCGACACGTTGCATCCACTAACACGGCAACCCGGCGTGCAGCATTCCGGCGCTGCGCCTCCTCGCCAGGCTTTTAACGGCAGTCTGGCACCGGCTGGAAAGAAGGCTGTCGAGCATCCTCAGTGGAGCGCCAGGCCGACAGCGAGTTGTCCATCGAGGCTTGCGCCCGGCCACAGACGGCTACGAGAGCCGCCAGCAACCTGCACACACAAACGCCTTAACAGCAGCAACAAGGAAGAACCCGCCCGGCCGGCCGCGGGAGCCGCGGACTAGCCGCCATGGAACTTCGAGGTCTTGGGTGGCGCTGAGCGCCCGTCGGCGCCTAAATCGGCATTCCTAGCAGTCAGAGAGCTCGTATCGAGCTACAAAAAGTTTGCATATCACGCCAAAGTCGACGAAACAGAAATGTCAGTCGAGCCCCCTCACGAGCCAAGGCTCGGAGGCTAGGGTTGGAGCCCTAGAGGCGTATGGCATTTCTTTGTGCTGCCTTTATGTATAAGATTGCGTGTTTACAGGAAAGGACACGCCGAGCTCGCAAGCGAGCAAGGGGCATACTCGGGCCCTGGGCTGACATAAGCCAGAGGGATCCACCCTGCGACCGGAAACCACCACCAGGTTTTGCTGCCCACTTTCAAGTCCTCAGTCCGGCAACTCCACGCACAGTGTGTCGAAACCAAGTCAGACACCCGGATGCATGACCCGTCACAGCCACACCGCACAGCTTCCTCATTGCCAAGTCCAAAGAAGCAATGCTTCAGTTTTAGGTCTTTTGGCGGTGGTGCCCCCGCACAACACGGCGCGGACAGGCCATTGGTCCGCCGTCATCCGCATCAAGCAGAAACACCACTCATTTCGCACGCCGCGAAGCAGGGTCGCCCCCGCCGCGCGGACGTGACTGGGCGTCTTTGCGTGCCTGCGGCACAGTCTGGTCCTGGCCCTAAGGCCCAACACGGGGCAGCGCCCTCACATCAATCGTGCCAACGGCACAGTCTGGTCCCGGCCTACAGGCCCAACACAGGGCAGCGCCCCGAACAACCCACCAGGATAGACAACTCGCTACCGACACGTTGCATCCACCAACACGGCAACCCGGCGTGCAGCATTCTGGCGCTGCGCCTCCTCGCCAGGCTTTTAACGGCAGTCTGGCACCGGCTGGAAAGAAGGCTGTCGAGCATCCTCAGTGGAGCGCCATGCCGACAGCGAGTTGTCCATCGAGGCTTGCGCCCGGCCACAGACGGCTACGAGAGCCGCCAGCAACCTGCACACACAAGCGCCTCAACAGCAGCAACAAGGAAGAACCCGCCCGGCCGGCCGCGGGAGCCGCGGACCAGCCGCCATGGAACTTCGAGGTCTTGGGTGGCGCTGAGCGCCCGTCGGCGCCTAAATCGGCATTCCTAGCAGTCAGAGAGCTCGTATCGAGCTACAAAAAGTTTGCATAACACGCCAAAGTCGACGAAACAGAAATGTCAGTCGAGCCCCCTCACGAGCCAAGGCTCGGAGGCTAGGGTTGAAGCCCTAGAGGCGTATGTATTTAAGATTGCGTGTTTTTAAGACGAGTTCTTGTATAATGATGTATAAGATTGCGTGTTTACAGGAAAGGACACGCCGAGCTCGCAAGCGAGCAAGGGGCATACTCGGGCCCTGGGCTGACATAAGCCAGAGGGATCCACCCTGCGACCGGAAACCACCACCAGGTTTTGCAGCCCACTTTCAAGTCCTCAGTCCGGCAACTCCACGCACAGTGTGTCGAAACCAAGTCAGACACCCGGATGCATGACCCGTCACAGCCACACCGCACAGCTTCCTCATTGCCAAGTCCAAAGAAGCAATGCTTCAGTTTTAGGTCTTTTGGTGGTGGTGCCCCCGCACAACACGGCGCGGACAGGCCATTGGTCCGCCGTCATCCGCATCAAACAGAAACACCACTCATTTCGCACGCCGCGAAGCAGGGTCGCCCCCGCCGCGCGGACGTGACTGGGCGTCTTTGCGTGCCTGCGGCACAGTCTGGTCCTGGCCCTAAGGCCCAACACGGGGCAGCGCCCTCACATCAATCGTGCCAACGGCACAGTCTGGTCCCGGCCTACAGGCCCAACACAGGGCAGCGCCCCGAACAACCCACCAGGATAGACAACTCGCTACCGACACGTTGCATCCACCAACACGGCAACCCGGCGTGCAGCATTCTGGCGCTGCGCCTCCTCGCCAGGCTTTTAACGGCAGTCTGGCACCGGCTGGAAAGAAGGCTGTCGAGCATCCTCAGTGGAGCGCCATGCCGACAGCGAGTTGTCCATCGAGGCTTGCGCCCGGCCACAGACGGCTACGAGAGCCGCCAGCAACCTGCACACACAAGCGCCTCAACAGCAGCAACAAGGAAGAACCCGCCCGGCCGGCCGCGGGAGCCGCGGACCAGCCGCCATGGAACTTCGAGGTCTTGGGTGGCGCTGAGCGCCCGTCGGCGCCTAAATCGGCATTCCTAGCAGTCAGAGAGCTCGTATTGAGCTACAAAAAGTTTGCATAACACGCCAAAGTCGACGAAACAGAAATGTCAGTCGAGCCCCCTCACGAGCCAAGGCTCGGAGGCTAGGGGTGAAGCCCTAGAGGCGTATGTATTTATGATTTATGTATAAGATTGCGTGTTTACAGGAAAGGACACGCCGAGCTCGCAAGCGAGCAAGGGGCATACTCGGGCCCTGGGCTGACATAAGCCAGAGGGATCCACCCTGCGACCGGAAACCACCGCCAGGTTTTGCTGCCCACTTTCAAGTCCTCAGTCCGGCAACTCCACGCACAGTGTGTCGAAACCAAGTCAGACACCCGGATGCATGACCCGTCACAGCCACACCGCACAGCTTCCTCATTGCCAAGTCCAAAGAAGCAATGCTTCAGTTTTAGGTCTTTTGGTGGTGGTGCCCCCGCACAACACGGCGCGGACAGGCCAGTGGTCCGCCGTCATCCGCATCAAACAGAAACACAACTCATTTCGCACGCCGCGAAGCAGGGTCGCCCCCGCCGCGCGGACGTGACTGGGCGTCTTTGCGTGCCTGCGGCACAGTCTGGTCCTGGCCCTAAGGCCCAACACGGGGCAGCGCCCTCACATCAATCGTGCCAACGGCACAGTCTGGTCCTGGCCTACAGGCCCAACACAGGGCAGCGCCCCGAACAACCCACCAAGACAGACGACTCGCTACCGACACGTTGCATCCACTAACACGGCAACCCGGCGTGCAGCATTCCGGCGCTGCGCCTCCTCGCCAGGCTTTTAACGGCAGTCTGGCACCGGCTGGAAAGAAGGCTGTCGAGCATCCTCAGTGGAGCGCCATGCCGCCAGCGAGTTGCCCATCGAGGCTTGCGCCCGGCCACAGACGGCTACGAGAGCCGCCAGCCACCTGCACACACAAACGCCTTAACAGCAGCAACAAGGAAGGACCCGCCCGGCCGGCCGCGGGAGCCGCGGACCAGCCGCCATGGAACTTCGAGGTCTGAGCGCCCGTCGGCGCCTAAATCGGCATTCCTAGCAGTCAGAGAGCTCGTATCGAGCTACAAAAAGTTTGCATAATACGCCAAAGTCGACGAAACAGAAATGTCAGTCGAGCCCCCTCACGAGCCAAGGCTCGGAGGCTAGGGTTGAAGCCCTAACGGCGTATGTGTTTAAGATTGATTGTTTTGATGTATAAGATTGCGGTGTTACAGAGGGGACAACCCGAGCGTGCAAGCACACAAGGGCCGTCTGAAGCTGCAGCAAACCCTCCCGCAGTCGGAGTCCGCGTGATGTATAAGATTGCGGTGTTACAGAGGGGACAACCCGAGCGCGCAAGCACACAAGGGCCGTCTGAATGTATAAGAATTGCGTGTTTACAGGAAAGGACACGCCGAGCTCGCAAGCGAGCAAGGGGCATACTCGGGCCCTGGGCTGACATAAGCCAGAGGGATGTATAAGATTGCGTGTTTACAGGAAAGGACACGCCGAGCTCGCAAGCGAGCAAGGGGCATACTCGGGCCCTGGGCTGACATAAGCCAGAGGGATCCACCCTGCGACCGGAAACCACCACCAGGTTTTGCTGCCCACTTTCAAGTCCTCAGTCCGGCAACTCCACGCACAGTGTGTCGAAACCAAGTCAGACACCCGGATGCATGACCCGTCACAGCCACACCGCACAGCTTCCTCATTGCCAAGTCCAAAGAAGCAATGCTTCAGTTTTAGGTCTTTTGGTGGTGGTGCCCCCGCACAACACGGCGCGGACAGGCCATTGGTCCGCCGTCATCCGCATCAAACAGAAACACCACTCATTTCGCACGCCGCGAAGCAGGGTCGCCCCCGCCGCGCGGACGTGACTGGGCGTCTTTGCGTGCCTGCGGCACAGTCTGGTCCTGGCCCTAAGGCCCAACACGGGGCAGCGCCCTCACATCAATCGTGCCAACGGCACAGTCCGGTCCCGGCCTACAGGCCCAACACAGGGCAGCGCCCCGAACAACCCACCAGGATAGACAACTCGCTACCGACACGTTGCATCCACCAACACGGCAACCCGGCGTGCAGCATTCTGGCGCTGCGCCTCCTCGCCAGGCTTTTAACGGCAGTCTGGCACCGGCTGGAAAGAAGGCTGTCGAGCATCCTCAGTGGAGCGCCATGCCGACAGCGAGTTGTCCATCGAGGCTTGCGCCCGGCCACAGACGGCTACGAGAGCCGCCAGCAACCTGCACACACAAGTGCCTCAACAGCAGCAACAAGGAAGAACCCGCCCGGCCGGCCGCGGGAGCCGCGGACCAGCCGCCATGGAACTTCGAGGTCTTGGGTGGCGCTGAGCGCCCGTCGGTGCCTAAATCGGCATTCCTAGCAGTCAGAGAGCTCGTATCGAGCTACAAAAAGTTTGCATAACACGCCAAAGTCGACGAAACAGAAATGTCAGTCGAGCCCCCTCACGAGCCAAGGCTCGGAGGCTAGGGTTGAAGCCCTAGAGGCGTATGTGTATAGACTTCATGTATAAGACGCCCCTCTGTCAACCATCTGCGCGGGTTCGCCGACCCTGGGTCGGCGGACGCGCACTCCCTGAGGACGCCGAGATAGCGCCCCGGGCAAGTTTCATCGTATAACACTATACCTCAGAGCCCCATAACGCCTCTCGGCGCCTTGAAAACGCCCGGGTGCGAGCAGCGCGCGACAAACATGTATGATAGAATTAGCTCCTACATTTCGCCTGCGATTTCTTTCCGCAATCCCTCCAATTTTAACCTTACAATTTTAATACCGCATACAAATTACAAGGGAGCCGAAGTTGCCAGCGATGCCGAAGTAACCGCGGCCTGGATCCAAGCTCGCCCAAACTTCACATCACAGACGTCTTACACCGGGGTCTGGACAGACCCCGGCTTTGGGGGGTGTAAGTGGCCGTGTGTGTGTGTGTGTGTGTGTGTGTGTGTGTGTGTGTGTGTGGGTTCGTTTGTCGCGACCCCGGGTCGGCGAGAAGCAGCGTCGCGCAGAGGGCGCCAGGCGCGCGGCCGGCAGCGCAGGGCGATAAAATGCAATAAGAACCTATGAATTGTGGAGGCATTGTGAAGGAACGAGCGCCTGGCGGGGCCACCCGAGGACGCAGACGAGCGAAAATCCGCATGCAGCACGGCAATTTAAGCGAAACGATAAAGCGTAATTCGATGTTTTAAGTGGCGATTTGGGAAGGTAAGGAGCTGCATGCTCGAAGGAAGACGGTAGTGCCGGTTGCAAGTAGTGGCAGATGTAAGTCAGCGCCAGGGCGTGAACGACGTCGGCCTAAAAAGGTGGCAGGTACACACACAAGTACACCACCCAGCAGCAGCGTAATGCCGAACTGGCAACCAAGCTGAAATGTGCTACTGACTTACTGACGACGTGGTCAGCACTGCCAGGATTACCATACAACAGTGAATGCGTGTGTCTGTACCTTTATATGTAACACCGAGATGAAGTAGTCTCCCAACGGGTGCGTGCTCGGAGTGACATCCTCGATTGTGCACCGCGGACAAGTGGGCGCCTGCTATGGGATAGTCTCTGCTCGGCAACCATCACGGTAAGGAGAACGTGAAGAGTGTGAAGAGGCGATGTGCGTCACAGTGCGGACCGTGTCCTTGCACAGGATGCAGCTCGGCGGTGACTCCAGTGTGACAACGCCTTCCTTATGCTTGCAGTGTGCAGGCATTGCGGATTCGTGAGGCACCGAGGCCATCGCGTTGTCAGCCATGGCCACCTCCGGTCGTGACGGCCCCGTGCAAGGAACTTTGGTGTCAAGGACTGTGACAGAATCGGATGGGGCCTGCGCAGTCGCGTCGTTGGCGTGCTGCCTGCCGGTGCCAGGACAGCGAGGCGCGCTAATGGCACGCCTGCGGCAGCTTGTGGTGCGGGGCATGACGCTACCGGCAGTGTGGGCGCACTTCAAGGCCCTGGGTGGCGGATACAGCTTTGCAGTGGCGCATGAGTCAGCATCGAGCGATATTGACAACAGTGTCCACCTGGAGACTCCAGAAGCGTACTCAGAATGGATGTCCCTCCCCAGGACCATGTTGTCTGACATTGAGCTTATGGTGCTGTCAGAGGTGCTGGGAGTGGTCATCCTCATCTGGCGGCGAGTTGGAGACGAGTACTGGGGCAACTGGAAGCTGCTGCCAACATCCCCTACCCATGTCGCAAGCATCTTGGGGTCGGGAATGACATCCGGTACGGGGGCTGGGCACTATGATGGAGTGGAGAGCACAACACACCAGCCGTTGGCATCGTACATCGACCTACCGGCTGTGGCGCCCAAGGGATGGGACCCGTGGTGTGAGGGCGAGGCGACGGTGCAGGAGGCTCTCCGGGAACTGCGCGTGCAGGCGCTAGGTAAGCATGCACAGGAACCTAGGGCTGTGAGAGCATGGAAGCGATGTTCTGACTCCTGTGTGATCTGTGCAGGTGACCCGCTGATACAAGCCATGCTGGCTGGCTGCGCGCAGCTGGGCAGCAGGGCGCGGCCTGGAGCAGGTGTGTTAGGCCTACGTTGCAAGGACAGTACTGTGCATGGTGCTAAGTGGGCAGATGCCGGTGGTCGGCACTGAGTGCTGTGTGGTGTTTAATTAGTCAGGCAAAGGCACTACAGCTGCTGCCGCGGTGACGCATGGTGGCAGTGCTCAAGCACGGGCAGTTCTGCCTTTGTCCGCATCTCCCAGTGTGCAGCCCACTGCATCACGCGGCCAATCAAGAACTGGTACGGCAGGGGCTGAATACCTGCAGTGGGTACTAGTGCTATGGACACCACCTTGTCTTGGGTGGTGTATGCCTTGCCAGGGAGGTAACTAGACTGCCTGGGGCTGCAGAGGTTCAAATTCACGGGCATCTTCGTGCATGACTGCACCACATACTGCACATATGCTCAGCCAGCACACCTGAAACATGCAGGGGAGGCTGGCAGTGGCAGTACAGCTGCTGCCGCGGTGACACATGGTGGCAGTGCTCAAGCACGGGCAGTTCTGCCCTCGACCGCATCTCCCAGTGTGCAGCCCACTGTGTCGCGCAGCGAATCAACAACTGGTACGGCAGGGGCTGAATGCCTGCAGTGGGTACTAGTGCTATGGACACCACCTTGTCCTAAGTGGTGCATGCCTTGACAGGGAGGTAACTCGACTGCCTGGGGTGTGTGTCCAAACCAGGGTGTCCGTCGCTATGTCCATGTTGGATAACACAGGCCTGCTCCATGATCACTCGAATGTGGCCCTGCACGCTCACAGGTGTGAACAGGGAAGAATGGCCAGACCTGGCAGCTTTGCCAGTTACATCCACAGCCGGTGAGTGCTGCATGTATGGATTGCTGGGACGGGCAGGGTGTAGATAAAGGGGCTGTCACACGTGGGAACGGCTTTGGGGAAAGCCTGCTTCGCGGGCGAATCGTGTTCACCCGCGGTGCAGAGCAAACGCGACTAGTCGCTGAGTTTACATTGTATTTCCCATAAAGTATATAGTTGTACCCCTCTGCCAGGACGCTTCGCGTCTCTTTGCTTCGGCTCTTCATGGCCATGCCAATGCTGGCGCCGCGCACGTTGTTTAAGATGCTCGGCCCCCTAACAACTCGTTATGAGGCACCTAGCAAACTAGCAAAAGCTCAGAGTTTTGCTCGAGGCGCTGCCATGCTTCCGCATTGCATTGATGACCTTGCCGAGCGAGCACTGCCAGCGACGCTTGTGCAGCGCTCGAGGAATACAATCAGAGTCGGTTAGGCACCGACAGCCTGTGGACGCATTTACGTGGAAAAGCGAGCCGATGCAGCGATTCCGCGGCCCAGCAGAGCAGAGCTTCCTACTGGTTATAGTTTCGAACGGTGTTTGGTCAAGTTGTACATTGCACCTAGCGATAGTGGCATTACCAATTCTACTCGGTCAGGCAGCTTCTCTTCGACATTATGGTTCACATGTTGTCACTTCATCATGTTGTTGTTGCTGAAGGTATAGAACAATGATAGTATAGGTATATATCATACTGAAAAGCAGCAAGCCCGACTATGACCTGCTGAAGCCGGCGTTGGTAGGGGGGGGCGGATTCGGGAGTCGGATTCAGAGTCAGATTCGAGGTCAGCTCCCACCTGGATTCAGGGTCGAAGCGTGATTCACATGACGCGTGTGGAAGCCCCCTAAGGCTAGGCGAGCAGGGGTGTGCTACTATTAGATGGCCATGGCAAGTTGACTATGTTGCTCACTGAGCAGGCCACCCTGACGGGCTGGGTAGGCACAGCCATGTCGGGAGGGCAGGGGCTGGTCTTGGCGAGGGCTGGGCGGGCCACAGGCCCCACTGGGCTGGGTGAACCCAGGAACTACATGCTGTGCAACCAGGTCTTGACAAGGTATGCTGTACATATTATGCTGCTCTGCAGAATTCACAACACTGCTGGCACCCTTGTGGAGTTCCGGTCGCGCCCCAGTTCCCGCGGCTGTGATATTGGAGGCGTTGTACCCTGGCCCATCAGCTGCACGCCTACGACAGGCAAAGGCACTGCTGGAACAGCAAGGCACGCGCCTCGGCACAGCTCTATTCCAGAAAAAGCCAGCAGGTCGGAAAAAACAATTGGCACAACGCGAAGATGCAGTGGCCTGCCTGTCGGAGCTTGTTAGCATTGTGACCCTGTGTGAGCGGAGCCACTTAGGGGCTACTCGTCTCAGCTTCAAGACGAGTGCTGTCTCAACCTTGACCACTGTGCTTGGACGTTCCGGCGGTGAGAAAAGTGGCTGGGGGTGGGGCTTGGGGTAGAGAGCGTGTGTGGGTGGGTGCGGGGGGGGGGGCCAGGGCGGCGGGTTTGGGGTTAGCAAGCCTATTATATAGGCAGGGGGGAAGAGAAACTGTACAAATGCTGCTCAGCACAGCCTGTGACATCTCACTCGCATTTCATACAGGTGGCGTGGAGTACATGCCTGCAGCGGTGCAGCTGACACGTGCACATATGCGAGCAGCAGCTGCTGCAATCGGAATGCCCCCCCAGCATCCCACTGGGATGCATGCTGCACGCCTGCAGCAGGCGGCAGCTAGCACTGCTGAGAAGCGAGCACGGGAGGCATCACCTGATCGCTGTGCACGCTTGCAAGCGGTGGCAACCGGAATGGCGCACATGCGGGCAGCTCAGAGTCCTGCTGAGCAGGCCATAGCTGCCCAGCATGATGCTGAGAGGCTGGCCGCGGCACGGCTGCACCTTGATCCACAGCAGCGCTATGAGCGCACTCACAGCAATGCAGCAGCTATGGCGAATGCGCGAGCTCAGCTACAGCCCGTGGACCGGTTACAACATGCGCTTGTGAACGCAGCAGCAATGGCGGACGCACGCATGCAACAGACCCCGCAGCAGCGTGTCGAGCGCGCACAGGACAATGCTGCTGTGATGGCAGAGGCGCGAATGCAGCAGACCCTGCAGCAGCGTGTCGAGCGCGCGCAGGACAATGCGGCTGCGATGGCAGAGGCGCGCACGCAGCAGACCGTGCAGCAGCGTGTCGAGCGCGCGCAGGACAATGCGGCTGCGATGGCGGAGGCGCGCACGCAGCAGACCGTGCAGCAGCGTGTCGAGCGCGCGCAGGACAATGCGACTGCGATGGCAGAGGCGCGCACGCAGCAGACCGGGCAGCAGCGTGTCGAGCGCGCGCAGGACAATGCGGCTGCAATGGCCGAGGCACGCACACAGCAGACCGTGCAGCAGCGTGTCGAGCGCGCGCAGGACAATGCTGAAATGATGGCCGTGGCGCGCATGCAGGCAGATCCTGTAGAACGCTTTGAAGGGCACTTGGCAAATACCATGCACCATCATCATGCGTTGGCAGCAGCTACTGGAGTGCAACGGTCGACTAGACGGCGCCGCAAGACAGACCTAGCGGGTCAAAGACTTGTCGCTGCCACACCTGATGTGCGTGCCGCAAAAGTAGCTAAGCAGCGGGCCCACGGGCGAGGAGCATCAGGCTCTGCAGTCACCCCTGCCGGTGCAGACCAGGCAGGCAGCGACACTGAGGTGGAGGAGGCTGTTACCACTACCACCAGTGGCACACTTGTGCGGTGAGTGCTGGATGCTGTGCACTGGTCAGCACGAGCAGGCCCCCACACCAAGCTACTTGGAAGCGCAGACGATGGTGCTGTGCAGTGGCCGAGTAGGCAGCAGGATGTGCCTGACGGTCAGCCATTGCCGTCTGTGTCATTAGATAAGCAGATCGACACAGCCCGCAGACTGGACGCTGTCATGAAGGCGCACATGCCCTCACGCGTGTGTGCATGCTGCAGCGAGATGAAGTCAGCAGCTGACTCGCAGCAGCTGGAGTTCGCCTCCATCCCCGGCGTGGAACTCTTGCGGGCAGACATCCGGCGCACAGATGCAGTCCGCAGGCCAGCTCATGTTATTACATGGCGTTCACGGCCTGGACCTGACCCAGGTGTTCCGCCGCCACCGCCTGACCCAGTCCTGCCTTTCGGCTTTCGGCGTGACTGGGCACGCGGCCGACGTATGGCACGTGCAGATCAACATGGCACCTGACTGCTGCTGATGATATGGACGTGGCAGTCCCGCCGCCTGCTGCAGTGCATGATGAGTGGCATGTGCAGCATGTCGGTGCATATGGTGGTGGTGAGGAGCAGGATAACGTGGCGGAGCAGCAGCGCCTCCTCAACCGCCGCGCTGTACACGAGATCTATACTGAGCCGGAGGAGGATGTAGACGAGAATGCCTGTGCGGCACTGCCCTCATACCCGCCACGGCCAGGACTGGAGCCTCGCGTGGATGCCGATATGCCAGGCAACTGGCTGGTGCCGTACTGCATGCGTTGGGAGACAAGCGGCCCAAACCAGACGGTGACCATCAATGACGGAGTCGAGCTCGTGACAATGTGCGACACCTGCGTCAACGCGCTGAAAGGTATGTAGGTATGGGTGTGTTGGAAGGGAGGGGGGCGGGAGGCAGGGCAGGGAGGGTGAATGAGGTTGGGCCATCGAGAAGGTTAGGGATTTGAAGGGCAGTGGGAATTTCCAGCTAGGGGGGGGTCAACCATACCCTGATGTTTAGCAACTTAATAGATGCCACAAAACATAGGCGACGAGTTCAGCGGGTGGTGGCAGGGAAGTGCTGTGAGGGAAGCTGTGGTGGTGGGTCGAAGCGCTTGTGGGGCAGCTTAGCAGACTAGTGTGGGGGCGCAAACGCACAGTCGAGAGCGAGTTCAGCAACCTCGTGCTTAATT